>CM077647.1:52362609-53570109 GCA_039707465.1 Rhabdophis nuchalis | reverse complement strand
TCCACATGATCTATGAAGGAAATAAAGTCTCCTCCACAGCCATTAGAAATGGGGGGAGACAAACTTACCTTACCGTACTCATCTTTAACCACCTATTTGGTTTCCACATGATCTATGAAAGTCTCCTCTACAATCATTAAAAATGGGGTGATCTGATTTAAACTAAGAGAGAGCTAGACCTTTTATTCAGAATTCTTCCTGAAGAGAAACACACACACACATACACACACACACACTTAATTGACAGCTCATGATTCAAATTTTTTACTAAATTGCTAATATCTATACTTGTGTTACTAACCTCATTTCCCAAGTTACCTACTATTGTCTTATTTACAAGGCTGACATAATAGAAACAGCAGATTCTGTTGCCTTGTCATAAACTCTTTAAAATGGATTTTGATTTAAGTATTTAGAAGATTGTAATAAAAGCTTTTTAGAAAGGAAAACAAAATTTGGCTTTGTAAAATAAAACCCTATTTCAGAAATATAAATACTATGAAAGTACATAACACAAAGAATTCTTATATAAATAATTTGTTGTGATCTGTGATCTTACATAAGAAAACCTTTAATTTAAACTCCATTATTTTCAAGGCTTATCTGCAAGAAGCAAGATACTGGCTTTGTGATACTAAATAATATCACAGGAGAAAAACCGTCCATACTTCATATTTTGAATTCATCAATATCTTTACTAAATACTGAATTGATATTTTAAAATTAAAACAATGTTACAAAATTCTTAAAGTGGAATCTCTTCATGAAAAAAATTACATTGGAAGAAGATCCCATAGAATACATTCATTAGAAGCCAGATTCCCCATGTTTACAATACAATACAATAGCAGAGTTGGAAGGGACCTTGTAGGTCTTCTAGTCCAACCCCCTGCGTGGGCAGGAACCTTATACCATTTCAGACAAATGGCTATCTAACAACTTTTTAAAGACTTCCAGGGTTGGGGCATTCACAACTTCTGGAGGCAAGCTGTTCCAGAGGTTAATTGTTCTAACTGTCAGGAAATTTCTCCTTAGTTCTAAGTTGCTTCTCTCCTTGATTAGTTTCCACCCATTGCTTCTTGTCCTGCCCCCAGGTGCCTTGGAGAATAGTTTGACTCCCTCTTCTTTGTGGCACCCTCTGAGATATCGGAACACTGCTATCATGTCTCCCCTGGTCCTTCTCTTCATCAAACTAGACATACCCAGCTCCTGCAGCCGTTCTTCATATGTTTTAGTCTCCAGTTCCCTAATCATCTTGGTTGCTCTTCTCTGCACTCTTTCCAGAGTCTCCACGTCTTTTCTACATCTACATGTTTAAAACACATCTATTTTTAAAAAAGAAAAAAAAGTCAACATCTATCTAAAAGGAAATTTATAAGTTGAAATTTCTTTTTTGGGATCTTTCTTTGTGTGGATTTGTTCCTTTTTGCTCCCATTTAGAGTTGTTACCCTGCCAACTTTGTTTCTCAATTTTATGTATTATTGTTTTGGAGTTTTTGTTTTCTTCTTGTATGTAATATTTTATTCATAACCTTTCAGACTCATTGGGAATCAGGTGGAATTATTTTTATTATAATTGGATGCACAGTCAGCCAGATATTCAGACTGGATTTGTATACCTATCCAGTCTTTTCCAAGGACCTGGGATAGGCAGATGTGGATGTTTGTTAAAATATCATCGCAGGATGTAAGCTTTTCCAAGTATAGCTGCCTTTTGCAATTGATTGATGGTGAATTTGTCAATGCCAGTGATGTTCAAGTGGTGCTCCAGTAGTGTGGGATTGCACTCCAGTAGTTTTGAGATTGCCTACTAGTATTGGTACTATCTTTTTTTGGTTTTGTCGCAATTGTTCTATTTCTATTTACGGATCTTTGTATTTTGTGGCCTTCTCCAGTTCTTTCTCTTCTGTTCTGTTTACTCCAAGTACTGCCACGTCCATTAACCAGACATCATCATCATCAATCATTATTATTTATTAATCTTTAATTCAGTTCACAGTCTAGGACTGGTAAAAACATAACAGTTCAAGCCCTAACCAAGAACAACATCTGAATATATAGGCAGTTGCAAAATAAGATGGGTTTTTTTTTGCAAAGTCAAAAGAGTCAAGTCTAAAGTTCAAAATTTCCATGTATCTAGGCACCTCTTTGGGTATTGCTCCAAGGGCTACTATTACTATTGGTACAACCATGATTTCTTCCTCCACAATCACTCAACTTCAATTTGCAGATCACAATATTTTGTAATTTTTTTTACAGCTATTTCTCTTCAATTTGTACATCACTTGGTATTGCAATATCAATGAACCAGACTTTTTTCTTTTCTACAGTAGTGATGTCAGGCATGTTATGGACCAGATGTCTGTTTGGATTCAAAAGTTCCACAAGATCTTGTCAATTTGATGTTTCCAGTATTTTTGTTGCATTCAAACCCAAGCTTCTGGCAAAGCTTTCAATGTATAATTGTGGCAACTGGATCATAACATTGTAGATAATCATTCTGTGAGATCTTTCTTAACATCATCATCATCATCATCCCTTAAGAACAAATGCACACAAAGCCAGAATTGAGAAGACAGCAATAGATAGCAAATGCCACCTTGGTGAAGAAGCTAAACAAACAGTGGATCATCTGTTAACTGCTGCAAGAAGATTGTACAGACTGATTACAAACAACAGCATGAGAAAGTAACAATAATGGTGTATTGGAAGATCTGCAAGAAATACCATTTGCCTGCAAGCAAGAACTGGTGGGACATGAAATAAGGAAAGTCATAGAAAACAGAGAAGCGAAAATGCCCTGGGACTTTAGAATTCAGAAGAAGGGCATCTGCCACATAACACCCGAGACTTAACAATTGTCAATAAGAAAGACAAAAAGTGTGCATAGAGGATATGGCAGTACCTGGAGACTCAGAGTAAAAGAGAAAGAATTGGAGAAGATAACAAAATACAAAGGCCTGCAAATAGAAATAGAACAATTGTGGCGAAAGAAAGCAAAGTAGTTCCAATAGGCACTTTGGGTGCAGTCCAAAACACTTGGAGCACCACTTCAATACCATCAGCATAGATAAATTCACATTGGTCAATTGTGAGAGGCAGCTTTATTTGGAACAGTTTATATTCTGTGATATTACCTCTAGCACCATCAAACATCAAACAGTTCTTTGTAAGAGCTCAATAGTAAAGGTTTGATAGTAAAGCAAAGGCAGCTTTATTTGGAATACCTTACTTCCTGCAATGATATCTATAACACCATCAAATATCCACATCTGCCTGTCTCAGATTCTTAGAAATAACTTGATAGATAGACAAAAATGCCAAATCCAATCTGAACATCTGGTTAAATGTGTGATAAACCATAATCATCCTAAGTCAATTGCAAAAGTATCTTTACTTAGAACAACTTACAACCTACAGTGATACCTTTAACACCATCAGACAATAACATCTGCTTATTCCAGGGCCTTTGGAAGGACTCAGAAATAAAGCAGATAATTACAAGACCTGGCAATGACTAAGAGCAGGAAAATTGAAGAAGGAAACAGAGGAGCTAATTCTGGCTGTACCAAATCAAGTCAAATCAAAAGAATACAAAGCCAGAATTGAGAAGATACCAACAAGTAGCAAATGCTACCTCTACAATGAAGCTGACAAAACAATGGACCACCTACTTAGCTGCTGCAACACAATTGCATAGACTGACTACAAACAGTAGCGTAACAAAGTATGAATTGGCGCATTGGAATACCTGCAAGAAATACTACTTTTTTCTAAGCAAAAACTGGTGGGACCATAAAAGAGATAAATTAATAGAAAAGGAAAAAGATAAAGTGCTCTGACAAGCACATAACATATTATTATCAATTGTCAATAAGAAAGATGAAAATGTTTGGACAATGGACGTTGCACTACCAGGAGACAGCAGAAGAGACGTGTACCAGTAGTTTTAGGTGTCTTAGGTGCAATCTAAAAACAACTATAGAAAAACTTGAACACCACAGGCATTGACAAAATCACCATCAATAAATTGCAAAAAGCAGCAGTTACTTCTAACAGCTTACATCCTGCAACAATAGCTTTAATAACATCAAAAAAACAATATCTGCCTGCCTCCTTATACCTGATAGATGGATAAAAATATCAAATCCAAATTAAATATGTGGCTGATGTTTATTGTCATGAGACTAACCATTACAATACTAGTGGAAAGATCAGCATAACACTATTTGGATGCTTCCATAGGCAACTTGTATTCTGGAATTTCTGAAACCTTCTCCATGGAATTTTCTGGGAGGATGCAGATAGCAATATTTTACTTGTAATTAAATTGAAATTCCAGCACAGTTTTCTGCAAAAGGGATGGAAACCAGCATTCTGTAAAAGTATCTACATTTCCTTGGGAATGTTACCTTTGCTTTATGGTTGTATTAGAGGGACATTTAATCAGATTTTTCAAATTTTCATTGTCCACCACTATGATGGAGAAGACAACAGGCTTGAAAAGAGTTAAATTTACATGGTATGGTATAAAAATGAGATGACAAATGTATCTTCATTTGAAAAGATTTCATTTTCAGTATTATTTATATTTACATTGCAAACAGAAGGTTTTACACTGAAGGATGTAACTACTCTGAACTTACTTTGATGATGCTCATTAAGCCTTATTTAGTGAGAAGGTCATCCAAATGTATAGAAATCTTCCATCAACTCAGCTTCAAGTCTGATTTGGCTAAAATATTATTTATCTGCCTGTATGTTTTGTTACATTCATTTTGGTGGTTTCTATTCAGCATCTAGGAGTAACAGCCCTAGCCTAATGAGGATGTATTCTATTCCAGGTCCTGTATCAAAGCCTGATTTAAACTGTTGCAAAGAGCTCAGTAATATCGCATCACCTGCCATATTATTAGAAATGTTCCTCAGATGAGGCCCTGACAGATATTTATATTTAGTATTAGTGAAGTTATTTTATTATGGAGCTAAACAACATTTAGTATAACTTTATGATGGTAGTGATGATTTCTGCTTTCATTCTAACTGAACAGCTATTTAGAATTTCTCTGGCCCTGTGCTTAATTTCTAACTATTTAGCAGTATTTTGAGTTGTTTTCACATATATTTTCTTTCTATCTTAACTATAAAATCTTCTCAGTGTAATGATTTGTAATTAGGAAAACAGTTGGGTGGTAATATTCAATTGAGTGTTTAGCCTGTAGCCTCCCACAACAGAGCAATTAGGCGGCAGCAAGGAGTTCATTGTTTCACATTCTTTTGAATATGTTACTGTGAAAGCTACACAGTAAACTCTTAAAAGGTACAATCTTGCATCTTGCCTAGAATATTAAAAATCTTTGATTTAATCTATCTGGAATTCATGGACGGGAATTTTTCTAGCACTCAATGAATCCCTTTAATTATATGTTGCTTTTGATCAAGTTTGATCGTGCCACCACACAACGTGTCTAGCCATTCTTTAAAATAGGAAAGCACTGTAATAGGATGAACCAATAATGCCTTCTGTTTGTATGGTGCCTACTCATACTCAAAGTATTCAGTTGTTTTCTCTGTCATGGCACACATTGAGAACTAATTTTTTGGGGTAGCAAAATAATTGGAGCAAGGACACATTTCTACCTAAGCAACTTTCAGTACAGAATGACCTCATCAGTTAATTTAAATAATAAACAGCATTTTTCTTCTTCTCACAGACAGAGCTATTCCATGATTTTTAAAATTGTGCAGGGAAACTTCAAAAGCAACATAGCTTTTGTGGTAAAAAATAAACAAAAAAATAAGATATACAAAAGCATTGTGCTTCCCAGAATGCTATATATACTTCCTGCCATTTATTAAATACTATGATACTAGAATTGACTGAGCAATGAAGTTGTTGATTTTTATTGGTTAAAATGTTTGGAGACTGTTATGCAATATAAATATGTGAGTTTCTGGATGGACTTTTTTTTTCATAATTTGCACTTAATGTACATCTATATTAACAGCATTGATTTACATGCAGTTAATATTTGTAGAAGGCTAGGGTTTTTAATTCATGCAATTTTAAACTGACTTTCAAATAAACACATCATTTCAATCAAAAACTAATCACATTACCAAAGATGACAAATATAAAGAAATCAGAACAGCTACCTTGCCCTTGCATCATAGGTCCAGAGCCATCTTGATTGAATAGTCTCTAAGACTTCCAAAGTCTGTTGCTAGCATTTGTTGAATGATAGATATTTATAGTATCAGTCCTATTTCCTGGCCATTGAAGAGACCAGTCTTCCTTTCCAAGTTCTAAACCAAAGATTATCTGTCCAACCTATTCTACTAGAGAAGATGTGTGTGCTCCAGATATCCTACCTTAGAGGTTGCCATTTGATTGTCATTGTACATCATATGTACAACAAAATTGGATCTCAGAAGTATACATTTTTAGTGTCTCTCCCAGTTCTATAGAACAGCCTTCTACCTGAGATTCCTACTATTTTGTCCTCTGGAAAGCTATGAAAACTTGGCTGTTTCCCAAAGCATTGGGCTGGAATAGGGTTTGAGCTGTAGGAACATTTAGTCTGGAACCTGGCAGGAAAGATTTTCATTTTTAACTATGTATTTTATGAATTATTGTGAGCTGTCTAGGGTCATCATATAATATATTGTAGGCTGTCATATAAATTTTGAATGAATTAATGAAGGAATTCATTTATTCATTATTAGTGAGATAGATAAAGCACATATCACACTGTTTATATCTAGTCTACTAAACACAGGGGACTTTATCTCAGGATTAATAAGCACCAGGTTATGCTGTGTTGTTGGTATGAAGACTTACACAATAACATTTACAAAGATACTAACAAATTATCCATACAAAAATTTAATTTAGAGAATATTTGCATCTTTTAAAATATTCATTGAATTTGTAACTGCAGTGAATATTGGCATCTTTTAAAGTGTGGAATTGTGATGGAATTTATCTTAATAGCATGTAGATTGTTCTAAGTGTAAAATATTATAGCAGTGTCTTAATTTTAGATACTGTTATATAAACCCTATTCTGCATTTATCGCTATTATTTTACCAGTTCACTTGTTTTTATTTCAATAGTTATAAATTAAGGCTGTGATTCAGGGGTCCCAGATCTCCATTTTCACATCTACATTGCTTGGGGGGGAGGGGGGGGCAAAGCTATGCCTTTCTCTAAACAATTACAGAAGAGGTTTGGACATTTAGCACAAGAGGTTTTTTACAGGAAGTAGTGGATGGATGGATGGAATATATATATATATATATTCTAGTATTTTACCAGAATAGATATTAAATACTAATGAATAAAATGCAATATTACCATATAAATATAATGACATTTTATGTGAAATGTAGGAATGAATTAGAAATCACATTTACAGCACCATTCAAATATAAATTCTTTTAATATTTAAAACAGTGTTCAATTATACACTCTCTTTTAGCTGAGATCATGAAATGGAGTTGGAATTAAAGAATAATACTTTTTTTCTGAAAGTAAAATATACTTTGTTAAATCTATCTTTTATTAACGCATAATTTATTAAATGGATACCTGTATCAGTTTGGTCTAGCAAACGTTTGTATTTAATGTGTTCTGTTTTGGGAAGATAAAAGAATTGGATCAATCAAGTTCTGTTCAAAATAATAATACTGAGTTTATTCCTCACACCTTCCTCCATTCCCTGTTGCCTTTTGTAATTTCCATATCTTTCCTGCAACAAGGTTAATTACAGGCCTGCCTTGTTAGCTGAGCTTTGTTTCAAATTGAGCTGCAAGAGAGTATATGAATGAAATCTTAAATTATTCAGGCAGAAATTGTATGGAAGTAATACTAACCTTCTGTATCTTTGTTCAGCTTTCTATAACATCAATCATCATATCCATTTAGATCAGATTTAGAATAGGAAGTAGGATATTATATTGGTCCTCTTCCTTCTTCCATAGTCAATTCCAGTCAGAGTTGGTAGGGCGACAGGTCTACTGCAGAGATTCTGGATTGTTGCATTCCCAACAGGTCTACTCTCTCATTTAACATCTACATGAATCTATTGAGTCTTTTATCAATAAGGGGCTAGGTGTCGTCAGTATGCCAATACACATAGTTGTATCTTGTTCCAACCAAGGAATGCCAATTTGCCCAGTATCAGGAGGCTGTAGGAGTATGATTAACAAAAAAAAAGGCTTGATCTCAAATCCAGCAAGTAGCTGTGAGTTTAAGATTTCCCAACACTCTGAGAACTCTCTGTCTGTGGGTCCTGAATTGGATTACACTCCTCCAAACAGAACTAATATGCAGTTAATAGTCTTTTTGGATTCTTGACTCCTACTGGAGGAAAAACGCGCAGGAAGGCTTTTGCACAATTCTACCTTGGGTACTTTTCTTTTTCTGGATTGAGAGGCCATATTAATGGTCATTTATGCCCTAGTTCAGTGATGACTAACCTTTTTGTCCTCGTGTGCCGAAAGTGTGTGCACGTGCATAATAGCATGCATGTGCATGCCCACACCCATAATACAATGTGTGTGTGACATGATAGCAGTGTTCCAATATCTCAGGGGTTGCCACAAAGAAGAGGGAGTCAAACTATTTACCAAGGCACCTGAGAAGAAGAAGCAATGGGTGGAAACTAATCAAGGAGAGAAGCAACTTAGAATTGAGGGAGAAATTTCCTGACAGTTAGAACAATTAATCAGTGGAACAGATTGCCTCCAGAAATTGTGAATGACCCAACACTGGAAGTCTTTAAGAAGATGTTGGATAGCCATTTGTCTGAAATGGCAGAGGGCTCCTGCCTAGGTAGGGGGTTGGACTAGAAGACCTCCAAGGTCCCTTCCAACTCTGCTATTGTATTACATTGTGATACCCACCCATCCCATGTGTGACCCCCTCAGCCCTGTGCATGCACGAGTGAGCCCCCACACCCTGTTCTAGACCTAGCAGGCCTCCTTGAAGCCTCCTGGAACCAAAAAGGAGGCAGGGTGTGCTACCCGTGCATGCCTACGCTGTTACAGTTGTTATGTCTGCCTTGTATGAAGCATTATTCCTCTCTAGCATTTATCTCCATTGTTCAGTGATGTACTTCCTCCCTCTCTAGGATTTACCTTTATCTGTTTCTATGTATGGCACTTTCTGTTCCTGTTGGATGTATATAATTATATTCTTGATGGCTTGTATAGTATTTTAACTGCATTTTAATTAACACACGCTGCAGAGAACCGAAAATCAGATGGCCAGCGGGAAGTATATGTGCATGCACGGTGGAGCTCAGTTGGGGCAATGGCTTGCATGCCGGCAGAGAGGCCTCCGTGTGCCACCTGTGGCAGCCTCTTTTTTCCTGAGGGGAGAAAGGTGATCTCAGGTGGTGATCTTCTTTTGTGGGAGGGAAGCAGAGGAGGCAACTAGATCAATCAGGGCAGAATTGTTCAGAAGTGAGGAGACGGCTGGCTCCGAAGCATCTGATGCAGCTCACGACCCATAGTTTAGTGACCCGTAATCTAATTGGACCAAGAAGAAGGGCCTTCTCCATAGTGGTTCCCTGCAGAGATAAGATTGGCCCTCAATTTTACACTCCCAATGCCCTGAAAACATGGGATCCCAGAGTAACATGGAGCCCATAAAGTGGCTAATCTGATTGTTGCCAGGATTTACTGGTTTTTATACTGAGCCTTCTCTGGAGTCACCTTGAGTAAGTTTGGCAGCCATATGCATTTAATTAATTAATTAATTAATTTTCCTATGTTGGCTATAGTGACAATTTTGTTGTATTTATTTTGTACAATGACAATAAAGACTATACTACTATCTAAAGAAAGTAATGGGCAAAGCAATTATACTTTAATATGGATTATTTTAATTGCGCTAAAGTATAGAATCTTCTGGTAACTTAACATTTTAAAAACCATCACAATAACCCAGAATAATCATGAAGTTTTTGTGGTTTTTCCAACTACAATTAAATATTGTAATTCCAATAATTAAGACAAAATAAGGGAAAGGTAGAAAAATAGAGTAACTTCAAACAGTTGCTAAACAAATGGTTGGTAAATATACAACTTTATTTATAACAATTATTGAACTGCCTGAAACCAGATGAACATGGCTTAGAGAAGGTAAATGTTGAAAGCAAGATAGCGTTAAAATACAAAATAATATAATGACCAAATTTAGAAGTTGTCGATCACCAAAAGCCCTCCAGAAGAATAATGCTTTCATCAGCTACTAAGAATACTTGCCATTGGCTCCCATCATGCCACATTTCTGGTAAGGGGGATCAAGAAACAGCTGTTCCTTAGTTGCACAGGCAAAAATATTACATTCAATTGAGTTAAATTTTAAATTAATTTGGTTTAAATTTCTGTGCTTCCTTCTGGAAATAATAAAGTTGAGAGACTTTTATATTTAATATTGGTTATTCAATGAAGAATTTAAATGTTTGTATTACTTCATATAAAATGTCTTAAAACATTTTTATCCTAAACAACTGGGGATTATTACCAAATAGGAGAAAAAGAATTAAATTTCCTAAAGCAATCAAAGCTTTCAATGACTATTGTATAGATAATTTTCTCCTTAAAAATGTAGATATAATTTACATTTTTACTTGAAGAACTTCTACATTTAATACAAAAATATGATGGTCTGAATTTTGTAGCCTAATAATTATTTTAGAACTGTCCAAAATGCAGTACACAATTCTGTAGCTGAAAAAGTTATATTTGGTTTCTATACGTTGCTTCAAGCTTGCTCTGTTTAATCTTTTTTAAACCTTAGTGGTGTAAATTGAATTTAACACTGTAGTTGCAAGGGTGTTATACAAAAACTCCAAATGGGAAGCTGCTGGCACCGATTCTTACTGATGTTAAACTCTTTAGCACCCTCTGTTGTCATGTGGAAGCAGTATCAGGTATACTGTCTTCAGCAACTGAAAATAACTTTATATTACAACTAAACAAAATTAATACTTTAACTTTTAATTTAAAATCTCATTTTATTCCTATTTTTGTATTTCATCAAATAATGAGTTTTGACTTAATGCAGTTTTTTTTTTACAAATTTCTATAATATGAGATTTGTTTTACAGACAGAGAAATTTCACATGTGTGGTATATAAAACTTCCAAATTATATGTTTCCCATAACATTTTAAATTCTTTAACTGCCTTGCTTCAAATAGGAAAAAAAACCTGAATTTATCAGTGCTAGAATTAAAAATGTATAATTGTACGGAGCAGATGTTTTCATAAATATTTGGTATAATTAATTTCAACTAGGAACAAAGCAATTGCTCTTCTTCTAAAATATAATGTCTTTATGCAGATAATTTTAAAATACTGTATTTAATATTGTGAATGAAACAAATCTATCAGTTTGATTTTCACAGTAAAAAAGAAAGAAGACTTGATTGTATTATATTTTGATCTTCAAATCAATTAAGAAGTATTCTTAAGTGATAAACTTAAAAATCTTTATAAAAATAAATTACAGTAAATTCTGGCTCAGCAGAAATCTTTTTGCATTTATAATTGTTAATATTAGATAGTACCACCATACCTTTTGACCCCACCCTCCCAGCAGTTTTCTTCCAAGGGCTAAAATTCAGGAATTGTATATATTAGCATCATATTTGTGTACTGTGTCTGCTGTCACTACAGAAAAGAAAAATATGCACTTATTCTTCTTGGATGGCAATTTACTTTACTTGCTATTTCTGCATTTATAAAAAATACCGCTTAATTGAGAGAGCATCTTTTTAAAAAAGTTTTAAAATAAGCATAGCTTAATTGTTTTACACCTGAAAGCTCAACTGCAGCTGCAAGAAATTTTGAGCAAACCAGTATTCTTGACTGATCTGTCATCTACAAAGTGTGCAAAGAAAAATAGGTAGCTGTCATTAAAATTACATTTCAGCTTTCAATAACCATTTAATGAGTAGTGTAATTATATAAGTATGGTACCTCAAGTACTTCACTCAATAATTAAAAATAATCTCATCTTTAAAGTGAAAGCTCTAATTATTATTTGACTTAACCAGGACCACTGTTATGATCTCCAGTGGCATCTCAGAATGTTTTGAAGGTATAAATTAAAACTGAATAAATCATTAAATTATTAAGCTTTAGATATACTAAAATGAAAGTATGTGGTATTTTAAAAATATGCAATTGAATTTCACAACTTTGTAATGTAAGCAACTTCTTTCCTTTTCCCTTTTTTCTTCTGTAAGATCACAGATTGTGCCCTTTTAAAAATATACATATTGGTATATGATTTTTTTTTCTTGAATTACTTCAGAGCAGAAACCATGGTGATTAATAATGATCAAACATTAACTATTTTTTTTACAAAAAAGAATACAATATTCTTCTGGTTATATTATTTGTTCTTTCATCTTGATTTGTGAAAGGTAGAAATTTGAAATTCAAAATGTTTAGATTATCCTAGCAGCAAATTACTTTTTTAGATAACTTTAATAATAAAGATCTATGCAACTTAAAAAGAGAAAAAGAAAAAAAAATGTTTCCACTACCTGATGAATTTGTGGTTGGTTGAATTGCTATACCCAAACTGTGACCCTTAATGGATTTATTTTTATTGAGGTGAGTATGCAGTGGGGTACTTTAAGGCCCTAACCTAGGACCAGTGCTCTTCAACATCTTTAAAAATACCTTGGATGAGGGATAAAAGAAAAGTCATCAAATTTTGGAGACAACTTAGTCTGGAGATAGGGACTTTTTTAACACATCACAAGGCAGGCTTAAAGTTTAAATTATCTCAGTAGTTTTCCCAGTATCTTTCCATCAGTGTTTGTGCTTTTGCTACTGCTTACCTTCCCTTTGGCCCATCCATTTTGATCTTTGAAATGCCTTTCCAGAAACCTTGAATTAAGAAACTTTGTCAAATTTAATCTGCTAAATTTGAAATCACTTAGATCCATGAAATCAAGTTTTTACTGTCTTTCAGGAGAAATGTGCTACGATAATCAATCTGGAGACTGAACTGCATTGTTTGTATTTTAATACCACCATTAATGTTCATTGGTAGAATTTATAAGGAAGGAGAAATTTATAAAATTTGATTTGTGAGAGCTCTTGATGAAGCTATTAATGTGACACTTTTTCCATACAGTTTTATTTCTCTAATATCATACTGTGCTTGCTTTTTAGTATAGTACAAGGTAGCTATTATTAGTTATTGAAGTTCAAACTAAAACTTTCCATGTATAATGGTAAAGAAGTCTATAGAAAACTATTTATTATGTAGTGACTAAAAGCATAGCATAGGAATTACAGGTCTTACAAATATTCCCAAGGTATGATTGTGCATGTTATCCAATTTCAGGGTTCTCCAATCAAAGGTCTAGTATTTTTATACATTCATAGTTTTGCATTTTGCACTTAACATACTGAAAACTCTCATGTCTTATAATTTCAGATGCGTCAAATGAAAATGGAAGAGTACAGCTTACTTTGGATTCTGATGGGATCTTTTTATCATATAGGTAAGACTTTTCCAACTTTCCTTCCTGGGCAGCTTTTCTTAAATTTACATTCATAAAGAAAGAGGAAATAAAGTATATTTATATTTATTTATATATATAATTCTCATAATGTTTGCTGAACTTAAATCAAGTGAATCAGAAAGATGATTCAAAGACTTTTAATCTACAGCTTGGAATGGCTAATAAAAATCTTTGCTACTGCCGGTTATTGTGATATTACTGTGTACATACACATTTTATTTCAAAAATATAAAAGAAACACACAGTATATTTTGGAATATCTATAAATAAACCTCTTATAATCAGATAGTAATGTATGTTAAGGAAGTGAGTTGTCAGTTTTAAATTCACTTTCAATCCTCATATAATTTTACAAAGATTATCTGTCTGTGATTGTCTATGGAGATTCTCAGTCATCCAGGACATGGTTGTCCCAACGGTGCTTTTTCAAAAGGCAACTAGACTTTCTTTGTTTTTCCTTGAAGACATTTTGCTTCTTATCCAAGAAGCTTCTTCAGCAATTACCTGTGAGTATTTCTTTGAATACTTTCAAGCTGCTAGTTAGATTCTTACCAATAATTATCTTGACTTCCATTAGTCTATTTTTCAATTATTAATTTTTCCCCAAATTTTGCAAGTATTTCATTAAATGAAATTGTATGCTGTCAATTCTCCTAATATCTTTAACAAATCAATTTTTGGAAGATGACAGATTGGGGAATGTTGTATCAAGTGAGGAGTCACAAGGTTGAGCTGCATACTTTTCTCAATACATTATGGTTCATCCACATAGTTAGATTGGATTTGGCATTTTTATCAGCCAACTGAGTCCTTCTCAAGGACCTGGCAAGTATTACTGTCTGATGGTGTTAAAGGTACCTCAGGATATTAAAGCTGCCTTTTGTAATTGACTAACGGTTACAGTATTTTAATAATGATGTTCAAGTAGAACTCCAGTTGTTTTGACATTGCATCCAAGAAATCTGTTACTATTGATACTTTTTTGCTTTCTTCTGCCATAGTTGTTCTACTTACATTTGTAGGTCTTTGAATCTTGTGATTTTCCCCCCAGTTCTTTGTTTTCTATTCTGCTTTCCTCAGGTACTGCCACATCCACCATCCAGATTCTTTTGTCTTTTTAAATATCATTTCTTTAGTCTGGAATGTTATGTGACAGGTGCTTGTCTCTTTGAATTCCAAGAGCACTTTATCTTCTTCACTTTCTATTATTTTGTGGTCTCAACAATTTTTGTGTGTAAGTAAGTGGCATTTCTTAGAGATATTCCAGTGCCCCATTATTTCTACTTGTTTGCAGTCAGTCTGTGTGATATTTTTGCAGCAGCTAGATAGGTGGTCCTCTTTTTCAGCTTCTTTGTAGAAGCAACATTTCCTGTCTATTCCTGTCTTCTTAATTCTGTCATTGGTGAATACATTTGTTCTCAGTAGAAGTGGAGATAGCATCCATACATGGGTTGACATTGTCCACCTTCTGATTGAACAGAGTCTGATTAAAGTTAGTTAAGACATTTGTTGTAGCCTTACCCAGCTTTTTGACTCTGTCCACTTCCAGGATGGTTGTGTCATCGCTATCTCCTGAGGAGAATTTTTGAGTCATTGCAAGTATTAATTCGGATAAAGTGTTTTACTGTCACTATTTCTGGCTAACGCCTGTTCTTAATTGTCAGTGAAGTCGAGAGCAGAAAAAGCTTCAGGGCTTCAGCTAGCCCAAGGGCTGCTGGGTGCCCACAAGGGCTGCAAAGCGGGAGAGAGTCTAGCACTCTTGGATGGTCACTCTAGTGGCCTGAAACCCCGCTCAGTGTCTGGCAGCAGCAGCAGGTTCTAACAGAGCCTTTGGCAGCTCTAATAAGCGACTACAGTGTTGAAGCCTCTCCCTCGCATTCTGGCGGCTTGATATTGGCTGGGTGAGCAATCAGACATCAAGAGAGGGGAGCACCTGTCATTTTCCAGTGCGCTTCTTGGAGAGTCCAAGGATGGGTTAAATTCAGCCTCTGCCCTAGGACTGAGTGACATTTCTTTGACCACGCCCCATTTACCTCTCTGAGGTCATGTCAGCTTCCGCTTTGCTGTTTGCTTTGGCTGCCATGTGAAATGGGGAGGGAGGGGCTTTGCTATTAGGGTATGGGATTCTACGGTGCAGGAAAGTGATTTGCAGAAAGGAGTAAATTATCGCCATCTACTTCGCATACCAGTGGCCTGGGCCGTGCGGAGGAACAGATGGGCTTAAAGTAATAACCTTAAAAGTTCCCATTGCGTTTTCCCAATTAGATGGGTCCATAGCAGGAGGGGCTCCCGCCCAGTTTAGGATGGAGCCTGTTGAAATGTGGATGGGCACTCACCAAGAAACTTTAAGTTTCATAATTGCTCCCGAAATGGATCATCCTCTCATTCTGGGTTTGCCTTGGTTGCATAAGTGGAACCCAAAGATTAATTGGATGGAAGGTTGGCTGCGCATACTTACTGCAATACCCCCAGGGGTTGGTGAAGAAGTTAGGCCCCCAACAGATAATGTTTTTTCGATGGGGGCTGCGGCTTGTGAAAGGATATTTCGAGCTTTTTAGCTCTCATCAGCTAGCCATACCCTTACTGGGATTCGAACCGGGGCTGTATTCCATGCCAGGCGAGAGCCTTAGCCATTAAGCCAGCCAGGTTCTGTTCCTGCTCAGCTGAGACAGGAGGATAAGTATATATAATTGTTCCACAACACCCTGTTAGGGCCTCAATTAAGGGGGGAGACATACTGTTTCCTTTTCTGCCTTTTGGCTCATCACCAGAGACCATCTAGACAGAAAGCTATGAGTTCCATTGTGTGGTTTTTTTTATATGTGTGTTACGTTTTTGAGCTGATCAATAAATAAGTCAGGGAGACTAGTATAGATCTATTTTGAGCTTTTTAGCTCTCATCAGCTAGCCATATCGTTACTGGGATTTGAACCCGGGCTATATTACATGCTAGGCAAATATACACATATAAAAAATAATAATTGGGGCCCTAACAGGGTGTTGTGGAACAATTATATATACTTATCCTCCTGTCTCAGCTGAGCAGGAACAGAACCTGGCTGGCTTAATGGCTAAGGCTCTCGCCTGGCATGGAATACAGCCCCGGTTCGAATCCCAGTAAGGGTATGGCTAGCTGATGAGAGCTAAAAAGCTTGAAATAGATCTATACTAGTCTCCCTGACTTATTTATTGATCAGCTCAAAAACGTAACACACATATAAAAAATTCACACAACGGAACTCATGTCTTTCTGTCTAGATGGTCTCTGGTGATGAACCGAAAGGCAGAAAAGGAAACAGTATGTCTCCTCCCTTAATTGGGGCCCTAACAGGGTGTTGTGGAACAATTATAAATATATATATATGTTAGGGCCCCAATTAGATGGGAGGGCTCTCTTAGCTGCTGCCGGGTGAGGAGAACTCTCTAAAAAGCCGCCTTGCCGCTTCTCCCCCCCCCCCAAGTGGGAATCGCCGAGAAAGGGGCCAGGAAGGTGGCGGTGCTTGACTGCAGGCACATTTGCAAGCTGCCTGACGTTGAGCCGGCCATCTGGCAATGCAGGTCCAGATAAGAGCAAGAAGGAGGAGGGCTATTTTCTGGAAAGAAGCTCAACTTCAGGCAGTTTGCAAATGCACCTGCAGTCAAGTGCCGCCACCTTCCTGGCCCCTTTCTCAGCGACTCCCACATGGGAGTGGGAAGAAGAGGCAAGGCAGCTTTTTAAAGAGTTATCCTCACCCGGCAGCAGCTGAGAAAGCCCTCCCATCTAGCCACCACTCCTGCAATGGAACGAGAAGCTGCCTGAAGTTCAGCTGGCCGTCTGGCGATGCAGGTCCAGAGAAAAGCAAGAAGGAGGGGGGGGCTTTCTGGAAAGAGGGGAGGTGGGAACAACAGCCATCATTCCTTCACTGCTTCCCTCCCGCTGCTCCTTCCCCTAGCCATGCTGGACTTGATTGCCCCCAACCACACTTCCTTACCCTGTTTGTTTTCATTTAGCTGCCACTTGAACTCTTCAAAGTCCAACACGGCTAGGAAAAGGAGCAGCGGGAAGGACAGCCGACCGCCCAGGCAGCAAATACTGCCTTGCTCTCTTGAGTGCCGCTGGCCAGTCATTCTTGGCTTTCCCCCTGCCGCTACAGCTGCCCTTCTGGGGCAGCAGAGTTGCGCAGGAGGAACGCTGGAGAGAGAAAAGGAAGGATTAGGAATCCTTGTGTGCATGGCTACCACCTCTTCTTTACAATTGCCCTCCCTCTGCCTAATTTGGAGTGAAGTTGCTTGGGGGAGGGAGTAGCGAGGCTCCAGAATAGCAGCAGCAGCAGCAATAATAACTGCAGGAAGAAGGGCTGCCCGGGCGCACGGGGCAGCAGGAAGGGAGGCTGGATGGACGCTGCCTAGAGTGTGAGGCTGCCCGGAGGAGGAGCTGCCGCCGCCTCTGCAAAGGCAGGCCATTTGTGCCGGCAAATATTGATCCAAAAGGGGGGGGGGCTGATAGATATGCGCGTGAGCATGGGGGAAATTGGTGGGGGAGGTCCGCGCATGCGCAGAGGCCACACATTGCATTATGGGTACTGGCACGCGGGAGTGTAGGTGTGTGAGTGTTCACGTACTTTTGGCACGCAACACAAAAAAGGTTCGCCATCACTGTCCTAGTCTCTCTGATTTATATATTGATCAGCTCATAAAACTAACACACACACACACACACACACACATATTGTAACGCTCTCTACATGGAGCTTCCCTTGAGGGGCACCCGGAGGCTCAAGCTAGTACAGAATGCGGCCACGCGAGGGATTTGGGGAGTTTCCAGATACTCCCATGTAACACCTCTGTTGCACTGGCTGCCTGTGGCCTTCCAGGTGCACTTCAAGGTGTTAGTAACCATCTTCAAAGCGCTCCATGGCACGGGACCTGGTTACCTGCAGGACCGCCTTCTGCTACATACCTCCCTTTGACCTGTCCGCTCCCACAGAGAGGGCCTCCTCAGGGTGCCGTCTGCCAGACAATGTCAGCTGGCGACCCCCAGGGGGAGAGCCTTCTCTGTGGCAGGCCCTGCCCTCTGGACTGACCTGCCCCCCGACCTTCACACCATCACGGACCTAAGCCTCTTCCGCTGGGCGCTCAAAACACATCTATTCCACGTGGCCGGCCTGGCATACTTTTAATGATCTAATCTTAATATAACGTTTTTAATAGTTTTTAATCATATTTTAGCGCAGATTTACTAAATTTAATTTCTATTTCATATTGTGATTATATGTATTGTGTTTTTATCTCTTCTGTCCACCGCCCTGAGTCCCACCAGGGAGATAGGGCGGTATATAAATTTGATTAAATAAATAAATAAATAAATACACGCACACACACACACAACTGTGTATAAAAATGTATAAATATAGGAGCGAAATAATATATACATGTACAGGTATGATGACACAAAAACGTTGATATAATGATTGTAATGTGTTGAAGGGAAAAAATAAAAAACAAAATGGAAAAAGAAAAAAAAGGTGTGAACTACCATTTTGAATTTTTGACAGCTGTCAAAATTTCGAACAAAGCTGACAGGCTTTCCCCTCAGGACATTTCCAATAAATCCCAGGGGCTTTTAATGGCTGTGGAAGCTTCTACCCCCCAAGCCACTTCTGCTCATAAGGAGAAAAATAAACCAACTTCTAAGTCTGACAAGGGGAAAACCCCTGTATCTGACAGTGCTGAACCCAAGGCACCTCACAGGCATCTTCCAAAGGGGATCGTGGATCTCAGGCCAGCAACAGTAAATCTGTATAGCCCTCACCTGTTCCATTGGAGCCAAACCCTGTTTGGCTCCACAACAGCCGCCTGTTGCTATGCCACCTATGTTGCCAGTTCCGCCAGCGCAGCATCCAACATCATCGGCTGGATCCCCCCCCGCAGTCTGCCTCCAGTTTCCGAGGACAGAGAAATAAAGGACCCAGAGTTTTCCGGGGATGAAGAGCCTGCTCCAGATAAAACTCACTTTGTGGGACTGTTCCAACCAGGCCACTTTAAGACATCTATCTAAGGCCAGGGCATTGACCACCTTTGCAGCATTGCCAACTGTACCAGTGCCAGCTGTTACAGCTGATTCATTTTTTCTTGAGCAGTGGAAATGGACACTATTCTCTCCAAAATTATTCCTGGATATGGTGCAACGCCAGTGGACATCCCCAGCATCGGGTCCTGCACTGTCATCCACAGACAGGAAGTTTTATAATATGGCCACGGAGCTGAGTCAGCTTCTCCAAGGTCCATTGGTTGATGCTCCAGCACTTCATTCCCCGACTCCTTTGCCAGGTTCCCAGGAAGAAGTCCTCAAGCCAGAGGACAAGAGGGCTGACCAAGCGATGCAGCAAGGTCATCAAACGGCGGCCTGGGCAGTTTGAGCTTCGACATCAGCATCATTCTTCTCCCACTCCTGTCTTTTTTGGCTCCAGCAGCTCCAGCAACGGATTCTGCCAACCGAGGGCACATCAAGACCTCAACAAGATAGTGGTGGCTGTTCAGTTTACTGCTGATGCTATGTTGCACGCCACTCGCTTTGCATCCAGGGCCACGGTCTCTTCTGTGACCTCTCACCATCTTTTGTGGCTCCGCCAATGGTAGACGTATGTACGGCACAAATAGAAGCTGGCATCTGCTCCCTATAAAGGAGGATCCTTGTTTGGGGAGGCTCTAGACCCTCTTCTTATTGAAGACAAGGACAAGAGGAAGGTGTCGCCATGCCACACCTTATACTAAGAGGCAGCCCTTTTGGGCGCAGGACTACAGTACCTCCTTTCGGGGGCACGAGTATGGCTCCAATAGCTATAGGGGGGATTTCACCAGAGACAGCGGCAGCAGTCCTTTTGTTACCAGAGAGGTAACCAGTCCAAGAAGCCCTTTGGGGGGGGGGGCGGAGGCCGTAACTTCAGAAAGCCATAGAACCTGAGGGGTTCCCATTCCCATTGGCGGGCAGTTGAAGTTCTTTGCAGACCAATGGGAGGTTACCACTGTGGATGGCTGGGTTATCAGAATCATTAGGTCTGGTCTAGCTCTAGAATTCCTCTCCACTACCCTCTCCACTTCTTTATTCAATACAGGCAAGCCCTCATGAATTCGGCAATACAACATCTCCTGGACATCAGGGCACTCCAACCAGTTCCAACCGATCAATTACACCAAGGCTTTTATTCTATTCTTTTTGTTATCCCTAAGGCCTCTGGGGGCTGGGGAACAATTCTAGACCTAAAGGGACTGAACCGGCATATAAAATACTGCCGGTTTAAGATGCACTCCTTGCAGTCCATTCCGCAAGGGGTGAGGAAATACAACCTCCTAGCATCTATCGACCTGACGGAGGTGTACCTTCATATCCCGATCTTGCCTGACCACCAAAAGTTTCTCAGATTTTGTTACAGAGGGCAGCATTACCAGTATACGACCTTGCCATTTGGCCTCTGTTCTGCTCCCAGGGTATTTACCAAAGTGATGGAAGCATTGGCCGCACACCTTCGCCTTTGAGATATGCATATCCATTGCTACCTTGATGACCTCCTGTTATTATCCAGGTCTTTACCTGAAGCAAGGCGTGACCTTCACCTCACATTGACTTCCTTGGAGGCTCATGGTTTCTCTGTCAATACGGCCAAGAGCCATCTAAACCCTACTACCCGGATCCCGCATCTAGGGGCATGGATTGATTCTGTGTTGAGTCAGATCTTCCTATCGGAAGATAGGCAAGCCAGCATTGGGGAAGTATTGAGCCAATGTAGGGTCTCCCTAGCTACCTTATCACGCTTGCTGGAGAAACTAGTGTCAGCTACTAACATCATGCCTTGGGCACACCTTCATATTAGAGACCTTCAGTGGTTTCTCTTACCCTTCCAGAAGGCTCGCAGGAGTATGTCTCTGCTGAAGGTCACTGTTCCGGTGGATGTCCTCCGCTCCCTATGCTGGTGGAGGTCGACGGCCATCACCAAGGGCTACCGCTTCAGGCCAACGGTCACTACAGATGCCAGCCTCTACAGCTGGGGGGCTCTCTTACAGACCCTAATTGCCCAGGGTCAATGGGACCAGATGGACAGGACAGCATAAATTGGTTAGAGCTCAGAGCCATCCACCTGGCACTCCAGAACTTTGTAACCAGCGTTGCGGATCAACATGTACTGGTCTTGACGGACAATGTGGCCACCAAGGCCCACGTCAACCCTCAGGGTGGCACAAAGTTCAAAGACCTCATGAAGGAAGCCATGGAACTGGGGGTGGCAAATATTTGGGCCAACTGGCTCAGCAGGGCCAAGGTGAACAATGTGGAATGGCACCTCCATCCTCACTTCTTCCGCCAAATTGTGGCTCGCTTTGGTCAACCTGCTGTGGACCTGTTTGTCAACCCAGACAATGTGTAACTCCCACATTTTTATGCGAGGTTCTGGACACGGGGTGGGGAGGCAGAGGAGACAGATGCTCTCATGTGCCGGTGGCCCCCCAGATTTCTGTATGCCTTCCCCCACTGCCCTTAATTCCTCGGGTGTTGCGCAAGGTGATTGCCAAATGAGCAGAGGTCATCTGGTGGTCCCGCACTACCCATAATGGCCAACGATGGTCCCACACTACCCACAAACCTACAGACTATCTGTAGCCAGCCCCTGGAACATTCCTCAGACTGCAGATGCCCTCAGCCAGGGATCACTGGAGCACCCAGACCCTCAGTGGCTCCAACTGACCACCTGGCACTTGAGTGGCACTCTCTGAGGGAGAACAGTCTTTCCTCCAGGGTCATTAGCACTATACAGGCTTCCCGGAGGCCTTCCACGGTTCATATGATGCCACCTGGCATATATTTTGTAAGGGATGCGATGAGAAAAACATTTCTGCCTCCTCTGCATCTGTACCCCAAGTATTGGAGTTCCTCCAGGATGGGCTGGAAAAAGGGCTTTCACCCAACACATTGAGGAGGCAGGTAGCAGCCCTCGCCACGATCCTGACTTGAGTGGTGGGACAAGTGTTGTCCCACCACCCGGCCGTGAAAAGGTTTCTGAAAAGGGCAGTCAATCTGAGATTACCAATGGTTCACCGCTACTCCACATGGGACTTTCCCACGGTTTTGTTTGTACTAACTGACCTTCCCTTTGAACCCATTCAGTCCAGTGGAACTACTGTTCCTCTCTTGGAAGGTAGCCTTCCTGGTGGCTATCACTTCTGCCAAGAGGATCTCAGAGCTGCAGGCTCTGTCGGTGAAGGAGATCTTTTAATTTTCCCCACTGATAGAGTGGTGCTGCAGCTAGATCCTTCCTTTGTGTCGAAGGTCTCCTCTTGGTTCCACAGGGCGCAGGAGGTCATACTACCCAATTTCTGCCCCTCTCCTGCTCACCATTTGGAGAGATGTTGGCACAAGCTAGATGTATGACGGGCCCTTAAGGTCTATATCAGGTGCACATGAGATCAGAAGCCCTTTTCACCTCCTTTCAGTCCGAGATCCTGGGGAGGAAGGTGTCTGCCTCTACCATTGGCAGGTGGCTTCACGGTTGTATAGCCAGGGCATATACTTCCCAACATTGGACTGCATCTGAGGGCATAACTGCACACTCCACAAGCAATGCGGTTACTACAGCAACCTGGGCCACCCAGGCGTCCCTGATGAGATATGCCAGGCAGCAGCCTTAGCTTCCCCTTCTCCATTTATTTCACATTATAGAATTGATAAATTTGCGTTGGCTGACGCAGCATTTGGCCGCAGTGTTTTACAGTCCATTCAATCTGCCACACCTATTCCAGATCAGTCCAGTTCCCTCCCATAGGGACATGTGGGCTTGGGTATGTCTCATGTATGGATGCTATCTCCACTTCTACTGAGAAAGGGCGTTGATACTTACCTGATACACCTCTTCTAGTAGAGTGGAGATAGCATCAATCTTCACCCTTTCACTGATTTCATGTTGTATAATTTGGGTTATATGAATATGCTTACCTGCTATGCATTACAATGCATTCTCTATTCAAGCTTCTACTGTAAATGTGTGGTTCATTTGTCTGATTTCAGAAGTTTGTTTACTAAAAGATTTGTGCGATAACACGTTGAGTCTGTCTAAGTTCTTCGCCGAAAAGCTGGGTAAGGCGAGCAACAAAGGGCGTGTCTTAACTAACTTTAATCAGACTCTGTCCAATCAGAAGGCGAACAATGTCAACCCATGTATGGATGCTATCTCCACTCTACTAGAAGAGGCGTATCAGGTAAGTACCAACGCCCTTTCTAAAAGCTGGATCTTGTGCAACCAGAACTATCCCTCTGTCTCTTTCTTTAACTTTCCTGCTGTTAGCCATTGTGAGGTCTTCTTGTTATCTGCTTGGTCTGTTTTTGTTTTTTTTAATGTACTGACTGTGCAATACTTGATGAGATATGCCAGGCAGCAGCCTTAGCTTCCCCTTCTCCATTTATTTCACATTATAGAATTGATAAATTTGCGTTGGCTGACGCAGCATTTGGCCGCAGGGTTTTACAGGCCGTTCAATCTGCCACACCTATTCCAGATCAGTCCAGTTCCCTCCCGTAGGAACATGTGGGCTTGGGTATGTCTCATGTATGGATGCTTTCTCCACTTCTATTGAAGTGGAATTCATTATTTAGTCTTTCTTGTTACATACAGTCTCCATTCAAGTTGGTCTTCTTTCTCTTGCAGTTTTCCAAAGTCATCTTGTCAATTGAGGCTAATCCTAACCACTTAATGTGCTGTTCTTATTTTCCAACATTATCTTCCATGTTAGTATTGCGTTGTTTGGCTTTTCCTTTTTTTGCTCTTTGTTGATTTTGCAATTCAGTTATTCAGTTACAATTGCATATCAATTGGTTTACTTCTTGCGGTGAGTTGGAGTTTATATTTCATATTACTGTATTGATATCTTTTAATTCTTGTGCTAGCTGTTTCTTTGGAACAAGCTTCAATATACACAACCTTATTCTTTTTTTGTATGTGTTGTTCTTGATGTTCAGTTATTATTTGTTTCACTTTTCTTCTTTATTCTTTCTGAGGAGAAATCAGAGGAAGGGGTGCTTGATTTCGCAATGAAAACAATTCAGTAGCTTGCTGACTTCCGCTACTGCTGACTTCCCCTGGTTTATCTCTATAATCTGAGTTATTTCTGGCAAGGCTTCAATTTCTTTGCCGCGAGTAGATATTTTCAATTCTTCCAATTCTATTTCTGTGAATACCTTATTTCATATTATAAACAATGTTGATCTGCTAGCCTCTGTTCTGTTACTTACTTACTTATTTACTTACTTACTTACTTACTTACTTACTTACTTACTTACTTACTTACTTACTTACTTACTTACTTACTTAGCAGATGACATCTACAGAGGTCATGCAGTCACTGATGTACAATATTAATGAAACATATGGACAAACACAAATATAAGTTTAAATAAAGCATCAGCATATGTATGTATATAATATGTGGACAAAACAAGGCTTTGTTTTCAGTTTTCACATATTTGTGATATCCAATTTACATTCCAGCTTTTCTTCCCAGAGGTCTTGCAGCTGCTGGCTCTAATTGCTAAGCCACTAGTCCTGAGTACTATAGCCCAGAGGTGGATTGCTGTGAGTTCACCCCGGATCGGGCGAACCGGTAGTGGCGGCTGCAGGAGGCTCCACCCACCCGCACACTTTTACACATGCACAGAAGTGTTACGCAATCAAGCACATGTACGCATGAGTAAACTGGTAGTAAAAAAAAAATTGCAATCCACCATTGCTATTTATCACTAGATAGCTACAAACTCTAACACTTAGTATTGTCCTTTTTGACCCGAATGATAACTGATCTGGTATCAGTTTCTTATATCTCGCCATATTATTTAATGCAAAGACACTCTTGTTCTGGCACCTTTGATAAGACATGTCCTGCATGGTTGAACTTTTGACATAGGTCTCCTCTGCCCACAACCATGTGAAGTTAGTGCCTCTCCGGGGGGACCTTGTTATTACTATTGTTGGTTCACAGTCAGATATTTAGATTGCATCTAGCAATTGGGTTCATTATTATTATTATTACATGTAACATGCCTGCCAGTTCTTTAGCTGGTATTGGCCTTCATATATATTAAGTACTTTGGAAGAACCTAGGAAGTCATAATGTTTTGGCATAGTATCAGAATAGATACCAGCAGTGTAGCCTTTTGTAATTGATAGATGGATATGTTGTCCATGGGCATAATTTTCTAAATGCTAGTCACAATTTGCCGATAACAATTTTCACCATAATCTTCCAATTTTCATTTTCAAATCTTGATACCTTGTGATCTTCTCCAATTGTTTTTCTTCTACTCTGCTATTTCCTGGTTTTGCTACATCAGTTTCCCACATTTCCTTCCTTTACCATTAATATTATTTCTAATTTCTTATATTTTATTTATTATTTACTAGCTATACCCGGCCACGCGTTGCTGTGGCCCAGTCTGGTTAAATGGCCAACCAATCTGTGTGTGGATCGACACCTGCACACATACACACAACCACCATATAACCCCCAACCTACCTACCTACTGTATTTCTCCCTCTCTATCTGTCCCTCTACCTATCTACCTACCTACCTACCTACTTCTCTATCTATCCCTCTACCTACCTACCTACTGTATTTCTTCCTTTCTCCCTCTTACCTACCTACTGTATTTCTCCCTCTCTATCCCTCTACCTACCTACCTACTGTATTTTTCTCTCTCTCTCTATTCCTCTACCTACTGTATTTCTTCCGATCTATCTATACACCTACCTACCTACTTACCTACCTACAGTATTTCTCCCTCTCTGTCTATCCCTCTATTTACCTACCTACTATATTTTTTTCCTTTCTCCCTCTACCTAACTACCTACTGTAATTCTCCCTCTCTATCTATCCCCCTATCTACCTAACTACCTACTGTATTTCTCCCTCTCTATCTATTCACCTACTTACCTACCTACTGTATTTCTCCCTCTCTATCCACCTACTTATCTACCTACCTACCTACCTACCTATCTACCCACTATATTTCTTCCTTTCTCCCTCTACCTACCTACCTACCTACCTACCTACCTACTGTGTTTCTCCCTATCTACCTACCTACCTACCGTATTTCTCCCTATCTATCCCTCTATCTACCTACCTACCTACTGTATTTCTCCCTCTCTCTCTATTCCCCTATCTACCTACCTACTGTAATACAATAATACAATAGCAGAGTTGGAAGGGACCTTGGACGTCAATTAGTCCAACCCCGTGCCTAGGCAGGAAGCCCTATAACATTTCAGACAAATGGCTTCTTAAAGACTTGCAGTGTTGGGGCATTCAGAACTTCTGGAGGCAAGCTGTTGCACTGGTTAATTGTTCTAACTGTCAGGAAATGCCTCCTCAGTTCTAAGTTGCTTCTCTCCTTGATTAGTTTCCACCCATTGCTTCTTGTTCTGCCCTCTAGTACTTTGGAGAATAGCTTGCCTTCCTCTTCTTTGTGGCAACCCCTGAGATATTGGAAGGCTGCTATCATGTCTCCCCTAATCCTTCTTTTTATTAAACTGTATTTCTCCCTCTCTCTCTCTCTCTCTATGAGCCACCTGGGACTTTGCTATCCTCAGTGCCTTGTCTTGGCCCTTTTAGGCCTCCGTACAGTGTTCTTGAGGAAATGACTGTTGGAAATGCCAGGTGGGAGGTGTTACAGGGAGGTGAAAACATGATCGGTGGGTACATTTTACATTTGTATACCTTGCACATGACACACATGTGCTAGCCACAAAATAAGTACGTATTCTATTATCGGAAGTCCTTGGGAACATTGTGTCAAAATTTGGTGTAAATCAGTGCAGTAGTTTTTGAGATTAGCAGCTTCGTACAAACTATTTTACATTTTTATTTATATAGATTAATACAGTGCAAGGATTAGAAGGTTGTCTTACCCAAATTGCTAGCTATTTGAAGAATGCACTACTATAGCATGTTGTCAGATGACCATCTAGTTTCTGTTCAAACACTTGAATCAGAAAACTCAAAAAATAACAGTTCAGAGTTCCTTAGAACATTCTTTTCCAATTTTGAACAGTTCTTACCATTAGAAATTCTCTCCTGAACTCCAATCAAAAACTACTTTCTTTTTACATGTGGGGTTCCTCAGGGGTCGGTCCTCTCGCCACTTCTGTTCAACACCTACATGAAGCCGCTGGGCGAGATCATCCGTGGTTTTGGGGTGGAATACCATCTGTACGCTGACGACACCCAGCTGTACATATCCACCCCAAACCACCCCAACGATGCCATCGAGGTGCTGTCCCAGTGCTTGGAGGCCGTACGGGTCTGGATGGGTAGTAACAAACTCAAGCGCAACCCGTCCAAGACCGAGTGGCTGTGGTTTCCGGCACCCCGGTTCAGCCAGATAAGTCCAACACTGGCCATTGGGGGCGAACAACTGGCCCCCGTGGAGAGGGCGCGTAACTTGGGTGTCCTCCTGGATTCCCGCCTGTCCATGGAGGACCATGTGACGGCCGTGGCCAGGAGGGCGTTTTATCAGGTACGCCTGATACGCCAGTTGCACCCCTTACTGGACCGGGGGGGCCCTTCACACAGTCACTCAAGCGCTTGTGACATCCCAGCTGGATTACTGTAATGCTCTCTACAAGGGGCTCCCCTTGAGGTGCACTCGAAGGCTACAGTTAGTGCAGAATGCGGCCGCGCAGGTGATTATGGGTGCCCCACGGCAAGCCCATATAACACCTCTCCTGCGCGAGCTGCACTGGCTGCCTGTGGCCTTTCAAGTGCGCTTCAAGGTGTTGACCATCTTCAAATCGCTCCATGGCTCGGGGCCTAGCTATATACGAGACCGCCTTCTGCCCCATACATCCCTTCGTCCAATCCACTTCCACAGAGAGGGTCTTCTCCGGGTACCGTCGGCCGGGCAATGCCGGTTGCCGACGCCCAGGGGAAGGGCCTTCTCTGTGGCGGGCCCGGCCCTCTGGAACGATCTACCCCCTGACCTACGCACCACCTCGGACCTCCGCCTCTTCTGCCAACATCTTAAGACGTATCTATTCCAACAAGCCGGCCTAGCATAGCCCCCGTTTCTGACTTTTATCTATAAATTTTAATTTTCAGGGTTTTAAATGGGTTTTTTAGCACAGGATTGAATTTAATATGTTTTTAATAATGTATATTGTCTTTTGTTATGGTTTTTAATAATGCCTGTGCGCCGCCCTGGGTCCTAACGAGAAGGGCGGGGTATAAATTCGAAAAATAATAAATAAAATAAAAGTAATAATAATAATTTTCTGTGAGTGAAATCCAGTGGTAATTGTCAAGATATTACTCAGAACAGTATTGCCCTATAGTCTATATAAGGGGTGTCCAACTCACACCATCACATGACGTATGAGGACTTTTTCCCCCTTCACTAAACCAGGTGCATGGCCAGAACGTGATGCATCTGGCCTGTGGGCCAGGAGTTTGACAGCCCTGGTCTATCTGCTAGGTTTCATATATTTTAATGCATTTATCATATTTCTTCGCAGCCATCTTGTGTCATCTCCAGGTTAAGCATTCTCAGCATCTATAGCCATTACATACGACTTCTTTTTCTAGCCATTGTCATCTTCTTCTTTTTGCTAGCGTCTTTCTAAAATAAGTGCCAAACCTGGATACAGTAGGATTTTATCAAGATAGAATAGAAAAGAAGAATGACTTCTCTTACAATGACTGTATTATTATTTTTATCCTTCTCATCTTCTCTATAATCCCTTCTTATTAGTATCATATATGGTTATTATTAGTTTGTTATTCACATGTACGTTGAGAGCTTCTGCACCAGAGACAATTTCCTTGTGTATCTAAATACACAGCCAAATATTCTATTCTAAATACACTTAGCCAAATATTCTATTCTATTCTTGCAACATAAATGCAAGTTTATGTTGCATTTCGTTCCATTCTCTCCCACCCCATTACATTCCAAGCTATTCCATATTTTGATAATTGTGCCTGGGACTACATTTGCTTGTTTTGCAGTTGACTCATACTGTTGCTCATGTGCAGTTTATGATCCATTGAGATATAAAGATCTTTTTTTGCATATACTATCCACTGTTGATCTTCCATCCTATATTTATGCCTTTGATTTTAGCTATTTAAATGTAATACGGTATAATATGTTTACTCTCTATTTGGCCATATAATAATTTGTTTTGCTGTATTCTGCTCATTGTTCTGCCTAGCTTCTCAAGATTACTAGATTCTAAGGTATTTGTTAAATCCCCATCTTTTTCATCTGCAACCATATTTTATTATTCTTTATCCAAGCCATTTAGAAATCTGTTGAATATTACATAGTTTATGTTGGAGTTCTGAATTATGACACACAGCTGTTCCTTTCAGTTTGCTGCAGAGTAATTTCTACACCTTGGGTACAATTGTTCAACCACATCTTATCCTTGTAATGGTAGAATAATCCAACCCACATTTTATCATTTTTCTCCTTGCATATCTCTGATGCTTTGTACTTATTTTATCTCATAGTCAATTAAATAATTAACTTTTTTAAAAGATCAGTTTAGTTGGATGTGAATTATTATTGATAAACCTATTCTATCTCCTACTGTGCAATGCTTTATTTTATAAATGCTTTATTTTATAAATGCACTAGCTATACCTGGCCACGGGTTGCTGTGGCCCAATTTGGTTAAATGGCCAACCAATCTGTGTGTAAATCTACACCTGCACACATACACACAACCACCGTATAACCCCCAATCTACCTACCTACCTACTGTATTTCTCCCTCTCTATCTATCCCTCTACCTACCTACCTACTGTATTTCTCCCTCTCTATCTACCTACCTACCTTCTGTATTTCTTCCTTTCTCCCTCTACCTACCTACCTACCTACCTACTGTGTTTCTCCCTATCTATCTATCTACCTACCTACCTACCGTATTTCTCCCTATCTATCCCTCTACCTACCTACCTACCTACCTACTGTATTTCTCCCTCTCTATCTATTCCCCTACCTACCTACCTACTGTAATACAATAATACAATAGCAGAGTTGGAAGGGACCTTGGAGGTCATCTAGTCCAACTCCCTGCCTAGGCGCATTCACAACTTCTGGAGGCAAGCTGTTGCACTGGTTAATTGTTCTAAGTGTCAGGAAATTTCTCCTCAGTTCTAAATTGCTTCTCTCCTTGATTAGTTTCCACCCATTGCTTCTTGTCCTGCCCTCAGGTGCTTTGGAGAATAGCTTGATATCCTCTTCTTTGTGACAGCCCCTGAGATATTGGAAGAGTGCTATCATGTCTCCCCTGGTTCTTCTTTTTATTACACTGTATTTCTCCCTCCCCCCCTCTCTCTCTCTATGGGCCACCTGGGAGTTTGCTATCCCAGTGCCTTTTTGGCCCTAAGAGGCCTCCATACGTGGCTAAGGAAATGACTGTTGGTGGGAGGAGTTACAGGGAGGTGAAAACCTGATCAGTGGGTACATTTTACATTTGTGTACCTTGCACATGACACACGTGTGCTAAGCACAAAATGAGTACGTATTCTTTTATCGGAAGTCCTTGGGAACATTGTGTTAAAATTTGAGGTAAATCGGTTCAGTAGTTTTTGAGATTAGCTGCTTCGTACAAACTATTTTACATTTTTATTTATATAGATTTAATTATCTTTTGTAGAGTTTTGTTTAATGTCTAGCCTTAAATGTCTTCCATGATAGAGAAGACCCATCTTCAAGCAGTTGCTATATGATATTCAGTTATACAGCAGCACCTAGGCAATTGATATCAGTGATCAGCCATATCTGTATGCATGTGATCTTACAATACACTTATTCACTGTTTAGACCTTACATTCTACAGCCAAAACAATAGATTTAAGAGCTAGTTTTTATCATATAAATGGCAGAAGCTATAACCTGAAAAATCTACTTAAAACATTTGAGAAGAAATTAATCATGATGGCAGAAACTTATTAACGAACATCTTGCGCTGATAGTAATATTAAATAGATTAATATTATCAAAATGCTTATTTATTCAACATATTTCCTACATAGCACTATTGATGTCTGGCAGAAGTTCTGTTTGTTGCAAGAATAAGAATAATACAAACTTTGGAGAATTACAAAAGAAAAAAATTGAACTATTACAATGGCATTAGTATTCCGACCCTTAATTCAGTACTTTTTTGAAGCACTTTGGCTGCAATAACAGCCTCGAGTCTCTTGGGTATGATGAGAAAGTTTGCATGGCTGGATTGGATTTTCTGTCATTCTTCCTTGCAAATCCTCTCAAGATCGATCAGATTAGATCAGTGGTAGTCAACTTGGTCCCTATTGCCCACTAGTGGGCGTTCCAACTTTCATGGTGGGTAGCAGGGATTTTGTCCGATACTGAAGCACTTTCCTTTTTTTAATTTAATTGACTTCCCTACTTTATAAATCACGATTACTGTGGAACTGGTGGGAAGTTAGAAAATTTTACTACTAACAGAGATACAAAAGTGGGCGTATAAAAGGGGTGACTACCCCTGGATTATATGGTGACTGTCGGTGGACAGCCATTTTTAGGTCCCTCCAAGATGTTCAATAGAGTTCGAGTCAGGGCTCTGGCTGGGCCACTTCACAGGGTTGTCCCTAGGCCACTCCTGTGTTTTATTGGCCATGTGCTTAGTATTATTGTCATGTTGGAAAGTGAACCTTCAGTCCAGTCAGAGGTCCTGAGTGTTGTGGAACATGTTTTCATTGAGGATTTCCCTTGTACTTTGCTCCATTCACTTTTCCTAATCAGTCTTCCTGTCCCTGCTATTGAAAAACACCCCTGCAGCATGATAGTGCCACAAACATGCTTCACAGTTGAGATGATATTGGGCAGGTGATGAGCTGTGCCTGGTTTACTCCAGACATATAGAATTGAGGCCAAACAGTTCAATCTTGCCTTCATCAGACCAGAGAATCTTGTTCCTCACAGTCTGAGAGTCCTTCAAGTGCTTTTTTTGCAAACTCCAAGTGAGTTTTCATGTGTTTTGCACTGAGGAGACGCTTCCATCTTGCCACTCTGCCACAAAGCCCAGATTGTTGGAGGGCTGTAGTAATGGTTGTCCTTTTCGAGTTCTGTCCCGTCTCCACATAGGATCTCTAGAGCTCAGTTAGAATGACTATAGGATTCTTGGTCACCTTTTTTTTTTTTTCCTAAGGCTATTCTGAGATTGCTCAGTTTGACCAGGCGACCAGCTCTTGGAAGAGTCCTGGTTGTGCCAAACATCTTCCATTTGAGAATTATGGAGGCCACTGTGCTCTTAGGAATCTTCAGTGTGGCAGATATTTTATTGTAGCCTTTCCCAGATCTATGCCTTGCAATAATCCTGTCTCTGACCCTTGCAGGCAGTTCCTTTGACCTCATGACTTTTGCTCTGCTATAGTATGCATTGTCGACTGTGAGGTCTTCTGTGAAGAGGTGTGCCTTTCCAAATCATGTCCAATCAATTTAATTTACCGCAGGTGGATTCCAATCAAGATGTAGAAACATTTCAGCAATGAACAAGAGAAATAGGAGGCAAGGCACCAGAGCTAAATTACACATGTTGTTGCAAAAGGTCTGAATACTTACACCAATGTGATATTTCAGTTTTGGTTTTGTATTTTTGATAAATTTACAGACGTTTCTAAACTTCTGTTTTCACTTTGTCATTATGGGATACTGAGTGTAGATTAATGAGAAAAAAATGAATTTCAGCAACAGAATCAGGATGCAACATAACAAAATTGACATATGGAAAGGGGGTCTGAATAGTTTTTGAATACACTGTATATATTAATCATAGACATTTTAGAATAGATAACGGGAAAAAGAATTAAGAATCTTCAGGTAACAAGATTGATACTATATGATGTAAGCTATTACAAAATCTAAATGTCCTGCTTCAGATACTGTGAAGCCTCCACCCAGAAGGTAACAAAGAAAATGGTCATGGAGCAAATGTGTAGTGTTCCAGACAATATTGCAGACCCTAGTCAAAGATCACTTATATGCTATGTCCTGGATAGAAGGAAGTGAACTTCCAATCATCTTTTCTGCTATCCTTACCACTCTCTGCACAGGCTTCCTGTCTAAAACAGAAATACTTTCAAATTTATTATTCAATTTATATACAGCTCCTATCTCCATCAAGATGGACTCAGGGCGGTGTGCAGGAAATTAAAAATCACACCAAATAACAATAAATACAATGATAATATTAAAATGAATTAAATTAGGTAACCTGTGCTAAAAATATTTCCCATTAATAAAATTATAAATCCAATTACTAATTGCTAAAATTATGTCGCATCTGAGCCCTAAGCTCTAAGCTAGACCGGCTTGGTGGAAGAAGTATGTCTTAAGTGAGCGGCGAAAGAGAGGAAGGTCCGTGATAGTACAGAGTTCAGGGGGTAGGTCGTTCCAGAGGGCTGGACCTGCCACAGAGAAGGCCCTTCCCCTGGGCACCGCCAATTGGCATTGACCAGCGGTTGGCACCCTGAGGAGGCCCTCCCCGTGGGAGCAGATCGGTTGTTGGGAGGTGTGTGGCAGGAGACGGTCCCGCAACTAACTAGGCCCCGTGCCATGGAGCGATTTAAATATGGTAACAAGCACCTTGAAGCGCACCCGGAAGGCCACCGGCAGCCAGCTCGCGCAGGAGAGGTGTTACATGGGAGCATCGTGAGGCTCCCAAAATTCCCCGCATGGCCGCACTCTGCACTAATTGGAGCCTCCGGATGCACCTCAAGGGGAGCCCCATGTAGAGAGCATTACAATAGTCTAGGCGGGACGTAACGAGCGCTTGAGTGACAGTGCGGAGGGCATCCCGGTCAAGAAAGGGGCATAACTGGTGTACCAGGTGAACCTGGTAAAAGGCCCCCCTGGTCACGGCAGTCACATGGTCGTCCAAGGATAGCCGTGAATCCAGGAGGACGCCTAAGTTGCGAGCCCTTTCCACGGGGGTTAGTGACAAATCATACAGTAATACAATATGACAGGTTGTTTTCAATCAGAAGTCACTAACATCTAATTTGTCAAGATAAGGAAATTCCCAAATAGTGTTCTTGTATTTTGTAAGTATTAATTAAGCTTGTTAAAGTCTTTATTAAGAATGGATTGCCACTAATGTGTACGAAACTGAAAGGGTGTAGAGGAAAAGTGGTATTCCCCTCTTAGAATTGCCTGCTTATGATGGGGTTTTGGAATCTACCATTATTCCAAAACTGGGACAGGGATGTTGTCATGTGATAAATTTTAATAGCTAGCTAGGAGGAGTTTGCCCAAATTTATCTTGTGCTCCAGTTGTACCCTTTTCTGGACTTGAAAACTCTTTATAAACACCTATGCTTTAGTTAGCTCCTTTGTAAACTACAATGTGTTCTACATGGGACTACCTTTGAAAACTACTTTGAAAGTTAGAGCTGGCCTAAAATGTAACTGTCTGAATAATGATGGGTTCACTTCACTACAATTATGTGACACTATTTTGTGACCTGCATTGATTGTCCATCACCTTTTCACAACTTTCTCCACAAAGGGAGATTAAATATGGGATGATAGTGTGTAGGAAAAGGACACCCAAGGTATACCCTTCTAGAGGAGCCATATCAATACTTTTTGCAAGAGTGTTGGAGTTTTCACTTCCTATAAGATGTATTGACTACGGCCGAACTCTCTACTTCTCAGATACCATCTCTTATCTGTTTCAGATTTGGAGGGAATATGAACAATTTTATTTACTTTTATTTGTTTGGAATTAACTACTTGGAGAATCAGAAAATACAGATTTAGTAGTTATTTCACTACATTTAGTTAGTTAGTTTACTTTATTGATTAGCCCAGTGGTCGGCAAACCGCGGCTCTCGAGCCACACGTGGCTCTTTGGCCCTCTTTCGCTGCGCCACCTCACGTTCCTTATCTTCCGGCCGCGGCCCCACTCCGTGGAAAACATAGGCGCGTGCCGTACAAGTACGGCCCGGAGCAAAGCCCTTCTCCCAACAGGCTCTTCCTCGCTCAGAGGGTTTTGGAAGGAAACGTCTGCAGGCTGTAGGTGTGTGTGCGCGCGCCTATGTTTTCCGGGAAAAAGAGGAATGCGAGGGGGATTCCTCTCCCCCCCGGCGGATGGGCTCCAGACCTGCGGAGCCTCGTCCTTCTTTTTAGCCAGGCGATCTTTAACCAGGCGATCTTCGGCTGCTGCACAAGCCCTCAGGCACGCTCTCTGATAGCCGCCTGGTTAAAAAGAAGGACGAGGCTCCGCTGGTCTGGAGCCCCTCCACAGGGGGGGGAGGGGGATCCCCCTCGCATTCCTTGTCTTCCCAGATCGGCTGGTAAGGGGACAGAAAAGGTTGTTCTCCTGTCCCAGGTTTCCGCTTCCTGGCTTCCAGCTTCTTTTGTTGAGCCAGCAATTAAGGTTCTTTTTTATGTCTTAGGAAAGATCGCCTGGTTAAAAAAAAGGACGAGGCTCCGCTGGTCTGGAGCCCATCCACGGGTTGGGAGGAGGAGACAGACAGACACACACACAGACACAGACACACACACACACAGAGTGATTAAGTGAGTGAGTGAGTGCAAGACAGATAGACACACAGACAAAGAGGAAGGGAGGGGAGAGACAGAGATAGAGAGGGAGGGAGGGTAGAAAATACAATTTAAAATGAGATTGGAATATAATGCAATAACAATATATGGATAGATAAAATATGATAAGATTATATTTCAGTGCCACCTATAGTCTACACCAATCAGTCTCACATATGCCAATTTCAACTGAACCATTTTGCTTAAGTACTGTGCTGTATTAAATGTTGTTTTCAAATTCTGGCTGCATATAAGGTAAGTTGTTGTGATATGGGGATTCCAATGGGTCATTCGTTTAGTATATAGACCAAGGTACCTGTCTCTTACCCTCTTATACAGGCACAATCAAATAGGATGTGAACTAGGTCTTCCACCTCTGCCGCTCTGCAAATGCAGAGACATCCATTATAGGATATAGAATGGAATCTATATCTGACCATTGTGTCAATATTTCACTAAATTGTACAAGGATTGTTTTATACATAGTGGACTGCTCTATTCAAAAAATGAATCATACTTGTTCATTGATATATGAATAAGATTGCAGTTAGCCTCCCCCCCTCCCCCCCCATTTGTCACATAGTCAACTGTTATAGTTTTAAAACATCTTACGGATGTATATTCATTACAAGATCACAGAATAAGACTTGTGCTTCAGAATTAATGTTGCAAGGAATAACAATGCTAAAATCATACTAAACCATAAAATAATGCCAGCCTTTATTGCAGTGCATAGTATTAATTTATTGTTACAATTAGAAAGTGAAAATGATAGAGCTAGGTCATACAGTATATTAAAGAAGAAGAAGAAATGCCTTGCCTTTTAATAGTTGGCAAACCTGGCACTGCTATTAAGTAGCATTACAGCATTTAAGGTGTGAAATGAATATTTTATGCTCGGTAACAAGTAACTCCAAACATATAATGAGGCGAGCTGTAAATTGCTGGCTCTAAGTTACAAATTACATTGCAAAGAACAGAAGAGAGCTTGATGAGCAGGAATGTAGAAATGTTAACATTAAAATAAAGTATAATTGTGTAAAAAAATTAATAATGGAGAAATAGAAATTTGTCAAATCTCCAGTGTCTTCTGAGCAAGCTTTGAAAATAATTGAAATGGTTAATATAATGAATGAAACTAGATCAATCTTTACAATTCACTGCATTTATTTATATCTAATCCTAAACAGCAGCATGTTACTATTTTTAATATTATACCAGTTGAATTTGATGTAGAAAAATCTGAAATACAGTATGCATGTTTATAGTTGTAGGAATTGACTATTATCCACATATTCATCTTCCTTGTTTCATGTTGTGCACTGTAAGGTAAATGCCTTTATTAGTGTATTCCACAATTACGCATCTAGAATTTTAGCCTGAATGTCTACTTTATCAGCATGAAGTGTGAAAGACTTTCATATAAAAGATGAGTCAACTAGTGATTCATTCTGGAAAAAAATTTGCACAGATATGGCTGGGAGATTTAAATTGGCATTTATCTTTTAAAATTCTTTTTATTGATCTATATTTTTATTTATTTCAACCCACCACAAATAAATTGGAACTCTTAATAGGTTTTTCCTCGCTTTTGTCTAAAAGTATGTCCTTCTTGATGATTGCAGTGCAGACTTGCATTTGCCTTATCTGCATTTTTTGCAGTTTGGTATTTTAGAACATAAAGATCGTAATTTATCCTGTTTCCCAACATAATTATTATTAAATGGCAACAAATGTGAAAGCATTGCATGCAATATAGTATTAAATAATCATTTCTAAATAAATATGAGTCAGTTAATAAGAACATTGAAAAAATTTTGGCAGGCCAAAAATCTATTTTAAAAATATTGAAAAGATTTTGCGGTAGCAAAAGAATAAAATAACAGGCAGACTAGATTGGGAATTCCAAATCCTTCTTTCTTGTTGCTTCCCATTACATTGCAGATGGTGATGGGATTGAAAGAAAGGCTTGTATGAAAAGATTTTGAACTGAGCCAAATCTATAAAGGAGATTTTGATTCTTCAAGAAATTTGTTCTTCACAATTCTTACGATTTATAGATTACCAATAGTATGGACCAGTAACCAGTGAAATTGTAGTTATGTAGGAATTATCTTAAGTTATAACTAACCTGTTTATTAAGTAAGTTGAAGTTTTCTGATTGACAGAGTGAATGCACTTCAATCTTAGCTTCACTCCATAATCTTGTTTATTAACTGTAGGTATCCATCATAACTTATCATGTCTTTCCTGACTCTTCTTGTAGTGAGAAACTGGGATTGATCAGAGTTCTTAGTAATTATTTCTGGTCTTTTTATCTCTACACTTTTAGAGTAGTGTGTACACACATACACAAACACACACACACACACACCAGTAGTGGGATTAAACATTTTTTTACTACCAATTCTGTGGGCATGGCTTGTAGACAGGACTTGGTGAGTGTGGCAGGGGAAAGATACTGTAAAATCTCCATTCCCTCCCCACTCCAGGGGAAGGATACTGCAAAATCCCCATTTCCTCCCGATCAGCTGGGACTCAGGAGGCAGAGAATAGATGGGGCGGGGCCAGTCAGAGGTGGTATTTACCGGTTCTCCGAACTACTTAAAATTTCCGCTACTGGTTCTCCAAGTCAGAACTTGCTGAATACCACCTCTGACACACACACCCTGTAGCAGTACAAATCATTGTTCATTATAATTTGCATCAGATTGTATCAGTATTATTGGCTAACTTAATCTTTTTGAAATTCTTTATACAAGTTTGTCTTCTCATTTAGACCAACGGCCTCCAACCTTTTGGGCACCAGGGACACCAGGATCTTTTTCACAGATCAAAGGGGGCATGGTTTCACATGCTGCCTGCATCCCACGGAGCTTCATTTGTTTGCACAGCCTGGTTTCTGGCAGGCCATGGCCCAGTGGTAGTCCATGGACATGGGATTAGGGACCCCTCATTTATACACTTGATCCATTTTAGCAATATTGCTGTATCATTTAAAGTTAATTGAGTGCTGGATACTTATACATACTAGTATTATATTCAATTGTGACATTTATTTAGCATTTTTAAAGCAAGAAAAAATCCTCTCCATATCCAACATATGCATTTAAAACTATAGTTATAATTTTAAATATATAACAATGTAATAGAGAATAAAACTAAAAGCAAAGAATTTAAAATATCTATCAGGAAAGGAGCAGAGACACTGGTTTGAGATGAAGGCTATACAAAATAAATAGACAGATAAATAGGTAAAAAGACAGACAGATAAATCTATTAGCTTTAGACAGATAAATTTTCCTACTGGTGTCCATCTTTCAAAATTAGGGATTTTCACACATTCCTCTACCAAGCTTCTATAGATAAGGAAATCTAGAGTAACATTTCCTTGAAGAAACTTAATACCAGATAATGCAATCAATATGAATTTATTCCTGAACATATTTACATTTTAATTGATTTGAATTTGCGATATTTTGGGGGGAAATTATATTCTTTTTACACAAAACCCAGATAATAATTTTTAAAAATCACATGTCCCTTTAATTAAAGTTTTTCCTTTCTATCAACAAACAATGGATTTCTATCTTTTGCAATGTAATACCACGAGAAGATATAAATGCTGTCTTTCTCTCCTTCCCAAGGGCAGCTGACCTTCTCCTCGCCAAAGAGGTGAACCTCTTGCCAGCACATATGACTACAGACTATTACATTAATCTGTTTAGCTGCAGTACCAGCTGCTTGCATGTTTTTAATTATCTTATTAGATAATATAACAGTGACCTATGAAATAAAAGTGAAGGTGAGGTTTTTTAACTTTTAGCATTTCACAAGTATTTTCTTCAGTGTATATTAATATTTATCAATAGTGTTTCTGTTTTTAAAGTTGTTGAACTAGGCCTTCATTTTATTCAATGGACAGTAATTTATGAGAAAATATCTTTAAAGATTGTAGTGTGTGTGTGTGTGTGTGTGTGTGTGTGTGTGTTAGGTTTTTTGAGCTGATCAATAAATAAATCAGGGAGACTAGGATAGATCTATTTTGAGCTATTTAGCTCTCATCAGCTAGCCATAACCTTACTGGGATTCGAGCCAGGGAGGTATTACATGTGAGGCAGCCGCAATTGCCACTAGACTACTGGTTCTTATCCTGATCAGCTGAGACAGGAGGATAAGTATATGCTTTTGTTTTCCCGTGTAAGCATGAAATTGTTATTGCAACGTTTTGGCAAGATCTCACTTGCCATCTTCAGGCTTCGGTCTGCAGTTACGAAGGCATCGCCCTTCCTTAAATCTTAGTTGGGGGGGGCGTGCTGACTGTTGTTGTGAGTGGGTTGATTGGCTGTGCAGCTGTATCATGATTAGTAGATTGATGCTGATTGGTCTTATTTGTATGTTTCTCCATATTTTGAATTTCAACGACTTGGGTGGAGGGTGGGGCTCGTCTGTTGGTCAGTGCTGATTTCCAAATGTCTGGTAGGCGGGAGGTGTCGTCACATTTGTTCATATTGTTAGGTTGCTTCTCTATTTCGATGGCTTCTCTGATTATTCTTCTGTTCAGCTGTTCAGCCTTGGAGATCAATTTAGTTCCTTGAAAGTCAATATCATGTCCTGTAGTTTTGAAATGTTGATAAAGAGATGAGGTATTAAGATGATTTTTTAATGCATTTTTATGTTCTGCGATACGTGCACTTATCCTTCTGTTGGTTTGTCCTATGTAAGTGGCAGGGCAGATTTTACATGGAATTTTGTAGACTCCTTGGCTTTCTAGCTGGTTCTTGTCTTTGGGATTCCTTAGGATATTGGTTATTTTTGGTCGGTGTTGAAGGCTGTCTTGATGTTATGCTTGTGGAGAATTTTGCTGATTTTGTCTGTGGTACCTTTGATGTATGGGAGGAGGGCAATGCCATTTTTCTGTTCTTTGTCTTGGCTTTTGAGGGGTGTCTCTTTTTGGATTAGTTTGGTGATTGTTTTTCTTTGGAATTAATGCATTTGTGAGAAAGTGTAATTCGGTTTTCAAGTGGTCTTTGTCAGCTAGGCGTTTGGTTCTGTATATGAGGGTTTTGGCTACAGAGTTTATCTGTGCAGGGTGGTGATGGGATTGTGCATTTAGGTAGCGGTTGGTGTGTGGTTTTTTCCGGTAGATGGTGTGTCCCAGGAAGCCATTAGGTTTTTTGTAGATTATGACGTCTAGAAAAGGAAGTTGGTTATTAGCTTCTATTTCCATGATGAATTGTATTTTGGGGTGTAGGGCGTTGAGGTGTGTGAGGAAGTTGTCCAGTTTTTCTTTCCCATGTGGCCAAATTACGAAAGTGTCATCTACATATCTGAGCCAGAGTTTGGGTTTGTGTTCAGATTTGTGTTCAGATTTGATACCTCATCTCTTTATCAACATTTCAAAACTACAGAACATAATATTGACTTTCAAGGAACTAAATTGATCTCCAAGGCTGAACAGCTGAACAGGAGAATAATCAGAGAAGCCATCAAAATAGAGAAGCTACCTAACAATATGAACAAACGTGACGATACCTCCCGCCTACCAGACATCTGGAAACCAGCACTGACCAACAGACGAGCACCACCCTCCACCCAATCAGCATCATTCTACCAATCATGATACAGCTGCACAGCCAATCAACCCACTCACAACAACAGTCAGCACTCCACCCCCCCACCAAGATTTAAGGAAGGGCAACGCCTTCGTAACCGCAGACCGAAGCCTGAAGATGGCAAGTGAGATCTTGCCGAAACGTTGCGATAACAATTTCATGCTTACACGGGAAAACCCCCGAAGACAGCAATACCAGCATACCTACACCCGTGAAAATCTACGAAAGCATATATGTGTGTGTGTGTGTGTGTTAGTTTTATGAGCTGATCAATAAATTAAATTAGAGAGAGACCAGGATAGATTTATTTCGAGCTTATTAGCTCTCATCAGTTGGCCATACCCCTTACTGGGATTCGAACCGGGGCTATGTTGCATGCTAAGCAAGTAGCCTAGCACTCTTGGCTTGCTGTCTAGATGATCTCTGGTGATGAGTCGAAAGGCAGGAAAGGAAACAGTATGTCTCCTCCCTTAATTGGGGCCTAATAACAGATTGTTGAGAAACAATTACCTATACCAGGGGTCTGCAAAGTCGGCTCTTTTAAGACTGGTGGACTTCAACTCCCAGAGTTCCCCAGCCAGCATAGCATAGCTGGCTGTGGAATTCTGGGAGTTGAAGTCCACCAGTCTTAAAAGAGCCGATTTTGCAGACCCCTGACCTATACTAATATACCCTGTCTCTGCTGATGCAATAAGGGGAACCGGCTTGGCTAAAGTGCTAGGCTACTTGCTTAGCATGCAACATAGCCCCGGTTCGAATCCCAGTAAGGGGTGTGGCCAGCTGATGAGAGCTAATAAGCTCGAAATAGATCTATCCTGGTCTCTCTCTAATTTAATTTATTGATCAGCTCATAAAACTAACACACATATCTAAAAAATCACACAACGTAATTCTTGGCTTGCTGTCTAGATGATCTCTGGTGATGAGTCGAAAGGCAGGAAAGGAAACAGTATGTCTCCTCCCTTAATTGGGGCCTAATAACAGGTTGTTGAGAAACAATTACATATATATATAATTTATATATATATATATAAATTTCACCTCACTTGAATATTAGTTGAGTGATTTACTCTAGTAAATATTGATTTGTCATATCTATATTAATTTTTTCTTATTTTCTGACATCATACAAGAATTTTCTGAATAAATCAGTAGCTCACAGAGAAAAGTATGTAGAATGCTTGCGTTTAAGTTGCACATTTTGCTTCATGTAACATGGACTCATCTGTCTAGTATCATTGAAATGCTTTATTCATATGTATGAACTTTTGGCATTGCAATGAATCTGTCCATAAACATTTTACATAAATACAATATTTAGCCCTGCTTTCAAGCAAGGCCAAGTTATTCCCAGGTAAATTGGAAGTACATATTGATATATCGAAAATAACATGAGGTCTTCATAGTATTTCAGATACATTTATGTCTCCTCAATTCCCTCTCAAGCTCATCTTGAAACCAAATGCCTGGATTAAATCAATTTCTGGCATAATCCAGAAAGCTCTTTTTTTGGTTAATTCAAACTATATTCCACTTTATGATACTTTAACTCAGTTTTTTGATGTTGTAGAATATAACTCTGTTGTCCATGTCTGCTAATAGTGGTAAATGACACAAATGTAGGCAGAAAAATCTTTTAGAAAACAATGCATTCTAATTCAACAAGAAAAAGTCAGTAAATAGCAATAGCAGACAAGCTAGTTACATGGTTTCTAGTTACATGGTTTGTCTTTATTATTTCTGTAGCTTACAATTTATGCCAATCTATTCCTAGATTTCTTAATTCAAACACACGACTCCTCCTCTGCAAAGTGACTTACCCAAAGGAACCAACCTTACACCATCACAGTTTCCATTAATATTATGAAGCTGTCTTGTTTTGCAATTGCTCCTTACATTATAGCAGACAGAAAAAATAGCCATCTGTATTAAGATATGCACAGTTATATGAGCTAGGTTCTGTTTTCTTCTTTGTGGTCTTCGTTTCTTCTATATTCGGACCCATTAGAGAAGGAAACAAAAATCTGAGCATACAAAAGTACTATGTCAACACAGAAGTACTATGCATTTTTCACTGCTATTTCCCACGCATGTATACTTAAAGCCATATTTTATGTTAGAATTATGAACAGGAACTTTCCCCAAAGTTTATTGCAGTGTTTGATTTTTCCCCCCTTTTCTAACATTGTTTAATTTTACTCCAATATACTGAACAGGTGTTTCATAAAAGATCATTGATGCACTTGGAGAGATCTGAACGTATAGATGATACTGGACCATTTAATGAAAATAATAATAATTATACTAATATAATAAATACAATTAATGGGACTACATAAAAGAAACTCTTCGTAATATTTTTGGGATGGGATCTTTATTCATAACTTTCTCAATGGGAAACAATTTTATTCCAGGTAAATATTAAAGCAATGTGTTTTCTTGTCATTTGGATAATAGCATAAGTCTAGCTACACACTTGCCTTAGAGAATCACAACTCCCTTTTCATATATATATTTACAATCTTACCTATTTTTTAAAAAAACAAAATGCCTAAAATGTGACTACATTGAGTGCAATTTATTGAGTGCAATTTATTTAAACTTGCTAAAGAGAAAGAGAAAGAGAGCTGTACACATAAAGCCAACTGGCAGAAGCAGCAAATCAAGATTCATAATAAGATTGATACTCTTTGATAACTCATCCTAGAAACCATGTACCGTATTTGCCGGCGTATAAGACGACTGGGCGTATAAGACGACCCCCCATCATTTCCACTCAAAATATAGAGTTTGTTATATACTCCCCGTATAAGACTACCTCCTCTTCCGCACACCTTCCACACACCAAATAAAACGTTTGACTGCTGGACAAATATCAACAATACAATGACTGAAATTTGTTTCAATCCGTCCCTCATCACCCAATACTTCAAACTCCCGGCAAATTAATCTCTCCACAGGCCACATCACCCTGATTCTACCGATTTCTTGGGGAAAAGGTGCAGAGCAGGCAGAGAAACGGTGAGGAGGGGGTGGGTGGAAAGGAGCGATCCAAGGCCACATAGGAAAAGCCCCTGCCACCAGCTTCCCGGGAAAGCAACTCACCCACCCTTCCTTCTTTCCCTCCCCCCCCTCTTCCACCATATTACCAGGGTTTGGCAAGGGGTGAGGCGGAGAGGGGAGCAGTAGCAGCAGAGGCACCTGCTTGGGCAAGACAGCGACAAGATCGCTTGCCTGCTTACCGTCCAGCTCCCACGCTGCTGGTGCCAGGGGAGGAGGGATGATTCCCCGTTCCCCTTGGCAACCAGGCCCTCCACTTCTGGATTCCCTTCCTTTCCATTCCATTCCTTTCCATTCCTTTCCTTTCCATTCCTTTCCATTCCATTCCTTTCGATTCCCTTCCTTTCGATTCCCTTCCTTTCCTTTCCTTTCCATTCCTCTCCATTCCTCTCCTTTCCTTTCCATTCCTTTCCTTTCCTTTCCATTCCTTTCGATTCCCTTCCTTTCCTTTCCTTTCCTTTCCATTCCTCTCCATTCCTTTCCATTCCTCTCCATTCCTCTCCATTCCTTTCCTTTCCATTCCTTTCGATTCCCTTCCTTTCCTTTCCATTCCTCTCCATTCCTCTCCATTCCTTTCCTTTCCATTCCTCTCCATTCCTCTCCATTCCTTTCCATTCCATTCCTTTCGATTCCCTTCCTTTCCTTTCCATTCCTCTCCATTCCTTTCCTTTCCATTTCTCTCCATTCCTTTCCATTCCTTTCCATTCCATTCCTTTCGATTCCCTTCCTTTCCTTTCCTTTCCTTTCCTCTCCATTCCTCTCCATTCCTTTCCATTCCTTTCCATTCCTTTCCTTTCCTTTCCATTCCTTTCGATTCCCTTCCTTTCCTTTCCATTCCTCTCCATTCCTTTCCTTTCCATTCCTTTCCATTCCTCTCCATTCCTTTCCATTCCTTTCCATTCCATTCCTTTCGATTCCCTTCCTTTCCTTTCCTTTCCATTCCTCTCCATTCCTTTCCTTTCCATTCCTTTCCTTTCCATTCCTCTCCATTCCTCTCCATTCCTTTCCATGCAATTCCATTCCTTTCGATTCCCTTCCTTTCCTTTCCTTTCCATTCCTCTCCATTCCTTTCCTTTCCTTCCTTCCATTGCCTCCCTCCCCCTCCCTCCCTTCCTTCCTTCCTTCCCTCTTACCCTCCATCCCGCTTTCTTTTTCTTTCTTTCCTTCCTTCCTTCTTTCACTGCTCCCTTCCTCCTCCCTCCCCCTTCTTTCTTTCACTCCCTCCCTCCCACCCTCCATTCATCTTTTTTCCTATTTTTCTTTCTTTCTCCTTCTCTGTTTCTCTCTCTCTCTCTCCTCCCCCCCACCCATCTGTCACTCTGTGTGTGTGTGTGTGTCTGGGTGTGTGTCTGGGTGTGTGTCTGTTTCCCCCTCTCTCTCTTTCTGTCTCTCTAAGTCTGCCTCTCTGTGCGTCTGCCATTCTCTCCCTCCCTCCACCCGGGGAAGCAGCATGTCGGTTGCGGAGGTTATCCCGCAGCGAGCGGACAGAAGACCCAAGCTGCGGCTAGTGCAGGCGAGGAGGAGGGGCCAGCATGTCGACTGGGAAGGTTATCCCGCAGCGGGCGGGCGGGCGGGCGAAGGACCCAAGCTGCGTGCTGCCGAAACCGTCCGGGGCTGGGCGTGCGGCGCCCGGATGGCTTTGGCGGCACGTAGCTTGGGTCCTTCGCCCGCCCGCTGCGGGATAACCTCCCCAGTCGAGATGCTGGTCCCTCCAGGAAGCCCCGGAAAGTGCAGGGCGCTGAGGTGGCCGTCGGAAGGAGGCGTGGAGGCGCACTCGCCCATCCTCTGCCCAGGGCGCTGCTCCCTCCTCCTCGCCGGCCCTATGAAGCCGTGGACTGGCACCGGTCCGCGGACCGGGGGTTGGGGACCCCTGGTCTAACAGACACACAGAGGGGGAAGAGAGAGGGGGAAGGAGGAAACCCTCCACAGCCGCGCGGAGACGGCATGGAGTCTCCGCGCGGCTGTGGAGGGTTTCCTCCTTCCCCCTCTCTCTTCTCCCTCTGTGTGTCTGTTAGACTCTGATTCCCCCCCCGTCTTTCTACAGACACACAGAGGGAGAAGAGAGAGGGGGAAACCCTCCACAGCCGCGCGGAGACGGCGTGGAGTCTCCGCGCGGCTGTGGAGGGTTTCCTCCTTCCCCCTCTCTCTTCTCCCTCTGTGTGTCTGTTAGACTCTGATTTCCCCCCCCCCGTCTTTCTACAGACACACAGAGGGAGAAGAGAGAGGGGGAAACCCTCCACAGCCGCGCGGAGACGGCGTGGAGTCTCCGCGCGGCTGTGGAGGGTTTCCTCCTTCCCCCTCTCTCTTCTGCCTCTGTGTGTCTGTTAGACTCTGATTCCCTCCCCCCCCGTCTTTCTACAGACACACAGAGGGAGAAGAGAGAGGAGGAAACCCTCCACAGCTGCGCGGAGACAGCGTGGAGTCTCCGCGCGGCTGTGGAGGGTTTCCTCCTTCCCCCTCTCTCTTCTCCCTCCGTGTGTCTGTTAGACTCTGATTCCCTCCCCCCCCCCAGAGCGAGAGAAAGACGGGGGTAGAGGGAATCAGAGTCTAACAGACACACAACAGGACCTCGCGGATGACCCGGCGTATAAGACGACCCCCCCACTTGGAGGCATGTTTTTCGGGGCCAAAAAGTCATCTTATGCGCCGGCAAATACGGTAGCTTGTCTGCTATTCCTTCTTACTGACTGTTCTTGAAGAATTAGAATTAGAATGCATCATTTTCTGAAAATCTGTCTGCCTACATTTGTGTCTTTAGATTACAAAATTCAGTCTCATGTAGTTTTATTTTTAAAGAAACAAAGTATTTTAAAGAAAACATTTCAGTTATTAAAGAATTATAATATGAAATAAAATTTTATACTGATATTTTAGTCAAATGTGTTTTGAATTTCAGTAAATTCACCTATCTGTGAATACCATCAATTGTTCATTACTAAAGTGAATATAATTAAAATATTTCTTAAAAGTCTGAAATACTGTGGGAATAAAAAAAAACATGGACATTTTGTTTCACCAACATTTCTTAATTCAAAACTCTAATCCAGAGTGCCAGTGTGACTGAAACTGACAATTAAATCATACCAAATTTCTGGGGTGTTGAATTGTTCTTTTTAAATTGTAATCATCCTGGCATTTGATCATTTGAGAATTAAACTAATCCATAAGGTTTTTAGTGACCTAAAAAACAAGAACAGCTGCTGCAGAATCTTGGGAACGTTGCTGGCCAAGTTAAGTAGTTTAAGAGTCTGCAAAAGCTGTTTTTTCAACACTACATTATTGCTGCAAGTGGTAAACTTTTTCTTTCAAGGATTAACCATTATTATTATACTTTATATGCTCATATGTGTGTATTTCAATTTTTTTTTCTTTCATATGATATGTTGAAGAAATATTGGGATATAGAGGCTTTGTAATTGGCTATGATAAAATTTCATTTAAAAGGTTTTGTAAAGGAAAAAAACCATTGTTTTACCTAAATGGTAGTTCTCTGTGCACTGTGGAAGAATCCAAAGCATGGGTTTAACTTCTGTCTGTCTGCCCGATGACTGAGTTAGAAGTTTTGGCTACACGCCCCTGGCTCCTCTGCTTTCAGCTCCTTAAAGAAGGCATAGATTTAAAAAAAAGAGTCATAATGTTCTCCACATCCCGGCCTTCATATATTGGAACCAGACCTCCATTTTTCGGGTAGGGTTGGATTCTCGCACAGTGCATAGATAATTACCGTTCAGGTGAGACAACAGTCTTCTGTGCACTGCTCAGAGAATCCAAAGCATGGGATATACCAAACCTAAGAGTCTCAAGGGCAGGCAACAGGTTGGTCCAGGGTCCCTTCCACAGAGTGAACTCTTTGAAGCACCCTCATCCAAACTACGCCTCAGCCAAGGCGAATGAGTCCAACCTGTAATGTCTGTAAAAGCGAGGACCAAGTAGCTCTACAAATTTCTTCCACCAATGCTTGAGCATCCCAAGCTGCTGTTGTTGCTGCGCTTCTCATGTAGTGAGCTGTGATGCAGCCTGGCACTCTTCTGGCCTAGTGTTCATATGTCATTGCTATGCAGGCCTTCAGCCATTGGCCAATCGTGGACAGTGACACCTTCTTGCTCATGGAAATGGGCTGGAATGAAACAAATAGTCCTTCGGAACATTGAAAGGAAGCCATCTTCTTACTATATCGTTGAATCGCCCTCCTGAAATCCAGTTTATGCCACTGCTGTTCGGAGGCATGCTGTGTGTTTGGGCAAAAGTCTATTAATAATAATAATCTTTATTGTCATTGTACTAAAATTACAATGAAATTGGTTAAAATGACCTCCTGAGTCCTGTTAAACCAGGAGTATACTTTCAGGAGGAATGATGGATCTAGGCAAAAAATGACCCTGTCTGTCTGGATGATGCACAGGTCTGAATGGATTGAAAGAGCTGCCAGTTCTGAAATGGCCGAAGTGACAGCCACGAGGGAGGCGACTTTAAAGGTTAACAGTTTGAGGCTCATCTTCCTCAATGGTTCGAATGGTGATGTGAGTGCTTGCAAGACAAGAGAGAGGTCCCATGATGGATACCGGTCCGTGAATTTGCTGCTCCCTTCAAGAAGCTGCACACTCAAAGATAGAATAATGGACAAAGCTACTACCTGTCGACGCAGTGTGTTGGAAGACAACCTTCTGTCAAGTCCGTATTGTAAGAGGTATGGTATCTGTGGAATTGACACTAAGAGGGGACTGATGGAGCCATTGGAACAGGTGCAGATACCACGGTTGGAGAAGGTGCCCCTTTCTAGGATGTCTCTCTCAAGTGCCAGATTATTAATCGGAGCCACTGAAGATCTGGGTGCTCTAGCACCCCCTGGCTGAGAGAGGCCCTGTCCTGGAGTATTCTCCAAGCACTCAAGATTGATAGACTGATCAAATCCACGAACCATGGACAATGAGGCCAGTAACGGGCGACTAGAAGAACCTCCACGTGTTCCATGATTATCTTTCTGACCACCCTCAGGATGAGAGGAAGGGGACAGAATGCATAGAAATGTCCCTGAAGCCATGGATTGCAGAGGGCATAGACTCCCTCTGCCCCCAGTGTGTAGAATCTGGAGTAAAATCTCGGAAGATGAGGGTTCTCTGGGCAGGTGAAGAGATCCACTTCCGGAGTTTCCTTCCAGTTGGCCGAAGGCAACGGTCGAGTCTTGGGGCTCGTCCGCCGCTTGGTTGCCTCTACGGCCCCCCAAGGGGCAGGGAGTTCTTTGAAAGGACTCCTGCTGTACGGGCGGCTTGCGGGGAATCCCCCTACCCCGACGGCGGTCGGGGTGGTGGTCCCCGCTTTGACCTAGGCGTAGGGGAACGAGTCGTGGGGGGGCATCATCCCCTTTGCCGATGGAGGACCGGAATATCTAGCCACTTTCACGAAGAGCTGAAACGCCGGAGTTGGAGGCAACACCGAGGCTCTTGCTGCAAACTGGACTGTGAGTGATCTTATTTCAATGCTTGCAACTTTCAGCTTGAAAGAGGATGGAGGGGGGAGTTTGTAATATCCCCCCTCGGAATGGGAAAAAAGTGGCGTTTAAAAATGCTCCCCAGGCTTGGGGAAGCAGAGAAATCAACATCCGGTTTTCTTAAACTATAAGTGAAAGTCTTTCCTGTATTACCTTTGGATACTTAGTATCGAAGTCTGGCAACAATGAGACAATTTATTGCTTGTTAACTCCCAGCGGCTTCCAGATGGGCGGGGGAAGATAGTGTTCCTTTGTTCTCAGGAGACATACTTTTCTTGGAAAACTGCTGACATTCCCTTGTGTTCGGGACTGCCTTTCTCTTTTCACTAACGATTGCATGTAATGGATTAATTGGACCTTTCCCTGAAGTGCCTTCTTTTTTTCTTTTTACCTGATTGTTTTTAAGAACTTGGTTTCTCTCTGGATTATAATTAAATGACACTGTGACTCTGGTCACCGAAATCTGCTCCCACCTTGACTCACAGACTCCTCTCCAGCAGACGCCATTTTACTGACAAAGACTTAAATCTTTCATTATGGCTTCAAAAAAGCAGACGCATCAAACCAAGATCACTTCGATGTTACCAGAAAAAACAGATGTGGACACTAAATTATCAGCAATGGATGAAACTCTTCAGAACATCATGAAAGAAATTAAAGAAATGCGGAAGGACCATGTCAGTTCCAAATTAGAACTTTTGGAGACACAGAAGAAATTGATGGAAAATACACAAAAGATCGATGGTCTGGAGCTGGGGTTGGCTGGGACAAGGGAAAAGCTTAAAAGTTTTACTAATGAAATAGGGGATTTAACTGGTCATATGTCTAGGATGGATTTTGAAAGGATGTCTTACTTTTTAAGATTTCAGAACGTCCCTGAGTCACCTGATGAAGATTCGACTGATTTAATGTGTACAATTTTAGCAGATTATATACAAAAGAGCAAAGAAGATATTAGGGGGGACATTGATCTGATATATAGAATAAATTCAGCATATGCCAGGATAAATGAAGTACCCAGAGAGATCCATATTAAATTTGTAAGGAGGTCAACAAGGGAAAGGATCCTCAGGGTGCAGAGAGACAGTCCTTTAATTTACCAGCAGAATGAGATTGCCATCTTGAAGCAGGTCCCGAAAAAGATTAGAGAGATAAGAAGAAAGTATTCCTTCTTGTCCAAAAGATTATTTAAAAAAGGGATTTGGTTCAAGTGGGTGATGCCAGAGGGGATGTTGGTGTTCTGGGGGGGAGGAAGGGTGAGAATTAAAACAATTGCAGAGGCGGAAGCCTTTCTTAAAAAAACATTCCTCAATCCTGGAGGATGAAAATGGGAGAATGGAGGGTGCCGCGGCCTCACCCACTGGAGGTCAGGGAGAGGAAGACACAATTGCCAAAAGACTTAGATCTCAAAAGTGACTTTATTTTTGTATTGTACAACTTTTATTTGGATGTTTATACATTATTGTTAGCATAGATTTTAAAATGATATATTTGTATCTCTTTCCACTTTGTAGTACAAATGAAAATTTATTGTATTAATTATATATTGTTTTATGAAGCCTCGGCTGGGGCCAATGGCTCTGACATGGAGGTTCTCACAATGTCTTTCTAATACCTTATTTACCTTGCCCTATTTGTATAAAAATTTGTAAAACTCAATAAAGAGATGCCTAGAGAGAAGATGGAGGTCTTCTCGATCTGAATCTGACCGGACACAGGTAAGAGCCCATTTATGGACTTACATTGTGGCACTGAGAGTGGCCAAACGCCATCATTGTGCTACTCTCATAGCATCCGCAGACAACCGCCCTGCCGCCCTGTTTAGGGTGACCCGCTCCCTCCTTCAACAGAGGGTGCGGGAAGCCCCGCTACAGGGTAGAGTAGATGAATTTGTGATTTTTCTGCAGGAGAAAATCGCTCAGATACAGAACGAGCTAGCCCCCATTGATGGCCCAGTGGGATGCCGCGAGGCAGATCTTGTCTGGGAGGAGTTTGACTCCGTTTCTTCCGAGGATATGGACAGGTTACGTGGGCGACTGCGAGCCACCACATGTTTATTGGACCCGTGTCCCTCCTGGCTTGTACTGGCATCCTGGGAGGTGACACGAGGCTGGCTCCAAGAGGTTGTCAACGCATCCTTAAGTGAGGGTTCCTTGCCTGCTTCCCTAAAAGAGGCTATGGTGAGGCCCCTCCTTAAGAAGCCCTCTTTGGATCCAGCTCTTTTAACTAACTATCGTCCCGTCTCCAACCTTCCCTTTTTGGCGAAGGTTGTTGAGAGTGTGGTGGCACAACAGTTTCCCCGTCACCTGGAGGAAGTTGATTATCTAGACCCGCGCCAGTCCGGCTTCCGGCCCGGGCATAGCACCGAGACGGCATTGGTCGCGTTGGTGGATGATCTCTGGAGGGCCAGAGATGGGGGTTGCTCCTCCATCCTGGTCCTATTAGACCTCTCGGCGGCTTTCGATACCATCGACCATGGTATCCTATTGCATCGGCTGGGGGGGTTGGGGGTGGGAGGCACCGTTTTACGGTGGTTCTCCTCCTACCTCTCTGGCCGATCGCAATTTGTGTTGGCAGGAGAGCAGAGGTCGACCTCGAGACCCCTCACTTGTGGGGTGCCTCAGGGGTCGGTCCTCTCGCCTCTCCTGTTCAACACATATATGAAGCTGCTGGGTGAGATCATCCGTGGTTTTGGGGTAGAGTACCATCTCTACGCTGATGATACTCAGCTGTATATATCTACCCCAAACCACCCCAACGATGCCGTAGCGGTGATGTGCCAGTGCCTGGAAGCCGTGCGGATCTGGATGGGAAGTAACGGACTCAGACTCAACCCGACCAAGACCGAGTGGCTGTGGTTTCCGGCTGCCCGATTCAACCAGCTAACTCCATCGCTGGCCATAGGGGGCGAACATCTTGCCCCTGTGGATGGGGTGCGCAATTTGGGTGTCCTCCTGGATGCCCGGCTGTCCATGGAAGATCAAGTGACAGCCGTGGCCAGGAGGGCGTTTTACCAGGTTCGCCTGGTTCGCCAATTGCGCCCCCTATTGGATCGGGACGCCCTTCGCACAGTCACTCATGCTCTCATGACATCCCGACTGGACTATTGTAACTCTCTCTACATGGGGCTCCCCTTGAGGTGCACCCGGAGACTTCAGTTAGTCCAGAATGCAGCCGCGCGGGCAATTATGGGTGTTTCTAGATTTACCCACGTAACACCGCTCTTGCGCGAGCTGCACTGGCTGCCTGTCGTCCTCCGGGTGCGCTTCAAGGTGCTAGTTGTCATCTTCAAAGCGCTCCATGGCTCGGGACCTAGCTACCTGCGGGATCGGATCCTGCCCCATACATCCTCACGGCCGATTCGCTCCCACAGAGAGGGACTTCTCCGGGTGCCGTCCACTAGACTTTGTCAGCGGGCGACGCCCAGGGGAAGGGCCTTCTCTGTGGCGGGCCCAGCCCTCTGGAACGACCTTCCCCCCGATATTAGAACTACCACGGACCTCCGCTCCTTCCGTCTGAAATTAAAAACACATCTTTTTCGCTTGGCCGGCCTAGGATAGTCTCTTCTGATTGTTTAGGGATTTTTAGTAAATATTTGGGAATTTTAGCGCAGGGTTTTCTGTTTAATATGCCTTTTAGTTAGTATTTATGTATGTTTATTGTTTTAAATTTTGTATTTTTTCTAACTGTTTTTAATTCCCTGTGCCCCGCCTCGAGTCCCTTCGGGGAGAGAGAGCGGGTTATAAATAAAATTATTATTATTATTATTTTATTATTATTAATAAAACTTTTTCAATTAAAAAAAAAAAAAGAGATCCACTTCCAGATGGCCAAACCTGCCGGACAGATAGTAGAACAGGTCCGGGTGCAGGCGCCAATCTGAGTGATCCATGGTAGCCCTGCTCAACCAGTCTGCCTGAACATTGGTTGTCCCAGAGTTGTGTTCTGCCTGAATGGAAAGGATGTTGGCCTCTGCCCAAAGGCCGAGTCTGTCAGCCTCCTGTATCATGGCTTTGGAATGGGTGCCCCCTTGCCAATTCACTTGAGCCTTGGTGGCCATTTTATCCGTCAATAGGAGAATGTGCTTGCCATCAATCTTGTCCTGGAATGAACAAAGGGCCACCCTGAATTCCAGCCAATTAATGTTGTTCTCCAACTTATCCTGTGACCATCGACCCTATGTGAGCTGGACCTGGAGATGGGCTCCCCAGCCGAACAGACTGGCGTCCGAAGTCACGGTCATGCGCTTGGGCTCCTTCACCACGGCAGGGGAAGTCCACCAGAGGAGTGACTGACATACTCTGAGGGGCACTTGTATCCTGGAATTGGAGTTGCTCCTGCATGCTCTCTGATGAGGTTAACAGGAGCCACTGTAATGGTCGGGTGTGCAAACATACCCATGGCACAATTGAGATGCAAGAAATTATCTTCCCCAGCATACGGGAAAGGGTGATGAGAGGCACAGACTGTTGTTTCCAGATTGACTCGACTAACATCTGAATGCTGGTAATACGGTCCGCTGAGAGGGAGACTGTGCAAGTTGATGTATCTATCAGTGCCCCAAGTGAAGGAGTGTGATAGTGGGAATCAGATGACTCTTCTCCATGATTACGGAGAACCCCTGTTTCTGCAATGCTTGAATTGTGATGCGAAGATCTCACTGAGCTTGAAAGACAGATGATGACTGGATGATGATGTGGTCCAGTAGTCCCCTGTGGATGGGGCACGCAACTTGGGCGTCCTCCTTGATGCCCGGCTGTCCATGGAAGATCAAGTGACAGCCGTGGGCAGGAGGGCGTTTTACCAGGTTCGCCTGGTCTGCCAGTTGCGTCCCCTATTGGATCGGGGTGCCCTTTGCACAGTCACTCATGCCCTCGTGACATCCCGGCTGGACTACTGCAACTCTCTCTACATGGGGCTCCCCTTGAGGTGCACCCGAAGGCTTCAGCTAGTCCAGAATGCAGCCGCGCGGGCAGTTATGGGAGCCTCTAGGTTCTCCCATTCAACACCTCTCCTGCGCGAGCTGCACTGGCGGCCTGTCGTCTTTCGGGTGCGCTTCAAGGTGTTAGTTACCATCTTTAAAGCGCTCCATGGCACGGGACCTAGCTATCTGCAGGATCACATTCTGCCTCATACATCCATGCGACTGATTCGCTCCCACAGAGAGGGACTTCTCCGGGTGCCGTCCACTAGGCTGTGCCAGCGGGCGACGTCCAGGGGAAGGGCCTTCTCTGTGGCGGGCCCGACCCTCTGGAACGACCTTCCCCCCGAAATCAGAACAACCACAGACCTTCGCTCCTTCCGGCAGCTTTTAAAAACTCATTTCTTCCGTTTGGCTGGCCTAGGGTAATTTTAATTAATTTATAGTGTTAGGGGTTTTAGGGACAGTTTTTAGTTTTTATAGATGTTTTTAGCGCAGGATATGTTTAATTATGATTTTAAATTTTGTACTCTGTTTGTGTCCATTGTTTTTAATTTTCCTGTGACCCGCTTCGAGTCCCTTTGGGGAGAGAGAGCGGGTTATAAATAAAATTTATTATTATTATTATTATTATTATTATTATTATTATTATTATTATTATTATTATTATTATTATTATTATTATTATTGCATGCACATTGGACGTGAGTGATACGCTGCTACTATCGCCAATATCTTGATGAAGTTTCTGGGTGCCAATGACAGGCCAAATGGCAGGGTCTGTATTGGCAGTGGCACCTTGCGAAGCAAAACCTCAAAAACCTTCTGTGGGATAGGTGGATCGGAACATGCAAGTAGACGTCTTTGAAGTCAATGGATGCCAGAAGATCTCCCTCTCGAATGCAGCCCAGTATTGAATCGAGGGACTGCATTTTGAAATGCTTGTATGCCACGTGGGTGTTGAGGCATTTGAGATCTAATATGGCTCTCCACATATACACACACAAGGTCTTTAAAACGAGGAATCGAGTAAAATCCCCGACCGTCCTGCCCCAACAGAACCTGTTCTATTGCCCTGATCCCTATCAGATGTTGGATTTTGGCTAACATGAGCTCTTCCTTGGAGGAGCCCTTGGGTCTGGGGCAGCTGATGAAATGTTGCAGAGGAGGTGATAGGAATTCCAGTGTGATACCCAGCCTCACAGTTTGAAGCACCCACACATCTGTGGTGGTGTCCTCCCCCTGACTGATGAAGGACTGTAAACAACTACCAATAGGCAGATCATGGTGGAAATCACTTAGACCTATGGAATAGTCTGCTATCAGATCCTCGGAAAGGCCTCTTGGCATAGGGTTGTTGTCTGCCCCTGTCCCTGAAGGAATGCCTGTCTTGGGACCGGTCAAACTCCTGGGAGTATGATAACTAAAACTGCGGGGGGGGGGAGAGGCCCCAGAAACAGCAGAGCGAAAAGGCCATGAGAGCCTTTGGTCAGTACACTTGAGCTGAAAGGCATGGCCCTTTTCTTATCCTTACTCTTGGCTATGATCGGGTCCAAGGTCTCCCCAAATAAATTGCTTCCCTTGAAGGGAGCTGAAGCCAAGCGCAACTTGGACCACATGTCGGTCTGCCAGTGACATAGCCATGAGAGTCTATGTGAGGTGACATTAAATGCTGTTGCCCTCAATGCGAACCTAGCTGCGTTTAGGGTGGCATCCGCTAAATATTCAGTGGCTGCCCCCAGCTTGTTTATGTCTTGGCGTAAATGGGGGTCCTTTGGAGGAAGCCTAACTAATAACTGGCGAAGCCATAGCAAGGTGGCTCTGTTGAAAAAGGACGCTGAGGTAGCCGCCCTAATCGCCCAAGCAGCAGCTTGGTGAGTTTTGTGGAATGAAGTCTCCACCTTTTTGTTCTCCAGCTTCAAACCTGCCATTAAATCGAAAGGAATGAGAGCCAAGGAAGCCAGAGCGGCTACCAGAGTGTCTATCTTGGTCCACTGAAGCAGTTGTTCCAATTCCGGGCCTATAGAATAAAGATGCTTGTCACTGCCACTAGGGGCCACCACAGAATCTGGTTGGGTCCATTGGCATTAGACCACATCCATAAACAACTGAGGGGAGGGAGCTATATCGTGCTTTGTGGGAGGTTCAGTGAACAGCTGTTCACTTTGATCCTTAGAATACTTGGGAGGTTCCGAGGAGCAACTAGTGCCCCCTATGTTGGTAACAACCTTAACTTTATGAAGCAGGGATTTGAAAAGGGCTTTTAAAAAAAAACCAATGAAGGCAGACTTATGCGGAGTCAAATTCTTGTCCTCCAATAAATCCTGATCAGCAGTTTCATCCTCCCACTCTATGGAATCCTTACTAGGCCCAGAAAGTCTGGAAGATTGACCTTTCTGCAAGGACATCAGATCCTCCTCTTTCCTGGGAACCTGACCTACTTGGGTAGAGATGAGAAGACTCCTACGTTGGAATGCTGCCTCTATCCCCTGGGCAATCGCCTCCGAGATGTAATCTTGCAGCAGCTCTTGGGTCAGACCTGAACCTTGATTTTCTGCTGCATGAAGACCTGCTGCAGTTGGCAAGAAGGATGCCAAGGGACCAGGCTCCTGCCATAGATCTGGTAAGTCTTCCCCTCAAACAGCTAGGCAGGCAAAGGATGTGAAGTCCTCCTCAAAACAGGCAGGCTGGAGCAACTGAGGGTCTGCCATGTCCTCAAGTAGTGAAATCTGGGTGTCATCCGCTTGCTGGGACAAGGTAACAACCTGTGGAAGGGGAGCTTCCCCCCTAGAGGCTTCCTGGGCCTTCACAAATTGTTTCCCTGTCCTCAGCCCTGAATTTGCTTGATGAAACTCCCTTATAGGTGGTGGCTTTGGAAGGCCTCTTAGATCTGGTCTTGGCCTTTTTGGAACTTGGTCTCCCCTGATGACTAGAGGATGCCTCTGACTTGGAAGGTTTTCCTGCATGGCGATCAGTCATTTTACTAAGGGCTATGAAGGTATCCTTAGGGGCAAGACACACTACCTCCATATGGATTGGCTACCGCAGCTCTGGAGATTATCGCTGAGGATCAACAAGGTGTTACCAAGTTCTTAGACAGAGACCCTGCAAATGAAGATCTCAGATGAGTGTCCTGGAGCTGAGAGCAAGGCTGGGTGAATGCTGCAACTAAGTTTGCTGATTGGACACTCAGATCCCTTGTCATGGCTTCTGGGCGTGCTCAGGCAATGGCGGCTCTGTGAACAGCCTCTGCTTGATCCCAAGCTCTTTTGTTGCCTTGCCTAATAGTTCTCACCAAAATGGCCACTCTGCTGATAATCCAAGATAGTGGCAGTTTAATCAACAGCTTGGCTCAAAATGCCGCTGGGCCCCCATGCTGTTGCAATGGAGTTCCTCGGGCTCTGTGGCCTACAATCAGAGACAATAAACGACGGCCGCGTTGTCCTCTATACACTATGCCAAGTGGAGGATGATTCTGATGCTGTGATGTCAAGCATCGATTATAAAATATGGCTTCCTGAGACAAAGCCACTAAATGGCTTAGCGGCTTCCAATCTGCTCCTGGATTCATATGCAAGTTAAGCATTGCTTTTGTGGTCTTTTTGTGTTATCCAGAAAGCTTAAATATAAATGCTTTCCAAATTTACAAATGCAGTGCATGTATTTTCACATGATGGTGTATTAGTCTTTTACAAATGTCCTATTGACCTTGATGACTATAGAATTCTGTGGGTTGGTATGAAATACAACGTAAATGTACTGAGGCAGAGATACTGTTTATCAAAAATTCATCTGTCAACCAAAAGGATCCTGTCCATGACTTCAGGCTGTTCTTAGATTTGCAACTACCCCCAGATTGGCAGCAGGGACCTTAGGCCACCTTTAATTGGTATGACAATTGAGGCTTTGCTTGGAGCAAAAGGCGTTCATCATAGCAACTCATTATTTATGAAGTGGACTAATGTGACTTCAAAGCCTTTGAAGACTGTTTGGAAAATACAGTTATTGAAAAATATGTGAGTAATTTGTTAGAGTATGAGAGCCATTATAATTGTGTAATACTGCTTTTGTAAGTCGTCCTTTGCCTTCCAGTAGGTAGTCTAGTACGTTAACCTGTAAACCCTTAATGATTTGGTTCCTTTAAAAAGATGTGTCTAATCGTATACTTACTTTTGGTGAAGGAGTTTTTATGTCCCCTCTGTCTGGGATAACATTTCTCCATCACAGCACCTTCACTTTAGAATATCCTCATCCCAAGTTAATATGTAGTCCAACAGGGAAGAAGGCGGAGCCTCCCGAGCCGACACAACCGGGCTCCCTAAACTGCAGGGACCCGGCTGGAATTCGCCTCCCCCGTGATTCCATAAGGAATCTAAGCCACCCCGGAGAGGTGGTGATTAGGAGATAAATCTTCGCTGGGTGCAGGGACCACGCAAGATCCCTGCCCGACACGAAGCAAAATCTCTGAAGGGAGACGAATCGCATCCCCCCCCCTTTCTGGAGGGTGGACCATAGGCGAAGGAGAATCTTTGAAACAAGAAAGGGAAAAATCTGCTGGAATACATCGGGAAGGTACTTTATTTGATCTCTGAAACACTCTGCTAAGAAATCTTTTTTTTTACCAAAGCTTTGAAGTTAAAGATAAGCGGCGAACTTAAATTGAAGTGTGAGATTCCTCAGCCTCACAGAATGTTTTGAAATGGCCGACTGAACTGATAATAGTTACTCTACGTTTGCGCTGAAAAGGATTGGATTATGACTGACTTTTCTAATTCTTTTTTTCTGTCTTTTTGATTTATTTCACTCAAAACTTTGAAACTTGGAGCACTTCCACAATCCTATAATTATTTGGACACTCTATTGCGCATCTTTAAACTTAAATAAGGACCATATCTTATCTTTTTTTGTCTCTGTTTTCCTTCCAACAAAAAGGACTGAAACACTTTGAAACTATTTAAACTATTTCATACATGGTATCGCTCTTGGAAAAACAGTGGGCGGACATACATGAATAGATTTACTGGAAATATTGTCTAGAAACAAACTAACAGAGATAAACTAAGTGTTAACAAGGTAATTGGAGCTACTTTTTCCTAGTTTGCAGATTCGCCAAAATGTCTACGCACATAGATATATACACTCCAGAAAACCAGGAGCTTTTGGCTGAAATCTTGAGGGAATTGAGAGAATTTCGTGCAATACTCGACATTACACCAAGTGAAGAAATTGAACAGATTAGAGAAATTAAAGAAGAAAAGGAAAACGAGGCTGTTTGTGGACTGGATTTAACTGAAGATCCAGGAGAGGAGATAAGACCAAGATCCCATCAGAAATTTGAATTTCAACCTGTCTGGCAAAAGGAAGGAAAAGGAGAACAAAAGATAGAGGAAATCACATCAGAGATACACTTGATATTTGAAAATATCAAATCAAATTTGAGGAAAAGAATTGGTCAGCACTATGATTGTACAGCTATACAGGATCACAATGTGCCAATGGAAGTTTATAAAGAACTTGAGAAGAGGAAAAAAAGCCGATGGAGAATGTGGACTTTAAAAGAGGCAAATTTAATTCATCCTTGGAGAGACAACGGCTGAAAAGAGGAACTTTTATCCCTTGATGAGAAATAATTAGGCTGGGTTTAAATTACCATCAAGGATTATTAAATAATTGATTGTTAGTAATAACTATAGATGCTTATAATAAGATTAGGTTTTTGATAATGATATATATTAGTTTATCTATAGATGGGGAATTGGGCTATTTAGATGGTTATAGAAAAATGATGTGTCAATGAATGATATATATCTGCTTATTTATAGATGGGGAGTTATGCTACTAAGATGGTTACAGAATACTCTTGGTAAAGGTTTTGTTAATGATATACATTTGTTTATCTATCGATGGGGAACTATGCTACTTAGATGGTTAAAGAAAGATTACGTGTTAGTGAATGATATATATTTGCTTATCTATAGATGGGGAATTATGCTATTAAGATGGTTATAGAATACTCTTGGTAAATGTTTTTGTTAATGATATATATTTGTTTATTTATCGATGGGAAATTATGCTATCTAGATGGTTATAGAAAGATTATGTGTTAGTGAATGATATATATTTGCTTATCTATAGATGGGGAAGTATGCGATTAAGATGGTTATAGAATACTATTACTCTTGGTAAATGATCAATCAATTAACAACTACACAAAATTTTAGATAATTATATGGAATCTATAGAGATATGAGGGGATTAAATAAGGGATATTAATAGTAAATAGGATTTAAAGATATTATTGAAGAAAAAATAGATTGAGGCTAGAATACTTGATAAGACTTGCGGATACTGATATTGAATCACAGGATAAATTGTTAGATTTAAAATTAATAAAATGAGATAATCCATGAATAATAACCACTTCTGGAAGGCACAGAATTTATGGATACCCGATTAGGCCTTCTTATATTTAAATTTATTTAAATCTACTTATACTGTTTTTGGTTCTTTTTTGTTTGGTTTTATAAATAGAACATTATTATACAATTAGGCTTTACTTAAAAGGGTATTAAAACAACTAGCAAGATTTGGGACTGAGACATAAGAATTGTAATAATCGATATGAAAATTGAGCGATAAACCTTAAATCTGAAATTATAAATACCATCAACACAAAATAGAACTGGCTCCGAGGCCGAAATACACCAAGTAAATGAGACGAAGAGTGTGGAGTAGAAAGGTAAGGGAAGAAGAGAGAGAAAGGAGAGAGGGCAAAGAGGGGGAAGAGGAGAAGAGAAAGGAGGAGTGGAAAGGGGAGAGAGGAGAAGGAGAGAGGAAGGGGAAGTAGAGAAGGGAAGGGCGTCAGAGGGAAGAAAGGAGGTAGGGAGGAGGAGGAGAGAGGGGAAAGAAAATGATGGGTAAGGCACAAATATGGTGTATGGAGAGCAGAAGAGCCCTCTGGGAGTTTTCTGGGTGTTGATGGTAAAATGAAATGATGGTAAAATGGAATGATGTAAACATTTAATAATATAATATGATGTTGGCTAAGTAACAGTATATATGTTGTTATTTACTTTGAAAACCGAAAATAAAATAAAAATATCTATTAAAAAAAAAAAATGTAGTCCAACACTCTACATGAAATACAGCAAAACTGGCTTAGGAGACAATGGGTATTTTAATTTATTGTACTGTTGAGCTGCTTCTTATGGTTAATTGTTTTATACTTTTACTTGAATTGCATATAAATATAAATAAATACATTACATAATCTCATGTAATGTTAAATGCCAGGATTTATTTTAAAAGCCTGAGATATTCTGTCTTCCCAAAGTTCCATTCTTATATTTGTGTGATGGAACTTTTAAATCTGTCTTAAATTTCTCCATAGAAAAATACAAAAATTTAAATTAATGGAAAATCAGAACACCTTTGGTATTTTATCATAATCTTTTGAATTGAAAGAAATGCAAGTATTTGGTTTAAAAAAATTGAGGTTTTTTTTTTTTGTGGATTGAAGTTTGTTGTGGAACAACTATTTTGTTATCTAATAGTGTATCCAAATGGACGTAGATAGGTAGTGATCACAATATAGTTTGCAGGAATAATTTAAAGATTTAGATTTCCCTGGGATATTTTAGTGCTTGATCCTGATTTTTATTAATATCAGGAGCAGGTTTTGCCTTCAACCACAAATAATATGATGCTAGTCATTATTTTGTCTATTATGTTAAAGAAGATTATCTACAAAGAATTTAAAAGGACAACACTACGATAAATTTCTAAAATATTATTCTTTATAGAGAAAGCAGACTATGTACAATTCCTAATTGCCTTTTCAAGACACGAGTTCCCTCATTACCTGTGATTTAAGCTAAAAAGTAATTATAGATAACAGTGTTTACCTGGTTGATCTTGGCACCTGCAATTCTAACGCTAAAGCTTTCTCTCTGCTACTGGGATTGAAGATGCTTTATATATTTCTACTAAATTTCCTGGGAAAGTTTCATAGGCCATGTTTTGCAGAAAGTTATTTGTCTAAAAGATGAACTTAGTAAAACCAGTATTGAAATGATTATTGGAGAAGAATTGGCTGCTTGGTTCCCTGGTAGAACAAAGTCCATATTGCTTTGAGAAGCAGCATTACAGAAAACAATAAGAGGCATCATAGTGGAGTAATAATGGTCTTTTGAGATAAGTAGGCTTAATAGGCTGTTTTGTACACAAAGAGAAGGTTTGTAACTTGTGTGCAGTAACTGTTTCAATATAGACTCATAGACAGGACTTTTATTAGAGCTGTTAGTGAAGCCTGGGAGCACCACCATTTAAACATATCTCCCTTTCAAATTATTTATGTTGAACTTCCCTGGGGATAAGTAATGGTTGGAGTAGATCTGGAGAACAGAGTTTAATACATGGATAAAAACAGTTCACTATTTATAACCGTAGTAGTAGTAGTAGTAGTAGTAGTAGTAGTAGTAGTAGTAGTAATAATAATAATAATAATAATAATAATAATAATAATAATAATAATAATAATAATAATAATTTATTTATATCCCGCTCTCTCTCCCCGAAGGGACTCGAGGCAGGGCACAGGGAAATTAAAAACAAATACAACAAATAAAGTACAAGGTTAAAATCAAATTAAACTTACCCTGCACTAAAAACTTCTATAAAAAATAAAACTATCCCTAAAAAACCCCTTAATATTTTAAAATTAAAATTAAAATTACCCTAGGCCAGCCAAACGGAAGAAGTGAGTTTTTAATAGCTGTCGGAAGGAGCGAAGGTCCGTAGTTGTTCTAATTTCGGGGGGAAGGTCGTTCCAGAGGGCCGGGCCCATCACAGAGAACGCCCTTCCCCTGGGCGTCGCCCGCTGGCATTACCTAATGGACGGCACCCGGAGAAGTCCCTCTCCGTGGGAGCGAATCGGCCGCAGGGATGTATGAGGCAGAATGCGATCCCGCAGATAGCTAGGTCCCGAGCCATGGAGCGCTTTAAAGATGATAATCAACATCTTGAAGCGCACCCGAAAGACAACAGGCAGCCAATGCAGCTCGCGCAGGAACGGTGTTACATGGGAGAACCTAGAGGCTCCCATAACTACCCGCGCGGCTGCATTCTGGACTAGCTGAAGCCTTCGGGTGCACCTCAAGGGGAGCCCCATGTAGAGAGCATTGCAGTAGTCCAGTCGGGATGTCACGAGGGCATGAGTGACTGTGCAAAGGGCACCCCGATCCAATAGGGGACGCAACTGGCGGACCAGGCGGACCTGGTACAACGCCCTCCTGGCCACAGCTGTTACTTGATCTTCCATGGACAGCCGGGCATCGAGGAGGACGCCTAAGTTGCATGCCCCATCCACAGGGGTAAGGTGATCGTCCCCTATGGCCAGTGATGGAGTCAACTGGTTGTACCGGGATGCCGGAAACCACAGCCACTCGGTCTTGGACGGGTTGAGTCTGAGTCTGTTACTTCCCATCCAGGCCCGCACGGCTTCCAGGCACTGGCACATCACCGCTACGGCATCGTTGGGGTGGTTTGGGGTAGATATATACAGCTGTGTATCATCAGCGTAGAGATGGTACTCTACCCCAAAACCACGGATGATCTCACTCTGTAGAGGCAACCATGAGCATTTATCCAATGCTTCTTTTCTTTGTATTCTATATCTGCATAGGAGTTAACAAGAACAGTTATAATGTTTGAAAGTAGAGAACAATTTTACCATTTGCCTCTATATTTTAGTAGTTACAAGAATAGCTAAATACATGTTCCTTTTATCTGATGCACCTAAATGTGTGTCTGAGAAACAGATGAATCAGATCTTGTGTCCATCAGTGACATGCGGAGGTGCCAGCAGAGTTGGACAGTGAGGAGGTTGGGTAGGAACATGGGCCAGTCCCGGAGTGTGGCGAAGGCTCAGACGAGAGCTCTGCATTGGAGGCAGAGTGAGGGCCAGGACCATCTGGGAGTTATGTGCTGCCACCAGAGCCTCCAGAGTCAGACATCAGCAAGGCAGAGGAACAGGAGGAGTCTGTTCCTAATGCATGTATGTGTAGAGCTGCCAGAAGGCAAGAACAGTTAAGACAAAAGGGATGATTTGGGAGTAAGGCTTGGAGATTATTGGCCCCTCCCATAAGACATAAAGAAGGAGCAAAGGCACATGAGCCTTTGCAGGAAGCAACTTTGTTTATTCTGGTCAGTTTAAACTCTGAAGCTCCGTTTTGACTCTGTTCCATGTGGCCTTGCAAAGCTAATTGGCAATTAGGTCTTTAGCAGTGTTTCAAGGAAGATAAAGTTGGGTGCTTATCAGCTTTATCCTGAAAGACTGTGGCAGACTTCTGCCGGACTCTTTACTTACTATTTGTGACTCATTACGGGCTGTGAATGAACATAATTCACAGCCATTGAAATGAAAAGAGGGTTTTGGGGACTAAGCGTGTGATTTTACTGTCTCAGGAAGTCTAGGTCAGAACATCAGGCTTTGAGATTATTTTACCTAGACAAAAGAATTTGATTTTGGTTTTTTTTTCACTTATCTGAGATCTATATGAACATAATAAATGCACTTCCATTCTTTCTAATGTTGGGTAGGGTGCTAAAACAAAAAAACATTCACTTGGCAAGTTAGGGAACAATATGGATTATCACTCTGCCAACTGAAGAATGTTAAAAAACATATTTAGCCCTTTTTACTACATAAGTAACATTAACATTCCAAATAGCAAAAAGAAAACATCTCAAGACTACTACTGTTAATTGCCAGGTTTTCTAAATAATACTACTCTCCATGTATATCTGTAAGAGAGAGCAAATTCTGAAAAAATTTGACAAGATAGAAAATAATGCATAGATTGTACAACATCAACTAAAAGGATTTTTTTTTCAAGACCACACAGAAACCACAGTTAGTACAGTGGTCCATTTATTAGCTGGTATTAATAACCAGGAATATATTATACATGTGTTACAGTATTTCATAGTCAGACTTATAGTGTGTCAGCTTATCTAGGTCTTCGTGGTCAGGCAAAAACATGAGAAAAAAGCCCCATAGGTAACCAGGTCTTTAGGCATAAAGAACTTTAATAATGACAACATTTTAATTGCACACAAAAGCTCACTGGTGAGCTTTACAGCTCAGAAAGCAGTAATATTGCATGGGTGAAGCAGGAAGTGCTTATATAACTACTTGCACAGATGCAGTTTATATGAGTTCTAACTTCTGATTGGTTTTCAAAGGTAGGCCCCAATAGACCAAAAGGGGGATGACTAGAGGATAAGATACTATGAGTAGTTTCCCCCAATTCAGGAGAGATCACTATTGGTGCACAAAATGACTGGTCATGACTGTCAGTGGCATATTGAGCAGGATCCAGGAGGACCTCTAAATTGCATACCATTTCTAACTATGGTTGTGCCACCCAAGTGAGAGGTATGATAATATGTCACTGTGACCAGCCTCATCACTTATTCAGTCAGGGATTTGAAAGAAACATTGAGTATAATACCTACCTCATACTGATAAATAAATACCCGGGGTCTCATGCAGATGTTTAATAAAAGTGGAGAAAATGTCAAGCCATATGGACTCTCCAACACCATCTAGAATTGCCCTGGAAGAAAGAAAAAAAGAAACGTGCACACATACACATCAACTCTAGAAGGTCAGTATATGATCAATATACTGAACAGCAACAGGAAAATGAAACAGGAAAACATTATCTCAGTCCCACCAGCAAATGTCTGCAAGTGTGGTCAATGTTGTCCCAGGCCCAGACCTGAAGGCTAACGAAAAAAATCATATTAAGCCACTTTTTCCTTATCCACATTCTTTCATTGAAAAAGACATGTTGAGGAGATCCACACCACTGCCTTCTTCAAAGCAAACGATAACAACGATGTCATACCCTAAAGCCCTAAAATATTTCTTTTATATCCTATATACCCTTTCCTTTGTTATAAAATTTGTAAAAACTAACAACGATGTCATACCGTATTTTATGGACTATAAAACTCACTGCTTTATAAGATTTTGAAGAGGTAATTAAGGAAAAAAGTTTTTGTCCTCCCCGGCCCCCAGGAGTACTCTGTAGGCTTCAGCAGGGCTGGGGGAAGTCAAAAATGCCCCTGTTTTTACAAAAACCAGGTGGGAAATGGGCTATTCTTTGCAAAAACAGACATTTTCCCCTTTCCCCAGCCTTGCTGAAGCCTGCAGATTGCTTCAGGGGGCTGGAGGAAGGGGAAAATGCCTCTGTTTTTATGAAAAATGACCCGTTTTTGGCCCACATTCTGCAAAAAAGTGGGCTGGGGCCAAAAATGGCTGTATTCAGTGTATAAGATGCACCAACATTTCCACGCTCTTTGGGGGAGGGAATGGTGCATCTTATACTCCGAAAATTACAGTACTTTCGTACTTTTCATTTTAAACTTTCAGTAGCATTAATAATGCATACATGACAGAAAAGTAACCTTTAATGCCTTCTTTGCATTTACTCCTTTTATTTTTGTTTACCTGTTTCCTTTTGTACCTTATGTAATTGCTAAGGAAAACAACACAAAACATATCAATCCACTCACATTAATTCTTTTTTCCATAACAAACAATTTAGAAAATAAAGAGTTTTTTCTCTAAACAGTAACAAAGCGCACTGTAGGCATAGTAGGTCTTCAGCCCTGATCTATGTGCTTAGCAACTGCTGCTTTGACTCACTTCTTCATAGGTCCATATATACTTTACTTCCATCCACAACAGTCCCTGACACTCAAAATACCACTCAAAATTGTCAGTTTTCAAACAGCATGTTTGCTTTAATCTCAATAAAATTCTATGTGGCTATATTCCTAACATCTTGAAAATCAACATTTAATAGAAATATATTATTTTAGTGATTTTCAAAATCAGCCGTATATTTTTGTGCAAATGGGGTACTTAATAGACCATAGCAAGCTGAACTCAAAAGATACTTAACTAAGAAGAAAAGTTATTAGAACAATTGTGTAACAGAGTAGCAAATATTTAACTAGACATTTAAACATTAATCAATGTAAAATGAATATCACTCCTTAAATTAGCTCTCGATAGATTATGCGCTAAATAAGATGTAAGTCTTTAGTATTTCCGGGAAATTAAACATTAATTTCTTCAACATGAATTTAAAGAGCCTAATTCGATAGCTTTAGTATTAAAGTGTGGTTATTAATGATTTCAACTAAAGATCCATTCACTTCTTGCAGTAATATAACTACCTTTGGAATGCTAGAATGTGATATCCCAATATTTGGGTTAATTCCAAATGATTTTCCCCAATCAAACAGGGAATATGGGGAATAGGTTTCTCCATAGATAAAACTTAACACAAAATATACAAACTTAAAATTCCAAGAAAGTTCAAGCATTTTCTTGAAATTTTCTTGTGATGCCAAATAAAACCTACTGTATGACTGTCCCCAAAACTACAAAATTATCATATGATGTTAGATCTTTCCAGAGAATATTTTCTCAGTTCTTGTATGATGAAAAGCATTAGTCAAAATAGATAAGAGCAATATAGAAAAACACATTTTTTAAAATGTACTACATAAATACAATACCTTGATTGGTATTAACATGAATGTGTCCATGTGATTTTCATGGCAAAAATAGGGAAATTCTTTGTTACTGTCTTCCACTTTTTTTTTACTTTCCTATCTAGCTTGCTAACTCATATTTTGTTTGATCCCCCAACAAAATATTAATCAGTTCTACTTAGCTTTTTTTCATAACCCAAGATTATTTAGGTGGTGCTGCCTACCTTGGCATAGGTAATATTCTATTATGATGTAATTTTATAACTCACCTTGCATCTTTTAAACATCAAGTAGTCTTTTAGTTTTACTTACATGCATACCTGATAAATTGTTTATTTTATTTTGCTTACCTCATCTTTGACAATGAATAAAGTAAATCTTTGGATGATTTCATATTAGTTTCTCAAGTGAATGATAGTATTCTGTGAAAAATAAAGGAAATACAGTTTCATTCTTGGATTCAAATTCTCTATAAATGGTTTGAGACAATTAATTTCCAATTGTTTCCCAGAAGAATAGATTTACTTGTATATTAATGAAGCACAGGTGCTAGGCCCCTGGTGTCTTTGTGCCTGGGAGGCATATTTAGGTTGTTTATCTAGCCAGCCGTAGGTACTGCAAGGTATTCAAGCTTGCTTTTAACAGTTTATACAGTGAGGGGTTTTATTTCAGACTTCTAAAAAAAAAGCTAGCACCTGTTAAATTTTTAAAACTGTTCATGTAGAAAGAAGTAAAAGAGATTGCAAGAGTAAATAGCGCTAAAAGTTAGCAGAAGTCATCTTCTATGATTCTTCACTACCCAGCTTCATAACATGAAGAAAAGAACCAAATCTATCACATGAAGAACTATCAGTCAATGCTATACTTCTCTGATCCATAATTTTGGAGTAAGGTGTCCTTTTAAATAGAGACTGTTTTATCTATGGGTGAAACCCAAATGTGCTTGTATTAATATTCATTTTTCTTGTTTATTCACTGAGCTGCACTGCTAACGTTTTAGAGGAAATGGAATAGCCTCCACAGACATTATGAATTTCAGTTGCTGGCATAATTACAGTGATCTACATATTCATTAAATTCGAGGAAGAAATGTGTCCAAAAAGACAACCATGCGTTTAGAAATAGCACAGTGCTAAATATATACATTTAAAACTTCCTTTTCTTTTGTTTACCCCAAATTACTTTATGTTACACTGCTTCTCACTTAGCTAAGTCTTTAATAATAATTTTAAGAAGTTCTTTTCTTATGTTTGTTCCATGTAGTAAAGAATGGGAAGAATTATTTGTAAACAACAATTACTTGGCAACTATACGGCTGAAGGGGATTAATGGGCAGCTGAGAAGCAGCAGGTTCCGTAGTGTTTGCTGGAAGGTAAGAAGAAAATACTTATTTACAGCTTGTACTTGTAATAAATCACCACATTACCTGATGCACTTGAATATTGCTAGTGTAAAGAATTGTAACATTTTCCAAGAACTTTCAAGCTGGTATTCGTATGAGCTGTTACCATGCACAAGACGGGTATTAATTTGAAATACTACCAAAAATAATATAGTTTTGAAAGATGACTTGCAGATACATGGAATAATGATGGAATACTTGTTTTAACAAAATACTTGCCTGATCACAAAAGTATACTTAAATGCATCATATCTGGTAAAATAGTGAAATATCTATGGTTGTTTCTGAAATATCTGGAATAAAAAAAATAAAAAGAAATTAATCAACAAAGATCAATAAAAGCTTTTAGTCAAATGTAAATAGTAGTGGCTGTATTATAATATTATAACTATATCCTACTATATTACAAAAAACAATAGTCCTATCACTCACTTAGATATTCAAAACATGTATATATATTTCAAAATGGGCCCAGAAGTAAACAGACTTTTTATAGATGTCCAAGCATACAATAATACAATACAATAGCAGAGTTGGAAGGGACCTTGCAGGTCTTCTAGTCCAACCCCCTGCGTGGGCAGGAACCTTATACCATTTCAGACAAATGGCTATCTAACATCTTTTTAAAGACTTCCAGGGTTGGGGCATTCACAACTTCTGGAGGCAAGCTGTTCCAGAGGTTAATTGTTCTGTCAGGAAATTTCTCCTTAGTTCTAAGTTGCTTCTCTCCTTGATTAGTTTCCACCCATTGCTTCTTGTCCTGCCCCCAGGTGCCTTGGAGAATAGTTTGACTCCCTCTTCTTTGTGGCACCTCTGAGATATCGGAACACTGCTATCATGTCTCCCCTGGTCCTTCTCTTCATCAAACTAGACATACCCAGCTCCTGCAACCGTTCTTCATATGTTTTAGTCTCCAGTCCCCTAATCATCTTGGTTGCTCTTCTCTGCACTCTTTCCAGAGTCTCCACGTCTTTTCTACATCGTGGCGACCAAAACTGTATGCAGTATTCCAAGTGTGGCCTTACCAAGGCACTATACAGTGGCATTAACACTTCACGTGATCTAGATTCTATCCCTCTGTTTATGCAGCCTAGAACTGTGTTGGCTTTTTTGGCAGCTGCTGCACACTGCTGGCTCATATTTAAATGGTTGTCCACTAAGATTCCAAGATCCCTCTCACAGTTGCTACTATTGAGCAAGGTACCACCTATACTGTACCTGTGCATTTTGTTTTTCTTGCCTAAATGTAGAACCTTACTTTTTTCACAATTGAATTTCATTTTATTAGATAGTGCCCAATGTTCAAGTTTGTCAAGATCCTTCTGTATCTTAAGCCTATCTTCTGGAGTGTTGGCTATTCCTGCCAGCTTGGTGTCGTCTGCAAATTTGATGAGTTCCCCATTTATCCCCTCATCCAAATCATTGATGAAGATGTTGAAGAGTACTGGGCCTAAAACAGAGCCTTGGGGGACTCCACTGCATACTTCCTTCCATGTAGATGCAGTTCCATTGAGGACTACACATTGAGTGCGGTTGGTCAGCCAGTTGCGAATCCATTTGGTGGTGATGCTGTCTAACCCACATTTTTCTACTTTATCTAATAGTAGGTTATGGTCTACTTTATCAAATGCCTTACTGAAGTCCAAGTAAATTATATCGACAGCATTCCTCTGGTCCACTAATTTTGTCACTTTGTCAAAGAATGCAATTAGATTAGTCTGGCATGATCTGTTTTTGACAAACCCATGTTGGCTTTTGGCTATTACTTTGTTTGCTTCTAGGTGTTCACTTATTTGTTGTTTAATTATCTTTTCCAGAATCTTTCCTGGTATTGAGGTCAGGCTGATGGGTCTATAGTTTCCTGGATCTATTTTTTTTCCTTTTTTGAAGATGGGAACCACATCAGCTCTTTTCCAGTCTTCTGGCAGTTCCCCGGTGCTCCAGGATCTCTGAAAGATATAGTTCAGTGGTTCTGAGATCTCGTCTGCCAGTTCCTTCAGAACCCTGGGGTGTAATCCATCCGGTCCTGTTGATTTGAACTCGTCCAGGGCAGACAGATGCTCACTTACTATTTTCTTCCCTATTTCAACTTGTGTTCCTAATCTGATTTTTGTGGTGCTGTTTTTGATTGGTTGGACTGTTTTATCCCTTTGTGTAAAGACAGATGCAAAAAATGAGTTAAATAGTTCTGCTTTCTCCCTGTTGCTTATCATCTTCTTGCCATTTTCTCCCAGCAGTGGATCAATTGTTTCCTTAACTTCTTTCTTGTTTTTAACATGTTGGAAGAAGCTTTTTTTTGTTATTTTTTACTTTTTTGGCAAGCCTTTCTTCACTGCGAGCCTTAGCTTTCCTCACTTCATCTTTACAGGCTCGGGCTATTTGCTGATATTTTGCCTTAGTTATGTCCCCCTCTTTCCACTTTTTATATTTATCCTTTTTGTCTTTCAATTTGTCAGAGAGTTCTTTATGCAGCCATGCTGGTTTCTTTTGGGAGCTGTTATTTTTCTTCTTCATTGGTATTGCACTGGACTGGGCTTTTATAATCTCATTTTTCAAAATTTCCCAAGCTTCTTGAGTTGTTTTCCCCTTGAGGATTCTCATCCATGGAATCCTTCCCAAGCTCTCTCTAAGTTTATTGAAATTATCTCTCTTAAAGTCTAAGACTCTAGTTTGACTTTGTTCTACTACTTTTGTTTGCATAATGTTGAATTCCAGTATTTCATGATCGCTTGCCCCCAAAGTTCCTGTAGCTTCTACACCTTCTATCATTTCCTCTCTGTTAGTGAGAATTAAGTCCAATATTGCTGATCCCCTTGTTCCCTTCTCTACCTTTTGGGAAACAAAGTTGTCTGCTAGGTTTGTTAGGAACCTGTTGGATCTTCCACTTGGTGCAGAGTTTGTTTCCCAATTGATGTCAGGGTAGTTAAAATCTCCCATTACTCCCATACACTACAAATATTTATAACTGGAACTGTATTTAAGCAAAAATGGCAATAATATTCAAAAATCTAGGGGGGGGGGGAATCAATCTAGTTCAAATTAATTCCAATAGATTTAACATGAACAGTGATACATATGTTAGAAAAGAAAAAACATTTTGGATCAGTAGAGCATATATCAGCTGGATATTTTAACAAACTGAAAAGAAAAAATGCAGATTTTTAGAGAAGGTTATTTTTTCTCCATTAATTAATGGAAGCAGGCCTTATGGCAATAGTATGTAATGTTAAGAAAATTAAAAGCCAACTAAATGTTTATTCTTGTCTTAAGATGTTTATACTATTCACATGGATGGCTGGTGCATACATTAGGTAAACCAGCTCATGGAGCAGGTTGCTCAGCCTCCCAGTCTTTTTACAACCACAATTACACAGCCGAAGTGGCCAGTGGCCAGGGTTTCTGGAGCAGCCACCGTGAGGCTGTTTTGTGTGGTTGGCTGGCACAGCCGTTAGGTAAGCCAGCATGAGGCTCCCCATCTCATACCAGCACATGGGGGAAATTAAGATACCATCTGAAAAGAAGCCCTAGCCCTTTTTTCAGGGGGTGGGTGGAAATAAGCCCGGGTCTTATTTTTGGGAAACACAGTAATTTTTCTAAAATCTAAATTACAAGTAGATTCAGAACCAGCAACTCCTATGAAACCGTTATGAAATAATACTAAAGCTGAAATAAAAAACCCAAGTTGTCCATATTACATATCGAAACATGCTTTGAATTCAAGCAGTGAAGACTATCAGTAGTAAAGGATTCTTGGGTCAATATCCAGAAGGTCACTAGCTGCCATTCCTCTCTTACTGGAAACAAATATTTCTTTTCTGGGTCTATACGTTTTCCAGGAAAATAAAGCAACCTTGTTGGTCAAGAGAAAACAAGATAAAAATTCTGGTTCTAAGCAGCGAGTAGGAGAGGGAAGAACTCTGGACAATAAGCTGGAGTGCCAATCTACAGATATGATTGATGCTCAAACACAAGGAAGAAATGTTTGTGACTAATTTAAAGCAAGAGTTTGTATATTTTTCCAAGCTAGCTACCATAAACTCATAGAATTATAGGTTTGGAAAGGATCCATGGACATCCTCTAGCCAACCCCGTGCCTAAAATTGGATCTAAGTAATATATTTTAATTGCAATTTGGGGCCACATTTTCAGAAACAATTATTGCCACCAGTACAAAAGCTAAATTTAATTGTCATAAATTTACATTTAGTTCAAAGTAAATATAATGAACACAATTCTCTGGTATTTAGTGTTTTTGTCAGTTTGGTGTAGTGGTCAAGGTGTCAGCCTAGAAACTAGGAGACTGTGTTTTCTGGGTCTACGAAAGCTAGTTGAGTAGCTTTGGGCCAGTCACTGTCTCTGTCCAGCATGTCAGGTGCAAAAAAACCCAGGACCATTCATTGAATTTAACCACCAGGTATTTTTTATTACCACTATACACACAAATTTAGGCAACTACAACACTAAATTGACTTTACATAAGTGTCACCAGAATTCGGTCCAAGTTTGTACTAATGATAGACTAGAATAAGTGTGAAAAAAGAGTGACCTTGTCACTATTAGAAATGAAATAATAAAAGTTTAAAAAATTTCAAGAGTTTAAAAAGTAGATAATTCCTTATTTTAGGAAGAACTGTAAGATGCTGAGTACTATGATCCATTCTAGCAAGAATCAATATTCCCCTGAATTTTAAAATAAATTTTTTTAAAAATTAAAATGTCTAAAATCTAACACAGAGCAAAGTTCTAAGAATTCTCTATTCTCACAGGAGACCTCTTTAAATTTTTATATTGTGTTGTGTTATGTTACATTACATTACATCACATCATGTTACATTATTTCATTTTAGTTATATAAATCAGTACTTTATGTATTTTGGAATCCATAATTGCGTGGAAGCATAAAGTGATTATGTTTGCTTCAAAAAGGTAAGGACCCTAGATTAAGGAGTCTGAAAAGTTCTACATTTAGAATTATTATTAAAGAAAAGGAACTATTTATGATAAGATTTGTTAGATATTTTATATGCTTTGACTAGCAGATAAACATGTTGAAGCAACTTATTTAGAATTATTAGTTAATGCATTTCCCCATTAATCCCCCAAAAATATTGACATAAAATAATCAATGTGTTCAGGCATTGTAGGCAATTTGTTTTAATGATCTTATATGAAAAAAAAATTGACAGATAGAATTCAAATGACTTTGCATCCATTGTAAATAAATGTCTTTCACACCTCTAGCTAAAAATATTTAGAAAATACTGAAAGTTAAAATGATGCTTATTTTTCTGATTCATGTTTTGTTTGTTTTACAGTTATTTTTGAATGTTCTACCTTCTGATAGAAATCATTGGATTACAAAAACAATAAAATCAAGAGCATTATATAATAATGTAAAAGAAATTGTAAGTAAAGCTTAAAGGAAATTTATTTATTTTTGAGTTCATATTTTCATTATGCCTTAAGTGCAGCTATAGTAATGCCTTTTTCCTATTTATAGCATATTACAAACCCTCGGAAAGCTGGACAGCAAGACTTAATGATCAACAACCCACTTTCACAGGATGAAGGGGTAACTTGGTTGCATTTGTATTTTTTGACTACATAAAAAATCTTCTAAAAATGTGATCTAAAAGTTTATTTGTGTATTAAACATTTAAGCTATTGCCTAGCAAGTTTATCTAAGCATATTACAAGTCTATTAAAAGCAATAAAACATTAAGAACTATTTTTGTTGGATTATCAACACACCACTGACCCCCACCCCCACCCCAAAAATTTGTACTACCTCATCATTGTGGCGAATGCTTCTAAAATGAGTAGCCAAGAATCCTAAGAAGCTATATCAAGAGAATATAAGCCCAGCAAGATCATCCAAGGATAAAGGTTGCACAGTTAAAATTTAGAATGAGTGATGAATGTTATCATTCACTGTAAATTTTGAAGGAGTGATAATTATGACTGATCCTCATATTTATAATCAGCATCCTTTTAGTCATGTGATTGTTATCTATGCACTCATTGCACAACTCACAGTTACAACTTTGCATCCTGGGGTCTCTGGATTATCATTTTCAACCTTCACTGCTATCTTCCAATAAGCAAAAGTCAATTAAAAAGTTGGAAAAATGTTACAATGGTGATCCCATGATGTTGTACTTAATAACACTATGAGTTTCACGTAACATAATTTTTAGAACTGATACCATGAAGTGACACAGTCATGTGACTTCACTGTTTACAATCATGATGCTGAGCAATAGAAATTCCTGTCCCAATTACCATTGTTAGGTGAAAATGCCTACATTACATAATGTCCACATATATAGGCATTGATTTTGTTAGTTGAACTGAATATCATTGGATTGTGTCAGACCCAAAACAAAGAATGACATATAATAATTGTTTCAAGCTGAGTTAATTATTTCTACATATATAGTCAGAATTCTGTCAAATTAAAGCACTCTACTATCTGCATCTCCCGTATATTCTGAGAACTATAAGGGAAGCTCTGTCTTCATCCTCTTTCACATAAAATGTGTGGACTAAATTGCTTCTTATTCCTTTGGAATAAACCCCCTCCTTCCTGGGAGTTTATTCTACTACATTCCATCATAGAAATCAGCAGGTTGTCCTCCTGCTTCATTTCAGTCTCCTAGGCCATATTATCCAACTACATTTTCCTCCTTTATTTTTCCAATTTTGGCATTCCAGATTCCAGTCATAAGCTGCATATTGTGGTTGCATGTGCTGTTAATTTCAAATAGAATTTGATCATAAATTTCATCAACCTCCTCTTCTTCCATATCTATGATTGAAGCATAAGCTTCGATAATTGCCATATTAATTATGTCAACCATATTGACATCCTGATGTCCAAGAAGTTTAATTGATATTATTTGGTCATGATTAGTCATGATTGCATCGTAGCTAAGTAATGTTCTTGTTATAAACTTCCTAACTATGAAAGCAATACCATTCCTTCTTTGTTTTTGATGGCCTAGTAGTAAACTGAAAATGACCAATTCCAGTCAATTTTAATTTTCTGTTCCCAATTTGCAATTAATTTATTTCATCTTTCATTATATTGAGGTTTCCCATATTAAGCCTTCTTATGTTCCATATACTGGTAATCCTTGCTAAGGTCCACTCTCTCAGCAACCATTCAAAGTTATGACAGTGCTGAATGATAGGTCCTTATAATCACAGTCATTGCAATCATTGCAGTCATATGATTGTGATTCTGACATTTGGCAACTACCTCCCAATTACGTCCTGGTGTCCTGAAAGATCACAATTTGCAACTTTTGTTGTCAGCCAGCAGCAAGCAATGGGAAAGCCAGCAGAAAGTCACAAACGGTCATCACATAACTGTGGGATGCTATGATTATAACCCTAACCCTGTGATTCATCTAACAACAGCGATGGAGATTATTCTTGTCACATGACATTGCACCTTATAATCATATCATTTGGCAACTGAGTTCCCCATTCCAATTACTTTCGGTAAGGAAGGATTATCTGCACCCATTGTAATTTTATCTTTGCAGTTTGGGATTTTTCCTTCATGACAATTTCTGTGAATATAGCTGCATTTTGTTACACTGTTTATAAAACCAGACACACTTTGATCAGTTTGTAAGCTATACTGTCAAATTATATGGCAACATTTATTTACAGTGCCATGCTTCCTTAATAATTTGTTGATTGCCATCTATCATTAATAACTTATATTGTCCATCCATGTAATTTCCTTAGTAAAACACAGAAATTCTTTATCACTGCGTTCAAAATGATGCTTTTGTCATTATCATTGGCCTCCAGCACTTTCCTATATTGCTGTTGCCCTATAAAGATACCTTGAGTGATTCTGCTGGGGTTATATACATTTGTCATCAAGTCTTGTTATCCTTATCCCAGGAACACAGCTTCTATCACAGTAAGGCAACATAGCAGGACTTCGGAATACAAAGAATTGTACAATATATTGGACAATAGACAATCCAATAATTATGTTGAATATACAATTCCAGTAGGTAAAATTACTGCAAATTCTTCATATTTAGTATTTTAAAAAAACTGTCTTTTAGATTAAATGTTCCCCCCTACAGCAGTAAAAAAAACAAAACTGGGAGAAATAATTGAATATGCCACTATTTGCAAGAGTGGGAAAATTACTTTCTTGTAACTTTCCACTTTTCAGTATATTACAGAGAAACACTTGGGATCAGTAGTATTTCAAATTGTAAATTATGTGTGCACATTTAAAGAATAAAATGTTTATAATAGATTAATGTGATTTTTCAAATGCTGTTTTGCCTGGATTTGGGGATACTGAGCACTTTATATACATTCTCCATATATATATGGGTGGTTTATATTGCACTGTGAACAACTTCCCCCGAATCTCACTGTTTCTAATTAATTGTAATATTTTCATATCATAGTGGTCCAAAAATTGGAATTGTTCAGGATGAACTCTGCAATTAGATTTTTTTTAAATGCTGTCTTGACAATGATGTGCAGTAAAAAAGCACATTTCTAAAAGAATTTTGTGAAATATAAAATAAGATTAAACTAGACAAGATATTTATACTTCCTCATCTCTATAATTATATATTTGGTTCTTAAAAGAAATGAAAAGGCAGTTCAACAGTTGAATGAATATAGAGTAGACACTTAAACATATAATAAACCTTTAAACATCATTTATGGAATTATTTTGCCTACTAGCATCCTATTTGCATGTTTTCAATTACTAGAGCAATAGAATGATCCCTAAGGATAGGATTTTTTTTCACTAGTTTTTCAAAAAGAAGATGAAGTATCACAATTTAAATCTCATCATAGTTAAGGACCATCTGCATAGAAGTTTGATTTTTTTACTATTGTATGTTTTCAAAAGCTTACAGCTTTGTAATACTGAAAATATTGCATCCCAGTTTTTTTCTAATTGTTCAGTGTCACATTGACCATGTAGTGATAAACTGGAAGTATTTTGAATTGTAATGTGGCAGATAAATGTATTTCCCCTCCTGTAGGAGCAGAATTTATTTTCTCCTTGAAAATGCATTCTTAAATGAAGATATTGCAGATTCACACATCTAACAAGAATCTAAGTATTTTAAAACTTTATATAAGAACAGAACTTATAGAACTTCCTCTATGGCTATAAGGACTAACAGGAAAAACATACCAAGGTGTACTATATTCGATCTTCTAAACTTGTGAAAATAACCGCCCTGAGTCCCATCTGTGCACTGCCCTGAGTCCCATCTGGGAGAATAGGGCGGTATATAAATTTGAAATAAACTAAACTAAACTAAACTAAACCAGGCTTCAATTCTGAATTTTTTTAGTTAGAATTATTTGTAGCTTTGATTATTAACATTAGAATTGGTTATGAGTATTTAGAGTGAATTTTTCAGTAATAGATAACCAGTTATTATAGAAGGTTCAATCCATTTTTTAAAATATTATTTTAGAAATTAGAATTTCTAAATAATTCCAATAATTATTTAGTAACAATAAATACTATTTATAATAATAAATTATTATTACAGTTCATTATTGATGCTGTGACTCCATCATCTAAGAATCAGCATAACTGAACCAATTCCTTCCTATTTATTTCCATGAAGTTATCCATCCATCAAACCATTTTTACCATATCACTATTAAATGTCAACTTTATGAGTTAAACTATCTCTTTACTTAGCATGAATATAAAGTGGTTTGTGAGCTATATATAAACTTTTCATTCTTAAGAATAGTAGAATTCTTTATGAACATGCTCTTCAAATTCACCTTAAGGTCCACTATTCAAGTAATCAAGTACACTTGATATGACAACTCTGAAAGCGAAAACAAGGATGAAGATTCTCCTCTCCAGAAGAGAAACATGCTCTGTATTCACTTTTTTTCTGATAGAGCCTTGATGAGCAAGAGATCAGAGCAAGGATTTTGTTTCATTCTCTTAGAGGGTTGCCACCTGTTCTTAGTCATTTAAAATAAATTTAGTCATCAGCGTTTTTATTTAACATTTCTGCAGTTTTTTTTAAAAAAAGCTGAATGTACTATGATTAATTCTTCTAGTGAATATCAAGTGTAACCAATAATTCTGGTGTGTTGCCTGTTGAATAGTGTTTTATATTAGACACAGAGATAGAGATTGATTGCTTGGAGAGCAATTTATTATTATAAAAATGGCATGTAACAAAAAACATTAGATGACTTTTTAACTTTTCGTTATTTTTTAGCAAATGAAACTATTTGCTTAATTTTGGAACAGATTAACTTCACCACTACTGAGCAAGTTTTCCACTCTTACCAATGAAATATATTTTGTCTTTATTAATAGTCAATGAAGTAAAAAGATATTAAACAGTGTTTCCTGTTACTGAAAGTAAAGAAAGAAAAACAGAAAGCTCTACAGACTTTATAAAATTATATTCAAGCCTTTGCTGTAGTCCTTTTTAGGTTAGGCATCATTAAGGCTATTATATTCTCCGCATAAGACATTATAATAAACCTTGTCTTTCAATTTTCTGTTCTGATGTAGATCCACTTGGATATTCTGTAGTACAATATGATTTCTGCATTGATAGGAACCATGTTTACACAGTGATGTTATGTGTGGATGTGGTCAGTTTAGTTTTACAGTGTTTTACAGAAAGTTTGATTTTTGCTCATATTGATGTAACCTAGAAAAAAAGAGTGCTATAATAAGGGTAGAATCTAACCTCATGATAAGTAAACATTTCAGGTTTCAGCAACAATTTTTAAAGTGTTTTAAAACGATTGCATAGTTACACTAAGCATCATTTGTAAATAAGAATAAGTTATATATTACAACTGTAGTAAAAAGCTTAAGAAAACCAAAATCAGAAATATTAAAATAATATATGTATATAGCTAAATTTACAGATAAATGTTCCTGAACAGAACAGTGATGCTGTTTTATTCCTGGACAAAACAATTGTGTAGCACTATTAGCAGCTGGAAAGGAGGATTAAATAAAAGGCACACATGTCTACATAAATATATAGATATACATATATGTATGCACATAAATACATACGCATACACTACATATGCAGACATACTTTAAAATTGTAACAATAGCAGGCAGTTTATTCAGTTTATTAGCTAAAATCTCTAATGTTGTTCTTTTGAGATATTCTTTCTAGCAGAAAAGCAGTGCAATATTTGTAAATCATATAATTCAGGGTTTTTAATGTTTTATCTTTAGAAGGACATTGATGGCTTAATGCAAGCATTATGACAGACATAGCTGAGGTTCTGGTTGAAGAGGATGCTTTGTCTATCTTCTAATAAACAGGACCTATACAGAAAAAAATGACTTCTATGTGCAAAATAGGATGACCTATTCTATTGATTATGTGCCCTCAAGGTTTTTTTCAGCTCCTAGCAACTACATAGACGTATGCCCTACCAGTTCACATTTGGATGTTTTTTTGTTCCTGATATGTTCTATCATCATTTACTATCTTTCAAATAATATTGCACCTTTTGCAGAGTCTTTGGAACAAATTTTTTCAAGACAAAGAACTTCGAAGCATGATTGAACAAGATGTAAAACGAACGTAAGCGTCATTATTAAACATTTCATAACATTTCATTTCTATGAAATAAATTTCCCAATTTGGGGCTTAGATGTGGACAACTAGAACTGCTATTCAGCACTTATATGGGTTTGAAGAAAAGTTTGGCTTACAGGTCTTATTTTAGCACTAAAAGCTATATGCTTTTCCTACTATGCCCGAAAGAATAGCAGCTACTTACTCATAACTTAAATGCCTAGTTTCAGTGAAACAAAAAAAGATCAGTTGCATACAATCTTTTTTGATTAGTGGAATAATTAGGGATTTTTAAATGTGTATTTTTGAAAAACAATAGATATCATCACAAGCCCTAAAATGGTTTCCCTGAAGGGTGAGGGGTATAGCCAGTTATAAAATATCCACTTCCCAAATAAACACTAGTGATCTTTTGTCAAATCCTCTTCTACTCTAGTTTATCACAGCTTTTTTTCTGTCAGACATTTTTATTTTATATGAGTTTATTACAGTTTATTATAGAAGTTGACATTTTATGCAGCATAGCCATTAGCTGTGGTTTGCAAACATAAAAAAATATTAAAATCAGATGAGGCATGGATGCTGGGAGAGACCCACAGATGCATTGTTGTTCAGAGCACCAGATTGCCAATCCTGCATAGCCAAATATTTTTTATTTTCTAATTTTCCTTTTAATGTAATTGGGTTTTATTATAAATCAGTACTATGTTACATTAAAATATAATTATATGTATTTATAAAAGAGTTTCTGTGAGAAATAAAAAAGAATAAGAGGAACTCACAGATCTTGTGATTAAATTATGTTTATAATACAAGATTGAACAGATGATTTTCTGTAATTCCTAACACTTAATCAATAAAAAGTAATGTGTAATTAGTGAGAAATGTCATTCATCTAGAAGAATTTAGCATTGCTATTTTTGTGGATAACTTTCCTACTGTCAAAGACTCCTTCTTTAAGTATTCCTTATTATCATTGTGAATGTACTTTCATCTCTGTAGCCCTGGGTCATTCCTGTTAAGGAACTTATCAAAGCTAGAATTCAGATCCGGAAAATATTTTGTCAGAGAGAGAACTCTGATTGCATTAAGTAATTCCAATTAAGCTCAATTACTATTTATCTAGTATCTTTCTGTTATGATTATAGCATAGTTCTATATTGAAATTTGGGATAAGAAAATAGTTCCTATGGATTTTAAAATGCAACAGTATGATGCCTTTTTCTATTTATAGAATTAATAGGCATAAGTAACAAAACAATGCCCAGGAAATATTGACATTCCTTCTTACTTTATATTTTGTGCCTATACTAAAGCTGAGTTTTCAGATATATTTATGCTGTTAGATGTATAATTAAAATCTGAGTATGCTTTCATGTAAATGTTCGCAGATGGTATTTTTTGTTTTTAAAGGGGAACAGTTCAGAATGTTTAAGATTATATAAATATCTAAGTTATAATTGGGGAATTAAAATTTGAATAAGGATAGTTTTGTTAGTTTTAGAGCCATTGTAAAAATATTGCACTATTACTTTGACAGAGGGCAGGAAAAACATGTTCTTTTTAAAAAAATGCTGTTAGTAAATAAAAAATCTTGTACATGCATCTTAGGTAGTTGCTTATCGCCATCTGAGCAAATTATCCTGTTCATTTTTATTTTTAGTATTATATTTTCTCACTAGTCTAGATTAGAATGATTGAAATTTAAGAAAAAAATGGGTGGGTCTGTTCAGGTCTCAGCTCTTTTCTAGCATTCAGAACTTCCAAAATTCTGATTAGTAATAATCTTGTCAGTATGTTTTCTGTTTTATTTGATTTTTGTATTTCTTGTTGTAGCACATTCTACTTATTTTTGCTAAACCTGCATCCATATTACTGTAAACAGGCTCCCATTATTCTGTGTTTTAGTTTCATAGAAATTTCTTCTTCATTGCTATTGTTTAGCTTTAGCTCAGATAAATCCTTCTAGAATCCATATGAAGTGTGGTAATATATAAAATAAGTAAATCATCTATAAATTTAATATTTAAATTTCTATGTAATGTAATTTCAATTAGAAAGTATATCAGAAATGTTCTTGTGTATGGTGGCAAAGCACTCTGAATAAGTAGTATACTTATTGGAGGTTCATTGAGTAAAAAGGGAAGAAATCTAACAATTGAAACCTATTGTAATCTTAAATCATTTTGAGCTGTCTTTTATATTAGGGTTGCTTTTGTTTTAAATCAGATTTCCTGAAATGCAGTATTTCCAGGAAGAAAATGTGAGGAAAATTCTTACTGACATTCTCTTCTGTTACGCTCGGGAAAATGAGCAGTTACTTTATAAACAGGTAATGAAACATATTATACAAGTGGCAATCCTCGATTCAACATTTTCCTATACTTCACACAATTAATTGAACTGCAAGACAGTCTTTATTATTCTAAAACTGGGCATAAATTTTAGAAAATGAAAAATAAACCATTTTATTTACTGTGTTATAAAGAAAACAAGACATTGATGCACATATTGTCCCAATTCATGGCAAAGTACTCCTTCAAATTGTTTTCCGTACTGCTGAAACTTATTTTCCTTTTTTTTTAAGTCACAAATTCTTGTTAACTTCATTGCACTTTTTGCTAAAGCTTATTGAAAGGGATAAAAGGAAAAACTTTGATGTCAAATCTCCTGCTAATAGAAATTAAAGCATGTGTAAGTTGGGTTTTCCTGGAAATAATATGAGGTCTGAGCTGGGTTTCTTGCAGTTTTAAAGAATAAAGATTGATTGATTCCAACAATTTTAAATGCATTACATCCTAAAACAAGATTGAAATACATCCCTCTCCCTGGGAGCGAGTCGGTCGAAGGGATGTATGGGGTAGAAGACGGTCTCGAAGGTAGTTAGGCCCCGTGCCATGGAGCACCTTGAATATGGTCATCAAAACCTTGTAACGCACCCAGTAGGTCACAGGTAGCCAGTGCAGCTCGCGCAGGAGTGGTGTTATGTGGGAATGTCTTGAGATTCCCATGATCACCCGCGCAGCTGCATTCTGGACCAACTGCAACCTCCGAGTACATCTCAAGAGGAGCTCCATGTAGAGAGTGTTGCAGTAGTCCAGACGAGAAGTCACAAGTGCTTGAGTGACTGTGCGAAGGGCCTCCTGGTCCAGTAAGGGGCGCAATTGACGGACCAGGCGAACCTGGTAAAATGCCCCGCTGGCCACGGCTGCCACCTGATCCTCAAGGGACAACCGGGAATCTAGGACGACTCCTAAATTGCGCACTCTATCCATGGGGGCCAAATTTTCATTCCCCATGGCCAGTGATGGTGTCAACTGGCTAAACCGGGAAGCCGGGAACCACAACCACTCGGTCTTGGACGGGTTGAGTTTGAGTTTGTTACTGCCCATCCAGATCCGTATGGCCTCTAAACACCGGGACATCATCTCAACGGCATCGTTGGGGTGGCTTGGGGTAGAGATGTACAACTGGGTATCATCAGCGTACAGATGGTATTCTACCCCAAAACCACGGATGATCTCACCCAGCGGCTTCATATACGTGTTGAATAGGAGTGGCGAGAGGATCGACCCCTGCGGTACCCCATATGCGAGGGGCCTAGAAGTCGACCTCTGCCCCCCCGTCAACACGTATTGCGACCGATCAGAGAGGAAGGAGGAGAACCACCGCAAAATGGTGCTACCCACCCCCAACCCCTCTAGTCGGTGCAAAAGGATACCATGGTCGATGGTATCAAAAGCCGCTGAGAGATCTAACAAGACCAGGATAGAGGAACAACCCCTATCCCGGGCCCTCCAGAGATCATCTACCAACGCGACCAATGCCGTCTCGGTGCTATGACCGGGTCGAAAGCCGGACTGGCGCGGGTCTAGATAATCAGTTTCCTCCAGGTGACGAGGAAACTGCTGTGCAACCACACTCTCTACAACCTTCACTAGAAAGTGAAGGTTGGAGACTGGACGATAATTAGCCAATAATGCTGAGTCCAGGGAAGGCTTTTTGAGGAGGGGTCTCACCACCGCCTCTTTCAAGATGGTAGGTAAGGACCCCTCACCCAGAGAAGCGTTCACAATGGCCTGGAGCCAGCCTCGTGTCTCCTCCCAGGATGCCAGTACAAGCCAGGAGGGACAAGGGTCTAATAAACATGTGGTGGCCTTTAGTCTCCTCGCCAACCTGTCCATGTCCTTGGCAGTAACAAAGTCAAAGTCTTCCCATAAGGCCTGCATCGGATACTTCCTCCGGACCACTATCTGTGGAGGGCAACTCGCTCCGAATCTGAATGATTTTATCGTGCAGATATTCTCCAAATTCCTCGGCTCGGCCCTGCAAGGAGGACTCTCGCGGCCTCTGTTGAAGGAGGGAGCGGGTCACCCCAAACAGGGTCGCCGAGCGGTTCTCTGCGGATGCGATGAAGGTGGCACAATACTTGCGTTTGGCCACCCTCATTGCCACTAAGTAAGTCCTCAAATGGGCTCTTACCAGTGTTCGATCAGATTCAGATCGAGATGATCTCCACCTACTCTCTAGGCATCTCTTGCGGCGTTTCATCTCCCTCATCTCCTCAGAAAACCAAGGAGCCCGGGTGGGATATGATTAAAACTTTACAACTTTTAACTTGACATATTCAACTAGCGTGCCTCAGATGAGTTAACTTACAATATGTAGGATTTGTTACTGCCATGGAATTGAAATTTGGCAAATTTTATAAAACATTTTATGACAGAAAATTATTGTAAGGCATTTTATGACAATACAAAAGTTCATGAAATATTTCAAGGAGATATAGCTCTGAATACCTCTCTAAATTTTTAAGAACTTTTCTGATACATTCCAGTATAACTGACATTGTTAAAGTTATGAGATACCTGGTAAGGAAATATAGCTGAAATGATGATCCAAGTTGTCTAGTATCTTATAATATTTCATGGATAATCATACTAAAATGTATTGATGTTATCCAAAATATTATTATATCTTCCAATAATTTATCAAGATATTTAATTAATTATACATTTTAAATATATTACATAAATTATAAAGTTTTAATTTTTCAAAATTTTTAATAATTCTAATTTCAATTGTTGCTTGAATTCTTTTCTAATACGATTCTTTAAATAAAGTTTAGGCACCTTCCCTTGTCAAAAAGTTTCTTATAATTGAAATTGCTAGCGAAAAATCTTCAGTTATTTTATTTTAAAGTCTGTACTTTGTAATTATGAAGTATTTTCATCTGCATATACTCAGATGCTTTGAGGCCTCCTGGTTATTCAAAATAAACAAAAACACAGTTACAATCTGAATGGAAAGAGAGATCAAAATATTTGTTATCTGTGGAATTGTCTTTCCCTGGCTAATTTTAGGTCCTATACTAAAAAGTGATTGAGCCTAATTTAGCTCCATCATTAGCATTATTAGCAACTTTATGGTGGACAAAAGATCCAATCAGCTGGAAGAGTATCCACACTTTTGTACCTGCCATATTTGCTGTTTTCTTATTTTGAATCTGTAAACAAGCTTACATAAATAGCAAATTTGTATTAAAATTTGCAGGAAAATGACTTGTTTAATTTTGTGCTAAACTGTTTTGGCATGCTATTATGTTTTCATTTTATTGTAAAATACAATGGGTTTAGATTTGTTTTCTTAATTGTATCTGAAGTATATGTGTAGGTATTAAAATTAAGTAGAATCAGTAGCTAATTACTTGTATCAAATCTACAAATAAAGGGTCTCTTTGCCAAAAATCTTTTGGGATAGAACTTCCACACAGACACCCTTATTACAATAATACAGGCAGTTGTTTAACCTTAAACAACATGTCTCTAAAGATAATTTAATTTAACTAAATGCAGTCTTGAATCAAGTAAAATTACAGTTCAAATTTTGAAGAATCATCCATATATGGTGAGAATATAGTTTATATTTTTTTAAATAACTTCTTGTTTATATCAGAATATTTGGCTTATTGAACTATTTGAAATTATCATTTGGTCATACAAAGCAGGGTATTTCATTTCCAGTAAGTCTTTCATAAAATATTGGAAAGAATTCTAAAATTAAGAAAGAAAGAATAGTACAATAATGTTATTTTATTCCAATACAAACTGTTGAAATATAAGAAAGAAGCCCAATGGAACTATCATTAAAACTTTAAATTTACAACAGCTTTTTTTTTTTAAATCTAACATTGTGTGCTGGCTATTGTGTCAAGAATTTTAAATTGAAGAAACTGAAACTCTAATTTTATTTCCTTTTTCAAATTTACATTTCTCTTTTAATTCATTAATCAGAAGTACTACTAAAATAACCCTTACTCCTTTCTAATATCCTGCTTATACCATCCCAGAACTAAAATAATATGTCAAAATTAGTATAGAACCCGTGCCAAAACAATTGTGAAAGACTTTAACCAAGTTTCTAATGTACTAGATTACTATCAGTAATTAATAGTGGTCCTTAGTTTCTGCAGAATCACACTTTGTTTTTTAACAATGCTTCAATTCTCAAAGGAATTGTAGGATATAGATATATCCAATAGTTACTGATTTTTGCTGCAGATATAAAGGAGCAAATGTCTACAGTACATGCATTAACTTAGTTCTTGAAATGTGAATATGATAAAAAGTTCTTCAATTCATACCAACAATGCAATATTATAGTTTCTTAGTAATCTTTCTTAGACATTTTCTATAGATGGCGCTACCAGTATGGAAAAAAATTCTCTCTTTTGAGTTGGTACAATATTTGAAAGGAACTTAGAACCAAGGGTGAATATGGGAACAGATGTTTCTTCCATTTAAACAACCTACTACAGGGGTGTCAAACTGAAGGCCCATGGCCCACATCCAGGCCATGGGGTGCTTAAATCTGGCACTGGAAATATCAAAGGACCGGCCCGCAGTGACTCTGTTTTTGGCCGGCAGAGTGCTCCTGGAAGGCTGAAAACAGGCTGCATGGGGGCCTCGTGGGGCCTCTGGACACCCCATTTTGGCTTGCAGGGTGCTGCAGGAAGCATCTGTCCCATCTCCCTCCTGCTCCGCCCTGCTGACCTGTGGAGGAGAACTACAATGCTTTTCTGGCCCTCAAATAAATCCAGCTTGACGCCCCTGACTTACTATATAGTAGGACTATGGGTTCTAAACTGTTTTCAATGGCAATGCTGTGCATTGGATATAAGATCATACTTGAAATGCAAGATCACCCTCAAACTACAAACCTGATCCATCATCTTCATTCCTCATTTCCATAGAACAGTTCCTAGTGCATTCACATAAATACTGAAAATCATGAGTAAGAACGTAAGACATGGTCTACAATATCAGGTAAAATACTTATATAGGCCATTAATCTGTGACATAAAGTGGTCAACAAGGTGGATTCAGTTATCTCACAGCATAGATGTTGTTTCTTCAGTTATCATTCCCTATAATTGTTACGAAATGTATACTGCCTACCAGTGAGGAGACACTGTACTGACATTAGGACTAGCAATCGTTGATTAGGTACTAGTCTTGATCTTCCATGAAAACCCCAGTGGCTCTAGTCTTTCTTCATAGTAGAGCTGTTATTCACAATAAAAAAATTTAAACAAAAAGGAGTTTTAAATAGAGCTAACAGTAAGTGCTCGGTGGCGAACTCATTGATATTCTGCTATTTTAAAATGCTGTGATTTTTCCATTTGAGAATACCGTAAATAGTGATTAAAATGTAATCTATATTAAAAGAGCTCACTAATACAGAGTTGATAAATGCTGATACACTGAACAAAATCCAGAGTTTTCTGTTTCATTCTAGGGCATGCATGAACTTTTAGCACCTATTGTCTTTATTCTGCACTGTGACCACCAAGCTTTTCTACATGCAAGTGAAGCAGCACAACCAAGGTAGGCATCCTAGATTTTTTTTCATACAAAATACATTGCTACTAAAATAGAGTATGCATTTGGAACTTCAAAGGTAGTGTCAGTTGCACTTGTCAATTGCCAAAACGTATTATACTTGAAGAATGATACAATCACAGAGGAACATATTTTAACATAGATGAAGCTGTCCAAAATCTGAAACTATGTAATTGCTTTGTTGCTTACTTCTACTGTTGTAGTTAGATATGATAGATAATAAATACTGATGTATGTCATTTTATATTTTAAATCTTAAACCTAACTGTCAGAACATATCCAAACTTAATATATTGCTGTTTGGATTCCATTTTAAATAAATGTAAGCATATGAATGCAAACATATTTAAAATATGTCACAATATTAAAAACCTTATATTTATTTTTATTTATTTATTATTCGATGTATATACCGCTCCTATTTCCATCAAGATGGACTCAGGGCGGTGTACAGGAAATTAAAAATCACACCAACAAATAACAATAAATACAATGATAATATTAAAATGAATTAAATTAGGTAACCTGTGCTAAAAATATTTCCCATTAATAAAATTATAAATCCAATTACTAATTGCTAAAATTATGTCGCATCTGAGCCCTAAGCTCTAAGCTAGACCGGCTTGGTGGAAGAAGTATGTCTTAAGTGAGCGGCGAAAGAGGGGAAGGTCCGTGATAGTGCGGAGTTCGGGGGGGTAGGTCGTTCCAGAGGGCTGGACCTGCTACAGAGAAGGCCCTTCCCCTGGGCACCGCCATTCGGCATTGACCGGCGGTTGGCACCCTGAGGAGGCCCTCCCCGTGGGAGCGGATCGGTCATTGGGAGGTGTGTGGCAGGAGACGGTCCCGCAAGTAACTAGGCCCCGTGCCATGGAGCGATTTAAAGATGGTAACAAGCACCTTGAAGCGCATCCAGAAGGCCACCGGCAGCCAGTGCAGCTCATGCAGGAGAGGTGTTACATGAGAGCATCGTGAGGCTCCCAAAATCCCCCGCGCGGCCGCACTCTGCACTAATTGGAGCCTCTGGATGCACCTCAAGGGGAGCCCCATGTAGAGAGCATTACAATAGTCTAGGCGGGACGTAACGAGTGCTTGAGTGACAGTGCAGAGGGCGTCCCAGTCAAGAAAGGGGCGCAACTGGCGTACCAGGTGAACCTGGTAAAAGGCCCCCCTGGTCACAGCTGTCACATGGTCGTCCAAGGATAGCCGTGAATCCAGGAGGACGCCTAAGTTGCGAGCGCTTTCCACGGGGGTTAGTGACTCGCCCCCGATGACCAGCAATGGAGTCAGCTGGTTGTACCGGGACGCTGGGAACCACAGCCACTTGGTCTTGGACGGGTTGAGCCGAAATTTGTTACTCCCCATCCAGACCTGCACGGCTTCCAGACACCGGGACATCACTTATATGTATAAGAAAACCTACATTTCACAGATAAGCTAACTATATAAATTTGTGAGTTACTTCATGTGCTTTTTTCAGTCCTCAGAAAGAGTTTAGACCCAATCTGAAAAGATTTATCTGTTGAAACTACTTAATATAGGTAGACCTCAAGTTACGAATGTAATGGAGCCTGCCCGTTTCATTCGTAACCTGAGGAGTCATAGGAATGAATCTTGTACCTTGAATGTGATCACTCCCGCCTTTCACCCATGCATTTGCTAATCATGCATGTGAGGTATTTCTGGGTGGGGAAAGCCATGCATGGGGGGGGGGGGGGGCTAGTGATGGAACAGGCCACCTGCTTAAGATCACCGAAGTCCTCTCCAATCCACTGAAATACCTCATGCTCACTACAATTGCTCCCCAACCACCACCCACTCCAATCTGCTGCTCTAGGTCACTTATAGTGCAAAGATCTAGTAAGCTGCCTCCTCTCCAGTCTCTCACCCATGCATGCTCCTCCATAGCTCCATTTTGGTATGTGCAGACCAGTGGTGGGTTTCAAAAATTTTTTAGAACCTCTTCTGTAGGTGTGGCCTGCTTTGTGGGAGTGGCTTGCCAGCCATATGACCGAGTGGGAGTGGCTTGCCAGCCAACTGACTGGGTAGGCGTGACCAACTTGTAAAATGTGGTGAAACTCATTTAACAATGCTCTTGCTTAGCAACTAAAATGTTGGCTCAGAAACTCTGGCATTTGAAGCATACAAGTCTTAAAGTTGTCAAGTTACAAGAACCTTGCACCCCTAACCCTTTAGGAAAAAAATCCCCAGGGGTGTTCAAACTTGACAGCTTTAAGACGTGTGGACTTCAACTCCCTGAATTCCTCCTCCAGTCATGTTGGCTCAGGAGTTCTGGCATTGAAGCGTGCAAGTCTTAAAGCTGTCAAGTTACAAGAACCTTGCACCCCTAACCCTTTAGAAAAAAAACCCAGGGGTCTTCAAACAGCTTTAAGGCTTGTGGACTTCAGCTTTAAGACTTGTGGACTTCAACTCCCAGAATTCCTCCTCTCGCTCTTCATCTTGATGATGTGCAGACGGACGGGGGGAAGGGAGCTGCACGCATGCCCTTATGGAGGCTTCCAGAGAGCTCCTGGGGGCTGGGGAGGGCAGAGATGAGCAAAAAACAGGACATTTTTGCCCACCCCAGCCCCCAGCAGCACTCTTTAAGCCTCCATAAGGCTATGCATGCTATTTTTAACCAAAAAATGGCCCGTTTTCATGGGAAAAAACGGGCCATTTTTCCTTGTTTTGGGCCCCCCCCCCACCCCTCCCAGGAGCACTCTGCAAGCCCCCCCCCCCAAGGTTATTCATGCCTTTTATTTTTAAAAAAACGGGCCCATTTTCGCGAAAAAGGGCCATTTGGGGGAGGTTTGCACAGTGCAAAAAGGGTTTTTTTTCACTACCTATCTACTGTATTTCTCTCTCTCTATTTCTCTCTCTATTTTTCTCTCTCTATCCTTCTACCTACTTACCTATGTACCTACTCTCTCTTTCCCTACCTACCTACTGTATTTCTCTCCCTCTCTATCCCTCTATCTACCTACCTACTTTTTTTTTTTTAATTGCCTCTTCAAAAGCTGGGTGCGTCTTACACTCTGGTGCATCTTATACTCCGAAAAATACGGTATACAATATATCAAGAGAACTATTACTTAGTAATATCGTTTGGGTTTACTTTCTATGCAGGTTCTGTATATTCAATTATTTTTTTTTAATTAGCTGCTTCTTTTTAGGTAAAAAATATCTAATATAAACAGTGGGAACAATTTAAATATAGGAGTCCTTTCTTGATAAATCAATGTTTAACCTCAGGTTTATGGGGTCACTATTTGGAAATAGAAAGACTGAAGTGATACTTTTAGACTGTTGACATCATTGTATTTATTCATGCAATATTGCAGGGATCCCTAAACGATTTCCATTTTTCAAGATTGCTAATTCTATGATATTTCAGGAAATTTTACTCTTTTGAACTCCAAACTCTTGCATATCTGCCACACATTTCTTTAATGCAAAATGCACAATCATTTTAATCATGCAGAGTTGTTAAAATTTGGGATTATTGGCACATGTTCTCTGATTCTGAACCACTTGAAACAGTCATTAGCCACAGTCCTTTGTGTTATGAGAGGTACCACTGTACCACAGACTACCGGCTGTGAGTCCCTCTATGTGAGATGGGGCCCTGGGAGGCAGTTGGGCTTGCTGCTTATGTACCTGGCTCCCCGCTACGTATCAGCAGCCCTGCCCGAGCTCCTCGAGGTGGTCGCCGAGGTGGCGGTTGAGACCCCAAGACTTTTAGTCCTGGGGGACTTTAACCTGCCATTGGTCGGCGAATCAACCGAGGCAGCTCGGGAGTTCATGACCTCCATGACGGCCATGGACGTGACCCAGGTAATTCAGGCCCCCACACACGAGGGTGGACACACGCTGGATTTGATTTTTGTCTCTGGTCAGTGGATGAGTGATCTTGGTGTAGGGGAGTTAGCCATCATACCCCTGTCATGGTCGGATCACTCACTTCTCTGGCTCGACTTTCATACCGCTACACCTCACCGCGGGGAGACGGAACCAGAAATTCCCAGGTGGTTCCGCCCCAGGCGCCTGATGGACCCTGAGAGGTTCCAGACGGAGCTTGGGCCATTTCCTGTGACCCTGACCCGCGCCCCAACGGAGGACCTAGTGGCTGCATGGAGTTCTGCGGCCATGGGGGCCTTAGATCTGGTCACGCCCTTGCGGCCTCTCTTGTGGCGGAGAGCCACCCAGGCTCCTTGGTTTACCGAGGAGCTGAGGGTGATGAAACGCCACGAGACGCCTAGAGAGGAGATGGAGATCCACACGGTCTGAGTCTGACCGAAAACGGGCAAGATCCCATTTGAGGAATTCCCTTGTGGCAATAAGAGTGGCTGAACGTCAACACTGTGCCACTCTTATCGTGTCCGCAGATAACCGCCCTGCCACCCTGTTTGGGATGACCCGCTCCCTCCTTCAACAGAGGCCGCAGGAAGCCCCTCTGCAGGGCAGAGCAGAGGAGTTTGGAGAGTATCTGCAGGATAAGATCGCTCAGATTGTGAGCGAGTTGGCCTCCACCGAAAGTGGTCTAGAGGGATTGTCAGAGGCAGGTCTTGAGACAACATCTTTGGAGAGTTAAAGACTCACTTCTTCCATCAGGCCGGCCTGGCCTAACTTATCATACCTAGCCTGTAGAAAAATTGTTTAATTGGAATTTTAAGGGGTATAGCTGTTTAGGGTTTTAAGGGTTTTAATGTTGATATTTTATCATAGGGGTAATTTAATTCGGTTTTAATATTTTGTATATTGTTGTATTTATTTGATTTTTAATTTCCTGTGCACAACCCCGAGTCCCCATGGGGGAGAGGGGGTGGTCTATAAATTTAATAAAATAAATAAAATAAATAAATAAGGTAAATATAGATTATTGTAATGCTCAAAACAGAGAACAAAAGTTTTGCTAAATGAAATCCTACCTATATTGAACCAGTACTCATTAAATAATTAGGAAATGGCTGAGATCTTACCACTTTTGGCAAAATCTATACATATGAGTTGATGGTTACACAATTTGCTTGCTATGCTGGGCTATGTGCTCTTCCCTAGAATAAATTAGCCTAAAAGAGCTCTTTTCCTGAAGCATAAGAAGGAAGAATCTCCAAGATCCAAATTCTTTGGATGCATATGAAATTTGGTTAATAGGTGCAGGATCTAATGAGCGGGGGAAAGTGGTGCAAATTTATCAGTGGTGCATTCACTGGCCATATTATGCTTCTCAGAATAGAATAAAAGAGTTGGAAGGGACTTGGAGGTCTTCTAGTCCAACCCCCTGTTTAGGCAAGAAATCCTACACCATTTCAGACATATGGTTGTCCAATATTTAAAAAAAACACTTTTCATTGGAGCATTCACAACTTCTGGAGGCAAGTTGTTCCATTGATTAATTGTTCTAATTGTCAGAAAATTTCTCCTTAGTTCTAGGTTGCTTCTCTCCTTGATTGCTTTCCACCCATTGCTTCTTATCTTGCCCTCAGGTGCTTTGGAGAATAACTTGATCACACTTCTTTGTAGCAGCACCTGAAATATTGGAACACTGCTATCATGTCACCCCTCGTCCTTCTTTTCATTAAACTAGACATATCCCGTCCCTGCAACCATTCTTCATGTATTTTAGCCTCCAGTCCCCTAATCATCTTTGTTGCTCTTCTCTGTACTCTTTCTAGAGTCTCCACATCTTTTTTTACATTATGGCAACCAAAACCGGATACAGTATTTAAAGTGTGGCCTTACCAAGGCATTATAAAGTGGTATTAACACTTCATGTGATCTTGATTCTATTCCTCTATTTATGCAGCCTATCACTGTGTTGGCTTTTTTGGCAGCTGCAGCACACTGCTGGCTTATATTTAAATGGTTGTCCACTAAGATTCCAAGTTCCCTCCCACAATTGCTTCTATTGAGCAAGGTACCACATATACTGTACCTGTGTATTTTGTTTTCCTTATGTATTTCCGTATTTTGTATATTTAGCCTATCTTCCAGAGTATTGTCTATTCCTGCTAGCTTGGTGTCATCTGCAAATTTGATTAGGTCTCCATTTATCCCCTCGTCCAAATCATTTATGAAGATATTAAAGAGTACTGGGTCCTAAAACAGAGCCTTGGGGTACCCCACTGCATACTTCCCTTCATGTAGATACACTTCTGTTCTGCCCCCACAGACGGACACACACACACACGCTTGGCTGCTTGCCACTATCTCCTTGGCTGCGAGACCGGAATCATGTAACAGAGACAGACAGAGAATTACAGACGCAACTGACCAGAATTTCCAAAGAGGAGTTATCAATGTTGTTTCCTGCAAATGACCCCTCCCCACCGCCTTCCTTATAAACTCTCTTGGGAGGGGCCACTCATCAACCAGCTGATTCTATTCAGGGCCTCCGAGCTTGCCTCTTCCGTAACTGTTGCCTCCTTTTCTCAGCCCTGCGTAATCTAACATCAGGGACAAACTGCCCCTGATCCTCCCCACTGTTCCATGACCCAGGCACCTCCTGGTGGCCAACCAGACTCTCTGCTTCCTCAAGGTCTCCCTCCTCTTCCAGGGCAGATTCATAGGACTCTTCACTAGAAGAGTCCATCAGCAGCTCATCCGGAGCCGACTGGGCCACAACACATTTCCATTGAGTGTGGTTGGTCAGCCAATTACAAATCTGGTGGTGATGTTGAATTACGGCTGGATTACTGTAACGCTCTCTACATGGGGCTCCCATTGAGGTGCACTCGAGGGCTACAGTTAGTTCAGAATGCGGCCGCGCGGGTGATTATGGGTGCCCCAAGGCAAGCCCACATAACACCTCTCCTGCGCGAGCTGCACTGGCTGCCTGTGGCCTTTCGAGTGCGCTTCAAGGTGTTGACGACCATCTTCAAATCGCTCCATGGCTCGGGGCCTAGCTATATACGAGACCGTCTCCTGCCCCATACATCCCTTCGTCCGATCCGCTCCCACAGAGAGGGTCTTCTCCGGGTACTGTCGGCTGGGCAATGCCGGTTGGCGACCCCCAGGGGAAGGGCCTTCTCTGTGGCGGGCCCAGCCCTCTTGAATGACCTACCCCCCAACCTACGTACCATCTCGGACCTCCGCCTCTTCCGCCAACGTCTTAAGACATATCTATTTCAACAAGCCGGCCTAGCATAGCCCCCTGTTTCTGACTTTTATCCATACATTTTAATCTTCAGGTTTTAAAATGGTTTTTTTAGCACGGGATTTAATTTAATATGCTTTTAATAATGTATATTGTTTTTTGTATGATTTTAATAATGCCTGTGCGCCGCTCTGGGTCCTAACAATGGAGAAGGGCGGGGTATAAATTCGAAAAATAAATAAATGTTGTCTAACCCACATTTATCTATTTTATAAGTAGTAGGTTATGGTCTACTTTGTCAAATATGTCATTGAATGAAATCCAAGTAAATTCTCCTTTCATGTTAGAGTTATAACCACAAAAAAATGAGTGAATCATTGTCAATGATTAATTACTGATAAATAAGATTTAAAATATTTTTTATTAAAATAAAGGATTGTTTTAATATTGTATTTGTCTGGTAAGCTTTTTGTTTGTTTGTTTTCAACAAACTGATCAATTATTCGAGATCAAATGTATTGAAATAATATATTGTGGCATTCAGTAATTTGTTATTTCAGATAATTAGATAGTTCTTTCATTATTTTGCAGGCAACATAACTAGGTTTTCCCCCCCTGATCTATAGAAAGGCTAATCTATAGAGAGAGTAAAAGCTCCATTTGCCTAAACTGGAATTATAATTTTAATGATACCAGCTTGCATTTCTGTTATAAATAATTTAAGGAAACTTCCAGAAATAAATGTTTAAATATGAATATATTTTTTTCCAGTGAGGAGATGAATGTTCTTTTGAATCCTGACTACCTGGAGCATGATGCCTAGTATGTTCAATCATTTTCATTTGTTCTTAAATTTATGATTCTGATTATTACGAATAAAATACAAATACAAATTACAATTATTCTTATATAATGATACAATCTCTTTCAGTGCAATGTTCACCCATCTAATGAAAACAGCAGAACATTGGTTTTCAACCTATGAGCATGATAGTCAAAAGGTACCTGTTGTTAGAATTGATATGTAAAAATATTTTAATTAATTATTAAATTAATTGAATGAAGTAACCATTTAAAATATGTTGTAACAATATATTTGAAGATTTAGTCTTGGACAACTTAAAATGTTTAGAGTAAACAAATTTTATAGTTTTATAGTATCCTTGTGTACTGTACCACATTAAAACAAAACTACATTAGTGTTTTTCAGACAGAGATCAGTTATCTGATCAAATCAGATAATTTTGCTGTTTAATTCTTTTTGCAATTTTCAGTATAAACTGCTGTTGTTGTTTTTCCTTTATGCCCAACTTTTAGCAACTCTGTGGGGCTCACAATTAATTATAAATACAAAACAAAAAGGAGTCCAAATTAATATATAACTCCCCACCCCACCCCCAAAAAACCCACCCAAGGACCTCACTTCTCAATTACGCTTCAAACACTGGGATAGGACTTGGTGCATCCATTCTGCTGAATTGCATCAAATAGGCAGAAATAACTGAAAAAGAGTGATTCCTAATATATTTATGTTGTTGTCCCATTAGATGTATAACCTTAATAGATGGGACCTACAACATGCTATGCCTTCCTATTCTGGTACACTGGGTAGATGTAATAAGGGAGTGTAGTCCTTCAAAGGCCTCAAGTCATGTAGGATTTTAAAGGTGCTGACCAACATCTTAAGTTGCATCCGAAAACAAATCAGGGTCCAGTAGATGTGACACACTGCAATTTGAATCAACTGAAACTTTGCGATACTCTTCAAGGGTGATTGCATTTAAATTACATTAAGTAGTCCAAATGAGAGGTGACTAGGTTGTAGGCAATTGTGAGAAGGGCTTTTTGGTCCAGGAATAGGCATAACCAGGCTGTATGCCATGAAGGGCTTTGAAGGTGATAACTAAAACTGAATAGTACTGAATCGCATAATACACACACATACCAACAGCTTCCTGTGGCTTGTTCTTCACCAGCAGGTGATGAGTTCTTTTAAACAGATCATTGCATGAGTATCATTAGAAATAATTAGGACAGAGAAATAGCTGTCTTCAGCTTCCTTCATCGGGCTACTCTTTTGGCACTACATCATCCTGAGTATCTTGGAAAGCCAAAAACAACCCAGATTGGCACACAGGAATATGAGGAAGCTAGTCCAGGAGCTAGCCTCTTCCAAACTGGGGAAACCCCAATCTCTTTTGGAAACCCTCAAAGACCATCATTTACCTAGGACAGGCTAACCAAGCATACCCTACCTCACAGAGGGGAGTCTAACTCATCTATTCATTTGAATTTTAAATTAGATATTATGGCATCTCCAAGCTGCATTTCTATGGTGGAATAGGGAGAATATCCTCTTGATGTTGACTTATCGTATTTGGATTGTAGTCTGTTAGATTAATACAATTAACAATACTGCTTACAACTTTTAAATCTAGAATCCTAGATGGAAAGTTTTCTTTCCCTTTAGTAGAATGCTCAGTGCAAGAGATATATATTTATGATTCCACAGTCGCAATAATTTTTTGGTAAACTAATTTGGGCATCTCAGTTAATTGATTGATTTAAATTTGTTATTCTTGTTTGTATCCATTTTAATAGGAAAAAGATGCTGTGATGACCCCTATTCCATTTGCAAGACCACAAGATTTAGGTCCATCAATAGCTATTGTTGCAAAAGTTAATCAGATCCAAGATCACTTGCTAAAGAAACATGACACTGAACTTTACATGCATCTGAATAGGCTTGAGATTGCCCCACAAATTTATGGACTGTAAGTATTTGTTTTGATTAATTTTTGAATTCAGGAAATGTTAAAATGTTAAATTTAAAACACATCAAAAGCAACTTTCAGTGATTTCCCTCCATCATATGTGTTCCCTCTACTCTCATATTTCTAGTTATATTCCAAAGTTCAGCATTTAAGAGTTTGCAAATACAATTTGTTGGGCTATGATAAAACCAGAGAAAATAGAACCAGAGAAGCATACTCTTTTATACCTTAGGGGGGTAGGGGGGGAGCATTTTAACAACTCTCAGTTCCAAATTTAGGCAGACATTAGATTATCAATGTAATAATGAACTAACAGGTTAACTAACTGTTAATCACTTAAATGCTACGCTTGCAACAAATTTTACAGCAAGAGTTACATTTCCTCAGGATAGCCTGCTGGAGTCATGTGCTTGGGATTTGGAGGTTCAGTTTCATGAAAGCTGCCTCTTTTCTTTTCCTTCTTAATTTTCTTATTTTTCTTTCTGATATATCCTTAACTTTTCAACTTTTCTTCTCATTCGCAATTTCCAGTCCTCCATTGAGGCACCTCTTACCTATATGAAATTAAACACTAGAGATGTAAGGTTGCCCACACTATCTTGATTTCATTTAACATGCCATTAAAATATAGTTTGAAGTGGAAATAATATATTGTATGATTGGCACCAGGAATTGATTTATTATTCTTAAGTCCAGGAAACAATTGGAATGTCCTCCTTCTGTTGTTATTTTTTAGCAAGCAAGCAAGAAGCCTAGCATATAAGTTAGAAATTCTAGCATTAGCCAGCTGTGTTCTGTTGAAGCATATAGATTCACCTTGCTCATTCTGTGTCCCCCCCGGCAAATCAGTGCAGATGGTTTCCTTAACTGTTAGTGTTCATAGCAAAAATTTTGCAAATAAAACACCATAAGAATGATAGATGAATACAGATTGCATCCTGTATAAATGGTAAATGGCTACTAATGTTTTTCTTACTCAGTGTAAAATAATGTAATGTTTCAGATATATCAGCATTTTATAATGTTAATTAAAAGTAAGATATTGTATTAAAGATACTATAAATATTGTGCTCTAATTTCTCTATATAAAGTTCATTTTAATAGGAATAAAATACAAAACAGAGTTAAAACTAAAGTTACGGTTCTTAGTAAACATATCCGCCCTGAGTCCCTTCGGGGAGATAGGTTGCGGTTTATAAATCAAATTTTTTATTTTTTATTTTTGTTTTTCAAATTTATACCCCGCCCTTCTCCTTGCAAGGACCCAAGGCGGCGCACAGGCAATATTAAAAAACCATACAAAATTACAAAAATACATTATTAAAAAACATATTAAATTATATCCCGTGCTAAAAAACCCTTATAAAACTTTAAGAATTAAAATTTATACAAATAAAAGTCAGAAACGGGGGGTTATGCTAGGCCGGCTTGTTGGAATAAATACATTTTGAGACGCTGGCGGAAGAGGCGGAGGTCCGAGGTGGTGCGTAGATCGGGGGGTAGGTCGTTTCAGAGGGCTGGGCCCACCACAGAGAAGGCCCTTCCCCTGGGTGTCGCCAACCGGCATTGCCCGGCCGACGGTACCCGGAGAAGGCCCTCTCTGTGGGAGCGGATCGGTCGAAGGGATGTATGGGGCAGGAGTCAGTCTCGTATGTAGCTAGGCCCCGAGCCATGGAGCGATTTAAAGATGGCTGTCAGCACCTTGAAGCGCACCCGAAAGGCCACAGGTAGCCAGTGCAGCTCGCGCAGGAGATGTGTTATGTGGGATTGCCTTGAGGCACCCATAATCACCCGCACTCTTTTTAGATATCCCTATCAATATTGAGTAAAATATTTAATACATACAATACAATACAGTACAGTACAGTGCAATATAATAGCAGAGTTTGAAGGGACCTTGGAGGTCTTCTAGTCCAACCCCCTGCCTTGCAGGAAACCCTATACCATTTCAGACAAATGGCTATCCAACATCTTCTTAAAGACTTCCAGTGTTGGGGCATTCATAACTTCTGGAGGCAAGCTGTTCCACTGATTAATTGTTCTAACTGTCAGGAAATTTCTCCTCAGTTATAAGTTGCTTCTCTCCTTGATTATTTTCCACCCATTGCTTCTTGTTCTGCTCTCAGGTGCTTTGGAGAGTAGTTTGACTCCCTCTTCTTTGTGGCAACCTCTGACATATTGGAACACTGCTATCATGTCTCCCCTAGTCCTTCTTTTTATTAAACTAGACATACCCAATTCCTGCAACCGTTCCTCATATGTTTTAGCCTCCAGTCCCCTAAACATCTTTGTTGCTCTTCTCTGCACTCTTTTTAGTCTCCGCATCTTTTTTACATCGTGGCGATCAAAACCGGATGCAGTATTTAAAGTGTGGCCTTACCAAAGCATTATAAAGTGGTATTAACACTTCACGTGATCTTGATTCTATCCCTCTATTTATGCAGCCTAGAACTGTGTTGGCTTTTTTGGCAGCTGCTGCACACTGCTGGCTCATATTTAAATGGTTGTCCACTAGGACTCCAAGATTCCTCTCACAGTTCCTACTATTGAGCAAGGTACCATCTATACTGGTATAGGTACCATCTATACGGTTGGAGAGGTTGGGGGTGGGGGGCACCGTTTTACAGTGGTTCTCCTATCTCTGACCGGTCGCAGTTTGTATTGGCAGGGGGGCAGAGGTCGACTTCGAGGCGCCTCACTTGTGAGGTCCCACAGGGGTCGGTCCTCTCGCCCCTTCTGTTCAACATCTACGTGAAGCCGCTGGGTGAGACCATCTGTGGTTTTGGGGTAGAGTTCCATCAGTACGCTGATGACACTCAGCTGTACATCTCTACCCCGGACCACCCCAACGATGCCGTGGAAGTGATGTCCCGGTGTCTGGAGGCCATGCGAGTCTGGATGGGGAGAAACATGCTCCGACTCAACCCATCCAAGACTGAGTGGCTGTCACGGTATAGCCAGTTGATGCCATCTCTGGCTATTGGGGACGGGGCATTGGCCCCCACAGAGAGGGCTCGCAACTTGGGTGTCCTCCTGGATGCTCGGCTGTCTCTAGAAGATCACATGATGGCTGTGGCCAGGGGGGCTTTCTACCAGGTTCGCCTGATACGCCAGTTGCACCCCTTTCTGGATCGTGACGCCCTTACGCATGGTCACTCAAGGCCTCGTCATCTCCCGCCTGGACTATTGTAACACTCTACATGGGGCTTCCCTTAAGGTGCACCCGGAGGCTCCAATTGGTCGAGAATGCGGCCGCGCGGGGGATTTTGGGAGCATCTAGATGCTCCCATGTGACACCTCTCCTGCGTGAGCTGCACTGGCTGCCTGTGGCTTTCCAGGTGTGCTTCAAGATATTAGTGACCACCTTTAAAGTGCTCCATGGCAAGGGACCTAGTTACCTCCAAGACTGCCTCCTGCTGCCAAATACCTCCCACTGACCAGTTCGCTCCCACAGAGAGGGCCTCCTCAGGGTGCCGTTGGCCAGACAATGTTGGCTGGTGACCCCCAGGGGGAGAGCCTTCTCTGTGGCAGCCCCTGCCCTTGGATTGACCTACCCCCTGAACTATGTACCATCACAGACCTACGTCTCTTCCGTCGGGCCCTGAAGACACATTTATTTCGTGCTGCCGGCCTCTCATAGTTTTTAATTGATTTTAGTACGAGGTTTTAACTGCAGGCCAATACATTTAATACATTTTAATATATCATTTTAGCTTTTGTACTACCCATTTTTACTATGGCTGTGCACCGCCCTGAGTCCCGGAAGGGAGAAGGGCGGTATATAAATTGAATAAATTGAATTGAATTGAATACTGTACCTGTGCATTTTGTTTTTCTTGCCTAAATGTAGAACCTTACTTTTTTCACCATTGAATTTTATTTTGTTAGATAGTGCCCAATGTTCAAGTTTGTCAAGATCCTTCTGTATCTTAAACCTATCTTCTGGAGTGTTGTCTATTTCTGCCAGCTTGGTGTCATCTGCAAATTTGATGAGTTCCCCATTTATCCCCTCAACCAAAACATTGATGAAGATGTTGAAGAGTACTGGGCCTAAAACAGAGTCTTGGGGTACCCCACTGCATACTTCCCTCCATGTAGATGCAGTTCCATTGAGGAGTACATGTTGAGTGTGGTTGGTCAGCCAGTTACGAATCCATCTGGTGGTGATGCTGTCTAACCCACATTTTTCTACTTTATCTAATAGTAGTTTATGGTCTACTTTATCAAATGCCTTGCCGAAGTCCAAGTAAATTATATCGACAGCACTCCTCTGGTCCACTAATTTTGTCACTTTGTCGAAGAATGCAATAAGATTAGTCTGGCATGATCTGTTTTTGACAAACCCATGTTGGCTTTTGACTATTACTTTGTTTACTTCTAGGTGTTCGCTAATTCGTTGCTTAATTATCTTTTCTACCATAGATGCTTAATCCCTATATTATTTAATTTTTTTCAGAAATTATGTAAAATGAACATAATACATTTTACATAATTCATTTTCAATAGGATATGTATGTATGTATGTATGTATGTATGTATGTATGTATGTATGTATGTTTGTTTATGCTTTCCATCAGCCTGCATAAATTAATGTAATGTAAGGTTGGACTCAGACCAAAGAAGCACCTGATTCAAAAATATATTCAGATATGTAATTAATTGATTGTTGTTTGGCAGTTAGAGTTTATCAACCTAATCTATTTCAAATAGTTATTTTTGTGATGTTTAAATTACAGGAGAGGGCATTATGCATACTATCTTGACTGCCCAAAAGGAAAATGGCACGTTTATTTAACTCTAAGTAAATAAATGATAGTAGAGATTTTAAAAGTTGTAGTTGAAATGCTACTAAGCATAATCTTTATTGTCATTTTACTTAAATACAACGATATTGGTTCTAACAAATTTGTTACTACTAACAAATTAGAGAATAATAAATTGAGTCCACATTGTTCAGACTTGGTTTAGATATAATGGTTAGTTGCCATGATTTGCATTATAGCAATGAATCTGGAACAAGGGATGGATATTACTTTCTTCTAAATTTTCAGGAGAACAAATTTCTTCTAAGCCAGAGATAGCCAACTTATAGGCTCAAAATTTATTGCACATAATAGTACTGAAGATAGATCATTTAAATATATAGTTTGAAATGGCCAAAATTTGGAAGGTGCCATGTTACTAACGTCTTATTTATGTATTTTATCTATTAATCTGCTTATCAGATTGTGAATGCTGTATAACAGAGTTCTCCAACCTTTCTAGCTTTGCAGATAGGCTGGGGTGATGGTTCTGCACAAACAGGTGGCACACAACTCTATTTGTGTGCACATTGTGCACCTACACCCCCTCACTCACACAAATTGAGTGTGCATGCATGTGCTCACCGGCTCCCTACACAAGTGGAGATGCACGCATGGACTTGCCCGCCATTTCCGCAATCTGGTTCTGAACTGCTCAAGGCACAGTAATGGGCTGCAGCCTGGGGATTATGGATTCCTGCTGTATAACACATGTAATAAGTTTGGGTGGCATGCAAAATTCAGAAAATTTCTATGATACAGTAGTCTGCAAAGAGAAAAACAGCATTTTTCTTAATGGATGTGCTTTTTTCTTTGGAACTGGTTATTGAAAATTGGCATTTAATGGCAGCTTAATACTCATCTTGATAACCTCATCACATTTTTATTACTCACTATTAACCAGAAAACAAATGCTCACTTATACAAATGCTCACTTCTCTTCTGAATAAACTGACAGGTGAAATAGGTGTGAAGAAACTATAGTAGTTACGCAGACATTCAAGTAAGTAGAGAAAGGTGACATAAGGCAATGAGATGAGTGATGACCATCTGTTGCGTAGGATAATTAATTTTACAATTGGAACTTTATTTACAGATAAGTGCCTAGTGATTTGTAATTTGTCATTAAACATACCATTATAACATAATTCACTTCAAACTTCAAATTGAATTATGTATTTTATTTCTAATAATACATTAATGTATAGTAATTTTTATGTGTAATGTTGGATATAATATACTTTTTCCCCCTGTAATGACTGTTTGAATTATTTCCTAAATGTTGGGGAGAATGATTCTAATACATAGTAAAGGCAATAATTTTGCTAAAAGTTTTTTAAATATTAAAAAAACAAAGATATTCAAAAGGTTTTCATATTTCTCTATTCACTATATTCAATTACAGGTCAGAGTTAGAAGACAACTATTAAAATGATCTTATTTAATCCAGTTTGAAAGAAAATATGCCATCTAAACCATTTATGTTTGATAGCTATTCATTTAAGACATTTTTAATATCTTACTTCATGTAAAGCCGATGTTTCTTGAATATCAGAAAAAGAAAACAAATCATTTATACATCTCTCAACAAATATATGTCCATACAACTTTATAAGACCGAGTGGCTGTGGTTTCCGGCTGCCCGATTCAACCAGCTGACTCCATCGCTGGCCATAGGGGGCGAACATCTTGCCCCTGTGGATGGGGCGCGCAACTTGGGTGTCCTCCTGGATACCCGGCTGTCCATGGAAGATCAAGTGACAGCCGTGGCCAGGAGGGCGTTTTACCAGGTTCGCCTGGTACGCCAGTTGCGCCCCCTATTGGATCGGGACGCCCTTCGCACAGTCACTCATGCTCTCGTGACATCCCGACTGGATTATTGCAACTCTCTCTACATGGGGCTCCCCTTGAGGTGTACCCGGAGGCTTCAGTTGGTCCAGAACGCAGCCGCGCGAGCAATTATGGGCACCTCTAGGTTTGCCCACGTAACACCGCTCTTGCGCGAGCTGCACTGGCTACCTGTCGTCTTCCGGGTGCGCTTCAAGGTGTTAATTACCATCTTCAAAGCGCTCCATGGCTCGGGACCTAGCTACCTGCGGGATCGGATCCTGCCCCATACATCCTCACGGCCGATTCGCTCCCACAGAGAGGGACTTCTCCGGGTGCCGTCCACTAGACTTTGTCAGCGGGCGACGCCCAGGGGAAGGGCCTTCTCTGTGGCGGGCCCAGCCCTCTGGAACGACCTTCCCCCCGATATCAGGACAACCACGGACCTCCGCTCCTTCCGCTTAAAATTAAAGACACACTTTTTTCACCTGGCCGGCCTTGGGTAGTCTCTTTTTAGGTTAGGGGTTTTAGGGGTAATTTTTAGTTTAGTTTATGGGTTTTAGCGCAGGATCAATTTAATCCATTTTTAATTTTGTATTTTGTATTTTGTCTGTGGTCTTATTTGTATTTTTAATTGCCTGTGCCCCGCCTCGAGTCCCCTTGGGGAGAGAGAGCGGGATATAAAATTAAATTATTATTATTATTATTATTATTAACAAAGCATCTGACCACTTTAATGCAATTTAGCTCAACCAAATAAGCTGTGACCAGAGTAATACTCAGTGATGAGATTTTTAAAAATTTACTACCAGTTCTGTGGGCATAGCTTAATGGGATGACATGGGTTGGTGGCCATGGCAGGGGAAGGATACTGTAAAATCTCCATTCCCAACCCAGACCAAGGGAAGGTTACTGCAAAATCTTCATTTCCTCTCAATCAGCTGGGACTCAGGAGGTAGAGAATAGATGAGGACAGGTCCAGTCAGAAGTAGTTACCAGTTCTCCAAACTATTCAAAATTTCCGCTACCGGTTATCCAGAACTGGTCAGAACCTGCTGAATATCACATCTGGCAATACTGCTATACGTTAAAAACATCCCAGAAACTACCAACAGACTATTACAACCAGATGGTATCATGGTAGCACACAAACCATATAAAGCCCTCCAAAGCATCCTAAGTAAACGAAAAGAGCCAGCTGTTCAGGGGGGGGAAACTACATCTACAACATACAGTGTAAGAACAGCTACTATGTAAGATAAATTAGCAATCTATGAAAACCAACTTGCAGTCAGAAGACATCATGAAACTCCTTAGTTTCCCAACATGAACAAACTTAATCATAGTTTCAACTAGGAAACTGAGCATCCTGGACCAAGCAAAATCCAAAAACACTACAGAATTCCTGGAAATCTAGCCATCAATGGTCACATAGAAACAACATGAGCTGAGATTAACACCAAGATTAACATTAGACCAACAATCAAAAACCAGCATTACCCTAATCAAGTAACTGCAAAACAAGCTAAAAGTAAACAGCCCAATTAATGAACCCCCAAGATCACTCTCATCAACATTGGCTATGGACAGGTCACGTCACTACCGTGTTTCTCTGAAAATAAGACAGGGTCTTTTTTTTTTTGACCCACAAAATATGGCCTCGGCCTTATTATAGGGGGAGGGCTTTTTATTTTCTGGGGCAGGCAAGAAGCAAGGCGCACCTCTTACCTTTCCAGTTCCATTGCTGTCCTCGCCATTGTGTCCAGGGGGTGGGGGGGGAAATCCTTCTCATGAGTTCAATCTAACTTCTTGAACTTGCGAGAAGGGGTTTTTTTTAACCAGGGGCTTCCCTGGACGCAATGGCAAGGACCGCACTGGACCTGGAAGTAAGAGGCGCGCCTCACAGCCCAACACCACCCACCTTGCCCCAAAGGTAAAGGCAGCCTGCCTGGTTCCCTTTCCCACCATCCCTTTAGCGAGGGGTGGCAGCTGGGGTGGGGAGAAGCGAGGCGTGCCTGTTACCTGTCCAGCCCTGATGTGTTCCTTGCTCTTTTGTCCAGTGAAGCCCTTTGTAAAAAACAACAACTCACAAGTTGAACTCATGAGGCTTTTTTTATAAGGGGCTTCACTGGATGAAAGGGCAAGGAACGCTGCAGAGCTGTCAATATCTGTAGCTCAAGACACGGGTCGTGCTTCTCCCCCCCCCCCCCAACCTGCTGCCGAGGGACGTTGGGGAAGGGAAGCAGCCAGGCAGCCATTCCCATTGGGGGTGGGTGGGAGATGACAGGCCAGCAACTTCCCTCCCACACAAAAAGACCACCTCCCCCTCAATGGGAATGGCTGCCTGGCTGCTTCCCTTTTTTGTTTCTCTCTCTTTCCTCTGCCTTTCTTTCCCTTCCTTTCTCTCCCCCCATTCTCTCCCTTTTCTGTTTCTCTCTCTTCTTCTGCCTTCATTTCCCTCCTCTCATTCTCTCCTTTGTTTGGAGTCTTACAAAGACTAATTTCTAGCAATTTTTACCGATGTAGAGGAGAGTAGCAGGTGGGGGGAAGACGCCAGGCACATGTCCTAGTGCTACCAGAGACTGACAATTCTGCTGTGTTCCTTGCCCTTTCATCCAGGGAAGCCCCTTGTAAAAAAGAAAAACTTATGAGTTCAACTTGCGAGATTTTTTTTACAAGGGACTTCCCTGAACGAAAGTGCAAGGAACGCAGCAGAGCTGTCAGTCTCCGGTAGCTCTAGGACACGTGCCTGGCATCTCTCCCCCCCCCCCCCCCCCAGAATAAGTCACACTGGTAAGTCAATATGGGGACAATTCAGTGCCCCACAAACTTCTGGCCTCCCCAAACTGCTGGCAGCCACACACACAAACATACCACATTCTAAGTTTAGGGAAGGAGCAGACCTTCTCCCCAAACCCAGGCATGATTGGTAATTTGCAAGCTCAGATGTGGATAAAAGATTCCAAGCTTGAAATGGTGTGTGTGTGTGGGCGCGCGCAGTACGCCAAAAGAGACGTTTCTCCAATCCTAAACATCATTGGCATTTCTCTGTCCCTCCCAGCAAAGCAGGAGGAGGAAGATGACACTGCTACATATGGAAACACAAAGGAGAAAGTTTGCACAAAGTAGTTTCTTCCAAATCCAACTTCTGCCTTACTCCAGAGAGTAAGAGGCGGTGGCAAGGGAGCAGTGTTCCCCGGTCCTGCACGAGGGAGGATGGGTCCTTCTTGAAAAGGAATCCCCATTTCCAATCATGTGATAAGGATGCTGACTTGTCAGCCTTCCCTGCCACCCCTTATTCTTTCCATAGATCTATCAAGGCAGAAGATGGACTCTGTCGAAATTGCTTCATGCAAACATTCTCCTCTACACTTCCACATGCAGCAGCATTGTCCTCCACCTCCTATGGGGGGGGGGGGGTCAAGCAAGGCTGGAAGGGGGAATCTAGAGGTCTCCAGCGGGGAAGGTGAGACCTGGGTGAGCCCCAAAGTCTCATCCACTAAAGGAGCCTCACTGTCCTTTACAGGCCATGCAGAGGACCCCTGGAAAATAACGCAGGCTGATAATGCTGGATGCGCAGAGCAAAACGTGTGGGCTGGATGCGCAGGGCAAAATATATGGGTCAGAGGGAGGTTCACTCCCTCTCCATGTCAGGAGACATGGCTTTGTAAGCAAAGCACCTCAGTGATAGGATGGGAGACCATCAGGAGAGGTCAGGGGGAGGGAACAAGAGGATGGCGAGAGAACAGCAGAGTGGCCAAGTGCTAAGGCAGGACTTCCCTCAGACCCTCTCTCTCATTCCAATCTCTCTCCCTCACTCCTTCCTTTCTTCCTCCCTCCTTCCCTGCTTCCCTTCTCATTCCCATCTCCTTCCTCCCTTCTTTTCTTTTCCATCCACTCCCCCCCCCCCATTCTTCCCTGCCTCTCTTCTTCCTTTCACATCCAGGAAGGGATGAGGAGGGAGGGGGGAAGCACTGCTGATGGCTGTGGCTTACCCACTTGGGGACAGGAGACAGGGTGGGGACCGCCCAGTGAAAAAAAAGTGCTCATGGGCTGCAGAGCCATGGACGAGGAAGAAGCTCTGGTGACGGGTATGATAGTGCTGCTGGGCTTCTAGATGCTGATGTACAACTATTTTGTGGTGATCACCCAGCCAGAACCCAATCAGCATGTGCTTCCTTTTCACCTAAACACCAGCCCCCAGGTGCTCACCACCACCTGTGTATGCACCCAGGGGAGCATCCAGCCAGTCTGGAATGGGATGGGGCCAAAGCAATGGGGGACAACCCCTTTGCTGTCTCCATGGTGGCCCCATGGACCCAAACTAACCATATCACAGGCTGGATCTGGCCCAAAGGTTTGACATGACTGCTAGAATAAGTGCAGTTCATTCAATAATTTGCTCCTGTTTAAAGAATGCTGACCATTGTTTTTGTTTCAACAACATTCAAAACAGCTACAAAAAATAAATACCAAGTATTTACCTATCACAACAGAAATCACAGCCAGGATTCATGTATTAATATAAATTGTCGGAGAAAAGGCAAGATTATTATTATATGGAAAAATATATATTAAATCCTTCTAATCTTTTGCTTTCTAAACATTCTCTCTCTCTCACACACACACACACCACCCCTATGTTCCAGATTTTTTTTAAAAAACCACTAAAATACCAGTGCTCTTAAATTACAACAGATTTAATATTGTGTTAACAGTCAAAATTATACAGAATAAGAATGATTAATGTCTTAAATTAAATGGTTTTTAAGTATTAATTTTTTCTGACCCGTAACCCCAATGAGGTGTGGTGTGGTGTGGTGTGGTATAGTATAGTGCAGGGGTCTGCAAAGTCGGCTCTTTTAAGACTGGTGGACTTCAACTCCCAGAATTCCCCAGCCAGCCAGGCTGGCTGGGGAATTCTGGGAGTTGAAGTCCACCAGTCTTAAAAGAGCCGACTTTGCAGACCCCTGGTATAGTGTATAGTATAGTATAGTATAGTATAATATAGTATAGTATAGTATAGTATTGTATTGTATTGTATTGTATTGTATTGTATTGTATTGTATTGTATTGTATTGTATTGTATTGTAATCCACTTCACTTTTTGGATTGTATATAACATTTTTTGAAACAGAAGTTATCTTAGGTTTACTTTTACTTGCTTTCTCTTTAACTATTCCTTTACTATATAATAAAAAACACCTATTTTGAAAGGTTAGTAATTTAAAATAATGGTAAAAATACTATACTATGTACATTTCTGTACTGACACTCCAAGGGCTGTATTTTTTGTTACATTTATTTGCCATCTATCTCACTATGTGGCTACTCTAAGCAGCTTGCAAGAATAAAGAGGAAGAAATATAAACAGAAATAAAATAATAGAACAATAAACTAAATGATGACAAAGGAACAAAATGAGAAGAAATATATCAATATGGCCGCTAAGGAGCTGGATAAGTGGAATGCAGAGAGCAAGGAAAGGGCAGGTAGAGTGAAGAAGGAGGACTACCTACCATGTTTCCCTGAAAATATAACCTATCCCAAAAATAAAACTTAGTATGATTTTTCAAGCCCTATATCCAAAATAAACCCTAGTTCAGTGCATAATCAGCAGGGGTAGGGCGGTGGACATGATCAGCGTTGGAGATGGAGAGTCCCCAGGGCCAGACAGTGTCTGGAAGCAGCTGCAGCCTGAACAGGGTGGGGGGGAGGTATATGATCCATACCACGGTCTGTCTTTGTGGAGTGTGTGGCAGAGCTGGAGGACCAAGTTGGACAGAAGAGGCCTAGAATGCAGAGGCTGCATTGTAGCACCACCCTGCCCCACCACACCTCGCTTCATAACAGCACTGGCAGAGGTAGGATAGGGTGGGGGAGGAAAGCGATCTGGCCTGCCACATGCAGCATGTGGCTTGCCTGTGGCTGCAACAAAACAGGCAGCATGTGGCACGTCTAGCAGGCTGGATCACTTGCCTCCCCCACCCACCCCTGTGCCTCTGCCTCTGCTTATTGCTGGTGCTACTGCCACAAGATGAGGGAAGGCAGATGGCAGGGCAGGGGTGGCACCATGCAGTGGCCACTATATGCTTGGCCCCTGCCATCCAACCTGGTTGTCTAGCTCTACCACACACTCTGCAAGCAAAGACAGGCAGCTAGAAATGATGATGCTTTTCATCCCTCACCTCAGAAGGAAGGAGAAGGAGGGAAAAGGACAGCAGTCACTCAAGGGCTTCCTCTTTGCTGGCTGCTCCCTGGGCTTGCTCGTGGTTACCCAGCACAGAAGGGAGGGTCTATTGTTTGAAGATTTGTTCCAGACCGCCCATCCCCATGACCCTGACCTTACTCCTTGGAGGGTGATGGCGGGCCAGGCTGTACTGAAGCAGAAGAGAAATGGGGGGAGAAGCCGTGCAGCTAAGGACGAGGGGCTCTCCCGCCTCTCCATGAGACCTCTCCAGAGACATGGATGCAAATGTAAAATCCACTCCTTACAAGTCAGCAGCAGCACTTGAATCAAAAAAAGGAGCACTATTACAACTCTGGGCTTTGCTTACAGATTTACCTGTGCAAATCTATGATGAGCTTGTCGAGGAAAATTACACAGAGATTTGAGATGACACTTCTGCTTTATTTTCACTACTTTTATTAACCATTTTTAACCACCAAAATGTTTGTAGTCCCAGAGAAATTATGGTCTGCAGTTTGAGAACTCTTAGTTCAATATGTCTATCAGCTTTTTTTAACTTTTGTATATGTGATGAAAAGTGTAATGCAATTAATATTCTTTATCTATTTTAAACTAACTATGGATTTAGATCTTGTTTAGTAATTGGTTCTCATTTGTTGAAAGTAAATGGTATATAAGTTGGTTGAAAAATGTATAGTGATATTTCTTTATTCATGCAACTTAATTATATGCTGAGGGTAACAGAACTTCATAACTGTGAGGATGAAATACAGTTAGTTAGTTAGTTAGTTAGTTTATTTGATTTGTATACCGCCCTATCTCCCAAAATGGGACTCAGGGCGGGACACAGGAACTATAAAAATAAATATTACATCCATATAAATACAAACAGTTACAATGATTAAAACGAAGATTAAATAAATTTGACCCGTGCTAAGAACATTGGTTAAAAACCCAACTAAAATAATAAAATAGCTATACTAGCTATGCCAGATTTCTTATAGTATTTCTTGATGCAAGTTTTACACTTTCGATCACTGTCCCTTAAAATACGTTATAGCAAGAAATAAAGATATAGATATGGATGCAAGGCAAGCACAAGCATATCTTGGTAAATGTCTGGAAGATACAATACAGTGCACTGGGTTGCATATGTAAGTTAGATAAAGGACTTTAGCCATACATATGATTCAAATGTAGGAAAAGATTAAAATGTATTTAAAGGCTATTTTTGCTGAATTTGGATAGTTGTTATAGGAAAAAACTGCAAAAGATTCCACAATGATCTGAGAACAGTTATTAACATAAAACTAATCTGTCCTAAACTACCCAGGAAAAATGTCGTAATTTCTAGTATGAAAAGAGATGACAAAACAGATGTACATAAAAAGAGATACATGATATTTGTGGCAATAATGCACAAAAGGCAAATAAGCCAATATGGTCCATGAAACAAGTAACTTAAATTCAGTTTATATACTGTATTTTTTGGACTATAAGACGCACCGGAGTATAAGACGCACCATGATTTTGAAGAGGTAAATTTTTTTTTAAAAATGTTTGCATTTTGCAGGCCTCCCAAACTCTCTGCATGCCTTGTTTTTTGCAAAGGGGGGAGGCATGCAGAGCTTTGGGAAGCTCTTAGAGTGCTCCTGGGGTCGGGGGGGGGGGGGGAAATGAGCAAAAATTGGGCTGTTTTTTCTAAAGAAAAAGGACATGCAGAGGTGTTGGGAGTGCTCATGGGGCCGGGGGCGGGCCCCAAAATGGCCTGTTTTTTGCTTTTTTTGCCCTCCCCAGCCCTCAGGAGCACTTTGCTAGACATTGCGGGGTTTTGGTAGACCAAAAATGCTGTATTTCGTGTATAAGACAAACCCAGGTTTTCACCCTCTTTTTTGAGGGAAAAAGGTGTGTCTTATACTTTAAAAATATAAATATATGGAAGTAGAATCTTAAAAAGAGCTATAAGCATTGTTTTATTCAGACGGAAAAGTTGAGGACAGATGCACTCAAACTCATGAAGGGGTATATTTCTGTCTCTTTGACACAGTGGTGGTGAGCACAGCACAAAATATTGTGGGCTGTCTCATGATACCACTAGACAACATTTCTAGGGCTTGCTGCCTTAGAAGAGTGAGGAAAATCCTCAGGGAAGACTCACACCCTGGTCAGTCCTTCTTTATTCTCCTACAATCTGGGATTCTGTTTATTCCAATACAGTAAGTAGGTAGGTACGTAGGTAGAGGGATAGAGAGAGGGGGGAGGGGGAGAAATACAGTAGATAGGGAGAGAGAGGTAGGTAGGTAGATAGAGGGATAGAGAGAGGGGGAGGGAGGGAGAAATACAGTAGGTAGGGAGAGAGAGAGAAATACAGTAGGTAGGGAGAGGGAGAGAGAGAGGGAGGGAGAAATACAGTAGGTAGGTAGGTAGGTAGGTAGGTAGAGGGATAGAGAGAGGGGGGAGAAATACAGTAGGTAGGTAGGACGGGAGAGAGAGGGGGTAGGTAGGTAGGTAGTTAGATGTTTCTAGGTGTACTTATCCATGTGCTGGAGAAGGAAATTGCTGACAACCTGCAGCACCTAACTTTGTTCTTGCCCATTTGATCCACATAATTCTCATCAATCAGTTAAAGAGCTTTCCAAAAGGAAAAAAAAATCCTTTTGCACTCTGCAAACATTCCCAAAATGGCCTGTTTTTCACAAAAATGGGCCCATTTTTTCTTTCTTTCTTTTTTTTTTTTTTTTGAAAAAAAAGTTATTGGGTTTTATAATTTTTTACAAATAGGGTAAAGGGTAGGGTGTGTAAAAGATATTGTGAGAACTTTCACGTCGAAGTCGTTGACCCCTTCCGAGGCTTCATAACAAAATATAGATAATACATAAATTTTCATTTGTACTACAAAGTGGAAAGAAATGCAAATATATCATCGTAAAATCTATGCTAGCAATCATGTATAAACATCCAAACAAAAGTTATACTGTACTAAAATAAAGTCACTTTTGAGATCTAAGTCTTTTGGCAATTGTATCTTCTCCCTGGCCCCCAGTGGGCGGGGCCACGGCACCCTCTGCTCCCCCATTTTCATCCTCCAGGATTGAGGAATGTTTTTTAAGAAAGGCTTCTGCCTCTGCAACTGTTTTAATTCGTACTCTTCCTCCCTCCCAGAACACCAACATTCCCTCTGGCATCACCCACTTGAACCAGACCCCCTGTTTAAATAATCTTTTGGACAAGAAGGAATATTTCCGTCTTATCTCTCTAATCTTCTTCGGGACCTGCTTCAAGATGGCAATCTTTTTCTGTTGATAAATTAAAGGACTGTCTCTTTGTGCCCTCAAGATCCTTTCCCTTGTTGACCTTCTTACAAATTTAATATGTATCTCTCTGAGTACTTCATTTATCCTGGCATATGCTGAGTTTATTCTATATATCAAGTCAATGTCCCCCCTGATCTCATCCTTAGGCTTGTGTACATAATCTGCTAAAATTGTGCACATTAAATCAGTTAAATCTTCACCACTCTCCTCAGGAACATTCTGAAATCTTAAAAAATATGACATCCTTTCAAAATCCATCCTAGACATATGACCAGTAAAATCCCCTATTTCATTATTAATACTTTTAAGCTCTCCCCTTGTCCCAGCCAGCCCCACCTCCAGCCCATCAATCTTTTGTGTGTTTTCCATTAATTTCTTCTGCGTCTCCAAAAGTTCTAATTTAGAACTGACATGGTCCTTCCTCATTTCTTTGATTTCTTTCACCAAGGTCTGAAGAGTTTCTTCCATTGCTGTTAATCTAGCATCCGTATCAGGTTTTTCGGGTAACATCGAGGTGATTTTAGGTTGATGTGTCTGCTTTTTTGAAGCCATGATGAAAGATTTAAGTCTGTGTCAGTAAAATGGCGTCTGCTGAAGTGGAGTCAGTGAGTCAGGATATGAGCAAATTCCAATAAACAAAGTCACAATTTTATCTAATTAGAGTCCAGAGAGAGACCAAGTTCTTACAATCAAATAGAAAGAAAAAGGCACTTCAGGGAAAGGACCAATTAATCAGTTACATACAATCATTAGTAAAAAGAAAGAGGCAGTCCCAATCACAAGGGAATGTCAGCAATCATCCATGAAGAGTATGTCTCCGGAGAACAAAGAAACGCCATCTTCCCCCGCCCATCTGGAAGCCACCGGGAATTAGCAAGGAAAAATTGCTTCTTTATTGCCAGACTTCGATACTAAGTATCCAACGATCATCCCGGAAAGACTTTCACTATCGTTTAAAAAAGTTTGAATGCAAATTTCTCCGCTTCCTCAAGCCTGAGGAGCATTTTTAAAACGCCGCTTTTTATTCATTCCGAGGGGGGGGGGGTCATAAACTCCCCCCTCCATCTTCTTTAAAAGCAAAGTTGCCAGCAATTAAATAAGTTCACTCACAATCTACTCTGTAGCCTAGAGTCTCGGCGTTGCCTCCAACTCCAGCGATTCAGCCCTCTCGAGAGCAATCAAATGTTCCGGTCCTCCATTGGCAAAGGGAACCAAGCCCCCCGCAGCATGTTCTTCCACGCCTGAGTCGAAGACAACCCCCCCCCGACCGCCATCGGGATGGGGAAATCCCAGCAAGCCGACCATATGGCGGGAGTCCTTTAAAAGGAACTCCCTGCCCGTTAGGGGCCGTAAAAGAAACAAAACGGCGGACGAGTCCCAGGACTCGACCGTCGCCTCCGGGAAACTGGAAGGAAGTTCGGCCCATTTTTTCAAATAAAAAGCATGAGTAGCCTTGGGGGGGGGGGCTTGCAGAGTGCTCCTGGGGGGGGCAAAAAAGAACAAAAAAGCGGCCAATTTTTCACAAAAATGGGCCTTTTTTGTCAAACAAAATGCATGCATAGCCTTATGGAGGCTTATAGAGTGCTGCTGGGAGCTAGGGGGGCAAAAAGCGGCCCATTTTGTGCTTGTTTATACCCTCCCCAGCCCCTAGGAGCTCTCTGAAAGCCTCCATAAGGCTAGACATGGCCATTTTGGTGAAGGGGGCGGGGCTTTGGGAGGCAAATAATGCTGTATTCAGTGTATAAGACGCACCCAGATTTTCAGCTTCTTTTTAGAGGGGAAAAAGTGTGTCATATACACCGAAAAATACAGTAACTTGCATGGAACTGCAACTGAACATATATTTTTAATACTTACTCAATTTATATGAGATGCTTGCTATCAGTATATAAACTATTGCTTTTAGAAGCAATAGCTTCTAGTTATTGCTAAGAATTCTGGAATAACAATCCCAAAGTTATCTAGAGACCTCAAGATTGAGGAATGCTAATGTACGAACTGCATGTGGGTCATTAATTTTTTTCCTGTGTTTCTCAGTATTTTTTGTAAAAGAACAACTTTTTCAATCCATAATAATTAAGGATCTTTGATTATGTACTGTCATGATGGTGTCAACTCTTAAAGACCACATGGAGATTTTGTCAATGATCTGAATCTAATCTGATCCTTCAGATTTTCTATTGGTGTACCCATCACTACTGTAACTGAGTCTGTCCTCCTGATCTCTCTTTTGTCACCTTTCCCAGCATTTGGAGCCTTTTGCAGTCTTTACATAATATATCTGAATTAGAATAATTTGAGTGTGGTCACTTGGACATCAAGTAAGAACTTTGGGTTGAAATATTTGATGATCCATTTGTTTTTGGTTGTCCATAGTATTCTTGTGTGTCTCCAACATCAAATTTCAAAAGAACCACTATTGTTTCAATGTTGGTTTTTCAAAGTTCAGCTTTTGCTTCCATATAATGTCACAAGTAATACCATTGCCTGTATTATTTCTTGTCTTGTAGGAATTGGAATATCATGGTATTGAAATATATTTTCCTAACCTTTCATTGTTATTCTGCCAAGGTCTGATCTGTGGCATATTTCATGACTGCATATTCCTTTATTGTTAATAGTTGATCGGAAAAGCACACTAAGTACTCCTTCAACATTCTTTTTCTTTCTTCTAATGCTGTTTCTTTACTTGTTATTAGTTTGTTCTTTATATTTACATTTAGTTCCATTTTTATCACTTTGTTTCTTGATTTTTATTACCAGAGCTTGCAGATTATTTGCATTTCTGGCTATCAGGGTAGCATCATCAAGTGCAGGTTATTAATATTTCTTCCTCCAGTTTTAAAATCATGTTCATCATCTTGCAACCTGTTTTCCTGTAATATACTGTATATTCAGCTTATAAAGGAGAAAGTAAAACATTCCCTTGCCAACTTAGAGTCAGTCTGTTTTGCCATTTTTTGTCCAAAATGTGGCTTCCTGATTTATATATGGATTTCACATGAGAACAGTGAGATGTTTTTCTTAATATGTTCCACAGCTTAACATGATTGGCACAATTAAAAAAAAACCTCTGTAATCATATCATCTGAACCACATGGTAACTTCTGTTCAATATTCTCAATTATCAGAAGGTATCAGCCATAATTTCTAATATCCCCTGGCTTTTTCTAAAGTATACTTGGACAGCTGATATCTTTTTTTCCATGTAGGGCTTTAATCTGCATTAGTTGATTATTTTGCTAGTATGTGAAATTAAGGATCTTCTACAATAACTGGCTCACTCTGTTAAGTCTTCTTTTTTGGTATTGGAATGTAGATAGACCTCTTCCAAACTGTTGACCACAGGGACATTCTCTAACATTGCTTGTTGGTTAGAGGTTTTACTACTGTTTGCCATATTTTTTTAGCTCTCTGATTTAGTAATGATCAGAATGCTGCCGTCGCTACAAGATGACATGCAATCTTGGAACTCCAGGATTGCTGTCAATATCTCTGCTGCTGGACAGTCCTTTTCCACCTAAACCATCCCGTAGAGATCGTGATTGAGAAAAGCATATCCTGCTGATCTCGGGCATCGCAACGCCCCTGATCAATTTAGGAGAAGCTTTTTTTTCCCGGTTACAAGAGAAGCAGCCATTGAAGCTGTAGAAGGTTGGGACAGCTCCTGAATGGAAGCAGAGCAGGAGAGAGAAATTTTACTATTAGAGAACACCCAAAAAGACTTAGAGTAAAATTAATATTAAAGACAGAAGTGAGTAAGCAGCGAATCAAACTTGAATCAGAATTAGTGTGTTATCTATCTTTCTTTAACTTCGTTTTTTAAAAATGGATGGAATTCTTACAAATGCCTCTTACTTTTTAAATTGGACTTTTTGTATTTGTGGATCAAAAATCTCTTTTCAACACTCAGCAGGATTTTATCTTTTAAACATTTTTTTCTCAAGTTCGGAAACAAAGAGAGGGATAAAAGCAGAGGAAAAAGAAATAACACTGCCACCTTGAGGACAGAGGCTTGGAAGCACTACTTTCTTTGAACGTTTGACTTATATTTCATATCTCAAAGTCCTTAACTTTATTTATTGAAAGGAACAGTGGGAAGAGCACAATTTTTTTATACAGGTGCTCTTTTGGAGTACTATCAGTAGCAAGACTGGAGAAAAGAAAAAACCTTGATTTGAAAGATTATAGTGAAGTTGTTTGAAACCTAGCAATAAGCCTTAGATGTTTTAGTGGCAGTGTTTACAACCTGAAAAAGTGGTGCAACATGAAGAAGAAAAGGAATTAACATTGCAAATAATTATGTCAGAAATTCAAAAAGTACTAAGTACAGAAAACATTGAAAACAGTCTTGAGGTTATAGAACAAAGAACAGAAAGAATGGAGGGAAGAGTTGAGAATACTTACAAAACGATGATGAAATTTGAGGATAGAGTTCAAAAAATTGCAGAAAAATATGAACAAATTGATAAGAAAATTGTTGACATTCACAGCAAACCAGTAGTGGAGGGAAATGATACATGTGGAATATTGAAAGGAGAGGTTGATTAACTGGAACTCTCTCAGACTTCAAAACATGGAAGAAGAAAAGGGAGAAAATCTGGCAGAAACAATCAGAGTAATTTCGGCAGAAGCACCAGTGATAATTAAAGCCAAGCTGATGGAAGGAACAGATGGAGAGTTTCGAGTCTTTACAAGATATGCAATGAACAGCAAGTTGCAAAGAGAAGTCCACATAAGATTTATTAAGAAAACAATTAGATTACAGATTCTACAAATGACAAGAGATATTGGACTGCACTACTACTGGAAGGATACAGGATGACGAAATGGTTAAACTTAGTTAAATTTTGAGGATTATGTATAAGTATAGTTATAGTCAAATAAATGATTAACAATGATAATAATGCATTTATATACACTAGATTGATAATATGAAATTTTATATAAACTGTGAGAATATAAAGATGATTGGATGACTCCAGGATGATGTTATGAAATGGTATAACATAAATTTACTTTAAATTTACTTTAAATTTAGTATGCGTCACAAAAATGATGCAATAATAGCTATACTCAATGAATGTTTCATAATTGTATACGTATATATTAGATTGGTGATATGAATAATGGAATGTGCTGAAATGAGTAAGTTGGCATATGAAATTAGAGAACAAGAAGATAAATAATTTTATAGGATATGGGATTTATTTTACCAGTGGTTAGATAAAAACAAACAAACATGGAATTGAAAATTATTAGAGAATGTTACCAATACCAAAATAAGAATGATTTAGAATACGATATAAAAATACTTTATTATTGGATATATTGAAGATGATGTAATGAATTATGATAATATAAATGAATCCATATTTAGAATACCTCGTTTAAAATGAAGAAATAATAGTGAAAGTCAAACAAATGAAGTACTAGATTAATAATGTATATAAATATATTTGATTGACAATATGTGACTATATAAAGTTTAAGTGATGACTATGGAAAGGATGCACAAAAACCTTGTAACCAATCGACTCACTGTACGTAAATGGAGGATATTTTTATGTTACATGTCTTGTTTGTCTATGTTTATTTAAAAATAAAAACTTTTTATTAAAAAAATGCTGATCTAGCTTCATCTTTAGAACTAGAGGTTTCTGTAAGTAGGAAACACATTTTAAGTTCTCTTGGATGTTGACATTTCTACTGTTCAATATTCGGTATACTTCTTTCATCTTTAATCTAATTTGAATCAATTACTTTCCATTGACTCTGTCCATTGGCGTTCTCTATTGTACCAATTTTACAATCTCCTGAGTTCACAGGTCTTTTGAAAAACTCTCCTTGTTTTTTCTATATCCATCTTAAATGTCTGTAAAGCAGTGGTGGATTTCCATTATTTTTACTACCAGTTTACGTGTGTGTGTGTGTGTGTGTGTGTGTGTGTGTGTGTGTGCGCACGCAACACTTGTGTGCATGTGCAGAAGCGTCCAGGCGGGTAGGCAGAGCCTCCTGCTGCTGCCATTACTGGTTCACCTGATCCAGGCCAAACCAGGAGCAACCCACCTCTGCTGTAAAGTTCCTCTCTGGTTTTTTTCTCTCCCTTTTTTAGCTTTGCTTCTTTTACTGACCATTTCCAGTTTGCTCTGACATCCAGTTTGCTTTCTTCTCTTTCTATATTTTTGCCAGTCTCTTTTCACATTCATTCTTAACAGTTTCTTTAAGTTCATTATATAGTTCCTTTGATTGTCTATCAATAAAGTTCAGAACTTCAGAGCAATTCCAGATATTCTTGAAAATGGTAGTATATTGTATTTTCAAAAATCATATCATAAAACTAGGTCTTCTTTTAATTATGTTTGAATTTCCATATGAGGAGTTTGTGATCTGTTACACAAACAGCACCTGATCATGTCCTTGATGCTACTATTAAGCTCCTCTTCTCTTTTTAGCATAACATTGTCGATTTGATTTCTATAAACTCCCATCTGGTGATGTTTATGCATATGGGCCTCATTTTCATTGTTTGAAGACAGAGTTAGCTATGAAGAAATAATTGGAGTGACATTGATAACTTGGTTTTCTGCTTCATTTTGTTTTCCTAAACCATATAATCCAACTAAATTTATTTCCTTAATATTTCCAATTTTGTAATTCAGTCTCCAATCAGAAGCAGCACACTGTACTTTCATGCTTTGTCGATTTCAATTTAAACTTGGTCATAAAACGTATCAATCTCCTCCTCTTCTAAATCAATGTTGGAGCATAAACCTGGGTGGTCATCACATAAACGGTTGTCCATGAAGTCTAATTGATATTATTTAGTCATAATAGCTTTGTTGCCAAGTACTGTTCTTGATATAACCTTCCTCACCATGAAAGCTACAGAAATCCTTTTTTTTTCTTCACTTCTAATAAGCAATGTGATATTCTTGCTAAAAGTGTCCAATACCAATCATTTCACTGTATCTAAAATGTCTCTTTGTAGCCATTAATTTATTTCATTTCTCACTGTGTTGAACTTTCCCATGTTCATTCTACTTTTGTTCTATGTTCCCACTGTGAGCTTAACCATGCAGTTACAGATCTTTCTGTATAGCAAAATCATGTCCCAAAGCCTTTAATTTACCCATATCATAAATACCATTAGTACTTCAAAAGATCCTCCCCTCTTTTTCAATAGTAAGTTGATGCCATCCAACTTGAGGGGCCCATCATCTGGTACTCTATCATCAATCATTTTGTATTTTCTATCCAAGTAATTTTCTTGATTAAAAATGCAGAGTTGCTTTCTCCTGCATAGTATAAATTTTTCCTTGTAATTTTCACTATAGTGATCACCCACTTGCAACATCTTCCTATTTTGTTGTGCCCAATATAGGTGCCTGCTTCCTGTGGCTAGGCAGTTGAACTGATCTTATGTGATCCTGTTAGAAAGATATATTCTTGGCATAAATTCCCAGCATTTTTCTCATCCCTTTGAAGAACAAACACAAGCACACATATCCACCACAGTGAGACAGCACAGTATGACTTAGGTTGATAGAGGTTCAGGGATCTAATCTTTCTAGAATAACTAACTTCTGAAAGTTGTAAATTGTCTATTTTTCTTATTCTTTATTTCATCTTTTACTACTTTGGGTGTCAAGGGAGATACAAGTTCTAGCTCTTGCTCTTCTGGTAGCCTCAACCATTGTTAATTGATGTTGTGGCATTGTGTCTTTGATTGTGTCTCTCCATCTTCTAGGTCTTTTTCATGTTCTTTGATCTTCTCTTCTTTTTGTATATGTCTTGTATAGTAGGGATATTTGCTGTTTTTAATACCAAACATTAATAGCAACATTATAATTTTAACATAAATTCTCTCTCAAAATCAAATTATGATAACTAGATAAACAAATGTATGTAATCTTTGCAACAGATTGAATGAATGAATGAATTTGCTTTTTATAATCTGAGGGCTATATTTAAGGCCAAGAAATAAATACAATGTCAGTTTGTTCTAGAATGTATTATTAGATTTGAGTAATAATGTGTCAACATAATTGGAGTACATATATAATGGGAAAAGTTCTACTTGCTGCAAAAAGTTGGTGAGCCAGTCATGTTTTCATTAAACTTGTGGTGGTAGTGGATCACTTTCCCACATCTTTCAGAATGAAATTTTAATGAGAATTCTGTTGTAATCATAGTGAAATTTAGAAGCATTAAATCATCTGTTTTCTCTGTATTAGGAAACTGACTTACAAATGCAAAATAAGGCAGCAACTGAAATGATGAGCTCTTGGAGTTGAGAAACTAAACAATTAAGAATGGCTCTTTCAGTGATGGGAAGGGATTTTGCATGACATTATGAATCATCTATAAACAAATCAAACTTAATTTTTTTAATCAAGTCACAAGAATTCCATTGAAAGGGGAACACTTATTATGTTAGTCAAAAACATAATGGACCTCAATTAGGAAAGAGTCATACACAGGGTATGTGAAACAAAATGGAATTTCTTACACAGCTTGATATTCACCAAATGTTAACTAGAACAAGGACATCTTCAAGGGTATCCAAGTATTCATCAGCATATTAGTATGAATCTGTTTGGAGTAATTCAGGATATTTCCAAATTGTCAGACAGTCAGTACTTGCTAATAATATTTAGTTGTGTTTACATATAATTCATATTAGTTGTGTATGTTTATGGGCATCAACAAAATGTTTACAAACTTTTTATCAGTTGCATGAATGAAGTGAATCTATATAAATAAAAATGTAAAATAGTTTGTGCAAAGCCGCTAATCTCAGAAAGTACTGCACCAATCGGCACCAAATTTTCAAACAATGTTCCCAAGGACTTCCGATGCAATCATACGTACATTTTGTGTGGCTGGCATACGTGTGTCATGTGCAAGCAGCACAAATGTAAAAGATACGCACTTCTCAGTTTTTCACTTCCCTTAAGCTCCTCCCACCCAGCTGCTTCTTATGATGCATTACGCACATGCCCCTCACATTTCCAACGGTCATTTCCTCAGCAACTGAATAAGCCTCCAACGTTCCCTCACACATGGCACACTCCCATGTGGCCCAGGCATGCCTACTAGGCCCAAAACAAGATGCAGGGGGTGGCACACTCCCATGTGGCCCAGGCAGGCCTACTAGGCCCAAAACAAGATACAGGGAGTGGCACACTCCCATGTGCCCCATTTTTGGTCCCAGGAGGCTGCATGGTAGATAGGTAGGTAGAGGGAGAGAGTGAGGGGGGGAAATATGGTAGGTTGGTTGGTTGGTTGGTAGGTAGGTAGGTAGGTAGGTAGGTAGGTAGGTAGGTAGGTAGGTAGAGGGATAAAGAGAGATAGGGGAAAATACAGTAGGTAGGTAGGTGGATAAAGAGAGATAGGGAAAAATACGGTAGGTAGGCAGGGAGGGAGGGAGAGGGAGAGAGAGGGAGAAATTACAATAGGTAAGTAGAGGGATAGAGAGAGGGAGAAATACAGTAGGTAGGTAGGTAGAGGGAGATACAGTGGGTAGGTAGGTAGGTAGGTAAGTAAAGCGATAGATAGAGAGGGAGAAATACAGTAGGTAGGTAGGGAGAGAGAGAGAGAGGGAAAAATACAGTTAGGTAGGTAGGTAGGTAGGTAGGTAGGTAGGTAGGTAGGTAGAGGGAGAGAGGAAGAAATACAGTAGGTAGGTAGGTTGGGGGTTATACGGTGGTTGTGTGTACATGTTTGTGTGTGCAGGTGTAGATCTACACACAGATTGGTTGGCCATTTAACCAGACTGGGCCACAGCAGCACGTGGCCAGGTACAGCTAGTTAATAATAAAAGGGAAAATCTGATAGTCCCTGGTAGTACCTCTCCCGGGTGTTTGCGGACTCCCATATTTCTTGTTGGGGAAAAGAGCTGCTGAAGAAACTACATCTGCTAGGCTTTACAGGGGACGACTTGGGAAACTATGGCCTTAAGGACACCCAATTTAGAGTAGTCCAAAGACTTGTAGACATTGATCTACAATATTTACGAGCCAGAGCCAACAAAACTTGCTCCCCACTGGACCTTCAACCAATTCAATAATGTCAGACTGAGGATGGCTTCCTATTTCTATACTTTAACCACTCCTAAGTATAGAAGAGCTTTCTCCCTAGCTCGCTTTAATGGATGGTCGTCTCAAGAGGCTCCCGATTAACGAGCGGCTATGGCCTTGTGACAGAGCCAAGGTTGAAACTGGAGCATGTCCTTTTATCTTGCCCCATAACGCAGATAGATCTAAGTTACAGTGTCTCCTTGAAACTATCCCTTCTAGACCCAATGGCTGTAATTTGATGGTACATTGCCTAGGAGATGGCTCCTCATACATCATCTTTCAGGTTTCAAAATTCTTCTTAACAGCTGTAACCATCAGAGGAGAACACTGTAACTTCCCTTAGTTAAGCTCTTGGCAACTGATTGTTATGATGCTATGATCAATTTTCTTATGTTTCTTTTTGTAGTGCTTGTGTTTTGGTCTGTGACTGTAAATAAAGTATATATATATATATATATATATATATATATAAATAATAAAGAGGAAAAAAAGTTTTCCTCTGCTCCCTCTTTCTTAACAATTGTATATTGGCCAATTCAATGTAGCTCATAAGTTAAGGAATTCTGTTACAGATATTGAATGATACATATGATAATCAATAGGACCACTCAAGAAAAAGACATGGGTTTGGACCTATATATCATCCCTTGTTCAATCAGTGTTTGATCTTTTGGTAGCAAATAATTTTTTTTTGATAATGTAATGATTAGATATACTAATTGCATGATTTTTCATGACTTTTTTTTTAAAAAGTCTTCACCAGTATGTCTATCCATTGGAAATTATATCAGTTTAATTCAAATACAGCTAGACTGTAGTATGTAGCTGAAAGCTAATTGTTTATAATGCATGATAATTCTAATACTTATGAATGGTATAGATTGAGCTAAACTGTTTTAAGATCTTGTGGTTTTCCTAAAATATTTACTAGCAGATTTTCATAGTTTTTACACATTTGTTAAAATTGATACATTCAAATAATATATGATCTGTCCTGGCTACCCAAAAGAATGCTGCTTATTTTCTTTTTTGCATGATGATGTCCGGAGAGCTAATTTGCAAGGTCATATGAAACAGATTGTACAGAGAGTTTTGTGCGGCGTGCTACAATATTGTGCAATGTTTCTTTGCATATGCAACAAAACATGCATCATGTATTGCTAAACATTTGGGGTATATGTTTATATAGCTTTTGTATCAGTAGTGAGCCTCTGAACGAGGCCTCCAAATAGGGCTATTCAAATTTGCCAGTGACATCATCAAACAGCTGTGTTACACTCTTCTTAAAATAGCATTAAACCTTTACATTTTAAATGATTTTTTTTTTCTTTGCAGGGAACTAGAATACATAATAAGCATCTGCTGGCTATGCAATTAATGTCATTTGTAAGGAAGGACCTTCATGATGCACTAGGGCTTCAGTATTCTTAAATTATGATTCCTTTATTGCACTCAAGGGATAAATTCTATATCCCCCAGATGCTTATTATGTATCTTCTATGTCCCTTAATTCCTATTAGCTGGATTAGCAGTTGTTGTGGATGTGAAGGTTTATGGTAATTTAACTGGGACTGTTCTTGCAGATCAATAAATAAACTTTGGAAAACTTAACCATCTGTATTATCTTTCAATTTTGATGCATTCAGTGTGCCCGTAATTTAACAATATGCAAAAATGTGTACTTATAGATATTTGGGATACACATATTAATATCACTGATTTCAAATAAATAGCAAAAATTACTTAATGCTAATGGTTAGACTACTACATTGTAATGGAAATGAATAATAAATCATTTTTAACAATTACTGTTATTACTTCCAATCATAAGCATTAAAAGCAAAACACCTTGGCTCTTTAAATTTCTCATTCCTATTTAAAATGTATGAATTGAAATGTGTACCTCTGTTTTAATGTACAGAATGCCTAGAGTTACAAATGGGTTTTGAGTTTTTACATAGTGTTACTAAAATATACAACATAAATTTGTAAAACATTTAATAACATTTTCCTTAGATTATAGTTTGGTGTATTTTTTTCATAATTCTTTCCATAACTTTCTCTCAAATTTTTGCACCTGTTTATCACACAGTTCTTAATTTGTTCCATCTCTGTGTTCAAATTTTAGCACAATCTACAAATATGTCCTGGTAGATTATCTTAGTTTTGTATAAGCATTTCAATTTCAAATACTGTCATATTTCTCAAAGTCCTTTGATCTTTTTTAAGATCACTTTAAAAAAATAAAAAAAGTTATTTTCATATACACTAGCAATGGTAAATTAATTACAACAAATTATAGGGGGGGAAAGATCTTGAAAATAAAAGAAATCTGAAACTCTCTTGGCTAAAACCTATTGTGATAATTAAAATTAATATTTTAAAATAAATATTTTATTTTATTTGTGTTTATTTATTTTAAATAAACTTTCTATTCTAAATTATTCTGATTCCAGTTTCAGAGAAAAACTTGCAAGATAGGCAAAGAGTAATGACAAATTCATATGGACCAGGGAAAAGGTAATAAAATTATTTAAAAATTTTACTAGATTCAGAGAAAAGAGACATCTTAGCATTCCCCATTGTACTATAGGGAAAATTGCTTTTTGTGGGTAACGAAATGGATAAAACTTCCAAATACTACAATATCAATAATATAAAGATTATTTCTAGCTATTAAACTTCATAGTCTCTATGATACAGAGAAACAAAAGAATTTTCTAGAAACAACGTGTAACATAACAAAGCTTGCTAAAAATCTGGAGTATTTTAAAATAAATAATAAGTTCAACAATTTCGCCATCAAATGCTTTTTACTCTAAGGGCAGTTATAAGTACAATTATGTATGCCAAAATGATACATCTAGATTCAGAAAATAAATTAAAGTCAGAAAAGAAAGTATACAATGAATGAAAGAATTCACGAAAAAGAAAATAAGACAAATGTTTTCTTATAGAATTCAGAGGCAGCCTCAGAACTATTCAATATAAATTTCTTGGGACCCTATTCAGAATGTTCTGGGAACTAGTGTGATCTCCAAAGGCACATATCTCCAGAGAGATACTTAAATTACTGGTTTTAAAATTACTAGCTTCAATTCTGAACAAGCTTTACTATACTGACCGTTTGAGATACCTCTACAGTGGTGGGATAAGACCAGTACGCACCAGTACAGGCGTACCAGTGCCTGCTGGGAGCAACAGGTACCGTTCTGGTATGGTGCTCCTGCGGGCCCGCCCACCGGCCCGGCCTTGAGCATTTGAGCCGATCAGGGCTTACATGCAGGGAGTGTACAGTGTCTGCGTGACACTCCACCAAGCAGTTGGAGCATCATGGGTGGTAAATATACATGTGCATGCTGCGCACGTGCATTTGATGGACGCCCAGCCCCGTTGTACCGTACCTGTTGCAATAAGATCTGGGACCCACCTCTGTATCTATATGATATACAAGAAAATTGCAGATCTACTGTATAATCTTAAGGGTTATCCTTACCATAGCTTAGAACCCTGGAGGTTCATTAAAGTTCAATCAGACATAGTTTTTCAAAACGAACTTTGTGCTCAATGATCAATATCATTATTGAGGACCAGTACAACTCAAGAAAGATAACCAGTTAAAGTCAGTTAAATAATTACTACAGGCAGGGTGTTGAAAGAACCTTCTCTGTTATTGCCATGCCTTGTAAAATATCCTCTCTTCAGAGGTAAGATAGTTCTCAGTCTCCTGGCCTTTTGGAAAGAAATTAACATATGACTCTGCAGCCTCTCATAGGGAGCTTGGAGGTGCATGTAGCCATGGAGCTGGTAGTTGTTCTAAGAGCCTTTCCTGTGCTTTTAAATTAATTTATAACAGCAATTATAATTTCTTCCATTTCCCATCTTTAGCAACATTCTACCAAGGTAAGAAATTCACACTATTTTGCCTGCCAAAGACAAAGACTTTGGTCTTTGAAACATTTATGATCAGATCCATATTCCCTATCTCATGTTAGCTGAAAATCATTTGGGTTCTCAACTAAAAATATTTGCATACAAAATTACACATACCAAACCAATTTATCTCTAATGTTACCGCAAGAAATTTGTGAAGAGCCATGTTTGGCCTCTGAATAGCATGCTGGAAGAAATACTTCAAAAGGAGGGCAGGATCAGTAAAAAATAAGTGGTTGAACCCTTGATAAAACAATCATTTGATTACATTTAAATTAATGCTACATATTAAAAGCAATTTTTTTCATTTTCATTTTATTAAATTTATATACCGTGCCACTCTCCCAAAAGGGACTCAGGGCGGTGCACAGGAAAAATAAAACCAGCATATACATAAATACAGATAATAAATATGTCATAAATATTAAAAACTTATTAAATTAACCCAACCTGTTCTAAAACCAATTAAAACCCCAATAAAATCTAATCCAATTTATTTTTATTTATTTTTTATTTTTATTTTATTAAATTTATACCCCGCCCTTCTCTAAACGGACCCAGGGCGGCGCACAGGAATACTAAAATACATACAAAAACATATAAAAAATTTTAAAAACTTATTTAAATAACATCCTGCGCTAAAAACCAAATTAAAATTCCCAAGTTTAAAACTATCTAAAAGTCAATGATGGAGGTTACGCTAGGGCGGCTAGATGGAACAAATGTGTCTTTAGACACTTGCGGAAGAGGCGGAGGTCGGAGATTGTGCGAAGTTCAGGAGGGAGGTCGTTCCAAAGGGCAGGGCCCGCCACAGAGAAGGCTCTTCCCCTGGGTGTCGCCAGTCGGCACTGTCCAGCTGACGGCACCCTGAGGAGGCCCTCTCTGTGGGAGCGTATCGGTCTGAGGGATGTATGGGGCAGGAGGCGGTCTCGCATATAACTAGGCCCCGAGCCATGGAGCGCTTTAAAGATGGTCGTTAAAACCTTGAAGCGCACCCGAAAGACCACAGGAAGCCAGTGCAGCTCGCGCAGGATAGGTGTTATGTGGGAGTGTCTGGGCGCTCCCGTAATCACCCGCGCGGCCGCATTCTGGACTAGCTGCAGCTTTCGGGTGCACCTCAAGGGGAGCCCCATGTAGAGAGCATTACAGTAGTCGAGTCGAGAGGTGACGAGTGCTTGAGTGACTGTGCATAAGGCATCCCGGTTCAGTAAGGGGTGCAATTGGCGCATCAGGCGTACCTGATGGAACGCCCCCCTGGCCACGGCTGCCACATGGTCCTCCATAGACAGCCGGGAGTCCAGGAAGACACCCAAATTGCGCGCCCTCTCCACGGGGGCCTGTGTTTCGCCCCCAATGGCCAGAGTTGGAATAATCTGGCTGAACCGGGGCGCCGGAAGCCACAGCCACTCAATCTTGGACGGGTTGAGCTTGAGTTTGTTACCACCCATCCAGATCCGTACGGCCTCCAAACACCGGGACATAACCTCGACGGCATCGTTGGGGTGGTCTGGGGTGGATATGTACAACTGAGTATCATCAGCGTACAGATGATATCCCACCCCAAAACCACGGATGATCTCACCCAGCGGCTTCATATATGTGTTGAACAATAGGGGCGAGAGGACCGACCCCTGAGGAACCCCACATATGAGGGGCCTCGAGGCCGACCTCTGCCCCCCTGCCAACACATATTGCGACCAACCAGAGAGGTAGGACGAGAACCACCGCAACACGGTGCCTCCCAGCCCCAACCCCCCCAGTCGGCGCAATAGAATACCATGGTCGATGGTATCAAAAGCCGCTGAGAGGTCTAATAGGACTAGGATAGAGGAATATCCTCTATCCCGCGCCCTCCAGAGATCATCAACCAACGCGACCAATTTAAAACCAGTTGATAGTCTTGGAAGATTAAGCCAGGCCAGCTAAGCAAAAAAGGTGCGTTTTTAATTGTTGACGGAAGAGGCAGTGGTCTGTGATATTCCTAAAATCGGGGGGTAGATCGTTCCAGAGGGCAGGGCCCGCCACAGAGAAGGCCCTTCCCCTGGGCGTCGCGAGCCGGCATTGCCCGGCCGTTCGCACCCGGAGCAGACCCTCTCTGTGGGAGCGGATCGGTCAGAGGGATGTATGGGGTATAATATGATTATACCCTGTATATTTACCTTGCTTTAGTAATAATTAAAATTACAATTCATTTACAGTTTTTGAGGCTTTCTGGTTCAAAACACAAAGCTTCCACAAACTGCATGATGACCAAAGACGTTAAATTGCATATTTCCATTTTACAAATTTCTAGGTGATATTGCATGCTGATTCAAGACATAAATATAAATAAATTAAGGATCTAATGCTATTCAGGTAAGCATTTGTAACCTAATATGGTGGGATACTTTTTTGTAGAAAAAGATAGCAACCAAAGGAAAAAGAAGAATGTGAGATTTTTATGTTAACATAATTGAAATGGGAATTAATAGATTGATGTTTAACCATTTAAATTAATATGGATTTTCCTTCTAAAAACAAATGTTTCATTGTGTAGTCGTCTTCACTTTTCTCCCTTGGTATGCCTTTTAATAACTATCCACTACAATGCAAAAAGAAGCACCTTGCTGCCTGCTTAATACTTTTCAGATGATAATTGCAGATCTCTCATTTGCACTGCTTAGAAAGAGATTTTATAGTGTAATTTTTACAGGACAAATTGGAATTTAAGCCATGATGCCACCATGGATCCTGTACCTGAATTTCTGCCCACAGTTGTGATAATCATTTTGAGAACTCATCCAATTATACTACATCCAGGCAGTTACCTAGGTAACAACCATACAATTTGAATAAGGGGGACTATACACATCACAAGAAATAAAAACAAATGGCAGTATTCCCAGTTTCCCAATACATTTTAATTGTAAATTGTTACTGAAGGTTGTTTTTAAATTGATCATCTAATGCAGTATAAAATATAGCATAGGTATTTATGATATTGAAAATCCATTTGATATAAACAGGCTTTTAGATATTTTGTCTTTTTTTAATGTTGCAGTGCAGATCTTTTCTTCATAGCATAGCATAGCATTGGTAAAACTTGGGAACTAGAAGCTGGATATGGAAAGATATGCCAGAATCTTTGTAGGAGAGGCCAAATTCAGACAATGGGAGAGGAATTGGTTTAGAAGATAATAAAAAAGAGTTTTGAGAATGAATATAAAGAAATATTTATTGCAAAAATTTCTACTTATGTGTTTATAAAATGTGACTATATTAGATATATAGTAAAATGACTTTTTTCCCTTTTGTTTAATCATGGCAGATTCTTGGGAACAGTCTAAACAAATCCCTGAAATTTTCTTTGCAAACTTTTGAGAAATGGTTTGCCATTGCTTCTTTCCTGGGTGTGAGAGAGCCTATTGGTTCTAAGTCACCCAGTTGGCTTTGTGCCATAGATGGAGCTAGAATTCAGGATTTCTTGGTTTCTGGTCTGATGTCTTAATCCCTATGCCAAACTGAATTTAGAATGATCATACCAACCTTGAATCCCATTAATTTTCAAAGCATGTATGTTTATTCAGCTTAGTACAATAATGAACTTTTAAAAAGTTATTTGAAAACCTGCGATAGGTGAGATTTTGCCCTCCAACTTATTAAGTAGGTAGAATTGGGAAATGGAAGTTTAAGATTGAGAGATATGCTGGAACCTTTGCAACAAGGGCCAGTAAAAAAAAAGTCCTGAGAATGAATGTAAGAAAATATTTATTGGAAAAATTATATTGTTGCTTTTCACAGAGTGACAGATTTATAGATCCAATCTGTGAAAAATTGCCAGTAACTGAACAATAAATCTGTGAAATTTCAAGATTTATTTTAATTACCTTATATTTTATATATTAGATCCAAGCTTCCTTTTTAATCATACTTTTTTCATACCCTAGGACAGGGCTATCAAACTCAATTTCATTGAGGGCCACATCAGGGTTGTGTTTGACCTTGGGGGGGCATAGCTAGGGGGGCATAGCCAGCTTAACATCAATCATGTTGGCGGTGCCTATGGTGGCCTGAGCACTCTTCCAGTGAAACGGGCTCCCAAGCTCTGTTTTTGCTGGCGGAGGCACCATGGACCAGTCTTTTGCTGTTTCCAGGGCAGCCCCACAGACCAGATCTAAGCACCCCATGGGCCAGAACTGGCCCACTGGCCTTGCATTTGACACCCCTATCCTACGAAGACATCCAGAGTACAATTGTAATGTGCGTTTATTGTAATTTAAATTGAATGATGCCATTTGCATAATGTTTCCAGCAACATCAAGCAGGGAATTTTGGGATAGAGGATGGGGAGGAAGTGCCTTCAAGTTAGGTTTTTTTGTTTGTTTGTTTTACCGCATCCTCTCCCCACGGGGACTCGGAGCGGTGCACAGGGAAAAAATTAAAATACTATAAAAATACATACATAGAATAAATACAGTGAATAAAAACGAATTAAATGCTGACTGCTGGCAACTGGACCACTGTCTTCAACTTTCTTGGCAATATTTTAAGACATAATTTGCCATTGCTGCCTTCTTAGGGGTGAGAGAGAGTGACTGGCCCAAGGCCACCCTGTTGGCTTCATGGCTAAATGGACTAGAACTAATCTTCTCATTTCTAAACTGGTGCCTTAACCATTACACCAAATTATCTCTCAGCATGTTCTTTTTAAATCTAAAATGAAATTTAAAATTAAACTTTAAATTTAAAAAGAAAACCAGCTAGAGGACTTTTCTCAAGGCCAGCCTTTTTCAATAGAAGCCAGTTCACAGGAAAAACAAGAGGCAGCAGTTTTAGATATGTTCACTACCTTATATGTAATTATATATTAAAATTGTGTTATACCAATAATAGCAATGTCTTGAACACCATCAGACATTAACACTTGCTTATCTCAGGTTCTTAGTAAGGACTCAATATACGAATAAAAATGCCAAAAGCAATCTCAGATTTTTGTGGTGAAACATAATACTAATAACCAAAAAGGAAAAATACTAAAAATTGAAGGATTCAAGACCCTATAGAAATAACACCAAGAATCTGGATGAAAAAAATCACGTACTTACAAGGAAAATATATGGGTGTGGAATGTTGAAAAATATGTCAGATGGTGAAAAAGAAAAAAAAATAGCATCGGCAGAATATCTGAACAGCAGTGAAGAAAATGCACTGAAGTTAGTATATTAGGAAGCATTACTGACTAGTGGAGAGATCAAAATTGCCTACAAGAAAGACCAAATAAAGAACAGAAAAGAGATGTGGAAGAGAAAGTATTACATGGCTAGTATGTTAAAAAATAGAGGCAAAGCAGATAATAACAATACCATAGCTAAGATCAGCAAGATTAAGAAAGAGACAAAGAGGCTAATTCTGGCTGCTCCAGACCAAGCCTCAACACAAACGCAACCAACATCAGAATTGAGAAGATGGCAATATTCAGCAAATGTTGTCCCTGCAAAAAAAGTTGAAAAATTAGTGGCTTACCTGGTTAGCTGCTATACGAAGATCACACAGCCTTATTAGAAAAAACAAAGTAGTAATAACAGTGTATTGGAAGATCTGCAAGAAATACCATTAATAAAATACAGAAAGAAAATGAAGAAGCTGGCTTACGGTTCCGGCTCCTGCGGCGACGGGCGAGCCTAGCGCTCGCTCGCCGCTTTGTATCTCTTTCTGCCCCCCCACGGGGGCGAGACTCCTCTTGTTTGAGGGTCTCCCGTAAAGCCGGCTCGTCGGGGGGCGCCCCCCCCCCCCACGGCGGTGGAGGAAGTGGCTCCCGGCGCGGCTTAGGTGAGGGAGAACATGCTGCGGGGGGTTCTCCCTTCGCCTAAGGAAGACGGCGCCATTTACAACAATGAAGAGGGTGGATCGTCTCGGTCGGAAGGTCTCCCGAGGCTTCAGCTGCGAGGAAAGAGTGAGTTTTTAAAAAAACTTTTTTTCTGCTGCCAGCCAGGCTGAATGGACTGGGAGGGGGGTGTTTGTTTCCAAAAAAAACCCCTCGGACTTAAGCGGCACTTGGAAATGGCTTCTCTGGAAGAGAAAGTGGAAATCTTAAATCCGGACTGTCTCTAACAAGGGAAAGTGGTATGTGACTACTTGCAACATTGTGTCTAGGTCTGGTTGGTTAAAAAAAATATTTTTCTACTCTCTCCTCTGGGCTCTGAGATGGGCGGTGGAAAGTGGCTTTTCTCTGTCCCTGCCTGACTATTTTAACTATGGAAAATTCCCAGCGTCTCTTTACAAGTGGGACTCTCTCTGGATATTAATGAAGAAATTTTTTTTTTGGATTTGTGATTCCTTTCTGGATTACCTTCGTTATTATAATTATTGAGCTGGAAAATTGTTTCTCTCTTGGTTCCTGAATTTTACAACGTTTCAACCTTGATCTGAACTTTTGGCTCCTGGTTAGTCTCACCAACCCCACCCTGAAAACGCCATTTTGGCTGGCACTGACTTTAACAGTTAATCATGGATCAAGAAACAGCACTGGCAAGTTTAGAACAACGGATGGCTTCTCTTGAAACTGTCATACAAACTTTGATAAATGAAATTCAGGCCCAGAGGGCTGAAAATATTAATTTCAAGAAGGAACTATTGGATACAAGGAAGCAGGTGCTGGAAAACACACAGAAGACTGAAGAACTGGAAGGGGGGTTGGTGGGGGTTAAGGGAGAGATTAAAAATGTTACTAAAGAGGTTGAGGAAACAAGTGGGCATGTGTCTAGGATTGATATGGAAAGAATGACATATTTTTTGAGATTTCAGAATGTTTTTGAGCAACCTGGTGAATGCCTCCCTGATCTTATGAGCACAATTTTAGCAGACTATTTACAAAAACCTAAGGATGAGATCAGGGGGGACATTGACCTAGCCTATAGAATTAACTCAGCATATGCCAGGATAAATGAAGTGCCTAGAGAGATACATGTGAAATTTGTTAGAAGGTCAACCAGAGAGGAAATCTTGAAGGCACAGAGAGGGAACCCTTTAATTTACCAACAAAAAACGGTCACTATCTTGAAGCAGATTCCTAGAAAGATTCGAGATGCAAGACGGAAATTTTCCTTCTTGTCTAAAACATTGTTTGATCATGGGATTTGGTTCAAGTGGGTGACACCTGAAGGGATGCTGGTGTTCTGGGAAGGAGGAAGAGTGAGGATTAAAACAGTTGCTGAGGCGGAAGCCTTTCTTAAAAAACATTCCTCTATCCTGGGGGAAGATCCAGGGGGGACGGAGGGGGCCACGGCCCCGCCCACTCGGGGCCAGGGAGGAGAAAAAGAAGATACAATTGCCAAGAGACTTAGATCGAAAAAATAACTTTGCCTTGATTTTTCTGAACAATTTTGCATAATATCTGTATCTGGATTTTTTGTAAATGTCTGACAGCATGGAATTGAGAATTTAGGTATATGTACTTGCTTTCACTTTGTAGTGTTATGGAAAATGTTTTTTTATTGTTATCAATGTATTTTGAAGTCCCGGAAGGGCCGACGACTTTGACGTGAATGCTCTCAAAATTTCTTTGTATCCCTTACCCCATCCTATGGAAAAATGTAAAACCAATAAAACTTTTTCAATATAAAAAAAAAGAAAATGAAGAAGCTAAAGTGCTCTGGGTCTTTAGAATTCAAACAGAAGTGTATCTTCTGCATCAGTGGTAGTCAACCTGGTCCCTACCACCCACTAGTGGGCGTCTTTCATGGTGGGTGGCAGGGGTTTTGTCCGATACTGAAGCACTTTCCTTTTTTAAATTTAATTGACTTCCCTACTTTATAAATCACCATTATGGTGGAACCAGTGGACGGTTAGAAAATTTTACTACTAACAGAGATACAAAAGTGGGCGGTAGGTATAAAAAGGTTGACTACCACTGTTCTACATAATACCCCAGACTCAACAATTGCCAATAAAAAAGACAAAAATGTCTTGATAATGGACATGGCAAGAGAAAGAACTGGAGATCACAAAATATAAAGACCTGCAAACAGGGGGGGGAAATGACTGTCAGAGGCAAGCAAAGATATTACCAATATAGGGACCTTGGGTGCAATCCCAAAACAACTGGAGTACCATTTGAACACTATCAGCATTGACACATTTGCCATCAATCAATTGTAAAAGAAAGCTTTACTCAAAACATATCCCAGTGATGGCAACCCTTTTTCTTACAGCATGCCAAACTAGTGCTTGCACATGCTATCATGCGCACATGCGTGTCCACTCAATCTCCCCGCCCACCTTCGCATGCACGCATGACCCCCATAGACATGTGTGACCCCTCCCCAGGCTCCCACGGCTTTCCTGGAGCCTGTTGAGGGTGAAAACGGCCCCAATGGCCCAACCAGAAGTTCATTCCCAAACTTCTGGTTAGGCCATTGGGACTGTTTTTTGCCTTCCCCAGCCGCCGGAGGCTTTCCTGAAGCCTGGGCAGGGCAAAAATGGTGCCCCCTGGACCTCAGGAAGTGCAAAAAATCAGCTGGCCGGTGCATGCATGTGTGCTGGAGCTGATAGCTGGCATGCCACCAAATATGACTCCATGTGCCACCTGTGGCACATGTGCCATAGGTTCAGTGCCACAGTTATATCCTATGACCATATCTGTAAAAACATCAAACATCCAGATATGTATATCCCAGGGCCTTGGAAAGGACTCAATAGTTGGACAAAAATGCCAAATCTAGTCTGAACATCTGGCTTACTGCGCATCCCAACCATAATAGTAATAGCAGTAGTAGTAGTAGTAGTAGTAGTAATAATAATAATAATAATAATAATAATAATAATAATAATAATAATAATAATAATAATAATAATGTACTTGGTTGATGCCTAGGATGCTAGCAGCAAACCATATCAACCATTAGCACCAGTCAATGGTATTTGCAATGCATTTTTAAATGTTCAGTTGGCTGAGTTTCATGTTTCATGAATAAAGTTAATAATAATAATAACAATAACAATAATAATAAGTCCTGAACCTTCCTTCCTACCATCAAACAGGAAGGTAGGCCTCATTTCTCCTCCCCCCCCCCATTCCTGAACCTTCCTTCCTACCATCAAACAGGCAGTTAGGCCTCATTTCTCCCCCCCCTCCCATTCCTGAACCTTCCTTCCTACCATCAAACAGGAAGGTAGGCCTCTTTCCTGCTGTGGCTGGGCCTGAACAGCTACCTGGTACGGTTCCTACAGTTATGATATTATCATCCTTGAATCAATAATGGCTCAGCACTCAGAACCAACCCAGGCACCTACCAACACTAATGATGAGGAGAAACGAACAAAAATCCACTTTGGATCTTTCGTCGCCCGGGTCAACAAGGACCACGTCAGATGCTATGGCTCCTGGATATCTGTCAAAAAATGGGCTACAGGGCTCAGTTTTTACGGCCAGGGAACCAGGGCATGCAACTGCAAACTGACTGGAACCAAAGCGCAAAACTTGGACAACTGAAGAAAATAAACAAATCCTCAAATATTACTAGCAGGCAAAGCCAACAGCCAGGGGATTTCAAAAAAGAATGATGCAGCTGTGGAAGGAACAACATCCGGAAAGTGGTGTAACTGAACAAAGAATAATGGATCAAAGGCGCTTCATCATCCGTAATAAAGTTTTCACAGAAATGGAAATGCAACATCTAGAATTATTGGCTAAAAAGAAAACAACAAGTGATGATGGACAAGCTGAAGAAATTGCTCCAACACCTAAACAAATTGAAAAGCCAGTGGAAGAAGCAAACATACAGGATGAAGACTCTCCTATGCAACAACTTGAAAGTGTAGAGCTAAGTGATCTAGCAAAAATGCTGAAAGAAAAAATTGAAAACCACATCAAAGAAAATGTAGAAAGAAAAAGACTACCTATCATTCGCGAAGTGCATAGCAAACAAGTGAAAGATCTGTTAACTGCCGTGAACAACATTTTAACTTCCATCCCATCCAGCACACTATATGAAACCAACCATTTAATGTATAGCACAGCCGCTGTTATAACTCAGAACTAGGTTATAAAATACCAAAAAAGAAACACACTGGAACACCAAAGTGGAAAATTCGACTTGAAAATAAAATTTAAAAACTACAAGGGGATATCAGCAGACTGAAGTACTTGAAAGAAGGAAAACTAAAGAACAAAAAGCTGAAAAATAGTTTACACAAAAAATACAACCTGGAGGAAAAAACAATAACAGAAATTATGGAAGAACTAAAACAACGTGCAATAGCAACAGCAAGGAAAATTGAAAGATACGAAGGACGAATAAAACAGTATCATGAAAATGTCCAGTTCAGAAGAAACCAACACCTCTTCTACCGGTCCCTTGATGAAAGTCGAATCCAAACTTATACTCACCCATGTAAAGAAAAAACTTTGAACTTTTGGAAAGAACTGTGGGAAAACCCAGTAGAACACAAGAACACTGCCTCCTGGAGCAAAGATATTCAACAACAAACAATACAAAACAAGATGGAAAATATTGTAATAAAAACTGACATGGTGACAAAACAAGCAAAGAAGGTCAAGAACTGGAGTGCACCTGGCCTGGATGAACTGCATGGATAGTGGCTAAAACATCTGACCAGCCTACATCATCGCATGGCCACTCAATTTGATCAAATGCTTCAAAATGCAACAAGCAAAGAATGGCTAACAGCTGGACGAACTTACTTGATAATGAAAGATCCAGAAAAAGGCACAGAACCAAACAACTATCGCCCAATTACTTGTCTGCCAACAACGTTCAAACTTTTTACAAGGATACTGGCAAATTCAATATTCAATCACCTGATAGAAAACAGTTTGTATCCAGTAGAACAAAAAGAAAATTATAAAAAATCAAGAGGAACAAAAGATCAGCTGCTCATAGACAAAATGGTACTAAAAAATGCAAAACGAAGGAAAACAAATTTAAATATGGCTTGGATTGATTACAAGAAGGCATTTGACTCATTACCCCACAGCTGGATTAACACCTGTCTGGAAAACTTTGGAATTAGCAAAAATATCTCTACATTTTTGAAAGCAAATATGCAAAAATGGAAAACAGTTCTAACAACAAATGGGGAGAACATTGGTGAAGTCAACATCAGACGAGGAATCTTCCAAGGAGATTCACTTTCACCACTACTGTTCAACATTGCATTAGTTCCCCTGACAATAATCCTACGGAACACAAAACTAGGATACCAAATCTCAAGATAACATGGCAAGATAAACCATCTACTATAAATGGATGACTTAAAATGTATGCGAAAAGCCCCACTGAACTTAAATCAATACTCAACACAGTTCAACTGTTTAGCAGTGACATCAAAATGAACTTTGGATTTGAAAAATGTGCTATATTATCCATGCAGTGAGGAAAATGGAAAAAACAGAAGGAATAGAACTGGGAAATGGAAATATAGTGAAAGCAATAGCAAAGGATGATGGTTACAAGTACCTAGGCATATTGGAAGCAGATAAGATCTTGAATGAAAAAGTCAAAGAGTCAACACAAAAGGAATACATCAGGAGGGTCCGCAAAATATTAAAAGCAAAGCTGAATGCCAGAAACATAATTAAAGCCATTAATACATGGGCAGTTCCAGTGATACGCTATCCAGCTGGAATCATCAACTGGACTCTGGCTGAACTGGAAAACCTGGACCGGAAAACACGCAAACTTTTGAATATATACCATGCTTTACATCCATGAAGTGACATTGACAAGTTGTACCTGCCAAGAAAAATAGGGGGCAGGGGGCTATTGCAAATCCATCAAACTGTAGAAGAAGAAAAACAAAGTTTGAATGATTATGTGAACCAAAGTACAGAAAAATTGCTGCAGGCTGTAAAAATGGAGAACAGCATAAAAACAACAGAAACAAAGGCAGAATATAAGGAAAAACAGCTGGATGACAGATTAAATAGATGGAAGACCAAGGCTTTGCATGGACAGCACTTGAAAAACATTGAAGGAAAATGTGATGACAACTTGACATGGACATGGCTTAAGATGGGAACTATCAAGAAAGAAACGGAAGGTTTAATACTGGCCGCTCAAGAACAAACTAATGCCATGAAAGCGAAGATTCAAAAATCCACTGACAACCCAAACTGCCAACTTTGCAATAACAAAGTCGAAACTGTTTCACATTTAATATGCGAATGCAGCAAAATCGCACAAACTGATTACAAAGCTAGACATGACCGAGTTGCTAAATTAATCCACTGGTCATTATGTAAAAAATATGGTTTACCTGTATCCAGAAAGTCATGGGAACACAGAGTAGAAAAGGTTATCGAGAATGAGAGGGTGAAGATCTTGTGGGAACTTTGAATACAAACAGACCGTCATTTGGAGCACAACACACCAGATATCACGGTTGTAGAGGGCCGAAGTGTACAGTTCATTGATATCGCTGTTCCTGGCGATGCCAGAGTTGAAGAAAAAGAACTAGAAAAAATCATGAAATATCGCGACCTGGCCATCGAAACCACACGGCTATGGAGGAAGCATGTCACAGTGACACCCATTGTCATCGGAGCAGTTGGCACCATGTCCAAGAATTTTACTAAATATCTCAGCAAATTGCAGCTTCCTGCAATAACACCAGCGGAACTGCAAAAAACGGCGCTACTTGGCACATGTTATATTCTACGAAGATACTTGGTTGATACCTAGGGTGCTGGCAGCAAACTGTATCAACAATTAGCACCAGTCAATAGTATTTGTAATATGCATTTTTAAATGTTAAGTTAGCTGAGTTTCATGTTTTATGAATAAAGTAAATAATAATAATATGGATAGCAATTAGAATATCTTTAAATTGATAATATTTTAATCTGTCATTTACAAAGGGCCACACTGGTAGAAGCCCAATATCAGTAAGTAATTAATAGCTGTGATTCATATGTTGTGTAGATGATGATGATGTAAAACATTGTTTTACCCCTTAGGTTTACCCCTGGCAAAGCATTGCCAGATCTTCTCACTTTCCGTAAGGATTAATCTAGTCAATATTATTTTAACACAGTCAAAAAGTAGAAGAAGAAATCTTTCAACTAATGGTCGTCATTCCTCAGAGGCCTTTGTATGAACATATACATGTTCAATACTAAGACAAGGTTGGAATTCTTAAATTACAATTAATATCTTACTTATCTTTTTTTGCTGGAGTATTAGTCAATGGGGTAAAGATGCTGTTGTTTTTTTAATTTATTTTTCTTTATTTTTAATGACAAAATGACTTACTAAGTGGCTTCCAAGTAGTCCACCTCAGAGCACTAATCTTTCTGTATATATTGTTGAATCCTTGTAGTTTTTTTCTGATAAATTTGGCTTAATTTTTATAAAATCACACTCCATTGCATATCTGCATGTAAAACAAAAATTGTAATATTCTTTACAGCAGGGGTCCCCAACCCCCGGGCCGCGGACCGGTGCCGGTCCGTGGCTTAGTAGGGACCGGGCCGCAGCGCCAGACAGGAGGAGGAGGGGGCAGCCCCCTGGGCAGAGCGCGCAGCCGGGCGGCCGGGGCAGGCTAAGGCGACTGAGCGGGCGGGCGGGCGGCGGTGGGGGCGGGGATGCCAGGTTCCTTCGTCCCGTGGGTGGGTGAACGAGCGAGCAAGCAAGCGCGGGCGAGCAAGGAAACTTGCTGCAGCAGCCCCCAACAACCTGCCTGCCCACCCACCGGCTGAGGTTACTCGCTCGCTCACCTACCCACCGGACGAAGGAGCGAGTGTTGCTATGGTAGTTGCTGCGGCAGCGCCCAACAATCCGCTGGCCCGCTGGCCGCAGTTGCTCGCTCGCTCGCTCGCTTGCTCACCCATCGGACGCCAGGTTCCTTCGTCCGGTGGATGGGTGAGAGAGCGAGCGAGTAAATACAGGCTACTTCCAGGAACTGAGGAGGCTTGGGCGAGGGGGGGGGGGCGGGAGACAGACAGACAGACAGAGGCACAGACACAGAGAGAGACAGGGAGGGAGGGGGGAATCAGAGAGTGACAGACACACACAGAGAGACAGAGAGTGGGAGGGAGGGAGAGAAAGATAGACAGAGACACAGAATGAGTGATTTAAGTCCCTGAATGCGAGACACACACACACACACACACACACACACACACACACAGAGTGACAGATGGGCAAACGAGAGAGAGACAGAGAGAGAGAAAGAGAAAGAAAAAGAAAGTGGGAGAGAGAGAAAGAAAGAGAGAAAGACAGACAGAGAGAAAAAGAGAAAAAAGAAAGAGAGACAGAAAGAAAAGAAAGAAAAAAGAGAGAAAGAGAAAGAAAAGACAGAAAGAGAGAAAGAGAAAGAAAGAGGGAAAGAGAGAGAGAGAGAAAGAAAGAGAGAGAAGGAGAGAGAAAGAGGGAAAGAAAGAAAGAGAGATAGGGAAAGAGAGGGGGGAAAGAAGGAAAGAAAGAGAAAGAAAAAGAGGGAAAGAGAGAGAGAAAGAAAGAGAGAAGGAGAGAGAAAGGGAAAGAGAGAGAGAGAAAGAAAGAGAGAGAAGGAGAGAGAAAGAGGGAAAGAAAGAGAGAGAGAGAGAAAGAGAAATAGGGAAAGAGAGGGGGGGAAAGAGGGAAAGAAAGAGAAAGAAAAAGAGAAAGAGGGAAAGAGAGAGAGAAAGAAAGAGAGAAGGAGAGAGAAAGGGAAGGAAAGAGAGAGAGAGAAAGAGAAATAGGGAAAGAGAGAGGGGGGAAAGAGGGTAAGAAAGAAAGAGAAAAAGAAATAAAGAGAAAGAAAGAAAGTGAGAAAGAGACAGAGAAATAAAGAAAGAGAGAAAGAGAGAAAGAAAGTGAGAAAGAAAAAAAGAAAGAAAGAAAGAAAGAACTTATGACCACAATTGAGCCCAAAAGTTTGGTTGTTAACCAAGACCATTGTTAAGTGAGATGAAAATGTGAAAACATTTTCCAAGTTGGCCACACCCACCCAGTCACATGACTGCTGAGCCACACAGCCGGTCCGCAAAATTTTCTTTAAAATGAAACCGGTCCCTGGTGCAAAAAAGGTTGGGGACCCCTGCTTTACAGCATTGGTTCCCAACCTGTGGTCTGTGAACCCCGTGGGGGGGGGGAGGTTTGTTGTCACAGATAGTCCACAAAGACTTGAAGAATGTTATGATTTAGATGTTGAGTTCAGTCTTGGGGGCCATGGCCATGAGTCCTTGGCCCCAAAGGTATTTAAAGAGGATCCATGGTGGAAAAAAGCTGAAAACCACTGCTCTTGAATATATCATTGATGGTACTGGTTGTTGTTTTAAGTTCAGCAAGTTAATTATTATTATGGTTTAGAAAATTAATGAACTTTCATGCAAGTAAAGTGCTTAGCTCTCTTAGGGTTATTTGGCTTTATATTGATTTCTGATTTCAATAAACCAAATGATTTCTCAAACATATATTTGAATACATAGTTCCTCTCAATTAAAAATCCTTAGTTCTAAGTTGCTTCTCTCCTTGATTAGTTGTCCTACCCTCAGGTGCTTCTTTTAGCAGCCCCTGAGATATTGAAACAGTGCTATCATATCACCTACTCCTTATTTTCATTATACTAGACATACCAGTTCCTGCAGCCGTTCTTCATATGTTATAGCCTCCAGTCCCCTAATCATCTTTGTTGCACTCTTTCTAAAGTCTCCACATCTTTTTTATATCGTGGCGACCAAAACTGGGTGCAGTATTTCAAATGTGGTCTTACAAGGTATTATAAAGTAGTATTAACACTTCATGTGCTCTTTATTCTATCCCTCTGTTTATGCAGCACAGAACTGTGTTGGCTTTTTTGGCAGCTGCTACACATTGCTGGCTCATATTTAAATGATTGTCCATTAGGACTTCAAGATCCCTCTCACAGTTACTATTATTGAGCGAGGTACCACATATACTGTACCTGTGCATTTTGTTTTTCTTGCCTAAATGTAAAATAGTTAGTTAATAATTAAGAGAAAACACATTAATGTGTGTGTGTGTCTGTCTGTCTGTCTGTCGGTCTCTCTCTCTCTCTCTCTCTCTCTCTCTCTCTCTCTCTCTCTCTCTCTCTCTCTCTCTCTCTCTGTGTGTGTGTATCTATTGTACAAACTGATAAATTAAGAAACATTAGGAAGAATTCCAATCTAAAAAATTATTTTAAGAAGTGCAAGACAAGTAATATTGTAATACAGTTTGCAAATAATAGCATCTTCGAATAGTCCTTATTTGCCTGCAGAACCACAACATAAGGATCAGAGGAGAGCAACTAATGTGATAAGGAATCTAGGGGGAAAACCTAGGAGTAATAATTAGAATTATTGGGTTTGTTTTGGGGGAGGGGGAATATGTACAGGGAAGCACAATAACTTTCTTCAAGTACATTAAAGGCTATCTTGTAGAGGATGGGATAGATTCAATCCAAGTTGTAGAAGATAGAATGAGGAACAGTTAAAGTAGAAGGACACAAATTTACGTTAGACACCTAGAAAAAAATAAAGAACTGTTTAACAAGGAAATAGACTTCCTCTGGAAGTGGGGAACTTTTCTTCCTGGAAGTATTTAAACAGTGTCTAGAGGAGTGCTGTAGAAGTTAATTCCTGACTGAGCATTAGTTAGACTAAATGATCTGCAAAACCTACTATAAGCCTTATATTCTATGTCCCAAAATTGATTTTTTCAAATTCTATTTATATTCTATGATTGTGTTATCAGAAGTTGTGAAGAAATTGTGGTTCTGGGATAATTCATTTGGTCCAAAAATGTCTCTTGCAGGACTTCTTAGCATTCTTCATGATCTCCTAGATAGTGAGTTCTGGCCATGTTAAATACATTTAAGCCTCCTATTCATACATTCAAAGGTCAACAGTATTTTTCCCCAACACATAATGGTAATGATTTACATCTATCATACATTACCAATATTGGTCAAGGAATGAGAAAGAAGGCTCCTAATCTTTAAAATCAGCAGATATCATGAATGAATAAGGAATGAGCAAGGAGTGTATTTGTATGCGTTTTTATGTGTTCTATCTCATGAATAATAGAAGGAAATTCAGTTATCACGTGTTTGAAAAAAAGCCAGTTGGAATCTAGTAGTACAAATTTAAAATCGATGCAGTTAGCTTAGTCTGTTTTCATCCTTACATACATGGACATACACATATGCAATACACCCACAGAGACACAGGATTTATATTTATAGTCTCTCAATTGATTCATAAAGAATTTGTGCTAAATTTACAAATATCTAGAATACTTTTAAAGAGAAAATAACATTACAACAGCTAGAAAACAGAAAGGAAGAATATTTAGTCAAACTGGTTTTTGTGGGGTTTTTTTAATCTTTGTCCCCCTCCTATTTTCTCCAGTTGTAAAAATTACAGTGATTACACATCATAAAGCCTATCTGTAATAAAACGCATCAGCTGGCCAAGGTTTTCATCGCTCACTCAATAATCCATTAATACAGCAATGCTGCCCAGGCATCTTTATAATACCAACTCAGAGGTAATTTTAATCAGCTAGACCAGCTGGTATTTAACAGCAGCTGCTGGAGATGCCACAAATATACTCAATAGCTGACATCTTTATTTGCAGTTTTTCAAGGGTAGAGAAGATCTCCCCATAGTTACTTAGATTAGGTTTTCTAAAAGAATACTGTTTATATGAAGGTAATCCGACTCAGTGCAGAAAGGGTTAATGGAACATAAGTATTTTATGCAAATATTTTTAAGAAAAATAACAGTTTTACTGAATATGCTATTTTTGTTAATAACCAATTCAATAGAAATGTTACAGAACATCTTCTCGTGTGTGTGTGTGTGTGTTGGGTTTGTGCTGATAAACTGCTTTCCTTTTAGGTCTTTCGACTCACCACAGAAGACCATCCAGGCAGAAAGCTATTTTTGGTGAGCCGAAAGACAGAAAAGGAAAGCAGTTCTGCTTCCTCCCATATTTGGGGCTTACCAGGGTGTTTTGACACAGGTATATACTTATTCCCCTGACTCAGCTGATCAGGAGGAGAACCAGTGGTCTAGTGGCAATTACAACTGCCTCACATGTAATACTTCTCTGGTTCGAATCCCAGTAAGGGTATGGCTAGCTGATGAGAGCTAAATAGCTTGAAATAGTTCTATACTAGTCTCCTTATTTATTTATCAGCACAAACACAACATAAATGTAACAAAGGCAACAAAAAAATAGCTTTCTGACTGGATGGTCTCCTGTGGTGAGCCGAAAGACAGAAAAGGAAAGTAGTTCTGCTTCGTCCCATATTTGGGGCTTACCAGGGTGTTGTGACACAAATAAATATATATATGTATATATGTATACATACACACACACAACACACACACACACATACACACGCACACGCACGCACACACATATATATATATGAGCAGAAAGGCAGAAAAGGAGAGCAGTATGCTTCTTCCCTTAATTGGGGCTTAACGGGGTGTTATGACACAAATATATATATATATATACATACACCAGTTGCGCCCCTTTCTGGATCGTGATGCTTTACGCACGGTCACTCAAATCCTTGTCATTTCCCGTCTGATCTACTGCAACGCTCTCTACATTGGGCTTCCCTTGAGGTGCACCCGGAGACTCCAGTTAGTCCAGAATGCTGCCACACGGGGGATTCTGGGAACGTCTAGATACTCCCGCGTGACACCTCTCCTGCGCCAGCTGCACTGGCTGCCTGTGGCTTTCCGGGTGCGCTTCAAGGTATTAGTAACCATCTTCAAAGAGCTCCATGGCAAGGGACCTGGCTATCTGCAAGACCGCCTCCTGCTACCAAACACCTCCCACCGACCAGTCCGCTCCCACAGGGAGGGCCTCCTCAGGGTGCCGTCAGCCAGGCAATGCCAGCTGGCGACCCCCAGGGGGAGAGCCTTCTCTGTGGCAGCTCCTACCCTCTGGAATGACCTACCCCCTGATCTACAGATAACCTGCGCCAGTTCCGTCGGGCCTTAAAGACCTATCTGTTTTGTGCGGCCGGCCTGGCGTAGTTTTTTAAATTGCTTTAGTTTTTAAATTGGTTTTAATAAGGGTTTTTTAACTGGATTTAGATCAGGCCAATCCATTTAATATATTTTTGATTGGATTTTAATTGGATTTTATGCTCTATCTTATTGTTCTTATTATTGCCTGTATACCACCCTGAGTCCCGCAAGGGAGAAGGGCGGTCTAAACATTTAATAAATCTAAATCTAAATCTACTAAATGTATCAATACTTTTACTTGTTAGGATTGCTTGTGTCTTTATTAGAAATGAGAATTTGAATGCATAGTTTTTATCTAAAGTGAGATAATATTAAACCCAACAGAAAAACAGAGTTAACTTAAAAAGTAAGATGTATTTTTTACACTTTTAAAATACTATATTTAACTTAAAATAGCATGCACTTTTTGTTTGCTGTGATAAGTGTTTAAGTTTGTATAGAGTGTTTGACAACAGACAGTTTGATATATTGCTAGGCACAGCAGTAGGTTGGACTTGAGTGGTATTAGCTTTCAGTGTTTTGATTAATGGTAATTGTTGTGATGAAAAGGCATGTTTTATGTACAACTCATATTTCTGGAAAACAGAAGTCAACTTACAAGATCTGTAATTACTATTCTGAGTTAGCATATAAAAAGAGCATAGAGAACATACTGACAGGGCACAGTGGGGTTCTTTGTATGTGGGTTTGTTTAGGTCTGTGTTTCATTAATATACCATTTTAAAAGTAAGGAAAAATGTTTTGCTGTCTTTTAAAACTGCATAGAGTTTTAATTCCAAGGTATATTTTTATGTAAAGGTGTCATTTAATCTTGCCTTCAGAGCTAATAGAACTAAATTGTAAGATAATTATTTTGTAAAAAAATGCATATATAATGGAAATATTTTGTAGCGGGGAAAAGCAGAGCTTTATTGCTATCTAATAATAGATTGTATAATTCATTTTTATTTATTGTTCAGACTGATTTTTCAGGATTAAATTGTTTAGATTATTCATTATTTTAAAATATTTGTAAATTAACTAGAGGCATGCCTATTAATTCAATCTTGTTAAATGTCACTGATAGCCTTAAGAACATACAGTTGAAACTTAATAGCACATCAGGCTTAGAACTGTATGCTTTGTGTGGCCAGTATTATTAAAATCCTGCTCAGTTAGAATTTATACCTTACTGAAGGCAGTGAGATTCAGTCAACCTTAATGTGGGTCCTTCGTGGAGAAGGGCGGGATATAAATTTAAATAAATAATGTGAGCAGTTTTCCATCCAGTCTTTAAATTATTGAATATATTGATTTTCAATTCATAAATTAAACAGTACACTTTTACTAAGTTTCTTAATGACATTAATCTTGAGATCTTTGCTTTCTTCATGCTCTTTTTCATGATGTTATAAGCATTTATATGAGCATTTAGTATTCTGTGTTAAAACAGGTCTACAGAATTGTTCCCTGAACAGGTTTTACATAAATAACAATGATATCAAAGTTGCAGAAAGTCAAGTAGATTTTAATTTCAGTGGCAAATTTATAATTGGCAATAAGACAGTTAAATGCAAAAGAGAAAAGAAGAATTAAACCATTTTGATAATAGCACAGTATGAAATTTATTAGAATTTGCCTAAAAATTTAGTTCACAATTCATGCTCTGTTCTGTATTTGGGTGAGAAATAAAATCTACAAAGCATGAAATTATACTGTTGTGAAATAATTTATTTCAAAGAGTAAATTATCTCATTTCAGACAACTGGCTTGGAACAGTGTGTTAGAAATCAGGTAGTTTACTTAATAGCAAAATAAAAATTAATAGAAATATTCTTAAGCATCCTTAAATTATGTTCTGAAAATAGCCCACATCATGCTCTTGGTTTCATTGCCGTTACTAACCATGTATCATCCTTTATTGAAACGAACTTTATTTAAGTAGCATAAACTTGTTGGATGGGCTTCAATTAAATGATGATTTGTTAATGCAAATGTGTAGCGAATGACTGGTAGTACATCTGTCTCTTCATCCATAGGCCATTATTGTGGAGCATTAGCACATGATTGTGAAAAACTGAAATCATTACGTGCAGGTAGTACATATTCAATCAATTCTGACCTTATGTCTCCGATGAAATTAAAAAAAACCTAAGTAATGTAAATTATATTTAATTTGTAATTGGGGGGAAGGGGAATCTTGGAATATCTGTGATTCAAGCTGTTACATGATGTGAGGTGACTGCAATTTGGAGATGACAGTCATTGGTGTCTCCGATGGGAAACATTAATCCTTAGTTACTCCTCCTACCTGGTCTTCCAATCCAAATAGTAATGTTTTGGTTTGTGATATCTCCCCCCTCTTCCCTCGCCTGTTTTCTTTTGGCATACAAATGTTTTAACTTCAATGAAAATGCAGAGATAGAACAAACTTTTTGTGACCAACATTAGTTAGTTAAGCAGGCAGTTATGACAATTAATACCTTCCCCCAAAATCATACAATTAGCTTCAGTTCCATAAGTATCTAATGAGCCACTTGTCAGTCTTTTGGTGAAATAAACTACTCGATCTTAATTCTCCACTCTTGCAGCAAGTAAATAGAAATTACGAAACACCCGGGCACCAATAAAATATAATTTATTTCAGAGGGCATGATAGAACTCTTTACATCTCTAAAATGAATATGTCATTTACAAATGACTTGTGATACTAATATATAAAAAAGGATTTCAGCACTAACTCCTTTCGTTAGGCAGTAGACGTTTTCCCTGATTTGTTTAATCATTTAAATGTGTAATTACTCCTAAAGGCATACGAGTTAAAATGACTATTCCTGACGTGATTAACTCATAAAGTCACAATGAACCTCACAAGAGATCCTGGGAAATGCCAGGGATCAGCATTCTGCAGCTGAAGGCATTAAGACATTTCAGGAAAGGACAAAGTAATTATTTTCATTATGGAACATTTCTCAGCTTGCTCTATATTTCTGTCCTCTTTAGCTTTGTCAACACAAACCTCATGTGCCAAATAGGGAAGAAAAAATCAGTTCAAAGAATAAATCTCAAGAACTCTAGATCTTTTTTTGGATTCTATGTAAGTGAGATACTTTTCTGGACCAATGGTAATTTCCATTCTGAAAGTTTGTCTTAAGACTTATTAGGACAATTACAAAGAGAATGCAAGTCAGGAAACTTCCTTGAAGAACCTAAGATTGCAGACTTTTCTTTCTATAATGGCTAAACTGAGAAAAGGTCCGTCAGCTTTAAATGCTATTTTCATTCAGAAGCATTTGCTTAAGCTTATATTTTATTTTTTGCCTCCTTCCCCCATCCCTTCAAAATGCCCAGCCTTCTTTTTCCCAGAAGAAAACCATTTAAAAACGATCTGGATGCACTAAAGCAGACCTAGTAAAAACAATGGCTGCTTTAACAATTGAAAGAGTATTATTGTTTATCTTTGGTGCCTCTTTAAGATAAGGTAAAAAGTAATGAAGGTGGAATTAAAATTCTAATAATAATAATAACAACAACAACAACTCCCCTCTCGCAGGCCTGGCCCCCTAGTCTAACACGGGCCCACCTTGAGGATGGACTTATTGCTCCTGAGAGGTAGACGAAGCGCAAACTCAGGGGGTTCCTTTTTAACTTTTTTTTTTTTTTTAATTGAAAAAGTTTTATTGGTTTTACATTTTTTAACAGGATAGGGTAATGGTTACAAAGAAATTTTGAGAGCATTCACGTCAGAGTCGTCGGACCTTCCGAGACCTCAAAATACACATCAAAAAAGTTAACATAGAAAACATTTTCCATACCACTACAAGATGAAAGCAAGTACATTTACCTAAATTCTCCCTTTCATGCTGTCAGACATTTACAAAAAGTCCGGATAGAAATATTATACAAAATTGTTCAAGAAAAATCAAGGCAAAGTTATTTTTTTGATCTAAGTCTTTTGGCTATTGTATCTTCTTTCTCTCCTCCCTGGCCCCCCGTGGGCGGGGCCGTGACCCCCTCCGTCCCCCCTGGATCTTCCCCCAGGGCAGAGGAATGTTTTTTAAGAAAGGCTTCCGCCTCAGCAACTGTTTTAATCCTCACTCTTCCTCCTTCCCAGAACACCAGCATCCCTTCAGGTGTCATCCACTTGAACCAAATCCCGTGATCAAACAAGGTTTTAGACAAGAAGGAAAAATTCCTTCTTGAATCTCTAATTTTTCTAGGGATCTGCTTCAAGATAGTGACCGTTTCTCGTTGATAAGTTAAAGGTTTCTCTCTCTGCGCTTTCAGGATTTCCTCTCTGGTTGACCTTCTAACAAATTTCACATGTATCTCTCTAGGCACTTCATTCATCCTGGCATATGCAGAATTAATTCTATAGGCTAGGTCAATGTCCCGCCTGATCTCATCCTTAGGTTTTTGTAAATAGTCTGCTAAAATTGTACTCATAAGATCAGGTAGGCATTCACCAGATTCCTCAAGAACATTCTGAAATCTCAAAAAATATGTCATTCTTTCCATATCTATCCTAGACACATGCCCATTTATTTCCCCCACCTCATTGGAAACATTTTTAATCTCTCCCTTAGCCCCCTCCAACCCTCCTTCCAATTCTTCATTCTTCTGTGTATTCTCCAACACTTGCTTCCGGGTATCCAATAGTTCCTTTTTAAAAGTACTATTTTCAGCCCTCTGGGCCTTTATTTCTGATATCAAAGTTTGCATAGAGGTTTCAAGAGAAGCCATCCTTTGTTCCAAATTTACAAGTGCTGCTTCTTGTGCCATGGTTAAAAGTTAGAGTCACTGCCACCAAGATGGCGTTTTCCGGGTGGGGCTGGTGGGGCAGATCAGGAGCTCAGTTCAATTCAGGGCTGTGGAGTTGCAAACAATTCAGAAACCAAAAGAGACACAATTTCCCAAATCAACAAATAGTAATAACGAAGGTATTCCAGAGAAGAAGTCACAAATCCATTAAAAGAATTTTTTTTTCAAAATTCCAGAGAGAGTCCTGCTTTCAAAGAGACGCTGGAAATTTTCCTTAGTTGAAATAGTCAGGCAGGGACACAGAGAAGCCACTTCCACCGCTCATCTCAGCGCCAGGTGAGAGAGTAGCAAAAAAAAAGAATTTTTTAAACTCAGCCAGACCTAGAAACAATGTTGCAGAAAGTCACAATCCACTTTCCCTTGTTAGAGACCGTCCGGAGTGAAAGTTTCCGCTTTCTCTTTGCAGAGAAGCCATTTTGACGTGCCGCTTAAATCCGAGGGGTTTTTTTTAAAAAATAAACACCCCCCTCCCAGTCCGTTCAGCCTGGCTGGCAGCAGAAAAAAAGTTTTTTTTAAAACTCACTCTCTCCTCGCAGCTGAAGCCTCGGGAGCCCTTCCGACTAAGCCGATCAGCCCTCCTCATTGTTGTGAATGGCGCCGTCTTCCTTAGGCGAAGGGAGAACCCCCCGCTGGCATGTTCTCCCTCACCTGAGCCGCGCCGGAAGCCACTTCCTCCACCGCCGTGGGGGGGGCGCCCCCCGACGAGCCGGCCCTACGGGAGACCCTCAAAAAAGAGGAGTCTCGCCCCCGTTGGGGGGCAGAAGAAGAAACAAAGCGGCGAGCGAGCGCTAGGCTCGCCCGTCGCCGCAGGAGCCGGAACCGGAACCCCTTTTTAACTTTTTAATTCGGCTTTTAGGGGGTTCCAGGGAGGAGGAGGGGACAGTCAGGCGGGGGGGTGACAAACTACAGGGCCGGCCGGGGAAGTAGAGAAATGGAGGAGGGGGAAGGGGGGTCGTTTCCACTGAGGTATTTTCCATCAGTTCGGTTTTGGGGAGGGGCAGGGGCGGTGGGAGACGGGATGGGCATTACCGCTGGCTATGGGTGGTCACACGCTCCAACCCCCCATGCTCCCATCGCAGACTAGGAGGGCAGGGACCACAGGACCGGGTCCCTAGGTTGATGTTGTGCAACGCCAGGTCCGTGGTACAAAAAGCCCCCCTCATCCATGACCTTGTGTCAGAGGGGGACCCAGACCTGGTGGGTATAACGGAAATCTGGTTGGGCCATGAGGGAGGACTACCCCTTGTAGAAATGTGCCCACCAGGCTACCGAGCCTTCCATCAGCTTGGGCCCTAGGGAGGGGTGGGGGGTGGCGATTATGGTTAGGGAAGGTCTTGAGCCGAAGGAGACCACGATCCCTCAGATGACCTGGTGCGAAGTCCCTTCTCGTGAAGTGGGGCCTAGGGAGGCAGTTGGGCATGTTAGTTGTATACCTGGCTCCTCGCTATGCAACAACAGTCCTGTCCGAGCTCCTAGAGGTGATAGCCAAGGCGGCAGTTGAGACCCCCAGACTTCTGGTCATGGGGGACTTCAACCTGCCGTCAGTAGGCGAAACCTGTGGTGTAGCTCGGGAGTTCATGGCTTCCGTGACAGCCATGGACCTGACCCAGGTAGTTTTAGGCCCTACCCACGAGGGTGGACACACCCTGGACTTAATCTTCGTCTCGGGACAGTGGAGTAGTGATCTGGGAATAGGGGATTTAGACATTACACCCCTGTCATGGACAGATCACACTCTCCTTCGGCTAGACTTTCCGATCGCCGCACCTCACCGCGGGGAGGTGGAGCCTGATATTCCTATATGGTTCCGCCCCAGGCTCCTGATGGACCCGGTAAGGTTCCAGAGGGAGCTTGGGCCAATTCCTGTGGACTTGCCCCACGACTCGACTGAGGACCTAGTGGCCGCATGATTAAGTGCGGCCACAGGGGCCTTGGACCGAGTCGCGCCCTTGCGGCTTCTCTTGCGGCGACGAACCACCCAGGCTCCTAGGTTCACCTAGCTTAGGAAGATGAAACGCCACAAGAGACGCCTAGAGAGCAGATGGAGATCTTCTCGCTCCGAAGCCGACCGAACACTAATGAGAACCTATATTAGGACTTACTTAGTGGCGATAAGGGTGGCCAAGCGTGAGTATTGTGATACCCTTATTGCATCCGCAGATAACTGCCCTGCCACCCTGTTTGAGGTGACCCGCTCCCTCCTTCACCACAGGCCGCGGGAAGCCCCTTTACAGGGTCGAGCAGAGGAATTTGGGATTTATCTGCAGGAGAAAATCACTCGGATTCGGAATGAGCTACCCTCCATCGAGAGTGCTCCAGTCGGATTATCCGAGGCTGTTCTTGGGGCACCATCCTGGGAGGAGTTTGACTTTGTTACTACCAAAGATATGGACAGGCTGTCAAAGAGACTTAAAGCTACCACATGTTTATTGGACCCGTGTCCCTCCTGGCTTGTGCTGGCATCCTGGGAGACGACACGAGGCTGGCTCCAGGGCATTGTCAACGCATGTCTGAGTGAAGGGTCCTTGCCTGCCATCTTGAAAGAGGCGGTAGTAAGGCCCCTCCTCAAGAAGCCTTCCCTGGATCCAGCATTATTAGAGAACTATCGTCCGGTCTCCAACCTTCACTTTTTAGTGAAGGTTGTAGAGAGTGTGGTGGCCCAACAGTTTCCGCGACACCTGGAGGAAATTGATTATCTAGACCCACGCCAGTCCGGCTTCCGACCCAGTCACAGCACCAAGACGGCATTGGTCACGTTGGTTGATGAGCTCTGGAGGGCGCGGGATAGAGGACATTCCTCTATCCTAGTCCTGTTAGACCTCTCAGCGGCTTTTGATACCATCGACCATGGTATCCTATTGCACCGACTGGGGGGGTTGGGGCTGGGAGGCACCGTTTTGCAGTGGTTCTCGTCCTACCTCTCTGGTCGGTCGCAATATGTGTTGACAGGGGGGCAGAGGTCGGCCTCAAGACCCCTCCTATGCGGGGTTCCTCAGGGGTCAGTCCTCTCGCCCCTTCTATTCAACACATATATGAAGCCACTGGGCAAGATCATCCGTGGTTTTGGGGTGGGATATCATCTGTACGCTGATGATACTCAGCTGTACATATCCATCCCAGACCACCCCAACGATACCGCAAAGGTGATGTCCCGGTGTTTGGAGGCCGTACGGATCTGGATGGGTAGTAACAAACTCAAGCTCAACCCGTCCAAGACTGAGTGGCTGTGGCTTCCGGCACCCTGGTTCAGCCAGATTACTCCAACTCTGGCCATTGGGGGCGAAACACCGGCCCCCGCTCTCTGCAAGCGCCCCCCCCCCCGGCTAATCATGCCTTTTATTTGAAAAAAATGGGCCCATTTTCGCAAAACACAAACCGTTTTTCGGAGGTTTGCAGTGCAAAAACCTTTTTTTTTCTTTTGGAAAAAAGAAAAAACTGTTCTTTAACTGATGAGAATTACATTGATCAAGTGTTGTGCCAGCAGAAACAAAGACTTAAGGTTTGTCAGCGATTTCCTTCTCCAGACATGGACAAATAACCTGGAAGCATTTGCCTGCCTACCTACTCTCTCTCTCCCTACCTACCTACTGTATTTCTCGCTCTGTCTTTCTATTTCTCTCTCTCTATCCCTCTACTTACCTACCTACACACACTCTCTCCCTACCTATCTACTATATTTCTCTATATATATATCCCTCTACCTACCTCCCTACCCTCTCTCTCCCTACCAATCTACTGTATTTCTCTCTCTCTCTCTTTCTATTTCTCTCTCTCTCTATCCCTCTACCTACACACACACTCTCTCTCCCTACATATCTACTGTATTTCTCTCTCTCTCCCTCTACATACCTACACACACTGTCTCCCTACCTACCTACTGTATTTCTCTATTTCTCTCTCTATCCCTTTATCTACCTACCTACCTAACTACTCCATCTACCTACCTACTGTATTTATCTTTCTTTCTCTCCCTCTCTATCCCTCTATCTACCTACCTACTTTTTTTTAAATTTGCCTCTTCAAAACCTTGGCACATCTTATACTCCAAAAAACACGGTAATCCCTGGATAATTCCAATTATTCGATACACAGCTGGAATAGTGGATTGGACTCAAGCAGAAGCCCTGGCTAGGAAGAAAAAAAAAAAAAGAATGGCAATCAATCATGTCCTTCATCTTCACAGTGATGTTGACAGACTCTACTTACCAAACCAAGTAGCTGGTTGTGGAATTTGGCAAGTATATCAAAGAGTTAAAGAGTGAAAAAAGTACATTGAATTAGTATCTGAAGAACAGTGAATAAGACATACTGAGACTAGTATAACATGAAGGCTTGTGACTACTAGAGAGAGAGAAACTGGTCTACAAGAAAGACCAAATCAAGAATTTAAAAAAGCCATGGTAAGGCAATATTACATGGCCAATATGTAAAATAAAGCAAAAAAAAAACCCCAGGCAAAGCAGATAACAAGAGCCAGCAATGGTTAAAAGCAGGAAAATTGAAGAAAGGGACAGAGGGGCTAATTCTGGCTGACAAGACTTAGCCTTAAAAACAAATACAAACACTGCCAGAATTTAGAACACAGAAATAGACAGCAAATGTCAGCTCTGCAAAGAAGCTGAAGAAACAGTGGATCACTTAGTTAGCTGCTTTAGAAAGATTGCACAGCAGTATGACAAAGTAACAACAATGGTACATTGGAAGAAATATGATTTGCCTGCAAGCCAGAACTGGTGGGACCACAAAATGTAACAAGTAATAAAAAATGAAGGAACCGAAATGCATTAGAATTCAAACAGATGAACACCTGCTACATAGTCTTAACCATTGCCAATAAGAAAAACCAAAAAAGTCTGGATAGTTATAATATCTGGAGACAGCAGAATAGAAGAGAAAAAAGTGGAGAAAATCATAAAATATAAAGATCTGCAAATAGAAATAGAATGACTGTGATACAAGAAAACAAAGAAAAAAGAATGACAATAATAATAAGCTTATAAAAAATAAGAAAAACATTAATATACAAATGTAAAAAAAACAAGAAAAAGCTCAAAGAAACAATTGATCCATTAATGGGAGCAAATAGCAAGAAGTTGAGGAATAGCAGAGGGAAAGCAAAACTACTTAAAACAATTTTTACATCTGACTTTGCACAAAGGGGGGGGGGGAATCCAACCTATAAAAATATTGTTAAATGCTGATTAGCAATAGCACTTAGACTTATATACTGCTTCACAATGCTTTACAGCCCTCTCTAAGGGGATTGCAAGGTCAACATATTGCCTCCAACAGTCTTGAGTCCTCATTTTACCATCCTCAGAAGGATGGAAGGTTGAATCAACCTTGAGCCAGTGAGAATAGAACTGCTGAATTGCTGGCAATCAGCAGTCAGCAGAATTAGCCCGCAATTCTCCATTTTAACCACTGCACCATCACAGCTATTAGAATGCAAGTAAAATAAGCAAAAAATACCTGTCCACTCCAGGTGAGATCAAATCAACAGGACAAAATGGATTACTTTCAAGGGTTCTGAAGGAGCTGGCAGATGTCAGCTCAGAACCATTGAATCAAATCTTTCAAAGATCCTGGACCACCAGGTAATTATCCAAAGACTGGGAAAAGGCTGGTGTGATTCCCATCTTTTTTTAAAAAGGGGATGGGGGTGGAATAGATTTAGGAAACTATAAACTTCTCACTCTGACATCAACACCTAGGAAGATCCTGGAAAATGTAATCTAACATCAAATCTGTGATCACTTAGGATCAAGTAAAATCATAACCAGAAGCCAATATGGGTTTGTCAAAAACAGATCATGCCAAAGAAATCTTTATTGCATTATTTAAGAATATGACAAAATTAGTGGATCAGCAAAACCCTGTGGATATATTTTACTTGAACTTCAATTTGATAAAGCAGATCACAACCCTCCTATTTGATAAGACAGAAAAGTTAGTTTGTAACTAAAACAAACTAGTTCACTCCTGGGTCAAGGATATTCCAACTGCCGGCTGGCTGGAGGTGGAGGAAGGAGTTGCCAGATAACCAACCAGTGCCCAGATTGGACAATGTGATTTATTGTTTTGAGGGAAAGTGAAACTTTTATTGAGGTGGAAAGCCTAGGAAAATTCAGAGTTGGCATTCCACCAGATAATGCCAAGATGATGTAGCCTAAATAAAAACTGCTATTTGAGAATCTGCCTCAGAGTTCTGTTTTGAAATGTGGCCATTACTTGGAATATTCAGGGGAATCTGAAAAAAAAATCAGTAATTAAAGGAGCAAAATATAAATATAGATTGGTGGCCATATCTCCAACTATAGTTGAGGTACAAAAAAGATGTAAAAGAATATGGAATCTACACAGAAGTACAACAAATCGATAAAATTTTAACAGGCCAAAAGATAAATTCATAACAAAAATGTACAAATATTTATTAGAAGTAACATTGGAAGAAGTAGTAGTTAAAGGTTGCTTGATAGCAGGGGCCAAAAAATTTGGACACAATATAGATCTAGTGGGTTAGGAAAGAATTTGGAATGCAAATTAACTAACATAATCAGTAGCATTCAAAGAAAACATGTACAAAATGTTCTATCGTTGGCATTTACCACCAATGAGATTGGCCAAAATGTACCCGAGCTTGAATCCGACCTGCTGAAAGTGCAAAAAAATGCAAGGGACTTTCTATCATATATGGTGGACCTATCCAGAAACTCAAAAATATTGAATGAAAATTTGGAAATGGATACAACAAATTACAGAGGAACAAACAGAATACAAACCAGAACTCTTTCTGCTGAGAATAACCAAGGGGAAATATAGAAAGAAAACTAAATGCATACTGATACACCTGTTGACTACAGCTAGAATAACATTTGCCCAATGCAGGAAACAAAGAAATATTCCCTCAGATGAATTAGTGATTTTAAAAAATTTAGATTGTGCAGAAATGGACAAGTTAACATTAAGATTAAAGGACAAAGAAAAGTCTGAATACTGTGAAATTTGAGATAACTGGTATAAATGGTTGCATAACAGGAATAAAGTTAATTCAGCCGAGAAACAATAGAGAAATGTATAGAACTGTAGATGAATGTATATAAATATAGAAGTGATATAAGATTGATATATACAGGTATGATGACATGACAATGTTAATATGATGATTGTAAGATGTTACAGAGAAAAAAATACAATAAAATATCTGCTTATAAAAAGAAAAGAAAACTAAATGCACAAATATAGAATAGGAGGTAACTGACTCAATAGCACTGTGGGAAAGATTTTGGATTTCTAGTGGATAACCACTTAAATATGAGCCAGTACAGTGCTGCAGCCAAAAAAGCAAATATGCTGCATAAACAGAGGGATAGAATCAAGATCATGTGAAGTGGTAGTATCACTTTATCATGTCTTGGTAAGAAAACACTTGGAATATTCTGTTCAGCTTTGGACTCCATGGATACAAAAGATGAGAGGCTCCAGCAAGATTGCAGGAAAAACCAACAAAGATAATTAAGGGACTGAGGTTGCATGAATTGGGTATGTCTGGTTTAATAAAAACAGGGACTGTGTATGACATGATAGCAGTGTTCCAATACCTAAGGGTCTGCCACAAAGAAAAGGAGATCCACCTATTCTTCAAAGAACCTGAAGGCAGGACAAGAATCAAGAGATGGTAACTAAATAAGAAAGGAAGCAAGCTAGAACTAAGGAGAAATTTTCTGACAGAACAATTGATTAATGGAACAGCTTGTCTTGTGATGTTCCATCACTGGAGGTTTTTAAGAAGAATTTGACAACCATTTGTCTGAAATGATATAGGGTTGGACTAGAACTTCCAAGGTCCTTTCCAACTCTGATATTCTGTTCATATATGGAATCCCAAAACAACTGGTGGACTATTTGAACACCATGGACATTGAAAAAATCACCATCAGTTAATTGCACAATGCCACTTTACTTGAAACAGTTTACATTATGAAACAATAGTTTTAACACCATCAGAAATTGGGAAAGGACTCAACAGTTGAATAAAAATGTCAAATCCAGGCTAAATATCTGGCTGATTGTATGACCAACCATAATAAAAGAGATGTTTCTCAAGAACTCACTCATGTTCCAAAGCACCTTTTTAAAATCATTTGCATAGTCCCAAGTGGCACTTAGGGTTAGGTATCTTATTTTCAGGCATTCAAGGAATATAAAAAGAAGCATACTTGGCAGACCAAAAACCAATCTAGTCTAGCATCTTCTTTCTATTCTTGGCAACCTTATTTTTTTCAGCACATGAGAATGCCACTCTTAACTTATACTTGGAATAAATATTCAGAGAAGCAGTCATTGTGTCACTGGTTAATAGCTTCAAAGGATCCATTGTAAGAAGTACTGTATGCTATAAGCTATTTAGTTGTTGTTTTAATTACTATTAATCTTTGATAACAAATATAGCCTTGTTTAGTCATTGTAAGTTATAACCTTTTAGTCATTTTTAAAGCACAAATTATCTTAGTTATAGTTTAATTTTTTTAAATAAAAAGTATACAGATTTAATTCATCATTATTTGTTTATATTATATGTATGTATGTATGTACGTTTTGTTGTTTTCGGGTGTTTTCCCATGTAAGAAATTCTTACACGGGAAAACACCCAAATACAACAAAACCAGCATACCTACACCCATGAAAATCTACGAAAACACACACACACACGCACACACTTTTTTTATTCTGTTGAATGCTTATGTAATAATTCTGAAAATGAAAAAAAAATGATGCTCAAAAAAAGGGGACCTGATCCACTGTCTTGGATCATGACATGAGTTAAGAGCAATCATGACATGAGTTAAGAGCAAACAAGGTTTTACAAAAAAACATTGATGGTAAAGCTAAGACAATAAGGCATTTCGTCTCTCACCATACACCCACTGGAGTTTGGTTTTCAAATAATCTAGTGGGACAAACAGTGGAGGACAATCTAGTTACTAAGAAGAAGTTATTTCACAGTGCAGTTACTCAAAAGAAGTGCTTATCAGTCTCCTCCAAGTATTCCTCACAGAAATTAAATGAGTTGCACATATATTTTCAGCACAAATCTAGAAAGATTTTCTATAGGAAAAAATAGCTTTCTTGAGGATTATGTTATTTGCTAACAATAAATTGCAAATACAGTATATATGTGTATAAGCAAACATTTCCCTGTAAAGGGCCACAAAATAGGCATAATGTGATCACAGTAACTAGAACAAGTCAAAATGTAATCTGCTCAAGTGGCCTTCAAATGCAGCTCTATGTAGAGTGCTTTGCAGACTCTATCTCTGTAGGACTAAGGATGAGTTATCGTAGGCATATTCTTCTGCTCCAGAAAGAGCCATAACTCTTAGTCCAAACTGGACAAAGGTTATCCTAGCCACAATCCTCAATTCTTCAGAGGCTGTGCTGGCCATAGCCTCCATTTCTCCATCTGGTAATAGCTGCAAGCTATGGAAGGGACCCCAAGTCACAAATTTATTCTTTCAAGGGAAGTGCCAAGTCTCCCTGGAACTGGCAGGATACTATAATGAATAGACTATAATTCGACTTTGCTAAGTGTGTTTTGTACCATTAAAACGCCATCAGCTCCCAGGCACTGTGATAGTATTTTACAGCACTTGCAACCAATCCATCGTTGGCCAAATAGAGCTAGATATAATCAACATATTAATATTAGTGCACCCTAAATAACCAGATGGTTTCCTATACAGGTAGTCCTCAACTTATAACCACAACTGAGCCCAAAATTTCTGTTCCTGAGACATGTTAAATGAGTTTTCCCCATTTTATGACCTTTGCCACAGTTATTAAGTGAATCACTTCAATTCTTAACTTAATTTCATAATTGTAAAGTAAATCAGGCTTCCCCATTAACTTTGCTTGTGGGAAGATAACAAAAGCTGATCACTGTAAAAGTACAACTATCATAAATATGAATTAGTTGCCAATCGTTCTTAAATCTGAAATACAACAGGTATAACCCATAAGAAACCTTATATAAAAAAGGTGGTTTATGTATGTATGCAAACATACTGCAAGATTAATTTTGGTTACAGCTACTGTGAAAAGCAATAGTTGTAAAAATATTGCAACACTGTCATTCCAGCATCTCTTTAAAAAAAACTTTAAAAAATAAATGGTATAATAATTTCAGGTGAGAAACCTATAACATCAGCAATTTGATTTCCATTAACTTTCTTTTTCAATCAGGAGTTTGTATCAGTCAGTTTAACTCCATGCTACAGTTCATATTGGCTAACCAAGGTATGTAGGAAGCACACCATAATAGTAGTGGGGGATTTTAACTACCCTGACATCAACTGGGAAACAAACTCTGTACAAAATGGAAGATCCAACAGGTTCCTAACAAACCTAGCAGAAAGCTTTGTTTCCCAAAAAGTAGAGAAGGGAACAAGGGGATTAGCCATATTGGACTTAATTCTCACTAACAGAGAGGAAATACAATACAATACAATACAATAGCAGAGTTGGAAGGGACCTTGTAGGTCTTCTAGTCCAACTCCCTGCGTGGGCAGGAACCTTATACCATTTCAGACAAATGGCTATCTAACATCTTTTTAAAGACTTCCAGGGTTGGGGCATTCACAACTTCTGGAGGCAAGCTGTTCCAGAGGTTAATTGTTCTAACTGTCAGGAAATTTCTCCTTAGTTCTAAGTTGCTTCTCTCCTTGATTAGTTTCCACCCATTGCTTCTTGTCCTGCCCCCAGGTGGGGGCAGGACATGATAGAAATGATAGAAGGTGTTGAAGCCACAGGAAACCTGCGGGCAAGTGACCATGCAATATTGGAATTCAACATTATTCAAACGCAAGTAGTAGAACAAAGCCAAACTAGAGTCTTAGACTTTAAGAGAGCTAATTTCAATAAACTTAGAGAGACCTTGAGAAAAATTCCATGGATGAGAATCCTCAAGGGGAAAACAACTCAAGAAGCTTGGGAAATTTTGAAAAATGAGATTATAAAAGCCTAATCTAGTACAATACCAATGAAGAAGAAAAATAACAGCTCCCAAAAGAAACCAGCATAAAAAGTGGAAAGGAGGACATAACTAAGGCAGAATATCAGCAAATAGCCTGAGCCTGTAAAGATGAAGTGAGGAATGAAGAAATGCTGGCCACAAAAGTAAAAAATAGCCAAAAAAAACAACAACTTCCAACATGTTAAAAACAATAAAGTTAAAGAAACAATTGGTCCACTGCTGGGAGAAAGTGGCAAGAAGGTGACAAGCAACAGGGAGAAAGCAGAACTAGTTAACTCATTTTTTGCATCTGTCTTTACACGAAGGGATAAAACAGTCCAACCGATCAAATCAACACCACAAAAATCAGATTAGGAACATAAATTGAAATAGGGAAGAAAATAGTAAGTGAGCACTGTCTACCCTAGACAAGTTCAAATCAAGGGAGTCAAACTATTTTCCAAGGCACCTGATGGTAGAATAAAAAGCAATGGGTGGAAACTATTCAAGGAGAGAAGCAACTTAGAACTGAGGAGAAATTTCCTGACAGTTAGACCAATTAATCAGTGGAACAACTTGCCTCCAGAAGTTGTGAATGCCCCAACATTGCAAGTCTTTAAGAAGATGTTGGATAGCCATTTGTCTGAAACGGTATAGGGCTTCCTGCCTAGGCAGGGGGTTGGACTACAAGACCTCCAAGGTCCCTTCCAACTCTGCTATTGTATTATATTGTTTATTCCACTAAAATATCTACCCTCTTTTAAAATGTATTTATTTAAAAGCCAATGGAGGCATTTTAATATGTATCTGGGTCATTTAGCACCACATTTTTCAATACTCATGATGCTTCCAAACATTCCAAGAATTATGATATGCAGCCATTGAAAGTATTTAAGATCAGAACAAATGACAGAATTTTGATGATATAATCACTTTAATGACCAGTGGATATTTAATACAAAAGAAAGAAAGCCCAGAAATCTATCATACCAAATGCAAAAATATTTATCGCCATACATCTTTACTATTCCATATAAGATCTCCAAATACAAGATCTCCCAGATACTATGCTACTAACATCCTATTGTAAGTGTATTTTAGTACTACTTTTTTAAAATGTCATAGTCATGTCAGGTTAAAAGTTTTCAGTGTGTAAATATAAATATCAGAGGGATTTAAAGAATTATGATTAACAGTTTTAAGTGCTGCATTCTTCTTCATGGGACTTCTATCTTGTATATCCCTCTTTGGAAAGTAGTTCTAATAACTGATTCTGATTTAACCCTTTGGCTATGTTTGGGAAAGGTTAGCACATTTCAGCTAGAATGCTAGATCAAGATATTACACTGGCACTAGGGAAAACTGCTGTAATTTGTCTACCTTCAGCTCGCTGTCTATTGAAATTCTCAGTCATCCAGGTCAGGATTGTCCCAAAGGTACTTTTTCAAAAGAAAACTGAACTTTTTTTTCCCTTGAAGACATTTTCCTTCTCACCCAAGAAGCTTTTTCAGTTCTGATTGGTGAGAACTTTCGTCGAAAGGAAAAACAAAGTCCAGTTGCTATATTTGGTTGTTTGGATCAGTCACTCTCTTTAGTACAATCTATTTCATTGGATTGTTGCAATCTGGAACAACAATAGAAGGCAAATATAATTATGATAGCTAAAAGTCTTAAAGTAAAAAGTGGGGTTTGAATCTAACAAATTACCATGAGCATTTTACTATTTTTTTACATTTTACTGTCATTTTACTATCACTTCTAGAGTATACACTCTGAATACATGATTACAAGGAAACTCCAGAGATTATCAACATATTATAATTTTTGGGATGAAATATGTAACAGGACCCCTCAGAATATGAATGATAAAAGAGAACTGTTGCAGTAAAGACATTTCAGTCCAATGGAGAGGGAAGCATAAGAAAGAAAGTCAGTGTAACTCTACACCTATGCTAGGTGTAAGTTAAAATTGAAAATTACTTTAGCTGGCCTTCACAATGCTATTATATTACTTCATTATTAGTACCAATATTTGCCAAAATCCAAGTCATTCTTGTTCCTAAATTTACAAGCCTCACAAATACTTGTCTAGATAAGAATCTATCCTTGAGTAATCAGGAACTCTGGAAGACAGTAGAGAGATAGCACTTAAGAGCATGGGTGCAAGAACTCACGGTGCAAGAAATTAGGAAGCAAGATGGATCAAATACTAATACACTCTAAAAGAATACCGCCTACTCTGGGAGACAGATCCAACCACCAATCAGCTGTGTCAGGCTGTGTTGAAGCTGACCAGGTTGTTTGTTGTTTGCTTCAAGGTGGCAAATTGCTGGGAGGCAGATTCCCCCCCCCCCTTGTTTTCTTCCCCAAAAGCTAGGTGCATCTTATAGTCCGGAGCTTCATATAGTCCGAAAAGTATGGTACTTGAAAATGGAACTTGCTATGACTTATGGCATCATAAGAGGATATGTGTGATGTAAACAGAAAATAATAATATGAAAATATTGCTTCTGATTTCCAAATTTTCTCTAACCAGTATAAGAGAGTTTTCCTTGCTACAAAAAGTTAAATACAGCTTATCTAAAATGTCTGTAGTAAACCACTCACATTTCTATGTTTCTAACAAAAAAAATAGTCCCTTTATAAATCATATTTTCCCTGCTTCCTTAAAAAACTTATTTGTCTGATCCTTTTTGGTTTTTGTCCCAGTGGGGGGCACTGGGGACATTCTCTTGAGTTCATGTAGGTCAGTTGTGAGTCCAACCAATTCTCTCTCTCTCTCTTTCTCTCTCTCTTTCTCTGTGTCTTTTTCTCCCCTTCCTTCCTCCCTCCCTTTCTTCCTCTCTCTGTACTCCACCTCTCTCCCTTTCTCCCTCCCTACCCTTCGCTCTCTTCACAACACCTATTGTCAGAGGGAGGGAGATAAACATAATGGACTACCATTTAAAAAGTATTACAACTTCCAAATTGTGATGGACCCAACTGACAGTGAACCCAGACTCCCTGGGCTTGTGAAGCATACATTTCACATATAACTGTAATGCATGCAATTGTACAGAATCATGAGAGAACATTCATTATGTCTAAATAATGCAAGGTGAATATTGTTTGAATTACTAACACTCAAAACATTCAGTACAAGTCACTTGACATTAATTTCCTTGGTCAAATCTTTTTTGGAAATAAGTCTGTTTTGACAAGCAATTTACCAAGTATCTTTGTAGAGAGAGGTAGGCTTGATGGGTTGTTGCATTAGCTACTTGACATTTGTCCCCAGTCAGACCGGATGCCACATGAAAAATTTACTCTGGCAAAGGGCTCCCAGGAATAAACAGTTCTCTAGTGTGGCTCACAGGGGAATCGACAAGGTGAGCGGAACTTCAACTTGTCACGGATGCACTGTTCTGACGAACATAAGTAGATGCTAATGGCTAAATCGTGACAGAATAAAGTCCCACAACCATATGGCTAATTGCCACAACAATATCTTCAGTGTTATTAATCAAGTTTTCATAGTGTGCCATGATAATTGGAATAATTAGAAGCTGCATAGGCATTGCTTTTTTTCTCTCTGTCTCTCTCTCGCACACATGCAGACTCTGCAGACAAGCATCTAGAAGAACCACTATTTCTATGCTGCATTATTTAGTGCACATTTTTCAACAAATATGGTAGTTAATTAATGAATTCACTGTTTTTTCATCTGAATCTTTTATTACCAAGAGGGTTTCTACAGGAATATGTGGATAATTAAATGAGTCCATTGTCTTCTACTCATAGTGGCTAAATTCCCACCATGCAACTCTGCTAGCTGTAGGCAGTTTATTTTAGAAAACGTATGTCTGTTGTTTTATAAGTCATATGTAAAATAGAATATGACTGCTATCCCACTTATGTTTGCCCTGACGTAATCCTAATTGAAATCTATAGGACTTGACTCTGAAGTACTTCGTTACCTAATCATTCTTTAACAGGCTGCAAATATAAGAACTACGCGCCAAAACTCTGTTGCAAAATTAAGAAATCATATATTAAAGTAATTTATTTTTTTACTTTTATTTTAATCACATTTATATCCCACCCTTCTCCACAAAGGACCCAGGGCGGCGCACAGGAATTTAAAAACATACAAAACAATAAATTTTAAAACATATTAAATTATAATCCTATGCTAAAATCCAAATTAAAATCCCCAGTTTAAAAACTATCTAAAATAGCCCCGACGGGAGGTTAGGCTAGGCCGGCTTGCTGAAAGAGATGTGTCTTTAGACACTGGCGGAAGGGGCGGAGGTCCGAGATGGTACGCAATTCAGGGGGTAGGTCGTTCCAAAGGGCAGGGCCCGCCACAGAGAAGGCTCTTCCCCTGGGTGTCGCCAGACAGCATTGCCCGGCCGACGGCACCCTGAGAAGGCCCTCTCTGTGGGAGCGGATCGGACGAAGGGATGTATGGGGCAAGAGACGGTCTCGCATATAACTAGGCTGCATATAATGAACTTATATGCAGCTTTGTTTTAATTGCATTTAAAAAGCTTACATGAAGCATATTTTAACACTGCCAAGTGCAACATAGCAGTTTAGTTTTAGTACTGTAAGAGCTCAAGAATGCCAAAAAATATATCCTACATCTGAATTAAAGATATACGTAACGCATCTATTTAGCATTTTTTGCTAAGGTGAGTGCTTAAATCATCATTGTCATTCATTTTGTATACTTGGTCTTTTTACAATTGTATAGGCAATGAAAAGCCACCCAGGATTTCCTGGATGCATGTGTAAATAGTTATTGAACTGGTCAATATAACTGGAAGATTAATGATAATGACTTTCTTCATGAATATATGAAGGCATTATTAGCCAAACTAATGGATAGATATGGACTGCTGTCTATGGCCTTTGAAGGACAGTTTAATTTAGATTCAGAAGTTAATTTATGCATAACATGAAATACTGTGGTGAAAATAAAACATTCTGCTTCTGTTTTCTAAAAAATTAGTTTTTCCTTGATCAAGAATTTGCAGAACAATATCCTTCAGATGTTCTGTAGGCAGTACCAAAGGTGGGTTCGGCCCACTTCGGGCAAATCAGTAGTGGCAGTGGCATGAGGCTCCGCCAACTCTCTCCGACACTGCTATTCATGTGCAGAAGTGTTCTGCGCGGGGAGGGCGGAGCTGCGCCATGCCAATACAACACGGGGTCTCAGCGCTCTGAGACCTCCATTGAACTTTTGCTGTCCCCTGGTCCATTTGGACCTAAACCGTCCTGTAGGGATGACGATGAGGAAGACAAAGCCTTGCTGGTCACAGGGATACCGCAAAACCCCTGTTTGACCCAAGGGAAGACCTTCTACAATGCGACAAACAGGCAGCCCCCAGGGCTGACAAAGGCGGAGGCAAGCTTCAGAAGGAAGGAAGGAAGCTGAAAGGGAAAGTGCGAGACTGGGAAGGTATTTTTATTGTTTTGAAACATTTTGCTTAAAGAAATTTTTTTTCTTAGTAAACTAAAGCTTTTAATTATGAAATAAATGGCGGAATCAATCTAATACGCTTTGAACTGGGAGGTTTCCTTTTTCTGTTATTTTTCTGTAATTGTGGATTGAAACATTAGTAACAAGGTTTTTTTTTCCTTTGAAAGTGGATTATTTCTTTTCTTTCTATTTTTTGTTACTTCAAATCTTGAATTTGGGACTATTTTTATAATTCCTCCTTAAGACTTATTGCTTATTTTTAAAATCCAACAAGAATTATACTCTTTACTTTTTTTCTAACAACAAAGAAGAAAGATATATTAAAAAGTGAAAATCTGCAACACTGCCACTGGGAGGTCAGCGGCTGGTCTTTATGAGACAATCTATTTTTTTTAATTTGAAGCAGCTGTGAAAGTTACAGAGCATGAATTGTTTTTAACAGGTGCTTTTTGATAACTGACAGCAATATTTTCTTTGGGAAGATATAACATAGAAGGATCAAAGTAATCCAATGAAAAGATAAAATAGGCCTGAGACCAGGTTGGCAGTGAGAACCAAATTTCATTACTTTTTGGATTTGTCAACATGGTTCCATATCTAGAAGAGGATACTTTAGAAAATCAGAAGGCTTTGGCTGGAATCTTAAACTTTCTGAAACAACATGGAAGAAGAATTGATAAAAAACTGGACAAACGTTTGTCTGTCACACCAAGCTGCGAGCAGTTGAAGACTCCAGAAATTAAAGAAAAAGAAGAAAATGTTGAAGATAAAGAGATACTTATTTTAGTTGAAGATAAAAATAAAGATATGATAACAGAGAACTTTACCAACGGATCAAATGTGGGACAAAATAAAAAGAAGGAAATTCTAAAAAGAGAATTTGAGGAATGTGAGCCTCATTTTGGTCATCAAGGAAAAGAGGGGGGGGGGGAGAATTGAAGATGGATGTAAGAGGAGAAATCTCTCCAGAAATATGTCTGACATTCAAAGACAAACAATGTGTAAAGATAGAAACTGGGCAGCGGTATTATTTGAGAGTTATACTGGACAATAAAGTGCGAAAAGAAATTTATAAAAAAACCTGGAAGGAAAAATAAAAAGAGTAGGGGGCAACAAAGCAACAGAGATAAGTCCAACTCGCTACTGGAAAGACACTGGCTGATAATGAAAGTTGTTATCCTTTGATGATTAATAACTAGATATATTGTTTTAGACTATCATTGAAAAATTATTAGTCAGTAAATAATTATCTACAATAAGTAACTAATAATAATGCTATAGCTTAATGATATATATCTATGTATTTATGTATGTGTAGAAATGCATGAATATGAGGTTGGATATAAACAAGACTGTTATTTCGTAGGAATGTTGATGAATGTAATTTAACAAAATGGGGGAGAATTTTAGCAAACTTAAGACTGTTTTAGATTGTTATTGAAGAACCACCAGCTAATAAACTATGAGATATAATAAGAGTAACGGAATAACGCCCTGGGTCCTAACAAGGAGAAGGGCGGGGTATAAATTTAATAAAATAAATAAATAAATAAATAATTATAGATGATATATTTATATAGGTGTATGCATGTATGCATGTATGTTTGGAATAGACAATGGATGCCATTATGTGGTTATGTTCAAGTAAGACATGTCTGAAGAAGAATATGGAATATTAGAGGAGAATTCTGGTGTAATGATATTAAGATATATAATGAATCTTTTGATTTAAAATCTATAAAATGAGATTATTCATGAATAATAATGATTCTAGAAATGCACAAGAGTTATGTGTAACCAGTCGACATACTTTCCAAAGGATACAATGCAGATGATTTTTCCTTTTTGTATTTTTGCTTTATTAAAAAATAAATAAAATTTTCTCAAAAACAACAACATATACCTGAATGTTGGGGGGGGGGGGGAGAAGTGTTGTGCGCGAGCGAACCAGTAGTAAAAATAATGGAAACCCACCACTGGGCTGTTTGATAAGTAGCTGGGGTGGCCTAAGCTACTAGAATTGAAAACAGACTTTGATTGAAGCTTAAAGCAGACCCCCCAACCTGGTATTCTCCAGCTGGTCTGGAAGTACAACTTAGAAAATTCCTAACTAGGATAGGAGGGCAGTTGGTACTTTTAATTCCAACCCATTTGTAGACCATAAAGCCAGGAAAGTGTTTTATCATTAAAATATGTTCTAAAATTGCAGTTAATATTTTAATCAAATATTTGCCCTCTTCTTTTGTATCTATTCATGGCTAAGCCTTACAGAAAGCTTTGGTAACCCAGTATGTGCTTTCTTTAATCTATTAATTTTTTAATACCAAGAAAAGAAACGTTATTTCTTTTGGTAGTTGGTTTTGGCACTAAACGGCTCACTAACAGTTTATCCTACTATATTACTTCATGCAGTGAAGAACAGTCACTTACATGGGAGAAAATAGAGAAATGAATTCCTGCAAACAATATTCTTGCCACTTTATCAAGCTGTCTCTACTAGTTGTGGTTCCTTTTGTTTTTAATCACATTTAAGTCCTTTTTCAGGCATTCAGTTTAATACATATAGGGCAGTGATGGCTAACCTTTTTTGATTTGCTTGCCAAAAGCGGGGGGAGTGCAGGGGGTGGTGCATGGGTGTGCCACACCCATAATGCTATGTTTTTTGCTTTTTTCGCCTTCCCCAGACTTCAGAGGGTTTCTAGGAGCCTGAGGAGGGTGAAATCAGCCTCCCCCCCACCTCCAGAGGCTTCAGGAGCTTCCCTGAAGCCTCCAGAGGACGAAAAACGGCCTCAAAAGGTCTAAATCAGCTGGCCAGCTCACACATGCGCACTGGAGCTGACAGCACAACGCCTTGCATGCCCTAAGAAATGGTTCCGCATGCCACCTGTGGCACCCGTGCTATAGGTTCACCATCAAGGATATAGGGTTTCCCTCTGAATAGAGAATGATCTGTGCATACTATTTCCATCCTTTTCTTTCATTGGCAATGTGTTCAATTGGGAATATGAAGGAGAGAGTCTTGTAGTCTAAACATTAGTACCCCACATGCAAAATTCATGTTGGTATATATTAGATCGGGAACAGCATTTCTGCCATTGTCATGTTATACATGTGTATAACTCTCTGAATGGATGCATTCTTCCAAGCAACACATCTTTCAGCATTCATGAGTAAAAATGATGAAACCAAGATAGATTCCACAATATTAACAGTAGGTGATAAAACAGGATATAATTCTTGCACTGTTCTGTTGTATTTATCCTACTTCTTGTAACATAACATTAATAGTAACTATTATTTTTTTAAAAGAAGCTAATGAAATAAAACTAAAGAAAGCCCTACCAACTTTAGGGAAAAGCAATAATTATCAAAGTGCCATTTTGAATATGAGAGCCTTTTCCAGTTTAGATAAAGCAATCTGAGGACTATTTTATAGAGAATGAAAGTTATGAGAAGAAAATGCAATAGGGGAATGTGTTATTTTGCTTTTATATGATATTTTTTTACTGAAACAACAATATTAATCCAATTCTGGAAAATTTTCCAAGGTGTGTGAATTTTTTTTTGTATATTTGTCAGATGAGGATAAACAAGTTGCTTATAGTGTGTAAAAATTATGTAATAGCTTGCAACCTTAGAGAAACATGAGAACTGCACAATCCCTGAGTGCATGTTAATAGAAGGTATCTTAAGATTTTTAATAGGAATGTATTAATTAGTATGAAATACTACTGACCTTATAAACAGTTAATATAATTTACTTTTGACTATAATAAAGTTGATTTGACTTTGATATTTTGGAAAACACTGTTTAAGGAGCTATTTACTTCTGAATTCTTTCATTGTCTCTGTGAAGTAAGAAATTATATAATTATGCAATAATATTTGAACACAATTTTTTAAAAGGGTGTGCTAATAGAGACCTGGTTGGGCCACGAGGGAGGACTTCCCCTCGTTGAAATGTGCCCGCCAGGCTACCGCGCTTTTCATCAGCCCCGGGTCCAAGGTAGGGGCGGTGGGGTAGCGGTCATTATCAAGGAAGGTCTTGAGCCAAGAGAGACCATTGTGCCACAGACTTCCGGTTGCGAGTCCCTCTGCGTGAAGTGGGGCCTAGGGAGGCAGTTGGGCTTGCTGGTTATATACCTGGCTCCTCGCTATGTAGCAGCAGCCCTGCCCGAGCTCCTGGAGGTGATCGCTACGGTGGCAGTGGAGACCCCCAGACTTATAGTCATGGGGGACTTTAATCTGCCATCGTTGGGCGAATCATCCGAGGTAGCTCGGGAGTTCATGGCTTCCATGACGGCCATGGACCTGACCCAACTAATTCAAGGCCCCACCCACGAGGGTGGACACACACCGGACCTCATTTTTGTCTCAGGCCAATGGAAGAGTGATCTGGGTATAGGGGACACAGTCATCACACCCTTGTCATGGTCGGATCACTCACTTCTCTGGCTCGACTTTCCGACCGCTACTCCCCTCCGCGAGGAGGCGGTGCCAGAACCACCTATCTGGTTCCGCCCCAGGCGCCTGATGGACCCGGATGGGTTCCAGATGGCGCTTGGGCCACTTCCTGTACCCCTGACCCGCGCCCCGATGGAGGACCTCGTGGCCGCATGGAATATTGCGACCACGGGAGCCTTGGATCGGGTCGCGCCCTTGTGGCCTCTCTTGCGGCGCCGAGCCGCCCCGGCTCCTTGGTTTACCGAGGAGCTGAGGGCGATGAAACGCCGCAAGAGATGCCTAGAGGGAAGATGGAGGGCTACTCGCTCTGAATCTGACCGGACACAGGTAAGAGCCCATTTACGGACTTACATTGTGGCGCTGAGAGTGGCTAAACGCCATCATTGTGCTACTCTCATAGCATCCGCAGAAAACCGCCCTGCCGCCCTGTTTAGGGTGACCCGTTCCCTCCTTCAACAGAGGGTGCGGGAAGCCCCGCTACAGGGTAGAGCAGAGGAATTTGTGACTTTTCTGCAGGACAAAACCGCTCAGATACAGAACGAGTTAGCCCCCATTCTTGGTCCAGTGGGGTGCCACGAGGCCGATCTTGTTTGGGAGGAATTTGACTCCGTTGCTTCCGAGGATATGGACAGGCTACGTGGGCGACTGCGAGCCACCACATGTTTATTGGACCCGTGCCCCTCCTGGCTTGTACTGGCATCCTGGGAGGTGACACGAGGCTAGCTCCAAGAGGTTGTCAACGCTTCTTTGAGTGAGGGTTCCTTGCCTGCTTCCCTAAAAGAGGCTATGGTGAGGCCCCTCCTTAAGAAGCCCTCTTTGGATCCAGCTCTTTTAACCAACTATCGTCCTGTCTCCAACCTTCCCTTTTTGGCGAAGGTTGTTGAGAGTGTGGTGGCACAACAGTTTCCCCGTCACCTGGAGGAAGTTGATTATCTAGACCCACGCCAGTCCGGCTTTCGGCCCGGGCATAGCACCGAGACGGCATTGGTCGCGTTGGTGGATGATCTCTGGAGGGCCAGAGATGGGGGTTGTTCCTCCATCCTGGTCCTATTAGACCTCTCGGCGGCTTTCGATACCATCGATCATGGTATCCTATTGCATCGGCTGGGGGGGTTGGGGGTGGGAGGCACCGTTTTACGGTGGTTCTCCTCCTACCTCTCTGGCCGATCGCAATTTGTGTTGGCAGGGGAGCAGAGGTCGACCCCGAGACCCCTCACATGTGGGGTGCCTCAGGGGTCGGTCCTCTCGCCTCTCCTGTTTAATGCATACATGAAGCCGCTGGGTGAGATCATCCGTGGTTTTGGGGTAGAGTACCATCTATACGCTGATGATACTCAGCTGTATATATCTACCCCAAACCACCCCAACGATGCCGTAGCGGTGATGTGCCAGTGCCTGGAAGCCGTGCGGATCTGGATGGGAAGCAACGGACTCAGGCTCAACCCGACCAAGACCGAGTGGCTGTGGTTTCCGGCTGCCCGATTCAACCAGCTTTCTCCAACGCTGGCCATAGGGGGCGAACATCTTGCCCCTGTGGATGGGGCGCGCAATTTGGGTGTCCTCCTGGATACCCGGCTGTCTATGGAAGAGCAAGTGACAGCCGTGGCCAGGAGGGCTCGCCTGGTCCGCCAATTGCGCCCCCTATTGGATCGGGACGCCCTTCGCACAGTCACTCATGCCCTCGTGACATCCCGACTGGACTATTGTAACTCCCTCTACATGGGGCTCCCCTTGAAGTGCACCCGGAGGCTTCAGTTAGTTCAGAATGCAGCCGCGCGAGCAATCATGGGAACCACTAGGTTTACCCACATTACACCGCTCTTGCGCGAGCTGCACTGGCTGCCTGTCGTCTTCCGGGTGCGCTTCAAGGTGTTAACTATCATCTTTAAAGCGCTCCATGGCTCGGGACCTAGCTACCTGCAGGATCGGATCCTGCCTCACACATCCTCACGGCCGATTCGCTCCCACAGAGAGGGACTTCTCCGGGTGCCGTCCACTAGACTTTGTCAGCGGGCGACGCCCAGGGGAAGGGCTCTCTCTGTGGCGGGCCCGGCCCTCTGGAACGACCTTCCCCCCGATATTAGAACGACCACGGACCTCCGCTCCTTCCGCTTGAAATTGAAGACTCATCTTTTCCGCCTGGCCGGCCTAGGGTAGTCTCTCTCTCTATGGGTTTTTAAATGTATGGGGATTTTTAGTTAATGGGATTTTAGCACAGGAATTAATTTAATCTGTTTTAATTTTGTTATGTATGTTGTATATTTATTGTTTTTATTTCCCCTGTGCACCGCCCCGAGTCCCTGTGGGGAGAGGGAGCGGTCAATAAATTTGGCTATTATTATTATTATTATTATTAATAGTCTCGTTAGAGAAAACGTTTGGGACTTTTTGACATGGCTTGAATTTCAACATTTTAATCTGCATTATAAGGAAGTATTCATTGGGTTTTGCAAGTATCAGAAAGCTTCATTTTTGCAACTTCTAAAAATATACAGAAAATCAGGGCACTATATCAGTATATGAATTGTACAAGGCAAATTCTTAATATTCCAAATATGGGAATGGGCTATGGGAATGGATTATTATGCAACATCTAAAGACCATATTTGACTTGCAACAATGGATCATTGATATGTGCCCTTTGTAAATTTTATTCCTTTTTCAATAGGAAATTGTCTCATATTCTTAAACTATTTTATATAGCATTATGTACTATTTTTCATTTTGTTTCTCTTCTAAAAATTTAAACATCATGTTATGATGGTATTCAAATCATGATTTCATAATATTCTTGTTAAACACTTTTGTATTTTATTTATTTATGTCATACCATTGATCCAGTTATCTATGATTTGTAGCTGCATTCATTACATTTATTCTCAGTAATCCTTAATAAAAACAATTTCTTTTGAAAGTTTTAAATTTAATATTTTTAAAGTCATTCTAGAACATTAATATTTCTCTTTAAAGTCATTATTAAACTATCATTTGTGAGTAGTAATTATGAATTTTGCTATTAAGATGTAATTATACAGAAATCTGTGTAAAACCCAGGACTATGCTTTTTAGAACGGAAATAGTAATAATTTTCTTTCTAAAGAAGAAAGTCCTTCAGTATTTTAGACTGATTTACAATTCTATGTTGGTGTGGTAAATACAAATTATTGTGTTACGAAATGTGATAAAAGGGTGCACCGTCTTGAGCATAGCAGTCTGCAGGTGTAGCAGATGTGAGACTAGAATTAACAGGACAGAACTATAATTAAACTATACAGCCATTCAAAAGAAAGGGACTCCTCTTGTCCAGTGGTATCATTAAGTGAAACTTAGATTATATCTACATATTGGAAAGAACAGTAAAAGTGTGTTAATTAGTATAAAAACATTCCGACTCAGACATAATTCTTTAGAGCATCTATTTTGTTTTATAGGAAGAGAAAGCATGCTGTAATCTAGGCAGTTAGAGATGTTAGGGATCCTTGGTTTATGGATACTACTACAATGTTGCTGAAAAGGTACAGAGCAGTTAGAATACAATAACTTTCAGTTGTGTGAATTGCATATACCCGTCAACTCTGCAAGGCCAATATGATTTCAAAAGGAAATCCTTTAACTCTCTAATTCTTTGAAAATAATAACTCATCATCCCAGTACTTAATATTCTCAAGAGACAATTTAAAAAGAAAAGAAAAAAACACCAAAAGACTGACTTGAGTATCCGTAGTTAATGCCACATCATAAAACAATACAGAAGAAAATGGAATTTCTGATTTTTAAAAAAATTGAATCCTACTATATCACAATACGTTTCCCTCTCCCATTTCACAGACACAAATGTTCTTTTTAGTGTATTAATTTTATCTGTTTCTAGTACAAATTTCTCACAATCTGTGAATCATAAGTTTGGTGAAAAGAAAGATTTTATTCACAGCCCAAGTTATATTTAACACCCAAAATAAATAATTTCTGTATGGTAATCTCCAAGATGAAATCTTCCACGCCTTGTGCAGTACAATTAGCAGTAAATTGTGCAAAGATTCTATGGTTTATCTTCCTTTTCAAGTTTTGGGAGTTCTGATTTGTAGCACTTGAGATATATATTATATTTGCTTGTTTAAATTACATGAAGAATTTTATTATATTTCTGAATTTTAATTGCATCAGCTATAAGCATAAAATACAGCTGAAAGTTACCTTTGCATTGCATTTGCAATGGTTATAACTTGATAATATAAATGTCTACTTAGGATTGGCATTTGACATGGGATTAAAGCATTTGGCTCAGTTACTTAAGAGCTTTTAAAAGAAAGGCATACTTCTTAAACAATTTGTTCAATTCCATAACAACTTTTTATAATTGAGCTCATCAGGAATATAAGATTGGGTGGCATACAAACTACCAGTTTAATAGCATTTCAAAAATAGTGCTTTTATGCACCTTAATACACTTCTTTAAGTAATCCTGTTAATGCAGAATTTGACATTTTCTAAATCACATATTGGCTTACATACCAGGGGGAAGGGGAATCTATTCTTAGAGTTACTTTCATATAGAAAGTTCAAAAATGAATCATTAACGTGTTTTCATCTACAATCATGTGACTCCAGTTAAGTACTATATCTAATAAATTATGAGGGTATTTGGTGGTCTCTGAGCCTGCTTGTTTCCTTGTAGATGTTTCATTACCCAAACTAGGTAACATCATCAGTGCTAGTACAGAGCTGTCAGCAAACAGCACTCCTTACTAGCACTGATGATATTACCTAGTTTGGGTAATGAAACATCTACAAAAAAACAAGCAAGGTCAGAGAGCACCAAGGACATATAATGTCAACCCTGAGCTACAAATATTCTCCTTTATTAATAAATTAGTATATATTGGATTTCTGTATAAATTATTATTTCTCATTTGTGATGTGCAGTTTTTTATGTGTTCCTTGGAATTTCTTTCTAGGAGATGGATAAGGCTTCTATTTGGACGAGAATTTCTCCTTCAGGACCTTCTTGTTGTTTGGGATGCATTATTTGCTGACAGCATCACTCTTGATTTAGTTGACTACATTTTCTTAGCTATGTTGCTATATATTAGAGATGCCTGTAAGTATTCTTATCATATCTGTCTAAATAGTACATATAACTTGTTCTTATACAATGTGTATAACTTTTCTACTTGAAATATAGTTTTTTAAAACTGGCAATAGATGGTATCTAATTGTTAGCATATGAAAGCAGTTACATTAATAGTAAAAATCATGATAATGCTCATATTCCTTCTATGCTTGTTTTCTTATACAGAATTCTAAATAGAATTGCATTATGTAGTGTTCAAAGTAAGTATAGATCGCCACCTTCTGCCAGATACTACAAACTGAGTAAAAATCTATTTCATTATTGACATATTTTGCAATTCCTTTCTGTCCTTTTTTCTATTAACTATTTAATATGCCATTTATGTATTACAATTAATTCAGAATATTTATCATAATTTCAGAATTTATTGAGAAAACTCTGTTTTTTAATTAAATGCACAATGTATTACATGACATTTGGAGTTAAAAAATCTTTCTTAAACAAATTTAGGAATCTTGAGCAGCTTAGAAGTAAATAAAAGATATTTGTAATCTAACTCAGATTTACCTCAGTTGTTTGATGAACTTGCTTATAGTACATGATAAATAAAATAATTAATTAATATTAATTGGACCATCCAGTTTAGGAACTTACTACCATTATAAATGTAAATATATATAACATCTTCTTGATAGCTTCTAAAAAATCAGTGTTCTTTAGTTGATCTGAAGGAATTACCCAAGTCTCCAAAAACCTATATACGCTTTTAGAGCCAAATCTTGAAAATATTTATGCTACTTTTAAAAATAATATTCTATTACGTCACATTGTTTAATTCTCAACATTCAGAAAATATGAGGTTGGCTCCAAATATATATTTCAATTTTATCTAAAAATTAGTTCAGCTACCCTACATGTATTCCCAGTCCCAGTTAGATATTCTCTTTGGCCAGCTTGTTTTCTAGATCATGTTGAATTAATGCTCATACATTTTTGTATACTATAAAAATGTATTTCTTTTATTTTAAAAAACATAGCTCAATTCTAGGCTTCTCGGCACAATAGCAGTGAAGCAGAAAATATTAAGTTCAAACCACTGAAGTAACATAATGGGAAACCTGCAAAATGAATATTTTTTACCCCCATCTCTTACAACGCTAAACACTTCAGAAAGTCTTGTGACAAAGTTGTAGTTTACGACAGACTTTGAAGACTTTATACGCCTTTCTCAGCTTTATATTAACAATAGGAATAGACTAGAAATAAGTTGAAAGCCAGGAGATGAGATTATAAAATAGGGCATTAGTTAACAGAAGTAATAGAAGTATTTAGAAGTATAGTACTTCTAATTTAATATTAGTAATTGGACCATCCAATTTAGGGATATATTTATCTTATTTCTACTTAATAGAAGTAACTTCTATTATGTCTGAAGTTGCAGTAAAAATTAAATAAAATGGAGATTTGAAACCTTAATCACATTTGATGCAAACGGCATACAAGTTGGAAATGAATGTTTCATTGTTTTCTAAAACCCATTAAAAGTACAAACTGCTAAATTTTCTAAAACGTGCCTGAGTATTTTCCAATAAACATATCCTTTACTATAAGCAAGCAAAACTATCACAAGGCTGCCACATTATGAAACCTGAAAGATTTCAAATCTTAGGTACAGTAAAAGATTTAAAGTTGCCAAGACCAAACTATATTAAATATAAGCACCAGATTGGTGTAATGGTTAAGGTGCTGAACTAGGAAATGAAGTTCTGCGACTTCTGGTTCTTTTGCTATGAAAGTAAGCTGAATGGCTTCAGGCCAGTCACATATTACCTCATAGAGTTGTAGCAGTAGGCAAAATGTGAGGTAGAAACCATTAACTGATATCCATTCATATTGAGTGACCATAATGTTCGGTATATTGAGAAAAAACTTTTGTCTAAGTTATTCCTAAAAAATGCATAATACTTCTTGTGATTTATTGTGCATGGAAAGTGCTTTTTGTTTTATCAAAAAAATATGAGGAGACAACAGTTGCCCAACATGGAATACTTAAATTTCTGTCTTTAACCTGAAGCCTACTTTTTACTTTTTGTAGCTTACTTTATTTAAAATATAGTGCCATTCCAAGTGCCAAAACTGCTAGATTTATCTAATTTTACTTATTTTAAGGCCTGTTAGTCCCAGAGATCTGTTGATCAAATCTCATTCCAGTGGTGAAATCTAAAATATTTTCCTACCGGTTCTGTGGGCATGGCTTGGTGGGGTTCTTGTGACTGGGTGTGCGTGGCTATATAGTCATGTGACGGGGGTGCCAAAAGACAGAAACTCACTTTAATAATGTCCTGCTGGAGCAGAGGGTTGGACTAGATGACCTTCAGGTTACTTCAAGCCATGGATTGCTGTGCTCTTTCAAGGTATCCTTTGAAACTGCGTCTAATGCCAGGTTTATGGTCGTCCCTTCCTCTCCTCTTTCTTTCTTTCTTTCTTTCTTTCTTTCTTTCTTTCTTTCTTTCTTTCTTTCTTTCTTTCTTTCTTTCTTTCTTTCTTTCTTTCCGCCTCCCTACCCCCTGTTTTTGGCCTAGCAGGCCTTAGGGAAGCCTCCTGGGAGCAAAAATAGACCCAAATGCTAAAAAAAGAAGTTAAAAAAAGGTTCCTACCATTGTGGAGCACAGCTCATCGCCGGAAATTTTATAACTTTATTAAGCAATTTTTTACTACCGGTTCAGGCGAACTGGCACGAACCAGTAGCATTTCACCCCTGTCTCATTCCAACAATAAACCATTTTGTCCTTCAATTTAAACATCAGATATTGTTAGTATATCAGAAATCAATTTGGAATAAAATGTTGGCCTTAATTTATTATTGATTGCCAGCACTAATTTTGGTAATAATATTGTGAGCATTTTAAAAAGATGACAGTCAACTCAGATTGGATATGTTCTTTGTTCAAATCAGTTCAAATAAAATGTTTTTGAGAGTTTTCCTGTATCTTTCAAAAATAAATTACTGGAATTACTCTCTTAACTCATCAATTAATTTTTATTTCAGTCTTACATAATATAAAGCATATATCAATGTTTATTAGTCCCTTCGGGGAGAGAGAGCGGGTTATAAATAAAATTATTATTATTATTATGATTATGATTATTATGCCATTTTCTTCTGCCTTGAAGGTTGGGCTAGTAGTTCTTGTCCCAGGCTTCAGCCTTTTTATTTCATAAATCATCTTAAGAGTCAACTAATATAATAAAATAGAATAGAAATTTAAAATTCTTAAATCCTTGCTTATGATTTGAATTGTTAAATTTCTACCTGTCTTAGATTGTGAATGTAATAGATAACTCATTCATAATAATAACCATATAGGTCCTTGGGAAGGATTCTGTAGCTGGACAAAAATACCAAATCTAGTCTAATTTGGTGACTGTACAACCCACCCATAATAATGCAAAGTGTTATATATAAAGTTGTGCATATTTTCATCTTGCATTTGTAAGGAAAAAATTACAGAAAACAAAGAAGACAGACTACAGGTTAGTATTCTCTAAGGAGCTAAATTTCTGGCTGCCATTAGCTTCTCCCCGGAAACCCTTTTTGCATGTTTAATATATTAGTATTTTTTGATGCTGAGGAATGCTTAACATCTGGCAGACTCCTATTTATTTTGTTTTTAGGCACTGATGAAAGAACAGGTTTTTCTCTGCTTACTTCACAGTATAGACAGTATCTTGTGGTTCATTCTTTTATGAAAATTTGATTTATATTTGCAGTTTTTTCCCATTTTTGAAATACTGTATAAAGTAGACATTTCATATATCTCTCTCTCCCTCTCTCTCTCACACAAACACACACACACACACCGAAAAACCAAAACAACACACACACCGAAAAACCAAAACAACACACACACACACACACACACACACACACACACACACACTGAAAAACCAAAATATTATTTGTCCAAACCAAACCAACAAATGAATTTAGTGTCTAAAATAAATAAGTAAAAGGCTGGGTTTTTTTTTAAATTGTAACTGTGTGCATTGCTTTTCAAACTATCCCTGGATTATATCAATTGCTGTTTGAATTTTTTAATGATTACTAACTTTGGGAAAAGCTGGAAGCATTTTCATGCTCTCTTGCTAAGATTTTTTTGCAGCTGGCCTTTACCTATGCCACCAACACCAATGTAATTAACAGTTCTGTGGAATATGATGCACATTTACTGTTTATATTCCATATTGCTGCTTCAAACATGATGGGAACAAGTACTATCTTAAATGATGCCATTACTGCTGTTGTCAAAGATCTGAGCACGAAGACCTGGTTTAAAGCATGTACTTTAAGCATGTCTGCTGGGGTAAAAAGCTCAGCAGACTCCAGATTAGTAAAAGCATGCAAGAAATTACAAATAACTCAACCTATTTCAGTTCACAGAAAAGCAACTGTTCAGTTTCACCGCTTTGGAATTGCATTCCACATATGATAAGACAATATATATAAATCTCCATCCCTCTGCCCCAGGATGGCAATCAACATATTGTTGCAACAGAAACTAAGTAAGCACTATTCAGGCAAAGAATTATTAAGAAACTGGATCAGAGGTATTAATCCTTGCTATTAGGCTTCAAGATTTAAAAAGTAGTACCACATAAAGATACTTATAAAATTTTCCCTGTGGAAAATAATGAGAAATGGATGCTGACAATTGTGTAGCATTATAAGCCTTTAAAAGCCACTAATAATTACTATCTTTTTAAAATTTGCTTGAACAAGAACATTTTTGCAATTGTCTGCAAACAAATTTAATAACGAATCATATCTTATAATTTAAATCTATTTATAAATTCAATAGAAATTACATAAGCATCTTGATTTTTTATCATATTGAGAATTTAAGGTGGAGTAAATAATAAAGTTGACCATTCTGTGTATATTCATGTGTCCTTTCCATAAGCTACATTTTGCTTTCTTTGTTATGGAATTTTAATATGACATATAAGAATTTATTTAAACATGCTGATTTGAGGATAAATCCTGTTAAATATAGATGAAATTACTTCTGACTAAATATAGGTATCTACATTATTCCCCAAATTCATTGGCTTATATAGAAGTGTACTACAAAATAATACTTTGTCATTTTTTCATGTATTTGAATTTTTACTATTATATTTATTAGGTAATTATATTTATTTATGCTCATTTTGAATGAATTCCACTACTAATACTGCAAATCTAAGCACATTTACTAAATGACTAAAACATAAATGAACACAATGGGTTTTATTAAATTTTCTTTATGAGATTTATCTCATCATTAAACCTTAATGGACCTTAAGGTTACTCTTTAGTGATTGGAACATTAATTAACTCTAATATTTCTCCAATAGCCATATTTGAATAAATATAGTTGTTTACTTCCTCACCATTGTTCATAATTATTTATGTACAAGAGTTTTTTGATTGCTCTTTATAGCACCTGTAACTAATTTACTGTCAATATTCTGATCATTATTGAATCCATTCCATTTACCAAAATTATCTTTAAAAATCATATCATACCCAGGTTTTTTTCCAAGAGACAATCAACAGAGGAAATATAAAATCTGGTTTCAGTTATGATGTTAAAAAGGAGTGTTTGAAGAAAATAAATCAAACACCACTTCAGAAAACCCATTAAGAATATGCTAACTACTTTCAACATTGTTTATAAAACAATGTTGAAGGATTTCTTATCATAACTGCCTTTATAGTGTGCTACATTTCATTTGATTGGTTCTATATAATGCATGGTCCATTTATTATATTCAGCAGAAACATCTCTTGACTGAGCCCTTTGTATTCTATTCATTATAGTAACTTCAAGTAGAAAGAAATAAGAAAGCAGGTATTTGTACATGAACAAGAAAAACAAAAGAAAAAAGAAAGTGAACAGATAAAGAATGAGTAGGATAAGCGAAAGCTTTATAAATGAAAGCAGATGTATAAAATTACAAGCTGTCAGATCAGCAGCAGAAATGAAGATGATAAAGTGCCTCCCACTATCAATTATAATTATTCATTTTGCCCTGTCCTGCAACTTTTCCTCATAAACCTCTTCACATAATGATGGAAAGGCACCAAATGATGACTCACATGGAAGAAGAGGGGGATAGAATCATGCTCCTAAATGTCCAATTCTGTTAGGCAATATATTTGTATGGTTTTCATTTAGTTGAAGTGATTTTTCCATGTTCTCCCAAATTTTTTTATAAATTTATAAATTAAGATTTATAATTAGAAAAGAATAGTGAAACAAATAATGTTTATATGATATTTTTAAAAAAGCAATTGAAGTTATTCTAAAATATGTTTACAAAGTAGTACTACCTATAGATATTTTGTAGTGCAAATAATTTTAGAATAATAATCATAAGCTGCTTAGACAGATATAGTGTCAAGATTTAGGCTATCCTATAGAATTAAAGGAGTTTACATAGTATCTAAACAGCTACCTAAAGATGTGTTTAATCTAACTTGTAATTTTGTTTGATTTTCCTATCATGTCAGATAAAGACAGTCAAATGGCAACTTGGCTTGCTTCCTAGAATTAGAAATCTAACAATTTAATTTTAAGAAAGATGTGGATGATGTTGTGTTTATTTATTTTTATTTTATTTATTTATTATTTATTTAATTAGACTTTTATACTGCCCCCTCTCCAGGTAGGACTCGGGGCGGTGCACAGCAGATAAAAATACAAATAATACATACACCTGAATAAATACATTCATACCACTAAAACTAAATTAAATTAAGAACTGTGCTAAAAATTTAAGACACTACAACCCTATAAAATTAATTACTAAAATCGACGTCTAAAGTCTAAACCAGGCCGGCCAGGTGGAAAAAATATGTCTTGAGCTCCAGGTGGAAGAGGCGTAGGTCCGTGATAGTGCGAATATTGGGGGGCAGGTTGTTCCAGAGAGCCGGGCACGCCACAGAGAAGGCCCCTACCCCTGGGGATCGCCAGACGGCATTGACCAGCCGACGGCACCCTGAGGAGGCCCTCCCTGTGTGAGCGGACAGGTCGAAGGGAGGTATGTGGTAGGAGGCGGTCTCGCAAATACCCAGGTCCCGTGCCATGGAGCGATTTAAAGATGGTCACCAGCACCTTGAAGCGCACCCAGAAGACCACAGGCAGCCAGTGCAGCTCGCGCAGGAGCGGTGTTACATGGGAGTATTGAGATACTCTCAGAATCCCCCGCGCGGCTGCATTCTGTACTAGCTGGAGTCTCTGGGTGCACCTCAAGGGGAGCCCCATGTAAAGAGCGTTACAGTAATCCAGGCGAGACTTGACAAGGGCTTGAGTGACTGTGCGAAGGGGGAGTCTCGATCTAGAAAGGGGCGCAACTGGCGTATCAGGCAAACCTGATAAAAAGCCCCCCTGGCCACGGCTGTCACATGGTCATCCAAGGACAGCCGAGAATCCAGGAGGACGCCCAAGTTGTGAGTCCTTTCCGCAGGGGCTAATGACTCGCCCCTGATAGTCAGTAATGGAACAAGCTGACTATATCGAGACACCGGAAACCACAGCCACTCGGTCTTGGACGGGTTGAGTCGGAGCTTGTTCCTCCCCATCCAGACCCTCACGGCCTCCAAACACTGGGACATCACTTCAACAGCATCATTGGGGTGGTTAGGGGTAGAGATGTACAGCTGAGTATCATCAGCGTACTGATGGCACTCTACCCCAAAACCACGGATGATCTCACCCAGCGGCTTCATATAGGTGTTGAACAGGAGAGGCGAGAGAACCGACCCCTGAGGCACCCCACAGATGAGGGGCCTTGGTGTCGATCTCTGCCCTCCTGCCAACACGCATTGCACCCGGCTGGAGAGGTAGGAGAACCACCGCAAAACGGTGCCTCCCACTCCCAACCCCTCCAGTCGGTGCAACAGGATACTATGGTCGATGGTATCAAAAGCCGCTGAGATGTCTAATAGGACCAGGATAGAGGAACAACCTCTATCCTGCGCCCTCAAGAGATCATCGACCAACGCGACCAATGTTGTCTCTGTGCTGTGCCCAGGCCGGAAGCCGGACTGGCATGGGTCTAGATAGACAGTTTCCTCCAGGTGCTGGAGGAACTGCTGTGCCACCACACTCTCTACAACCTTTGCAAGAAAGCGAAGGTTGGAGACCGGAAAATAATTACTCAACACCGCTGGGTCAAGGGAAGGCTTCTTGAGGAGGGGTCTCACCACCGCCTCTTTCAAGGCAGCCGGCAAAGACCCCTCACTCAGAGAAGCGTTCATTATTTCCTGAAGCCAGCCTCGTATCACCTCCCGGGAGGCCAGTACAAGCAAGGAGGGACACAGGTCCAATAAACATGTGGTGGCATTCAGTCGTCCCAGCAACCTGTCCATATCATCTGGAGTCACAAGGTCAAATTCCCCCCATAAAACGGTCTCAAGGCCTGCCTCCGTCCGCCCACCTAGACTAACTTCATTGGAGGCCAGTTTGTCCCGGATCTGAGCGATTTTCTCCTGCAGATAAAATCCAAACTCCTCTGCACGACCCTGTTAAGGAGCTTCCCGCTCCTTCTGGTGGAGGAGGGAGCGGGTCACTCTAAACAGGGTAGCAGGGCGGTTATCTGCGGATGCGATGACAGCGGCGAGGTGATTACATTTCGCCGTTCTCATCGCCACAATATAGGTCCTCAAATGGGACCTTACACATGTCCGGTCAGATTCAGCGCGAGTGGATCTCCAAATGCTCTCTAGGCGTCTCTTACGGTGCTTCATCACCCTTAGCTCCTCGGAGAACCAAGGAGCCAGGGTGGGTCGGCACTGAGTGAGAGGCCGCAAAGGCACGACTCGGTCCAGGGCCCCGGCGGCTGCACTATCCCATGCGGCCACCAGGTCCTCAGTCAAGTCGTGGGTCAGGGACACAGGTATTGGCCCAAGCTCCGTCTGGAACCTCTCTGGTTCCTTATGAAAGAAATCAGGTTTGTTCTCAATTGTTTGGGAAGTAAACACATTAAAAGTACTGTATTTTTTGGAGTATAAGACGCACCAGAGTATAAGATCACCTAGGTTTTGAAGAGGCAATTTTTTTTAAAAAAAGTAGGTAGGTAGATAGAGGGAGAGAGAGGGAGAGAAATAGAGAGAGAGAGAGAGAGAGAGAGAGAAATACAGTAGGGAGGGAAAGAGTGTAGATAGGTAGGTAGGTAGAGGTATAGAGAGAAATATATAGAGAGAGAAATATAGTAGATAGGTAGGGAGAGAGAGAGAGTAGGTAGGTAGGTAGGTAGCTGATTCCAGGTGTATTTACCCATGTGCTGGAGAAGGAAATCGCTGTAGCACCTAAAACTTTGTTTCTGCTGGCACAGCACTTGATCAATGTAATTCTCATCAACTAACTAAACAGCTTTCCGAAGGGGGGGGAACGTTTTTGCACCCTGTGAACCTCCCTAAAACGGCCCATTTTTCACAAAAACGGGCCCTTTTTTCCCAAGGAAAGGCATGAATAGCTTTAGGAGGGCCTGCAGAGTGCTCCTGGGGAGATGAAGGGGCAAAAATGAGCAAAAAAATGGCCCGTTAGGTTAGCCTCTATAAGGTTATGCACGGCCATTTTGTGAAGGGAGGTGGGGTTTCGGAAGGCAAAAAATGCTGTATTCAATGTATAAGACGCACCCAGATTTTCAGCCTCTTTTTAGAGGAAAAAAGGTGCATCTTATACTCTAAAAAATATGGTAATGTTCTAGTATTTGATGGTATTATTACTAAGTTGTTTTCAGTTTAGAATGAATTGAAATTAAGTCTTGTTGATGGTGTTGAATATACTTAGAACATATCTAGAATGCTTTGAACACATTGCATGTGTTTAATTAAAAATATTTGTTCTGTGTTAAACTGTTTAATTTTTAATTTCAACTCATAATTGGAAAAGGATAAAGTGGCACTAGATTTATTTGAGCAGAATTATAACTTTTTACATTTATTTTGTATCTAAATAAGTATAGTTTTAAAATCTTGCCATCTCTATGCCGAAATGATAAAGTATTCTGATATTGATATAATCCATTATCAATTCTCTTCCATCTGATTTTTTAGTATTTTTAATCATCGGGATGATGAAATATAATCTGTCTCTCCTTTATTTGATGGACCAAATATTTATAAATAATGTAAAGCGTTATTTATCTGTCTCTAAACCTATTCTGCTGTAGTGGGGTTGCGTTCTTTCTGTACCTGCATGCCAGAGATTCTAGGTTCAGAGATTCTAGGTCTCTTTACTGTCTGGGAAGGAGCTCCTTCCTATTATGCATTGGGATGCATTCCACCAGACACCTTTTCCTTTCTCTACCTATCAGTTTTATCCTACTCCTGGCTCTTCTCCTCTTTTTTCTGAGTTTTCCTTTCTCTTCATTTCTACCTCATAAGGAAATGCCAATTAACTCTTGACTGTTTTTATATTCAAGTAACTACCAGGCATTTAATTATAGTGTTTTCTTTTCTTTTAGTGATATCAAGTAATTATCAGACTTGTTTGGGTCTTCTGATGCATTATCCACCTATCGGAGATGTTCATTCATTAATCTTGAAAGCCCTTTTTCTCAGAGATCCAAAGGTAAGTTATGCTAAATTTTGGCAATTGCCAAGTTTTAAAATCACTAATGGATTAGGATTAGGATTTATTGGATTTATATGGCGCCCTTCTCCCAAAGGACTCAGGGTGGCGCACAACATAAAAACACATATTACAAAAGTTTTAAAAAAGATTAAATAGTAAATCAAAAAACCAATTGACAATTTACAATAAAATTAAAAATTAAATTAAAAATTAACAATTAAAATTAATAGTTTATTTTACTCAGGCCAGGCCGGCTTGCTGGAAAAGCCAGCTTTTTAGGGTGCGCCGGAAGGAAGAGAGATCGGGAATTATGCGAAGCTCCAGGGGTAGCTCATTCCAAAGGGAAGGTGCTCCCACAGAGAAGGCTCTCCCCCTGGGAGTCACCAGCCGACATTGTCTGGCTGACGGCACCCTGAGGAGGCCAACTCTGTGGGATCGTACTGGACGATGGGAGGCTACCGGTGGCAGTAGGTGGTCTCGCAAGTAACCTGGGCCTAAGCCATGGAGTGCTTTGAAGGGCATAATTAATACCTTGAATCTGGAAAACAACTGGCAACCAGTGCAGGCTGCCTAAAAGGGGTGTAACATGGGAGCACCTAGGTACCCCCATGATAACCCATGCGGCCACATTCTGGACCAGTTGAAGCTTCCGGGTGCTCTTCAAGGTCAGCCCCATGTAGAGAGGGTTACAGTAGTCCAGGCAAGAAAGGACGAGGACATGAGTGACTGTACATAGGGCATCCCGATCCAGGAAGGGGCGCAACTGATGTACCAGACAAACCTGGTAAAAGGCCCCCCTGGTCACGTCTGTCAGGTTTCTTCTAAGCTAAGTCACGTATCCAGGAGGACTCCCAGATTGTGGGCCCTCTCTGAGGGGGCTAAAGTTTCTCCCCCTATCACCAAAGATGGAACAAAGTGGACAAATCGGGATGATGGGAACCACAGCCACTCAGTCTTGGAGGGATTGAGCCTGATCCTGTTCCTCCCCATCCAGATCCGCACAGCCTCCAGGCATCGGGAAATCACGTCGAGGGCATCTTTGGGGTTGTTTGGGGTAGAGATGAAAAGTTGGGTGTCTTCAGCATATTGATGATACCATACCCCAAAACCACGGATGATCTTGCCCAGTGGTTTCATATATATGTTGAACAGGAGGGGCGAGAGAACCGACGCCTGGGCCACCCCACAAGTGAGGGGTCTCGGGGTCGATCCCTGTCCTCCAGTCAAGACAAACTGTGATCAATCCAACAGGTAGGATGAGAACCACCGCAAAATGGTGCTCCCCACTCCCAACCTCCCCCCGAGTTGTCGCAGTAGGATACCATGGTCGATGGTATCGAAAGCCACCAAGAGATCTAATAGGACCAGGACAGAGGAACAGCCCCTGTCCCGGGCCCACCAAAGATCATCAACCAACGCGACCAATGCCGTCTCTGTGCTGTACCCGGGCCTGAAACAGATCCAGGTAGGTAGCTTCCTCCAGGTACTGGGGAAGCTGACGTGCTACCACACTCTCAACAACCTTCGCTACAAAGCAAAGTTTGGAGACCAGACGGTAGTTGGCTAGAGAAGATGGATCCAGGGAAGGCTTCTTGAGGAGGGGCCTCACCACCGCCTCGTTCAGGGTTGTAGGAAAGAATCCCTCTCTCAATGAAGCATTGGTAATCGCCTGGAGCCAGCCTCGTGTCACCTCCCGGGAAGCCGAAATTAACCAAGAGGGACACGGGTCCAGCACACAAGTGGCAGCACTAAGTCTCCCCATAATCTTGTCCATGCCCTTGGGGGTCACAGGATCAAACTCATCCCAGATGGTCTCCACAAGATTCATCCCCGTCGACTCGCCCAAATCTACCCAATCAGAGTCCAAGTCTGTCCGAATCTGAGCGATTTTATCCTGCAGATACTGAACACATTCTTCAGCCCGACCCTGCAAGGGGTCTTTTCCAGTTCCTTGGTTGAGTAAGGAATGGGTCACCCTAAACAGGGTGGCTGGACAGTTATCTGCGGACGCGATAAGAGCGGGAAAATGTTGCCGTTTTGCTGCTTTTATCGCCACTAAGTAGGATTTGATATGAATTCTTACTAGTGTTCGATCAAATTCGGACCCGATGGCCTTCCAACCACTCTCTAGGCATCTTTTCCGGCGTTTTATCTCCCGGAGCTCCTCGGTAAACCAGGGAGCCACCCAGGATCGGCACCGGGTCAGAGGCCGCAAAGGCACAATGTGGTCCAAGGCCGCAGTGGCCGCCCTATCCCAGGCTTTCACTAGGGCTTTGGTCAGCTGTGGGCAAGGGATTCAGGAAAAGTCCCAAGCTCCATCAGGAACGTTCCAGGGTCCATCAGGCACCTGGGGTAGAACCATCTAGTCCCTGCAGTGAGGGGTAGCAGTCTGGAAGTCGAGCCTAATGAGGAAATGATCTGACCGTGACAAGGGTTGGATAGAAATATCCCCTAAATCTAGATCATTCATCCACTGTCCAGAGACAAAAATCAGGTCAGCCGTGTGCCCCCCATTATGAGTGGGGTCTTGAATTAACTGAGTTAGGTCCATAGCCGTCATGGAAGCCATGAACTCCCAAGCTGACTCGGATGTCTCGCCAATGGAAGGCAGGTTGAAATCCCCCAAGACCATAAGCCTGGGGAAGTCAACTGCCAATCCAGCTAATATATCCAGCAGCTCCGACAGGGCTGATGAAATGTAGCAGGGAGACAGGTACGTAACAAAGAGGCCCACTTGAACTCCAAGACCCCACTTCACACCCACCTATCTGAGGCACAGTGACCTCCTGACGTCCAAGACTTTCCCTAATAACCACTGCCACCACCACCCCACCCCTGCTCTGGGCTCTCGGTTGGTGAAACGCCTGGAAGCCTGGTGGGCATAATTCACTAAGGGGAACACCCCCCTCATGGCCCAACCTCCGTAATACATGCCAGGTCTGCTTTCTCCTCTTGTATGAGGTCGTAAATGAGGGGAGCCACGGACCTGGCATTAAGCGACACCAGCCAGAGACCAGGGTCCTGCAATCCCAAGCACCCAGGGGTGCGGGAAGGGCAATGAGGGTCGGAACACGCGATCGCTCATAAACAGCGAACCCGCATCCCCCAAACATGATTTGGCCCTCGACCCCCACCATATCTGCCTCTCCCATAAACAGTAGATATGGTAAACCCCCCAATGGGATGGCTTAATGTTTTCCCCGGAATCCCAGCCCTTCCAAGCATTCCCGACCCACGCCCATTATTTAGCTCTGGCCTGTGCCCTGGCAGACTCCCCCCCCCAAGCCTGTCTGAGCCATCCAAATCAACCCCCCCGCCCACCCCTTAAAATTTGATTTGAAAAACCCTCTAGAAAATCCCTGAGAAGTCTCTTCTTGGCAGGCCACCTCTTGACATCCCAAGATCCGTCATTGAGGAAGCGTCTTGATAGGCAAGAAGGTCATCCCCGGGAAAGGGGGAGTTCCCGAATGGAGTAAAGTTCTGTCAGAGTGTAACGTAGAGGAGAGTGTGGCATCAACCAAACGGGATGACATCATGAGGAGATGAAACAGGGAAATGACATGTCCACAGGGGAGCAGCTGACAGTGTTCAAAAGGCTAGCGAGAGGCTTATGTCCATCATAGCCGTGGTTGGTTTTAAAGACGGTATGTAAAGTTAACGGCCAAATGTCAGAATTGCAGTAGATAGTAAATTGTAAGATGATAGAGCGGCCCCTAAAGACGGTATGTAAGGGTAACGGCCAAATGTCAGAATTGCAGTAGATAGTAAATTGCAATATGATACAGTGGCCCCTAATGGCGACAGTGAGAACAGCAGCGGCAGCAGCGGCTGCTCCAACACCTCCAGCAGCCGAGCTCTGTCTGTGCCAGCCGCATTCATATCCGTCGCCAGGATTCCGTTGACCCAGTCCATGGTGTCACATGAGGAGGGGCCAAATGTCCAAGTGGCACAGTACAGTGGCCCAGACAGCAGCAGTGACACCGGAGGAGGCCACAACAAAGGACCCCCCCATTCCCACCACGCCAACTACTGAAGCTATCTTCCGCTGGCAACACTATCCATGCCAGCCGCCTCAGCCACTCCCTGCTAAGCCAGTCTATCATGTCCATAAGAAAGGGGGGAGGGTGGGTGACCGGGATAGTACCACAGCGTGAGGAGTAGCAGCAGCAGAAACCCCAAGCAGGGCACCCCGCCGTCCCGACGATGATGATGACCATACCCACGCCGGCAGCCAAAGACACTCTTTATTCTCCACCCTGTTTCACTCACAGCTGCAAAGCAGAAAGCTAAAAAGCACAAGACATAGCTCAACGGTACCCTCGGGGTCCCAGGAAGTTCTCACAGCTGGACCTAGAACCGACGATGGAATAGGGTACCCCTTGCATCCCCGAGAAGGACAATCATCTCCCCGAAGCTCTCCTCAAACGTGACAGAACACCATCTTGGGCATGTGTACTAGTGGATTACCTAGTGGACGGCACCCGGAAAAGTCCCTCTCTGTGGGAGCGAATCGGCCGAAGGGATGTGTGGGGTAGGATGCGATCCCGCAGATAACTAGGTCCCGTGCCATGGAGCGCTTTGAAGATGGTGACCAGCACCTTGAAGCGCACCCGAAAGACCACAGGCAGCCAGTGCAGCTCGCGCAGGAGCGGTGTTACGTGGGAATACCTAGAGGTACCCAATATTGCCCGCGCGGCTGCATTCTGAACTAGCTGTAGTCTTCGGGTACACCTCAAGGGGAGCCCCATGTAGAGAGCGTTACAGTAGTCCAGACGGGATGTCACACGCGTATGAGTGACTGTGCAAAGGGCGTCCTGGTCCAATAGGGGACGCAACTGGCATACCAGGCGAACCTGGTAAAATGCCCCCCTGGCCACGGCTGTCACATGGTCTTCTAAAGACAGCCGGGTATCCAGGAGGACGCCCAAGTTGCGTGCCCGATCCACGGGGGCTAAATGTTCACCCCCAATGGCCAGTGATGGAATCAACTGGTTGAACCGGGGCGCCGGAAACCACAGCCACTGGGTCTTGGACGGGTTGAGCTTGAGTCTGTAACTTCCCATCCAGATCCGCACGGCTTCCAGACACCAGGACACTTCGACGGCATCGTTGGGGTGGTTTGGGGTAGATACGTACAGCTGGGTGTCGTCAGCGTACAGATGGTATTCTACCCCAAAACCATGGATGATCTCACCCAGCGGCTTCATATATGTGTTAAACAGGAGCGGCGAGAGGACTGACCCCTGTGGCACCCCACAAGTGAGTGGCCTCGAGGTCGACCTCTGCCCTCCTGCCAACACAAATTGCGATCGACCGGAGAGGTAGGAGGAGAACCACTGTAAAACGGTGCCCCTCACCCCCAACCCCTCCAGTCGATGCAATAGGATACCATGGTCGATGGTATCAAAAGCCGCCAAGAGGTCTAATAGGACCAGGATGGAGGAAGAATGCCAATCTCTGGCCCTCCAGAGATCATCGACCAACGCGACCAATGCCATCTCAGTGCTGTGACCGGGCCGGAAGCCGGACTGACACGGGTCCAGATAATCAACTTCCTCCAGGTGACGGGGGAACTGTTGTGCCACCACACTCTCTACAACCTTCACTAAAAAGGTTGGAGACCGGACGGTAATTTACCAATAATGCTGGGTCCAGGGAAGGCTTCTTGAGGAGAGGTCTCACCACCGCCTCTTTCAAGACGGTAGGCAAGAACCCCTCACTCAAGGAAGCATTCACTATTTCCTGGAGCCAGCCTCGTGAAACCTCCCAGGATGCCAGTACAACCCAGGAGGGACACGGGTCCAATAAACATGTGGTGGCTCTCAGTCGCCTACGTAACCTGTCCATATCTTCGGAAGTAACAGAGTCAAACTCCTCCCATGGATGTATCTCAAGACCTGCCTCCGGCATTCCCTCTAGACCACTTTCAATGGAGACCATCTCGCTCTGAATCTGAGCGATTTTATCCAGCAGATACTCTCCAAATTCCTCTGCTCTGCCTTGCAGAGGGGCTTCCCACGGCCTCTGTTGAAGGAGGGAGCGGGTCACCTCAAACAGGGCGGCAGGGCGGTTATCTGCGGAAGCTATAAGAGTGGCACAATAATGACGTTTGGCCACCCTTATCGCCACAAGGTAAGTCTTCAAATGGGCTCTTACCTGTGTTCGGTCAGATTCAGACCGTGTGGATCTCCATCTACTCTCTAGGCGTCTCTTACGGCATTTCATCTCCCTCAGCCCCTCAGTAAACCAGGGGGCGTGGATGACTCGGCGCCGTATGAGAGGCCGCATGGGCGTGACCCGATCCAAGGCACCCATGGCCGCAGTATTCCATGCGGCCACTAGGTCCTCCATCGGGGCGTGGGTCAGGGTCACAGGTAATGGCCCAAGCTCCGTCTGGAACCTATCAGGTTCCATCAGGTGCCTGGGGTGGAACCATCTAGATTCTGGTTCCGCTTCCCCGTGGTAAGGTGCAGCGGTGGGAAAGTCGAGCCGGAGAAGTGAGTGATCTGTCCATGACGGGCATGATGGCTAAATCCCCTATACCCAGATCACTCATCCACTGACCAGAGACAAAAATCAAATCCAGCGTGTGTCCTCCCACGTGTGTGGGGCCCTGAATTACCTGGGTCAGGTCCATGGCCGTCATGGAGGCCAAGAACTCCCGAGCTGCCTCGGATGATTCGCCCGCCGATGGCAGGTTGAAGTCCTCCAAGACTACAAGTCTGGGAGTCTCCACCGCCACCTCGGCTACTACATCTAGGAGCTCGGGCAGGGCTGCTGTTACGTAGCAAGGAGCCAGGTACACAATCAGCATGCCCAACTGCCTCCCAAGGCCCCACCTCACGCAGAGGAACTCACAGCCGGTAGTCTGTGGTACAGTGGTCTCTCTTGGCTCAAGACCTTCCTTAACAATAACCGCTACCCCCCCACCCCTGCCTAGGGCCCGCGACTGATGAAATGCACGGTATCCTTTTGGGCACATTTCCACGAGAGGTAACCCCCCCTCGTGGCCCAACCAGGTCTCCGTGATTCCCACCAGGTCCGGGTCCCCCTCCGACACCAAGTCGTTAATGAGGGGGGCTTTGTTAACCACGGACCTGGCGTTATATAACATCAGCCTAGGGCCCCGGTTCTGTGGGCCCTGACCACCTAGATCGCGGGGGGAGAACAGGGGACTGGAGCGCGGTACCGCCTGTAGCCAGCAGTCACGCACCTCCTTCCGATGGCCATGTTCCTGTCTCCCATCGCCCCTACCCCTCCCTACGACCGTTCTGATTGAAAGACCCATTGTAGAACCAACATGTGTTCCCCCCCCCATATAGGACCCACTCGCTCCCTCCCCATCTTCGACAGCTGGCCTGTCCATATTCCTAACCGTATATTGCCTAATCCCTCCCACCTCCCTGGAACCCCCTAAAAGCCGAATCAAATAATTTGTTTAAAAAACCCTCAATCTACGTTTTTCCCACTTCTCTTGACTAATCAGTCCTTCCTTGAAGTGGGCCCTCGATAACATAGAGGGCCAGCCCTGCGAGAGGGGGGACTCCCGCAGAGCGATGAGGTCTGCCCTAGAGTACATTGCGGAAATGGTCGATTTCAGGGGGCCATATCAGCCGTTATCAGATGTTATCCAGACTTTACATGTCAAAGTTTGGGTGATAATTCAGAATATATCAGAACAGACTGCATTATATGGGCCACTTGGCACAAATCTGGTGCTTGTATAAACTATTTCACTTTTCATTCATACAAATCATGGTTGGTTGGAAACCTAATGATTGTTTTCAGATTCATATGTGACTGACATTACTGAGACATTCATTTCACTATACCCGTGATAGCGAATCTATAGCACATGTGCCACAGGTGACAAATGAAGCCATTTGTTAGGGCACACCAGGCGTTGCCCTGTCAGCTCCAGCATGCATGCAATGCTGGCCAGCTGACTTCAGCCTTCTTTTTCAGTCGTTTTTCACCCTCCTGAATATTCCCTGAAGCCTCCTGAGGGTGAAAAATCACCCAACATGCAAATTGGAAGTCCAGGTTGCCCATAAGGCCTTTTTTTGCCCTCCGGAGCCTTCAGGGAGAAAAACGGCCGTACGAGCAACCCGGAAGTTCAGGAATGGTGACTTCCGGTTTGTCCGTAGGACCGTTTTTCACTCTCCAGAGGCTTTAGGAAAGGGGGCGTGAAAGGCTATTTTGAAATACAGTTTGGGCATCAAATATACTTACCTTTTTAAAAGCAATTTGCAGTTATGATCATATTTCTAGAGAGACATCTTTACAATCTGAAATCTTAATGCACAATTTATAGTTGATCTTTCTTGAAGAATGTCTTTAAATAGGCTCAATAGCTGTATATGACACATAGAACTTATTTTAATGTTAATTTTTCCAACGTCCTTCGTGTGTGTGAAATTTTTGTTTTAATGCTAAACAAGCTATCTTCTTACTCAAAACATCTGATAATACAATCTTAAATCTATGAAATTTAAAGCAGAAAATAATGTACTTTTAAAATTGAATGTTGTTCAGTAGCAGGAAAAATATAATCATGGATTGTACACTGCATGCTCTGGAAATAGACAGTTTAAAAAATGGTCAGGAAAAAAATTGTTACATGAAACAATGTTTTTATTTTTCTGTATTTAAAAAATATGGAAGACACCTATTTCTGTCCTCAAAAAGGCAGATTTTTCACATGGCTGCTTGGTTTTTAAACAGAGCCCTTACTGGCATAGCTCTGGTGCCTATAATTTAAACTGAGATATTCAAAATAACACCCAAGTGCATAAAAGTTCTCCTAGACAGTACCTAGCAAATTCTATGCCTCTTAATTTTTTACAGCATCAGACTTACTTCCAAAAAACTGCATTCCAGAAAGTACCTTTTTTTAAAAATTGCACAAAGAAAATTCCTAGTGCCCTCTCACAGAAGGGCACTAGGAATAATCAGGATTAAAATCTTGAGAAAAGAATTTTATAGGGGATGTAATAGTATTCTTCAAACACCTGAAGAAAACAGTCTTATGGAACAAGGTTAAATGTCTCTTATTCTCAAATACAGGAACAAAATTATTAATTTAAATTAAAGGAAGGCAGATTCGAATAAAAAATTACGGGAAAATATCCTAACAGTGAGTGCATTTGAACAATGGCAACAATTACATAACAAGATTATACGTTTCCCTCCCTTCTTTGGATTTTTCAAAAAATTAAAAAGCTATCACCTGGGATTGTTTAATCTGGATTCCTGCACTCGGCAAGGTCCAAATGACTGTTTTTAATTCTCTATTGTATGCTCTTGTTAATGTCTGCTGATGCCAAATCATCCCTGAATTCTAAATATATTTGTATGCATTTTGAATGATTGTATCAAAATTCATTCGGTCTTGACTACTATCTTACTCATTGCAAGTAGAAAGCCTATCATTTCAGCTGCAATATTTACAAAGCACTGTTACTTACAAAACCCTATTAGAAGAACAAAATCAATGTTTCTTAGAACAAAAGTAGCTTACAGAAGTTGGATTAAAGCTAATTGCACTTGGGGTAGATGCTTTGAAGTCCATGTACTCTAATTTAGTGTTTAATTTAAATCCCAGAAATTTCATTATTTATTTTATTTATTTTATTTTATTTTATTTAGATTTATACCCCACACCTTCTCCAAAAAGGACCCAGGGCGGTGCACAGGAAATTTAAAACATAACAAATATTACAAAATACAAAATTTAAAAACATTAAATTCCTACCCTGTGCTAAAATCAACTAAAATCCCCCAAATTAAACTATCTAGGAGCAGTCACAATGGGAGGTTACGCTAGGCTGGCTTGATGGAAAAGGTATGTCTTAAGACACTGGCGGAAGAGGCGGAGGTCAGAGATGGTATGTAGTTCAGGGGGTAAGTCGTTCCAAAGGGTAGGGCCCGCCACAGAGAAAGCCCTTCCCCTGGGTGTCGCCAACTGGCATTGCCCGACCGACGGCACCCTGAGAAGGCCCTCTCTGTGGGAGCGGGTCGGACGAAGGGATGTATGGGGCAGGAGACGGTCTCCCATATAACTAGGTCCCAAGCCATGGAGCGCTTTAAAGATGGTCGTCAAAACCTTGAAGCGCACCCGAAAGGCCACAGGTAGCCAGTGCAGCTCGCGCAGGAGCGGTGTTATGTGGGAGCATCTAGAGGCTCCCATAATCACCCGCGCGGCCGCATTCTGGACTAGCTGTAGCTTTTCAGTGCACCTCAAGGGGAGCCCCATGTAGAGAGCATTACAGTAGTCAAGTCGGGACGTCACGAGTGCTTGAGTGACTGTGCGTAAGGCAGCCCGGTCCAGTAAGGGGCGCAATTGGCGCATCACGCGTACCTGATGGAATGCCCCCCTGGCCACGGCTGCCACATGGTCCTCCATGGACAGCCGGGAATCCAGGAGGACACCCAAATTGCGCCCTCTCCACGGGGGCCAGTGTTAGGACTTCTCCAAATTTCTTAAGTCTTGATCCAGCTCCGTGAGTACATGGGGACCTATTAGGGTAAAATCCGAAATTCTCTTTTGCTTAATACATGGTGTGTGTGTGTGTGTGTGTGTGTGTGTGTGTGTGTGTGTAAATAAAATATTCCATACAGGCTGCACGTCTTCAGAGTAAAAGTATGTTTCTAAAAATTACTTTGATACAGATTGATATGATTTGAATGAATATTGTTCCTTGTGAGAAATGAATAAGCAGAATGGTTTCTTTTCCCCTCCCCTCCAAGGTATTTTGGTTCATCACAACCTTTAAATGGAAAATAGGCATGGTAATCACAAAAAAATAAAGCGATTAAAACAGTTCTAACTTGAGTTGTTCAAATAAATAAAAAATAAAAAAAACAATTAGAAACAAAAGTAATAGAAAATGAACATATTGTGTTCCTTAAATAACCAGATGTTCTTTTCTTCCTGAAGGCAGTCAAGCCTATGAATAAAAGGTTGTTTTAAGTTAACTGTGAATTTTGTAAATCTGTTTTACCCCATAGCAAATAAAATTCTAACACAGCAACAGAAGCAGAATCATTTCATCTTTGTATGTGGCTATGGTTGCTTTAACCTTATCACTATGACTTAATATGAAACTCAACAGTAATACAGACTATTTCCATTGCAGAAGTTATGCAAAAAATTATCAACTACCTTTGATCAGAATGCTCATAGCACTTGGGTGAAAAATTTATTCCAAAAGAAAGTTTAATGAATCTCTGAGCAATGATATGACTTTAGCTGAAGTAAACTAAAAATAAAACAGTGTGATGTATGATATTACCAGAAAGAGACTTTGATTTTTATATCATTTTATTTTTTTTCTAAATCTATTTAGGACCCAAGAATATATTTAAGGCCATTTAATGGATCAGTTCCAGAAATGTGTAGCAGACAAAATCCTGGATAAATCATTTGAAACAAAGTTCCCATATATGTATCAAGGATTATTCCATCCCTGTTTATATATTGATGGACCATGAACATGGTACAATCAAGTTTATCCTAGGAATCACAGAGGTTCAAGATTCCCCTTTTTGGTGTCCTGATATTTTCCATCTCTTTCAAAGTTTTTTTATAAATATTGGCAGAGCCAGACCATGCCTGTGTAAAAAGCTTGTTGCAGGCATGCCTTGTTTTGTACGACAGTGGTCTCCAACTTTTCTAGCTTTGTGGACCAATGTGGGGGGGGGGGAATGGTTCTGTGTACCGTATTTTTCGGAGTATAAGACGCACCGGAGTATAAGACGCACCAAGGTTTTGAAAAGGCAAATTACAAAAAAAAGTAGGTAGGTAGGTAAATAGAGGGGGAGAGAGGGAGAGAAAGAAAGAGAAATACGTACGGTAGGTAGATAAAGGGATAGAGAGAGAGAGAATAGAGAGAAATACAGTAGGGAGGGAGGGAGAGAGTAGGTAGGTAGGTAGGTAGGTAGGTAGGTAGGTAGGTAAAGGGATATAGAAAGAGAGAAATAGAGAGGGAGAGAGAAATACAGTAGGTAGGTAGGGAGAGAGAGTGTCTGGGTAGGTAGGTAGATAGGTAGGTAGGTAGGTAGGTAGGTAGGTAGGTAGATAAAAGGGGAGAGAGAGAAATGCAGTAAGTATGTAGGGGGAAAGGGAGAATGTGTGTGTGTAGGTAGGTAGGTAGAAAGATAGAGAAATAGAAAGATAAAGAAATACAGTAGGTAGGGAGAGAGAGTGTGTGTGTAGGTAGGTAGAAGGATAGAGAGAGAAATAGAAAGAGAGAGAAATACAATAGGTATGTAGGGGGAGAGGGAGAATGTGTGTGTGTACTGTAGGTAGGTAGGTAGGTAGAAGGATGAGAGAGAAATAGAGAGAGAGAAATACAGTAGGTAGGATGGAAGAGAGTGTGTGTGTATAGGTAGAAGTATATATAGAGAGAAATAGATAGATAGATAGATAGATAGATAGATAGATAGATAGATAGATAGATAGATAGATTATAGATAGATAGATAGATAGATAGATAGATAGATAGATAGATAGATAGATAGATAGATAGATAGATAGATAGATAGAGAAATACAGTAAATAGGGAGGGAGTGTGTGTGTGTGTATAGTTAGGGAGATAGGATAGAGAGAGAGAGAGAGAAAGGGAGAAATACAGTAGGTAGGGAGAGAGAGAGAGAGAGAGAGAGAGAGAGAGAGAGAGAGATTAGGTAGGTAGGTTGATGTTCTCAGGTGTATTTATCTCTGTCCTGCAGAAGGAAATCTCAGACAAACCTTAAAACTTCGTTTCTGCTTGCTCAGAAAAAGTTAAAGAGCCTCCCGAAAGGGGGGGGGGGAGAGCCTTTGCACTCGGCAAACTTCCAAAACAGCCCCATTTTTCCGTGAAAATGAGGCTGTTTTTTTTTAATAAAAAGAATAAGTAGCCTTGGGGGGGGGGGTTTGCAGAGTGCTGGGGGTGTGTGAAAAATGAGCAAAAAAACCGCCCTGTTTACCCAGGAGCTGCCTCCATAAGGCTCGGTACAGCCAGTTTGGTGAAGGGGACGGGGTTCCAGGAGGCAAAAAGGGTTTTTTTTGCGCTTTGCATACTTCTTCCAAATGCTCTTTCTCCGCGAAAACGGGGCCGATTTTCTTCAAATAAAAAGCATGACTAGCCTTGGGGGGGGGGCTTGCAGAATGCCAGTTTGGTGAAGGGGGTGGGGTTCCAGGATGCAAAAAAATGCTGTATTCGATGTATAAGACGCACCCAGATTTTCAGCCTCTTTTTAGAGGAAAAAAGGTGCGTCTTATACTCCAAAAAATACGGTAAGTAGTAGGTATGCATGCATGCACTCGCATTTGCAACAATGGCGGGCATATGCACCTGTTGCTTGCACAAATGGAGTTATGTGCACAACTTGAGCTCTGTGGATGCTTACCTGTTACTTCTGCAGCTTGACTCTGAATGGGCCACAGCCTAGGGGTGGGGGATCCCTGCTGTAAGTCATTTCGTTCTACATATACAGCAAAGCAGCTATCTCCTGCTATCTCAGAAAAGGTGCCCTACTTGCTATTAATGGACTCTTCAAGTGAAGAAAGAATGAAACCCTATGATGGTGAACCTAGGATCCATATTTGGTGGTATGCCAGCCGTCAGATCTGGCGTGCACCGGCCAGCTGATTTTTCACATTTCCAGAGGGCCAGGGGAAACCGTTTTTCACTCTCCCCAGCCTCCGGAGGACACCTACCCCCGGAAGCGGGGGGGGGGGGCAAAAAATGGCCCCCAATGGGCCAACTGGAAGTTCAGAAATGATTCATTTCCAGCTTCCAGGGGCCTCTATGGGGCCGAGGGAGGCAGTTTTCACCCTCCGCAGCCTTCAGGAAAGTCTCCGGAGCCGGGGGAGGAGTACGGGGGGAGGGGTTGCACATGCATGTGTAATTGAGTGGAGGATTGAATGCGCGCATACACGCGATAGTGCACATGCACACAATTTTGGCATGATCGCCATCACTGCTCTAGAGCTATAATATTCAGTAATATATGTGGTCCTGTAAATCTAGGTTGACTGGGTATAAATGCCATTATCAATTTTGGAAAAACTTCATGAACTTATTTTTGTAAAAGAATTAGACATTCCTCAACAATCAACAAGCTCTTGTGATTGCATAAACCATTCATGGGGGGGGGGGGGGGGGAATTCAGCCTAGGCCCGAGATCTAATGGTTTTAGACATGGAATACCTTGTATTTCTATCTTGCCCATGCTTCCAGATTCTACCTAGTGTTGGACCTTAGATAGGTTCGAATCCATGAGCCTCAAATTATTTGATTGACTGATAAGCTTTAATTCCCATTGTAAAAGACTCATTTTGATTTCTATTTTTAAAAATCCCAATAGAGGAAGCAGAGAAGGTTCTAAAGTCTTACCACCCAAAATATGCTGATTTTTACTATGTGTTTAGCAAGCAAGAGACCATAATGATATTTGGTGATTATTTTGGGAGATAGAGAGAAGAAGTACAGCCAAGGTAATAGTCAGATAAAAATAATTTTAACCTGCAGCATGGTTGTGGAGGGGCAAATAGTTCAGAAGAAACTTCCCATAGTTTCTTGGCATGGGGGGAAAATGTGCTTTTAGACTTGCAAGAATCTGTTTTGTTTTGTTCCATATTCTGAGTTGGGTTGTATTGTTATTTGTTATTCATTCCTCTATCTATATATTACTGAAGCTCTTTTTGTTGTGATCTTTAACTGGGCAAAACAGTGTATCAAAGGGCAATATACATGGGAAGTAACGGATGGGAAGTAACGGACTCAGGCTCAGGCTCAACCCGACCAAGACCGAGTGGCTGTGGTTTCCGGCTGCCTGATTCAACCAGCTGACTCCAACGCTGGCCATAGGGGGCGAACATCTTGCCCCTGTGGATGGGGCGCGCAATTTAGGTGTCCTCCTGGATACCCGGCTGTCCATGGAAGATCAAGTGACAGCCGTGGCCAGGAGGGCGTTTCACCAGGTCCGCCTGGTGCGCCAATTGCGCCCCCTATTGGATCGGGACGCCCTTCGCACAGTCACTCATATTCTCGTGACATCCCGACTGGACTATTGTAACTCTCTCTACATGGGGCTCCCCTTGAGGTGCACCCGGAGTCTTCAGTTGGTCCAGAATGCAGCCGCGCGAGCAATTATGGGAACCGTTAGGTTTGCCCATGTTACACCGCTCTTGCGTGAGCTGCACTGGCTGCCTGTCGTCTTCCGGGTGCGCTTCAAGGTGTTAGTCATCATCTTTAAAGTGCTCCATGGCTCGGGACCTAGCTACCTGCGGGATCGGATCCTGCCTCATACATCCTCACGGCCGATTCGCTCCCACAGAGAGGGACTTCTCCGGGTGCCGTCCACTAGACTGTGTCAGCGGGCGACGCCCAGGGGAAGGGCTCTCTCTGTGGCGGGCCCGGCCCTCTGGAACGACCTTCCCCCCGATATTAGAACGACTACGGACCTCCGCTCCTTCCGTCTGAAATTAAAAACACACTTTTTCCGCTTGGCTGGCCTAGGCTAGTCTCTCTTTCTATGGGGTTTTAAACTTATTTATAGCTGCTGGGTATTTTAGTCTAACGGTTTTAGCACAGGAATAGATTTAATCTGTTTTTATATTATGTATTTATATTTGTATATTTATTGTTTTTACTTTCCCTGTGCACCGCCCCGAGTCCCTGTGGGGAGAGGGAGCGGTTCTACAAATTAAATTTGAATTTTTTGAATTTGAATTTTGAATAATGTTTGAACCATGGTATCTCAAATGGGTTTACAGAATGTGTTTCAAATCCAGGATCCATGACTCTTGAAGGAATGAAATGTGGGGGAAATTGTGGCAATGCAACTGAGCTGCTGCTGTGGTCATGAGGATTCAACATTCTATGACAGTTTCCTAGCTAGTCTCACTTACTTCCTTATCCTGCAACATCCACATCTGCACATTTTGATACTGGGAAGGGAAGGTAAAGGAAGGGAGAAAAAAAGGAAGGAAGGAATGGGAAGAAAACACCCTTACTTACCCCTCCTGGCTCTTGCCAACCCTGCCCTTTTTCAATGCCCCCATGTGTCCCTCCAACTTTCAGCTCCCTTCCACAAGCAAAGTAAATGGGAAAGCTGGTAAGAATTAAAGAAGGAAGGAAGGAAAATTTCTGTTTCCTCAACTTCCCAGAAGAAATTTTTTTGTCCACCTATAGTCATTTTGCTTTTCAATTTTAGTAAGGTAATGTCTCAAAAATGATGGCCCAATAGGTCATAGGTTGTCTAGTAATTATTAAAGCTGTAAAAAAATGTTGTTTATTACAACTTCCCTACAATAAGATACAGTACATAACTCTAGCTACATGAATGAAAAAGTGTCCTCATATGAAAGTTTAGCAGATTATTTTTTAATCTTAATAATAGGGTGATGATATTATCACCATAACAAATGGTTGTTTCAAAATATCTAAAATATTTTAATCATTTGAGACACTTTATATTTAAAGATTATATTCGGTTAAATATAGTGCTATGTGTAAAATAACTTAGTGGGTGAAATTTCATTACCGTATTTATTCGAGTATAACGCGCACACGTGTATAACGCGCACCCCCTAATTTTCGATTTAAAATCGGTATAAAATTTTGTTTCACTTTTTCTCGGCTCAGACCAAGCATTGTAAGTGACAAACGTTGTTGAACAGTGCGGCCATGATAAAAATCGTTTATAACGCGCACCCTCGTTTATAACGCGCACCCAAACTTTGAGTTCTTTTTTTGGTAGAAAATTTTGCGCGTTATACTCGAATAAATACGGTAGTCACAATTATTTTTACAAATATGATTTAAATAATAATGAACATCACCCATTACATGTAGCTATTGTTTGTTCATTTTTAATTTAATCCACACATCACATTATCATCCTTGGTAGAAGAGAAGGAAGTCAAACTTCAAAGTAGGAAATCTCAGTACTTAATAATTATAGGCCTTCCCAGTTTAAGGACTATTACATTATAGTTTATGTTGTGATCTTATTTATGTACAATAAATATGCTGCTGGTTTATAATTTAAACACAGATGTTTTTTGTTATGTGTTATTATTTTATTCTAGAATTGCTTGAGAATTTTTAATTGTACCAGCCTTTGCCTGTATTTTCTGTCTGACTGACAGAAAAACTAGGAAATCAGAACTCTCATGTTCCATTCAATCCTATTTTAATAACTCTGTTGTCTTGCCTTACCTGTACTATTGGAATCATCAGAAAATGAAAATAAAACAAAACGTCCAGCCAGGATTGGGAGGAATTCTGCCTAATTAAAAGGGGTGAATACCCCATATAGAAATATCAGAAATCCCTAACTCTCAGCACTTGAAAAAAAGACAAATTAAGGGACATATAGGCCATGATCAAATAGTATCCTGAAAATGATCTCACTATGCTCCTCCAAATTCGGTCCAACCTAGATATCAATCAAGAAGGACTGGTTTAAAAAATAGCTTTTTTTTTCTTTTTCCATCCTTCAACTGATTCCCTAATTCATGTTTTGTAGACTTTGAAAAATATTTCTATATCTTTTTATCCTAAAAACCTGTCACTGGGACCTTTGAATTTTTTCTGTTTTGTCTATATTTAGAAAATATTTATTTTTATAAATGAATTAAATCTTAAGATTCTTGGATTATCTTCAAGAATAGATCTTAAAAAGTCTTATTCCGTCTTCCTGAAGCCTTACCAAATAAAATGGTGGACTATAATCATACGATTATATGTGCATTAACATTTTAATAATCATTATTTAAATCCCATTACAGCAAACTAATATTTAGTATTATTAATAATTCATCTGAATGATTTGGGGGAATAAAAAATGAGGTATGTGTGCGTATACAATTATGTTTGTATATAGCATTTTTGTTTATGCTTAATGTTTCAACTTGAATGTTTTGATAAGTGGAGAAAAAGGTTGGATGCACCATCTAGTGGTTGTGCTAGTGGTTTGTTAAATTTTGTTAAGATAGATACACTGCAACTTGCGATTGAATAATTATGTTTAATGCATATATTTAAAAAGTCAGTACTTTTAATTTAAATTTTTTGGGATGGAAATATATGGTCACATTTTAAAATATTTTAACTATGCACTCTGACAATTCTCTCTCTTTATCTCTCTCTCTTTCACTCTAGAGAAATCCCAGACCTATAGCTCACCAATTCCAGCAGAATTTGGATTACTACAAAGCACGTGGAGCTGACTTAATGAATAAAACTCGGTAATCATGCTTTGTATGCTATCTGTAAAAGTGCTTTGTCAATAATTCCAATATTGCCAAAAGTATTCGCTCACCTGCCTTTACTTGCATATGAACTTACAGTAAGTTACCCTAATCCATAGGGTTCAATATGACGTTGGTTCACTGCGCACTGTTCTTGAGCTAATCTGACGGCCACATGAAGTTTGGAGGTCTGTAGCAATTGACTGCAGAACGTTAGCGAGCTCTTCGCACTATGCGCCTCAGCATCTGCTGACCCTGCTCCGTCAGTTTACGTGGCATACCACTTCATGGCTGAGTTGCTGTCATTCCCACACACTTCCACATTCTTATAATACAGCTGACAGTTGACTGCGGAATATTTAGGAGCAAGGAAATTTCATGACTGGATTTGTTGCACAGGTCGCATCCTATCACAGTTCCACGCTGAGCTCCTGAGAGCGACCCATTCTTTCACAAATGTTTGTAACAACAGTCTGCATGCCTAGGTACCTAATTTTATACAAGTGGCCATGGAAGTGATAGGAATACCTGTTTGATTAATTGGATGGGTGAGCAAATACTTTTGGCAATATAGTGTATATTTATGTATATTTATGGAGCCAGTAACACCAAAAATAATAGCTAATTATTCACAGTGATGATAAGAAAATATTAGAATCATTTTCTCAATCTTAGAAAACTGAGTTGACACAAGAAAGACGTTGCCTATTGTCATACTTATATTGCTCTAAAACATAATTAAGTAGACGATAGAGACTATTCCATAGCTAAAACTCAAGTATCAAGAAGGCCACCTTATATGCCACAGCCAATTGTAAAGAGCATTCAAATTAACATGGATAATTCTTCTTCAGTTATGTGAGACTCAAGGGACTATACCAGTTATTGAACATCTATATAATGATACTTAGAATTTGGGCTATAAGAAAATACTTAGCCGCTACAATTTTAAGACTTTTATTTGCATAGTTGATTTCTCCTCTGTCCCCCACCCCAGATATTCTATTACTTCATATATAATTAAATCGTGTTTTTCCTTAGCCTGTGAACAACCACAAAATCTACAAGGCAAGATTCAAGGATATAATTCTTCAGCAAGTTATTGCTTTGGTATCTAGAAAGATTAAATGGTGCAATTATAAAGATGGCTTGCTTTGAACAAATTTTGTCATATTACTCAATTATAGCTACCATTTTAGTTATTGTTGAAAAAGGTCTTTCTTACCTGAAATTGGAGCATCTCACTCACTAGAAATCCATTCTACTATGAGAAAAAATAAAAGAGAACCCAACTGCCGTATTTTTCGGAGTATAAGATGCACCTTTTTTCCTCTAGAAAGAGGCTGAAAATCTGGTTGCCCCTTATACATCGAATACAGCATTTTTTGCCTCCTGGAACCCCACCCGGGGTTCCAGGCAAATAGTGGGATTAGGAGGTTGTCGGACTTGGCATGTCTCCTTAGCGACCTTGTCAAATGCATGAGGGAACAAGCAAGGATGTGGTAACACTCCGGCATTCTGGTGTAAAGGCAAGCGGAGGGTGTCCCATACATATATCTGAGCCTATTGCATATGAACGAACAATGTGAGGTCTGTCTTGTGGTTGGCTCCATTGTCCTAGGTTTCTAATATACATATCATTACCTAATACACTAATGGTTAGTAAAAGCAAAAGCACATCGTTTTCCAACATTCCTTCACCCGTGCGTAGAAAGTCAGCTTCCGGGGTGACTTAGCAGGGGTTTCTTCACTGCTGTGCATAGAGAAATCTATTGCCAGTAAGATTTCAGCAGAGCAGCCTGCAGTGTGAGAGGATAAACAGGAAATATTAAGCTTATAGATATGTAAATACATATATGTATATAGAGCTACTGCATATAACCATGGCATGATTTACGCTTAAAACGTACTTTTGTTGGAGTTATTGGACTAGTGGTCACTTGCCAGCCTGTATCTGCAGCTGCCTTGATCCTAGTCCAATGAATCCAAGACTTGGATTCTGCAATTTTGACAGCTAGTGGTGAAGCCATTATGACCCTAAAGGGCCCTTTCCATCTACCCTCCAGCTGTTCCTTTTTCCAATGTTTTACCCACACCTTAACCCCAGGTTTGAAGGGATGGCACTTGGTGATCAATTTTGGAGGGGTTTATTCCATAACATAAGTGCGCAGTTTCTCAACCTGTTGATTGAGAGCCTGTACCATCTCCATATTCCAAACATCCCCCTTATGACCTAAATCCAGCCAGCCAGATTCCTTCTCAGCAGCGTAGGTGGCCTACCAAACATCAACTCATACGGTGATGTCTTCGTGGGACAGTCCTAATTGAATAGAGGGCCAAGGGGAGACCATCTGGCCACTTTAAATGGCTCTCTGTGCAGAGTTTAGTTATCTTTTCCTTTAGGGTCCTGTTCATTCTTTCTACCGACGCCCCGGATTCAGGGTGGAAGGCACTGTGAAACCTCCATTTGATTCCCACCGCTTGAGCTAAGACCTGATTCACGTGATGTACAAATTCAGGCCCATTGTCAGAGGAGATATGGCTTGGTGTCCCAAATCTAGGGATTATCTCCTTTAACAATAAGCGTGCCACTTCCCTAGCTTGCTTTGTCTTGGTTGGGAATGCCTCCGGCCATCCAGTGTACATATCAATCATGACCAACATTGCTTTGTACAAACCACACCTAGGCATGTCCATAAAATCTATCATTCAATAATCCATAGGGTAATAGGACACGGGTATTGTTCCTGGGGGTAACAAACGCCCTTGCCTAGGATTTACTTTAGCACACGTAATACACCTAGCCACAACCCCCGCAGCTATTCCCGCCAACCCATTAATGAAATAATCCCTCTCCAATGCGCTTTCCAAATCAGTTTTCCCCATATGAGAAGTCTCATGAGATAATTGAACCAAAGTATATGCCACCGAGGCTGGTACGAACATTCTATTGTCAGGCAACACATACCATCCATCCTCAATTTTAGCATGCAGATCAGTTAGAGCCTTCTCACACCCCTGTTGTGAATAAGTAGGTTTAATCTCGGGTGGAATCACTCCCTGATCCATTGCTATATGGATTGAGAGGACAGGGGTTGGCCCAATACGTTTGGCTGCCTCCCTGGCCTCTAAATCAGCTCTCCGATTCCCCTGAGCCACCTTATCCTCCCCTTTACCAGGTTCACCTGATCCGCCAATTGCACCCTTTCCTTGACCGGGACACCCTTCGCACAGTCACTCAAGCGCTCGTTACGTCCCGCCTAGACTATTGTAATGCTCTCTACATGGGGCTCCCCTTGAGGTGCACCCGGAGGCTCCAGTTAGTGCAGAATGCGGCCGCGCGGGGGATTTTGGGAGCCTCACGGTGCTCCCACGTAACACCCCTTCTGCGCGAGCTGCACTGGCTGCCAGTGGCCTTCTGGGTGCACTTCAAGGTGGTGGTAACCATATTTAAATTGCACCATGGCACGGGGCCTAGTTATCTGCGGGACCGTCTCCTACCACATACCTCCCTTCGACCGATCCGCTCCCACAGGGTTGGCCTCCTCAGGGTGCTGTCTGCCAGTCAATGCCGGCTGGCGGCGCCCAGGGGTAGGGCCTTCTCTGTGGCAGGTCCAGCCCTCTGGAACGACCTACCCCCCGAACCTCGTACCATCACGGACCTTCGCCTCTTTCGCCAATCACTCAAAACACACTTCTTCCACCTAGCTGTCCTAGGTTAGAGTTAGATTAGATATAATTTTAATTGATTAGGTAGTGGATTTTAACATTTTAGTCTATGTTTTAGCACAGGTTATTTCAATTTAATGCTATTTTAATGTTGTGACTGTATTTATTGTTGTTTGTTGTGTCATTTTTTAATTTCCTGTGCACCGCCCTGAGTCCAATGGGGAGATAGGAGCGGTATATAAATCAAATAAAACCTAAACCTAAACCTAAACCCCCTCTGATGTCCCTTACAATGCATCACTGACACCCTAGTTGGTAATTGTACAGCATCAATCAGACGGTTTATCAAATGTCCATGTTGTATATATTTCCCAGCAGAATCCCTAAAGCCTCTCTCCTTGTAGACTGCCCCATGTGCATGCAGCGTCAAAAAGTCATATTTGCTATCTGTCCACACATTGAGGGATTTTCCCCTCGCCCTCTCCAGGGCCCGAATTAAAGCCCACAACTCTGCCACCTGCGCACTGTGTCCACCCCCAAAGGCCCACTTTCCACCACTTTATCATCATCCATGATCACATATCCAGCCACCCGTTTTCCCTCATGCATGTAACTGGAGCCATCTGTATACCAATTAAGGTCAGCCTTTGGAAGTGGGGTGTCTGACAAATCAGGGCGGGCTGCATAAACAATCACTAAAACTTGCAAACTATCATGTTCAGCCTCAACCTCTGTTGGTAGTAAGGTGGCTGGATTCAGCTTGTTAGATACTTCCAATCTAACCTGGGGGTTTTCAATCATCATGGCTTGATATTTAGTTAATCTCTGGTTACTGATCCACAAGTGACCTTTGTTATCTAAAACTGATAGCACTGCATGTGGGGTGTGAACAGTTATTGGGTTTGAAAAAGTAAGTTTCTGACAGTCCTGCACTAGCTGGGCGATGGCAGCCAGTATTTTCAGACAGTTGGAGCTTGGGCCGATACCTGAGACCCTGACCCACAACTCAACTGAGGACCTGGTGGCCGCCTGGAACGGGGGCCCTGGACCGGGTTGTGCCTTTGCGGCCTCTCACCCGGCACCAAACTGCCTTGGCTCCTTGGTTTTCCGAGGAGCTGAGGGTGATGAAACATCAGAAGAGATGCCTAGAGAGCGATTGGAGGGCCACCCGCTCCAAGTCTGACCGGACACTAGTAAGGTCGCATTCGAAGACCTACCTAGTGGCGATAAGAGCAGCGAAACGTAATTATTTCTCCGCTCTTGTCGCATCTGCAAATAACCAACCAGCCGCCCTGTTTAGGGTGACCCGCTCCCTTCTTCACCCGAGGGCGCGGGATGCCCCCTTACAGGGTCGAGCGGAGGACTTTGGGCGTTATCTGCATGACAAAATCGATCAAATTCGGGATGGGTTGGCCTCTGACTGGACTAGTTCAGACGGGTTGACTGAGGCAGGTCCTGAGAATGTTATCTGGGAGGAGTTCGATCCTGTGCCTCCTGAGGACATGGACAGGATACTGGGGCGGCTGAATGCCACCACATGTTTATTGGACCCGTGTCCCTCCTGGTTGGTACTGGCCTCCCGGGAGGTTACACGAGGCTGGCTCCAGGGAATTGTCAACGCTTCTTTGAGTGAGGGGTTTCTACCGGCTATCTTGAAAGAGGCGGTGGTGAGGCCCCTCCTCAAGAAGCCCTTTCTGGATCCGGCTGTTTTGGCCAACTATTGTCCTGTCTCCAACCTTCGATTTAGTGCGAAAGTTGTTGAGCGTGTGGTGGCACGACAGCTCCCTCAGCACCTGGATGAAGCTGTCTATCTGGACTCCCACCAGTCTGGCTTTCGGCCTGGGCACAGCATGGAGACGGCATTGGTCGCGTTGGTCGATGATCTCTGGAGAGCCCGGGATAGGGGTTGCTCATCTATCCTGGTCCTGTTAGATCTCTCAGTGGCTTTTGATACCATCGACCATGGTATCATGCTGCACCGGTTGGAGAGGTTGGGGGTGGGGGGCACCATTTTACGGTGGTTGTGAGCTACTCTGGGTTCAGAACCACTGTCACAACTCTGGTCCCTTAACCAGTGTTAGCAAATAAATGTGGAATAGTGTAATTCACCGGACAGTAAAGTCTTAAGGTTTGTCAGCACTTTTCTTCTCCAGGACATGGATAAATACACCTGGAAACATCACCCTACATACCTTCTCTCTCTGTCTCTCTCTCTCTGTCTCTCTCTCTCTCTCTGTCTCTTTCTCTCTTCCCCTACCTACTGTATTTCTCTCTCTATATATTTCTCTCTCTCTCTCCTTCTACCTACCTACCTACACACACATTCTCTCTCCCTACCTACCTACTGTATTTCTCTCTCTCTCTTTATTTCTCTCTCTATATCCTTCTACCTACCTACCTACACACACACTTTCTGTCTCCCTACCTACTGTATTTCTCTCTCTTTCTATTTCTCTCTATCGCTCTCCCTACCTATCTACACACACTCTCTCTCTCCCTACATACCTACTGTATTTCTCTCTCCCCCCCCTTTACCTACCTACCTACACACACTCTCTCTCTCCCTACCTACCTATTGTATTTCTCTCTCTCTATTTCTCCCTCTCTCTCTATCCCTTTATCTACCTACCTACCTACTCTACCTACCTACCTACCATATTTCTTTTTCTTTCTCTCCCTCTCTATTCCTCTATCTACCTACCTACTTTTTTTTGTAATTTGCCTCTTCAAAACTTTGGTGTGTCTTATATTCCTGTGCGTCTTATACTCTGAAAAATACAGTAAGTGTTACAAATCCATGTAGATCACATTTCCATTACTTTGATTTCAAAGAATTTTTGCAGATTTTTAAAAATAATTCCCAGTATTGAGCAGTTTTTCTTTTCCAATGCCTATATGTAAAAAGAGACGTCCTTGAATCAACTTTATAAAACAAAACATTTCATTTACACACACTGTAGAAGCTGAATCATTGCACAGTTTTGTTCTAAAAATATCCCATTGATATTCAAGGTCAATTAGTCTTATTATGATTAACAAAATTGTTTTCTCATATGTATTGCATTCATGTATCCTTGACATTCATTTAAACAATACCTTGCTTTTAAATATATTTCATAATGACCATAAGGTAACCTTTGTCTCTTTTTCTAATATCTTTCCATCTTTTCACCGTGATGGTAAAGAAATGGATTCTGACCCTTGTATTATAGTCTTAATCATCTTACATTTATGTTTCAGTGCATTCAAAACTAGCATAAAGATAGAATTTCATTTGTTAAAGTATCTATATCATGAGCCTTATTAAATTTGTAACAGCAATTTAGGATGGTTGCTAATTATGTCAAGGGCATGGCAAGTTAAGAGTATGTACACAAAAAAAGTTAACGAACCACCAAAATTACTGTACAAGAGAAAGGGGGTCATTATGAACAAATTACCTCTAATTGAAATGATGTACAGTCAGCTTATAAAACAATGTGAATACTTCCCCCTAGCATCCTTCTTTATTAGGAGGAAGAGAGAGATTAAGAGACCTGAAGATAGTTGTAGAGAATAAACTGGAGACAGTCAGTGTGAGCCTTTGCAGATATTATTGTTAATGGCAACAACAAGAGGTATTGAAAGCACAAATGTTCACTTAATTTTACTGGGTTTTGGTTATAGAAAGGCAAAACCTATTATTAACTGCTTTTAACAGTATGGTCCCTAGATCATTACTTTGGGGGATAAAGGAAGGAAGTGGAAAGGGTCCTCAACATTGTCAGTAGAACCATCCTTCAGTTAGATCCTTGCCCTGCCTGGTTGGTGAAAGCCTCCAGGACAGGGACTAGAAGATGGATACAAGTAGTAATTAACTTCTCCTGCAGGTATGTTCCAGGGACTTTAAAAAAGGCCCTAGTTCACCCTCTCCTTAAAAAAAATAATCATTCTATCTCACCTTCGTGGATAATTATCCTGGAATAGAAATGTCTGTGTTCAGTCACTCAAGCCCTAGTCATCTCACATTTGGACTTCTTAATTCACTTTATATGGGCTACCATTGTAGAGCCTTTTGAAGCTTTGACTGGTGCAGAGTGTAGTAATGTGGACAGTTTTAGGGTCCCTAGAGTGGCCCATGGTACATCATTGCTCTGTGAAATACTCTGGTTACCGGTTTGCTCAAATGTGTAATTCAAGGTGTTGGTTATTATCTTTAAAGTCCTGCATACTTGAAGAACCCTCTGATGGGACTAGCCTGTCCCACCTGCACTAGCAGAAGGGGTGTACTGCAGATGCAGTCAGTCAAGGAATTTCAGCAAGATCACATAAAGTGTTAGTACTTTATAATGCTTTGGTAAGAGCACATTTGTAATAGCATCCAGTTTCGATCACCACAATATAAAAAAGATGTTGAAACTCTTTTAGAAAGAGTGCAGAGAAGAGCAACAGTTACAGTTTACAGTTTGTTGGATTTGTATACCGCTCCTGTCTCCAGATGGACTCAGGGCGGTGCACAGGGAATTAAAAATACCACGATAGCAACAATACATACAATACAATAATAAAATAAGATTAAATTAGAATAACCTATGCTAAAAATTAAGCTAAAAATATTAAAATCTCAACCAATCCACTAAAAATCCCCAGTTCTAAAATCTAATAATAATAATAATAATAATAATAATAATAATAATAATAATAATAATAATAATAATAATAATAATAATAATAATAATAATATATTTATTTTATATACCGCGTCCTCTCCCGAAGGGGACTCGGAGCGGTGCACAGGGAAAACTAAAACACATAAAATATATACATGAATAAATACAATACCTAAAAATAGATTAAACCAATCGTCCCTGCACTAAAATCCCCATTAAAACTAATCGTTCCCTAAAAACCCTAAAGGAAGAGACTACCCTAGGCTGGCCAAGCAGAAAAAGTGTGTTTTTAATTTTTGGCGGAAGGAGCGGAGGTCCGTGGTTGTTCTAATGTCGGGGGGAAGGTCATTCCAGAGGGCTGGGCCCGCCACAGAGAAGGCCCTTCCCCTGGGCGTCGCCCGCTGACAAAGTCTAGTGGACGGCACCCGGAGAAGTCCCTCTCTGTGGGAGCGAATCGGCCGTGAGGAAGTATGGGGCAGGATCCGATCCCGCAGGTAGCTAGGTCCCGAGCCATGAAGCGCTTTGAAGATGACCACTAGCACCTTGAAGCGCACCCGGAAGACGACAGGCAGCCAGTGCAGCTCGCGCAAGAGCGGTGTTATGTGGGTGTACCTTGCGGTCCCCATTATAGCTCGTGCGGCTGCATTCTGGACCAGCTGAAGTCTCCGGGTGCACCTCAGGGGGAGCCCCATGTAGAGAGAGTTACAATAGTCCAGTCGGGATGTCACGAGGGCATGAGTGACTGTGCAAAGGGCATCCCGATCCAATAAGGGGCGCAACTGGCGTACCAGGCGAACCTGGTAGAACGCCCTCCTGGCCACGGCTGTCACTTGATCTTCCATGGACAGCCGGGTATCCAGGAGGACACCCAAGTTGCGCGCCCCATCCACAGGGGCAAGATGTTCGCCCCCTATGGCCAGCGATGGAGTGAGCTGGTTGAATCGGGCAGTCGGGTTGAGCCTGAGTCTGTTACTTCCCATCCAGATCCGCACGGCTTCCAGGCACTGGCACATCACCGCTACGGCATCGTTGGGGTGGTTTGGGGTAGATATATACAGCTGCGTATCATCAGTGTAGAGATGATACTCTACCCCAAAACCACGGATGATCTCGCCCAGCGGCTTCATATATGTGTTGAACAGGAGAGGCGAGAGGACCGACCCCTGAGGCACCCCACATGTGAGGGGTCTCGAGGTCGACCTCTGCTCTCCTGTCAACACAAATTGCGATCGACCAGAGAGGTAGGCGGAGAACCACCGTAAGACGGTGCCTCCCACCCCCAACCCCCCCAGCCGATGCAATAGGATACCATGGTCGATGGTATCGAAAGCCGCTGAGAGGTCTAATAGGACCAGGATGGAGGAACAACCCCCATCTCTGGCCCTCCAGAGATCATCTACCAACGCGACCAATGCCGTCTCGGTGCTATGCCCGGGCCGGAAGCCGGACTGGCGCGGGTCTAGATAATCAACTTTCTCCAGGTGACAGAGAAACTGTTGTGCCACCACACTCTCAACAACCTTCGCCAAAAAGGGAAGGTTGGAGACGGGATGATAGTTGGCTAATAAAGCTGGATCCAAAGAGGGCTTCTTAAGGAGGGGCCTCACCATGGCCTATTTAAGGGAGGCAGGCAAGAAACCCTCACTTAGAGAAGCGTTGACAACCTCTTGGAGCCAGCCTCGTGTCACCTCCCAGTATGCCAGTACAAGCCAGGAGGGACACGGGTCCAGTAAACATGTGGTGGCTCGCAGTCGCCCACGTAACCTGTCCATATCCTCGGAAGTAACAGAGTCAAATTCCTCCCAACCAAGATCCGCTTCGTGGCATCCCTCTGGGCCATTAATGGAGACTAACTCGTTCTGGATCTGAGCGATTTTCTCAGATATAGCTTAGAAATATAGCTTAGATTTGCTAAAACAAAGATGATTAGGGGACTAAAGGCTAAAATATATGAAGAAACATTGCAGAAATTGGGTATGTCTAGTTTAATGAAAAGAAGGACCACAAGTGACATGATAGCTGTGTTTTAATATCTAAGGGGCTGCCCCAAAGAAGAAGAGGTCAATCTATTCTCTAAAGCACCTGAAGACAGGACAAGAAGCAATGGATGGGAAGTAATCAATGAAAGAACCAATCAATAACTAAGGAAAAATTTCCCAACAATGAGAATAATAATTAAATAGTGTAATGACTTGCTTCCAGAAGCTGTGGGTGCTCCATCATTGGAGATTTTTAAGAAGAGATTGCACAACCATTTTTCTGAAATGGTATAGCGTTTTCTGCTTGAGCAGGGGGTTGAATTAGAAGACCTCCAAAATCCTTTCCAACCCTTACTCTTTTATTTTACCCTATTAAACATCTTACCTCCTGAGGTGAGATTGGCTCTCACCCTTCTGACCTTTAGCAAGAGCCTTAAAATTTGGTTCTGATCGATGGCTTGGGACCCCAACAGGGGAGAATCACACTGGAAGTGGTTGATTAATTAAAATGCAATCCAAAGTTTCCCCCCTCGCCCAAAATCTGGTTCCCTCCTTTCCATCTTGTAATTACGATTTTACTTTGATTGTATTTTCATTTTGTTCCCAATTTGAAATATTTATCTCTGGTGGTTTTAATGTTTGCATGCTGTAAGCTGCACAGAATCACTTTGAAACAAAATAGACAGTATATTGGGTGAGTGAGTGATCTTGGTTATAAAATATTCCCAAGACAGACAAGTTTATTTTTTTCCAGTAAATAAAACTGTTCCTGTGAAACAAAGTTCAGTGTGACTTTCAAAGGCTCCAGAGAATGAAACAATCTACCTCCCTAGAAATAACTAGTGTTACAAGTAGAATAATACTGCATTATATTTTCTAGAATCATTGTAATATTTTCTTCGAGTGAGGAAAGGTCCTTCTTATAACAAATTCATTTTGAAATTTTCTGATTAGTTCAGTAGTGAATTAAACATGATATCAGCAGTTTCTTTTCTTTTTTTTTCTTTTTCAGTGTCAATGCAAAGGTTGCTCCTCTGAACATGAATAAGGTTTCTAGTAGCTTATTGAATTTTGGTCGCAAGCTGATTTCCCCAGCAATGACTTCTAGCAGTGCAACTCTTCCAGCTGCAGGTAGCAGTGGCAATGTTTCTTCTGTTGTCATGCCCACAAAGATCACAGTAGAACTCCCTCCATCTCAGCAGCAAAGAATGATGAAATCTGAAAGTGTGCCAGTTCAGCTAAGCAAAGGTAAAAATATGCCATTCCTCTTTGAAAACCAGACTTTATGATAAACCAAGATGAAGAGCTTTCAGCATAATGTAGGATGATGATATGAAATCTGCATATCAACTTGAACATTGCTCATCTTCGCTTGCTATCATATCCTATCTGATATAATTTATTTGCCAGATTTCCCAGCTGTTTCCCAATTTCAGTTTCCTTGTTTGCTTTATTTTCTTTCTCATGGCATCTCTATTTGACTGAATGCATAATATACTGTTGGACCTGTATTCATTTCATAAATTGGGGGCACCCAGTAAATTTCCTTCCAAAACTTATTTTTTAAAATATTGCTTGGTAATTGAAAATATGAAATGGGAATCAGCCAAATGACAGTGTTAAACAAAAATTTTATTTTATATTTTGTGAACGTACTCAAAATTTCAAATGCCCTCCCACTTAAAAATGAAAATGATAACCTACAACTGCCTTTAATACTATTTGTGTTCTTCTAACATCAACATAACTCTGCTTCTGTGTAAGTTTACCAGTGGAAAGCATGCCCTTATGTCAGTGATGGCTAACCTTTTTGTCATTGTGTGCTGAAAGTGCGCATGTGCGTGTGCAGTAGCATACCCACACCCATAATGCAATGTGCTGCCTGCTGCATGTCCTGCTCCCCCATACATACAAGCACATCCTTCCCTCTGTTCCCCCTATGAGCATGTGATTCCTCGCATGCATGCACGACTCCCCATGCCCCATTTGGGGCCTGGAAAGCTACCTGGAGGCCAAAACGGGGCATGGGGAGTGTACATACATCCCTCAGACCAATACGCTCCCACAGAGAGGGCCTCCTCAGGGTGCCGTCGGCCGGACAATGCCGACTGGCGACACCCAGGGGGAGAGCCTTCTCTGTGGCAGGTCCAGCCCTTTGGAACGACTTACCCCCTGAACTTCGCACCATCTCTGACCTCCGCCTCTTCCGCAAGTGTCTTAAGACACATTTGTTCCATCTAGCCGGCCTAGTGTAGCCCCCTATACTGACTTTTAGATAGTTTTTAAATTTGGGGATTTTAATCTGGTTTTAGCACAGGTTCTATTGAATTAGTTTTTTAAATTTTATATGATGTTTTGTATGTATTTTAATTTTCCTGTGCGCCGCCCTGGGTCCGTTTGGAGAAGGGCGGGGTATAAATTGAATAAATATAAATATATAAATATAATACATGCCTCCCCTGTGCTCTGATTTGGGCCTGGAAGGCCTCTTGCACAAACCTTGAAGCCAAAATGGGGCATGGGGGTAAGCATGCAAGGCCCCCAAAATGCAATGTGAGTGCCCCTCCAAGCAGAGACCCAAGCTGGCCGACGGGAGGCGTGTGCACATGTGCCATGGAGCTAGGCTGCGGCATGGCTGGCATGCGTGGAGAGAGGGCTCTGTGTGCCACCTGTGACACGCGTCGCCATCATGGCCTTATGTTATAACCAATTTTGTTGTGCACATGATGTGCAATGCCAATAAAGGCTGTACTATTGCAAAAGTATATTACATTAATTGATTTTACCATTTTCTTAATATATAAAAGTATTTGTAGCCAAAATTAATACTGCCATTCTGCCACTTTATTGTCATAGCTATTTTGGATATAATTTTTGTTAAGAATTTGAATTACAGTATTAAAAACTAATACAAATTAATACTAGGAAAATAAAAAGAAGAAACATAATCAGAATCAGGATGGGAGGGTAAAAAGTCAAGTTGGTGGTAGTGAATGTGCAAACAAATTTACAAAGGAGCAGTGTTTCATTTATGTTATAACTACTTCTTAACATTTCTATTTTCCCCACTGCACAAATACTCATTAATTGTGTCAAGTTCTAGCTACAAATAAAGGAATATGATTAGTATTCTATAATTTATATGACCTGAAGTTCTTCTAATTCCATTTATGCAATATAAATTTTATTTCCCTGTTCAAATGGGATAAAAAATTGGCGTAAACAAGTGATTGCACAATGCATATTTATTCTGAGATAATTATTTCTTATTCAAGCAGAATACAACTCACTTTCAACCAAATTGACAACAATCCATACCATCATCTAAGTGCTTTCAAAATATTTTCTCACAAGTCTTAGAAAACAGGTTATACTTTTGTCACTGCAATCCTTTTTTGTCCTTCCTTGTGAATAGTCTGTAAATCAAACTGCAGTCTGAAGTCTAAATCGTTTTAAATCGGGATTTTAAGGGGGATATTGTTTTAAGATTTTAAGATTGTAGCACAGGGTGATAACTATTTAATTTGGGTTTTAAATATTTATATTTGTCATGTATATATGTTTTTTAACTTCCTGTGCACCGCCCGAATCCCTTCGGGAAGAGGGTGCAGTTTATAAATTGAAACACATACATACATACATACATACATACATACATACATACATACATACATACATAAACAAATAAACAAACAAACAAACTATTAAAGCTGAACATAACATTCTTTTATCCACAAAAAGTCCATGAATCAATGACTTATAATATTACAATTTTTTTAAATGACACAAACTTAAATGCTGTATGCTATGTTCATTGTTATACTTTAAATAATAGAACTCAGCATAATATTTTGTTTTTTTTCTACAATGGGCCTAGCTTAATTGTATATAACATAAAACTGTGTTTGATCTTTGTTTTGAATAATTCTGAAAGGATTTCTGGTGATGTAAGGGAATTTGTAGAAAAACATTCTACTCTGTGCTTTTGGAGTTACTTACTCTTAGAATAGATCAATAGCATTTGTATGATCACTATCAAGTTTCTAAACTCTGTTGGAATGTTGCTATTAATAGCATTATGTCAAAATTAGTTATAAAATATAGGAAGAGCCAAGAGAAAAATATGTACAATACATGCTTAGAACTAAACAGAAATTTAGGTTATTGATGTTTCTGATGCTCCTTTTGCACTATCAACTTGTTTCCATTAAAATTAAAAATATTGAATATTCAAGTTGGAATAGAAATAGTTGTTGTGCATACATGTTAATTAAAAAAAACAGACCAGATTAGATGTTTTTAAATATAACAACTTCATTGTCTCTTCTTTGGTTATGTGAAATTTGGAAGATTTGACCATTTGTTTTACTGTAAAGATTTCTTCAACTTTACTTATTAGGAGAAGTAGTCAAAGGCAGTGATGCCCCTGTATCAGTTCCTGTCCGGAATCTAAGCAACCTCCATGGGACAGTTACTACAGTAATACATGGTACGTTTTGTCTATAACATTGTTATTTGGGAGTCCAAAGATACACGTTGTTTGTAATTTTTAAATATGTACCATATATACAAATCCACTAAGTGGCACTGTTGTTTAGGGGAAAAAAGTATGCCATTTCCTTGCATAAGAACTCAGAGCTGCCTTTTAAGAAAATAGGAGAAAATATAATCCTATAATAAAAACCAAAAGTGCTTTAAAAAAGAAATATTAAAAGTAATCTGCATGTTAAAAATAAAGAATGGAATAAATTATAAAAAATCTGGAACCTTGATTATTATTTTAATGAACACCAAGGTGAAAAGCCACATCTTCAATAGCTGAAAAAGCTCTTATCTGGGCCACAACATCCAAGTAATTGCAATTTCCATGATATTTAGGGAAGTGGTTTTTTTAAATACTTGACTCCTAAGCCATTTAGGACTTTGTAAATTAATATCACCACTTAATATTGGATGGCATAATTCTCAAACAACAGTTCATTGTTTTGGGATTGGTGTGATATTCCATTTAATATTCATGCAGCTGCTTTCTAACCAGCATTCTTTGAGGATATATGTTCTCAGATTAGGGGTCCAAAGATAGAAACCCTAGAGCAGTGTTTCTCTTTTTTTAATAAATAATTTTTATTAAATGTTTTAAGCTTTAAAAACAATAAGAAGAGACAACAAGTATAAAAAAATCAAAAGAGCAAAACAAACAAAAGACAGAACATATATAACGATTACCATATATAAAATTATTGTATATCGTTATATATGTAGAGCAGTGTTTCTCAACCTTGGCGACTTTAAATCCTGTGGGCTTCAACTCCCAGAATCCCCCAGCCAAGTGGCTGGGGGATTCTGAGAGTTGAACTCCACAGGATTTTAAGTCACCAAGGTTGAGAAACACTGCCCTAGAGGTTGGAGAAACATTCCAGAACAAGGCAATAGCAAATGATTTCTCTGTACTACCAGAAAAAATACAAATATATGTATGTGAAATCAGAAGGAATTGAACTCAAAATTGCACAGATTTATAGTTTCTATTCTTGATATGTTGCTAGGTCTGCTAATATTGCGTATAGCATATCGCTATTCTTTCATGTGAAATCTTATTCTTTCACATACAAAAATATGAAGGATAATTCTGTCAATTAAATTATTATTAAAGGGTCATTCTGTTGAGCAAAATATACTTCATTCAATAGATTTTTTTCCTTGTAATAAAATCTTTTGCTAGCTAAATATTCCATTAAAGGAAAATAAGCTGATAAATCAAAGGTGTAGGTTAAATAACTATAAATGTTCTTTACTCGAGAACACAGTACTTAAACAAGCAAAAGCGCACTTTTTCACTTTTACTGTGTATAGTATTTTAGGGACAACATTGATAGCTTTGATTCAAAATAAATTAGATGAATTAAACTGGAATAGCTATAAAATTCACGTTACTGATCCTCAACTGGATTACAAACAGGATAATTACCTGTTTTATAGAAAATCACATTACAATTTTGATTTTCATTTTGTTTAAAGCATTATAACACTAGATATCAGAGGAGGTCTGGGGATTGTAATCTCAAGGTATCTGCATGAGAGGTGAGGAATCTGGGCTTTGAATGTGATATGCCATCTCATTCTCTGTCTGAAACCATACAATAAATAATATCATCTGCATGGTTTTGAGTGTTATTGTTATATTTATTGACTTTATTTAGATTGCTAGCTTCCCCAAATATCTCGAAAGTAATAGAAATATTTTACTGCTTTTAAATAACATGTTGTCCACAGAAATCTATAGCAACATAGACTTGCTTTCGTTTCATAACCATCAAGCATCAAAATGTGGTAAGAATTAATTTGTGCCACAATTTTTTTAATCTAGATAGTTCTAATGTCTGAATAGAAAGATTTTTTTGAGCACATAGTCCTGTCCATTATGAAAAGAGACTGCACACAATTTCTGGAATTAAGAACATACAAATGTAAACTTCAACAAAATGCTGTGTTGTAGGTGCACACCTATTAATATTGTTCATAGCATTTATGTTATTTATCTACATATGGGGGGGGGGGGGTTGTAACCTCCATTCCTTATCTAAAAGACCACTAACATTCTTTCCCACTGCCTTAGGCATGAAGCCAGGTGGCTTCTCTTCCCTAAGAAGTAGCAATAACAAACCACTTCTGAAGAACTTTGCCAAAAAAAACCTCAGGGATGTCTGTGGAGATCCAGGTCATAGTTGTCTCAAAGATGCTATTTTTCTTCAAAAGGCAACTGAAATAAAAAACAAGCCTGTTGCCTTTTGAAGAAAAAACATTTTTGAAGCAAAACCACAGCGACTTATTCTGGCAGTTTCTAAAAATGGAGTGGGAGGGGGAAGGAAAGGGAAGGAAAGGAAAGGAAAGGAAAGGAAGGAAGACAGGAAGACAGGACACTTATCTGATATCCTCATTCTTAAAAGGATAATCTTATAATCTCTATGCATTACATCATTTCATTCCTTTCTTCAAAATATCTAAACCATAATATAATTATATATCGCATACATACTGCAACTACATCTACATAAAATATATATTAACTAGTGCAGGTATGTTTTTATGTACAAGATCTGTTTTGTTGCTCACTTTGTGGCTGAATTACATGTTGTAAATAGCTCTATACATTCTGCATGTCCCTTGCAATAGCACTCTGTACTATATCAATAATTGTGTTTTGATATCATAAAATTCATGATATGAAAATCTGCTTGTGAAAGTCACCATTCAGTTAATGAGCATGATGATGATGATGATGATGATGATTGACTCCTCTCTATTTACTCTGCAGGGCAAAGTTCAAAAAATGGGAGTCCCTCTCCAAGCATTGAAACTTTTTCTGGAGTACGTGAATCCACTGGATCTCCTCCTTTGTCTGCAACCAAAAAGGACTCTTTTTTCAGTACAATTTCCCATTCTCGTTCTCATAGCAGAAACATGAGCAAAAAAGAATCTGTAAGTGTCTGTTTCTTGATAAATACATTTCACTAATTCAAGTTCTCTTAATTATATTGGTTCACATATTTACTCCAGACTTATGTAGGTTAAAAAACCCTCATATTCTCCAATGCTAGTAGAGACGGTGGTCACATGCGGGAAAACTCAGTCAGCATCCAATAGAACTGAGTCTACTAATTTGATGACATCATCACGTAGGAGTACCTTCCCGCTTTTTCAGACTCAGTTCTCTAGGAACTGGCTGTGTGTTTTGCTCTCTCCGCATTTGACCACCTTCTCTATTGGCATTTTTTTCAAAAAAGTTTTTTTTCTTCTTCTGCCTGCCTGGGGACTCCCGCCTCTTCTGGCCTCCAGCAGGCCTTCAGACTCTTGCAGTCTGCTGCTGGGGCATTGGGCCTTTGAGAGCTTGCCTCCCTCCGTAGGCCTCTTGGGCTCGTGCAGCTTTTACCTCTGCCCCTTTAAGGCCGGCGGCTTCCCGCTGCGCCGCTTCTTCGCGGCCAGGCTTCCTCGTGCCGCCCATTGCCGCCACCTTCGTCACAGCCGTCGCCGCTGCCTTTCCTGCTGCCTCCTCCGCCCAGGGCTTTGCTGGCCTCCGCCTCCGCCACCATCGCTGCCACCGCTGCCACCAACGCTCCGGGGGTCTCCACCGCCTCCGCCATCGCTGCAGCCCGCCACCACTGAGCCCTTCGCCCCGCAGCACGTCTGCTCCGGCTACTCATCGCCCGCGGCCTTGCAGCAGCTCCTGGGGCCTTCTCCTCCTGCCTGCGGCCTTCTCTTTGCAGGCTTGCCTTCCTGCTGCCTTGTGGCGCCTGGCCCATAGGTTCTTAGCCTTGGTGGCCATTTTGTTTCGGCCGGAAAAGTTTGGCAGTCAAATTGACCTACCATCTGCATTGAGGTTTGCTTCTACCCATGAGTATGGGAGATTCCCAGGATTCGCAAGAGATTGCCCCTGCTCAGCCCCTGCCTGCCAAGGAGGTTCCCCCTTCCAGGGCTCAGAAGAGAAAGACTACTTCTGATTCTCAGTCTGCTGGCCCTCCTCCCAAGACTCCAGGCCCAGCCCGTAAGGCCCCAGCCAAGGCCTCTGCTTCAGGGCCTACTGCTACCACTGACCCAGCTCCCAGGAAGGCCACTGCCAAGACAAAGCATCTCGAGGCTACCCCTTTTAGGGCACAACGACGCCCTTCCCTTCATTCCTTCCCTTCATTCATCCTGGTTCTATTAGACCTCTCGGCGGCTTTCGATACCATCGACCATGGTATCTTATTGCATCGGCTGGGGGGGTTGGGGGTGGGAGGCACCGTTTTACGGTGGTTCTCCTCCTACCTCTCTGGCCGATCACAATTTGTGTTGATGGGAGAGCAGAGGTCGACCTCGAGACCCCTCACATGTGGGGTGCCTCAGGGGTCGGTCCTCTCGCCTCTCCTGTTCAACACATATATGATGCCGCTGGGCGAGATCATCCGTGGCTTTGGGGTAGAGTATCATCTCTACGCTGATGATACTCAGCTGTATATATCTACCCCAAACCACCCCAACGATGCCGTAGCGGTGATGTGCCAGTGCCTGGAAGCCGTGCGGATCTGGATGGGAAGTAACGGACTCAGGCTCAACCCGACCAAGACCGAGTGGCTGTGGTTTCTGGCTGCCCGATTCAACCAGTTGATGCCATCTCTGGCCATAGGGGGCGAACATCTTGCCCCTGTGGATGGGGCGCGCAACTTGGGTGTCCTCCTGGATACCCGGCTGTCCATGGAAGATCAAGTGACAGCCGTGGCCAGGAGGGCGTTTTACCAGGTTCGCCTGGTTCGCCAGTTGCGCCCCCTATTGGATCGGGACACCCTTTGCACAGTCACTCATGCTCTCGTGACATCCCGACTGGACTATTGTAACTCTCTCTACATGGGGCTCCCCTTGAGGTGCACCCGGAGGCTTCAGTTGGTCCAGAACGCAGCCGCGCGAGCAATAATGGGAACCTCTAGGTTTACCCACGTAACACCGCTCTTGCGCGAGCTGCACTGGCTACCTGTCGTCTTTCGGGTGCGCTTCAAGGTGTTTGTCATCATCTTCAAAGCGCTCCATGGCTCGGGACCTAGCTATCTGCGGGATCGGATCCTGCCCCATACATCCTCACGGCCGATTCGCTCCCACAGAGAGGGACTTCTCCGGGTGCCATCCACTAGACTCTGTCAGCGGGCGACGCCCAGGGGAAGGGCCTTCTCTGTGGCGGGCCCAGCCCTCTGGAACGACCTTCCCCCCGACATTAGGACAACTACGGACCTCCGCTCCTTCCGTTTAAAATTAAAGACACATCTTTTTCGCCTGGCCGGCCTTGGGTAGTCTCTTTTAAGGTTAGGGGTTTTAAAGGGGGAATTTTAGTTTATGGGTTTTTAGCGCAGGATTAATTTAATTCATTTTTAATTTTGTATTTTGTCTGTGGTTTTAATTGTATTTTTAAGTGCCTGTGCCCCGCCTCAAGTCCCTTTGGGGAGAGAGAGCGGGATATAAAATTAAAAATTATTATTATTATTATTATTCCACTCCTCGTAGATCCCCCTCTGCCTCCAGCTCCAGGCACAGGGAGGGTGACCTTTCTGCCTCTTCCAGCCATGACCTGCCCGGGCCTTCCAATCAGGCCTCTGTCTTTGGGGAGGATGATCAGCCTGGTCGTGACTCGGATCTCTCTGAAGATGAAGGTTTACCTCCTGATCCTCCTGCAATTGTGGGGTTGTTTAAACCTGTTGTTTTCAAATCTCTCCTTTTCAAGGGGAAAAAGATCTCAGGTATTCCTCCTCCCAAGGTCTCCCAGGATGCCCCTGCTGAGACGGCGGACACCACCGATCCACTCTTCGCTCAGCCGACGGTGGAGAGAGAGGTGATACCTTCGCCCCACCTCTTCCTTGATGTTGTCCAGAACCAGTGGTCGTCTCCAGGTACAGGTCCTCTCCCTAACACCTTGGATCGCCGCTTGTACAATTCCAGCCCTGACCTGCTCAAGGCCTTGAAAGTTCCTCCAGTGGATCTGCCTGTGGTAACTGTGGCTTCTTCCAATGCAGCCTTTGCTCCTCCGGAGGACTCCTTACGTCCCGAGGACAGACTCTGGTCAAGGCACATCAATCATCTGCCTGGTCCATAAGGGCTTCCACCTCGGCCTCCTTTTTTAGCCGTGCTGCTCTCCTTTGGTTTAGGAGCTCCAGGCCAGACTCCCTTCCCCCCCTCCCCGCGATTCCAGGGCTCGCCGTGACATCAATAAAATCAAGGCTGCCCTGGAGTTCGCTGCTGACGTATCTCTAGATACTGCCCGATTTGCTTCCAAATCAATTGCCACCTCTATCTCCACCAGACGCCTTATTTGGCTTAGGCAGTGGCAGGCCGAGGCCAAGGCCAAGTGGCACCTAGCCTCTTCCCCTTATTCCCCTTCTAATCTCTTGGAGCCCCCTTGGAACCACTCTTGGTGGAATCCAAGGATAAGCAAAAGGTGCTGCAACCTGCCGCGAAAAAGCAGGATTCCAGACCACAATCCTTTTACAAGTGGCAGCCCTTTCATGGCCATGATGGAGGTGCCTCCACCTCCTGCTTCCAGAGACAGGTCCCTCCCAGACAGGGTCCCTCTTTCTCCACCAGACCTGCCAGAAACAACCAGCGTTTTCAGCCCAGGAAGTCCTTCAAGCACAACAACACTCGATCCTTCAAGCGTCACAAGTGACTGCCTGGAGGATCTCCCAATAGGGGGTCGCCTAGCAGCCTTTGCAGACCGCTGGGACGACATAACCGGCGATGCTTGGGTGAGGTCCACGATCCAATTCAGCCTTCTCCTGGATCTCCACTCCAGTGCTCCGAACCACTTCGTCTCTTGCCCTTTGTCCAAGAGGGGTTTGGTAGAGCAGGCATCCAACATCTGCTCTCCATTCGGGCCATTCAGCCCGTGCCCCTGGGTCAAAGGGGCCAGGGTTTCTATTTTCGGCTCTTTAGTGTGCCGAAGTCTTCGTGGGGCTGGCGCGCGATCCTGGATTTAAAGTTCCTGAACCTGTTTGTCAGGTACAGAAGGTTCAAGATGCACTCTCTTCTCTCTATCTTGGAGGGGGTGCATCTCAACAACCTTCTGACCTCGGTGGATCTCACCGAGGCCTACCTGCATGTCCCCATCCACAGGTCCCATCGCCGTTTCCTTCGCTTTGTCTATGGGGGCCGCCACTTCCAATACCGGGCACTCCCCTTCGGGCTCTCCTCGGCCCCAAGGGTGTTTACCAAGGTGTTGGCAGTCGTGGCTGCGCACCTCCGCACCCAACCCATTCGTATCTTCTGCTACCTGGACGGCATTCTCCTGTTGCCCAGGTCTCGCGCCCAGGCCATCAGGGTTCTCCAGGACACCCTTCGGGTGCTCCAGGATTTGGGTTTCTCCATAAATCAGGAGGTATGCCATCTATCACCCACGTCCCGACTGGTTCATCTGGGCGCCTTCATAGACACATCCCGAGGAAAGGTCTACCTCTCTCACAACCGCCAGTCCAGTCTCAGGGATCTGGCCCTGGTGGTTCGGAGGAAGCAGCGGGTGCCTCTTCTCCAGCTGTCTCAACTGCTGGGGAAGATGGTCTCCTGCTTCTCCATCGTCCCGTGGGCTCGGCTTCACAGCCGGTGCCTCCAGTGGTTCCTCCTGTCATATCAAAAGACCAACAGCAGTTGCTCCCTAGTGCAGGTGCCCCTCTCGCCAGAGGTGCTCCAGTCTCTGGACTGGTGGTGCTCCCGAGCTATAGCTCAGGGAACCCTCTTCAGGGAGCCTCCCTGGCTGGTCATCACGACAGACACCAGTCTGTCGGGCTGGGGCGCTCACCTACAAGAACAGGTAGCTCAGGGTCTTTGGTCAGAATCCGACCTCTCCCACAGCATGCGGGCCATCCATCTTGCCCTCCTTTACTTCCAGCAATTCATCCTGCACTCCCATGTGCTGATCCGGACGGACAACACAACGGCAAAACTCACATAAATCGCCAGGGGGGCACTCACCCTGTGTCTCTCATGGAGTATGCCTTTCGGATAGGATCCTGGGCAGAGGTTCATCTTCTCTCTCTTCGCGCCGAACACATCTCAGGCGTCGACAACGCCCGCGTGGATTGGCTGAGTCACACCACGATCGAACTGGCGGAGTGGTCCCTCAATCGACGTATATTCCATCAACTGTCAACCAGGTACGGGACTCCGAGGATGGACCTTTTCGCGACATCATCCAACGCTCAACTGCCCAGGTACCTCGCACGTTACACAACACCAAGTGTGGAAGGGACGGGCGCCCTGAGGTGCAGGTGGCCTCGCAGTCTCCTGTACGCCTTCCCTCCCTTCCCCCTAATCCAGATGGTGATTCGGAAAATGCTGGAGGAGGAAGCGGACCTAATTCTCATCGCTCCTTATTGGCCTCGCAGGCCATGGTTCGCCGACCTGGTCAATCTGTCAGTGGGCCTGGCCTGGCATTTCCCCAAGATCAGATCCCTCCTCTCTCAGGGCTCCATCCTCCACCCAGACCTCTCCTGGCTCAACCTAACCGCCTGGAGGGTGACCAGGCGGTCCTGAGAGCTTCCAGCCTCTCTGAATATGTCATTAAGACTATTCAGGCCTCTCGCCATCCGTCCACAAACCGGTTTTACGAGGCCACTTGGCAAGCCTTTATTACCTGGTGCTTCCTAGGAACTTTGTGCCTTTGGAGGCCTCCGTGGCTCGTCTTGGACTTTCTGCAACAGGGTCTCGATAATCATCTTGCTCCCAACACCTTAAAACAACAGGTCTCCGCCCTTTCTTCGGTCCTCTCGGCTCACCAGGACAATCCTCTCTCACAGCACCCCCATATCAGGCGCTTCATCAGGGGTGCCTCAAACCTTTGCCTTCTGACTATGCATCGCTTCCCTACTTGGGATCTCCCCAAGGTACTGGACTATCTTACGGACCCACCCTTCGAACCTCTCAGGTCGACTTCCCTACACCATCTCACCCTAAAGACTATTTTTCTTGCCGCTATCACCTCCGCGAGGAGGGTGTCGGAGCTGGCAGCCCTCTCTACTCAATCTGACCTCTGTATCTTTCACCCTGACCGAGTGACTCTCCGACTAGATCCCACCTTTCTCCCAAAGGTTAACTTGGCCTTCCACCGTTCACAGGACCTCGTCCTCCCTGACTTTTGTCCCAGGCCTGTCCACCAACTTGATCACACTTTAGACATACGGAGGGCCCTCCGAATTTATATTGACACTACAGCTTCATTCCAGTGTACGGAATCTCTCTTTGTGGCCTTTCTCCCTCCAAACAAGGGGCTCAAAGCTTCCTCTTCCACAGTTGGTTGCTGGATCCGCTCCACCATTTCCATGACATATTCGGCTCAACTCCTGCCTCCTCCTCCTGCCATTACCGCTCACGTCGGCAGCATGGTCCATGCACGCTCCGGTAGAAGAAATTTGTAAGGTGGCCATCTGGACTTCCCCTGTTCCCTTCATCTGCCATTACAAGGTGGATAGGCATGCTTCGGCGAATGCGGCATTCGGGCAGTGGGTCCTGCAACAGGTGCTCCCCTCTTCCATCTCCTAGGCCAGTCTCTTACCCTCCCGGGGACATGTCCAGCTTTGGTACGTCCCGCATGTGACCACCGTCTCTACCAGCATTGGAGAATGGGGCATTGGTCCTACCTGATACGCCCCTTCTCGAGGCTGTAGAGACGGTGGTCACCCCCACCAATTTTTTTGGCTTTCTTCTGGCCTGTGCAGTCTCGGGGAGCTATATCCCAGCTACTAATGGTCTGGAGAGAGCGATTTTTTTATCCACAGCAGTCTACGATCTCTTTCGTCTTCAAAGGAGTTTGACTTGGTTACTACCGAGGATATGGACAGGTTGTCAAAGAGACTTAGAGCTACCACATGTTTATTGGACCTGTGTCCCTCCTGGCTTGTACTGGCATCCTGGGAGACGACACGAGGCTGGCTCCAGGGCATTGTCAACGCATCTTTGAGTGAGGGGTCCTTGCCTGCCGTCTTGAAAGAGGCGGTAGTTAGGCCCCTCCTCAAGAAGCCGTCCCTGGATCCAGCATTATTAGAGAACTTTCGTCCTGTCTCCAACCTTCACTTTTTAGCGAAGGTTGTTGAGAGTGTGGTGGCCCAACAGTTTCCGCGACACCTGGAGGAAATTGATTATCTAGACCCGCGCCAGTCCGGCTTCCGACCCGGGCACAGCACCGAGACGGCATTGGTCGCGTTGGTTGATGATCTCTGGAGGGCGCGGGATAGAGGATATTCCTCTATCCTAGTCCTGTTAGACCTCTCAGCGGCTTTTGATACCATCGACCATGGTATCCTATTGCACCGATTGGGGGGGTTGGGGCTGGGAGGCACCGTTTTGCGGTGGTTCTCGTCCTACCTCTCTGGTCGGTCGCAATATGTGTTGGCAGGGGGGCAGAGGTCGGCCTCGAGGCCTATCGTTTGCGGGGTCCCTCAGGGGTCGGTCCTCTCGCCCCTCCTATTCAACACATATATGAAGCCGCTGGGTGAGATAATCCGTGGTTTTGGGGTGGGATATCATCTGTACGCTGATGATACTCAGTTGTACATATCCACCCCAGACCACCCCAACGATGCCGCTGAGGTGATGTCCCGGTGTTTGGAAGCCGTACGGATCTGGATGGGCAGTAACAAACTCAAGCTCAACCCGTCCAAGACTGAGTGGCTGTGGTTTCCGGCACCCCGGTTCAGCCAGATTACTCCAACTCTGGCCATTGGGGGCGAAACACCGGCCCCCGTGGAGAGGGCGCGCAATTTGGGTGTCCTCCTGGATTCCCGGCTGTCCATGGAAGACCATGTGGCGGCCGTGGCCAGGGGGGCGTTTCATCAGGTTCGCCTGATGCGCCAATTGCGCCCCTTACTGGACCGGGGTGCCTTACGCACAGTCACTCAAGCACTCGTGACATCCCGACTCGACTACTGTAATGCTCTCTACATGGGGCTTCCCTTGAGGTGCACTGGAAAGCTACAGTTAGTGCAGAATGCAGCCGCGTGGGTGATTACGGGAGCTCCTAGATGCTCCCATATAACACCGATCCTACACGAGCTGCACTGGCTTCCTGTGGCCTTTCGGGTGCGCTTCAAGGTTTTGACGACCATCTTCAAACCGCTCCATGGCTCGGGACCTAGTTACATGCGAGACCATCTCCTGCCCCATACATCCCTCAGACCAATACGCTCCCACAGAGAGGGCCTTCTCAGGGTGCCGTCGGCCGGACAATGCCGGCCGGCGACACCCAGGGGAAGGGCCTTCTCTGTGGCGGGCCCTGCTCTGTGGAACGACCTACCCCCTGAACTTCGTACCATCATTGACCTCCGCCTCTTCCGCCAGTGTTTGAAAACACATTTATTTCACCAAGCCGGCCTTTCATAGCCTCCACTGTGGACTAGTATAGATAGTTTTTAAAAAGGGGGGTTTTAATTGGTTTTAGCGCAGGATTCCCATATTTAATAGATTTTTAAATTTTGTATTTTGGTATTTTTGTATTGTTGTATATTGTTTTAACTTTCCTGTGCGCCGCCCTGGGTCCATTTGGAGAAGGGCGGGATATAAATTGAATAAATAAAATAAATAAATAAATAAAGAGGGAAGGTATTCCTGCGTGATGATGTCATCAAATTAGTAGACTCAGTTCTATTGGATGCTGACTGAGTTTTCCCACAGGTGACCACCGTCTACAACCTCGAGAAGGGGCGTATCAGGTAGGACCAACGCCCCATTTCTTAACAAAAACTATACCAATAACTTTCTATAAAAGCTTAATATATTTTGCATTTTCTGGAGTATAAATTTCTTGACATTTCTTATTCTATTTAAATAAAGGCAACTTATTTTTTCCTTCGAATAGCTTAGAACACAACCTGGAAAGCAACTGGCAGCAGATGTAGCTTTTAAGATAGGGGTAGAGGTGGGACTTGCCACCCATGTTTTCACATTCTAAGCCAGCAATATTTCTCAACAATCACCAAAGATCACTCCACAAACAATACATACATTGATATGATACAATCTTAATGTTATCAGAGTATATATGATTAAAATGAGATCATCTTCCTTTTAATAATTCCCTCAGTGTGCATAGAGGAGAATGTGTCACCCATGTTCAAAATGTACTTCAAATGCAGGAAAGTAGATTTAGTAATGAAACTAATCTTATTTGATCAGATATGGCATAATTTGCTATAAATTTATTTTGGCGATAAATACTCTTGAAAGTTTCATTGCCACCATTCTTATTATAGTAAATGGGGTTGAGTTTAAATTAATGCTATCACTTCTCTAATAAGTTATCAAACCTTTTCCTAGAATAATATCTCATTACATGTTGTTTCTCATTTAGTCAGAGATTGAATTGATTATGAACAATTAAAATTTAACAATGGCATGGTATGGCCAGATAGTATACTTTTTATCTTTACAAAAGTACTTCAGTTAAACGTGCATATAATTACATAATTATTATTCACTTTCTCACAAGAATTTCCAGATTCTTTTTCTTTACTTTTTTCATCTCATTTGTCTTTTTTTTTTATTTAGATCTCCCTATTGAGTATGTTTGATATACTTTTAAAAGATTTTTAAAAGTATATTCTGTTTCCTGGTAAAACATGAGCAGAGGGAGGGGGGTCATTCATATAGTAATCTGCTATTGTTTCCTTCAGTTTTCTCCATCACAGTACAACCTCAATGGCAACCTTAGAGCAACCGTATTCTTTATTGGCCAAGGAGTTTGTCTCTAGTACATAAGCTCTCAGTGTGCATATAAACAATAGTGATAATCCATAGATCATAAGTCATAAGATATAGTCATAAATCACAAGATACAGATAACAAGTGATAAATCATAGGATATTAATAAAAGGTAGTATTTATTATTTATTATATTTATACCCCGCCCTTCTCCAAGCGGACCCAGGGCGGCGCACAGGAATGTTAAAATACATACAAAACATAATAAAATTTTAAAAAACATATTCTAATAAAATCCTGTGCTAAAACCGAATTAAAAATCCCAAATTTAAAACTATCTAGGAGTCAGTAATGGAGGTTACGCTAGGCCGGCTAGATGGAATAGATGTGTCTTCAGACACTTGCGGAAGAGGCGGAGGTCGGAGATGGTGCGGAGTTCAGGGGGTAGGTCGTTCCAAAGGACTGGTCCCGCCACAGAGAAGGCTCTTCCCCTGGGTGTCGCCAGTCGGCATTGTCCAGCCGACGGCACCCTGAGGAGACCCTCTCTGTGGGAGCGTATCGGTCTGAGGGATGTATGGGGCAGGAGGCGGTCTCGCATGTAACTAGGCCCCGAGCCATGGAGCGCTTTAAAGATGGTCGTTAAAACCTTGAAGCACACCCGAAAGACCACAGGAAGCCAGTGCAGCTCGCGCAGGATAGGTGTTGTGTGGGAGTGTCTAGGCGCTCCCGTAATCACCCGCGCGGCTGCGTTCTGGACTAGCTGCAGCTTTCGGGTGCACCTCAAGGGGAGCTCCATGTAGAGAGCACTACAGTAGTTGAGTCGAGAGGTGACGAGTGCTTGAGTGACTGTGCGTAAGGCACCCCGGTCGAGTAAGGGGCGCAATTGGCGCATCAGGCGTACCTGATGAAATGCCCCCCTGGCCACAGCTGCCACATGATCTTCCATAGACAGCCGGGAATCCAGGAGGACACCCAAATTGCGCGCCCTCTCCACGGGGGCCAGTGTTTCGCCCCCAATGGCCAGAGTTGGAATAATCTGGCTGAACCGGGGCGCCGGAAGCCACAGCCACTCAGTCTTGGACGGGTTGAGCTTGAGTTTGTTACTACCCATCCAGATCCGTACGGCCTCCAAGCACCGGGACATAACCTCGACGGCATCGTTGGGGTGGTCTGGGGTGGATATGTACAACTGAGTATCATCAGCATACAGATGATATCCCACCCCAAAACCACGGATGATCTCACCCAGCGGCTTCATATATGTGTTGAACAGTAGGGGCGAGAGGACCGACCCCTGAGGAATCCCACATATGAGGGGCCTCGAAGCCGACCTCTGCCCCCCTGCCAACACATATTGCGACCGACCAGAGAGGTAGGACAAGAACCACCGCAAAACGGTGCCTCCCAGCCCCAACCCCCCCAGTCGGCGCAATAGGATACCATGGTCGATGGTATCAAAAGCCGCTGAGAGGTCTAATAGGACTAGGATAGAGGAATATCCTCTATCCTGCGCCCTCCAGAGATCATCAACCAACGCGACCAATGCCGTCTCGGTGCTGTGCCCGGGTCGGAAGCCGGACTGGCGCGGGTCTAGATAATCAACTTCCTCCAAGTGTCGCGGAAACTGTTGAGCCACCACACTCTCAACAACCTTCACTAAAAAGTGGAGGTTGGAGACGGGACGATAGTTCTCTAATAATGCTGGATCCAGGGACGGCTTCTTGAGGAGGGGCCTTACTACCGCCTCTTTCAAGACGTTAGGCAAGGACCCCTCACTCAAAGATGCGTTGACAATGCCCTGGAGCCAGCCTCGTGTCGTCTCCCAGGATGCCAGTACAAGCCAGGAGGGACACGGGTCCAATAAACATGTGGTAGCCCTAAGTCTCTTTGACAACTTGTCCATATCCTCGGTGGTAACAAAATCAAACTCCTCCCAAAATGGTGTCACAAGAACAGCCTCGGCCCGCTCGACTGGACCACTGTCGATGGACGGTAGCTCGTTCCGAATCCGAGTGATTTTCTCCTGCAGATAAATCCCAAATTCCTCTGCTCGACCCTGTAAAGGGGCTTCCCGCGGCCTCTGTTGAAGGAGGGAGCGGGTCACCCCAAACAGGGCGGCAGGGCGGTTATCTGCGGATGCAATAAGAGTGGCACAATACTCACGTTTGACCACTCTTAATGCCACTAAGTAAGTCCTAATATGGTCTCTCACTAGTGTTCGGTCAGCTTCGGAGTGAGATCTCCATCTGCTCTCTAGGCGTCTCTTGTGGCGCTTCATCTCCCTAAGCCCCTCGGTAAACCAAGGAGACCAGGTGGTTCGTCGCCGCAAGAGAGGCCGCAAGGGCGCGACTCGGTCCAAGGCCCCCGTGGCCGCACTTAACCATGCGGCCACTAGGTCCTCAGTCGAGTCGCGGGGCAAGTCCACAGGAATTGGCCCAAGCTCCCTTTGGAACTTTATCGGGTCCATCAGGAGCCTGGGGCGGAACCATATAGGAATGTCCGGTTCCGCCTCTCCGCGGTGAGGTGCGGCGATCGGAAAGTCGAGCCAAAGGAGAGCGTGATCTGTCCATGACAGGGGTGTGATGACTAAATCCCCTATTCCCAGATCACTACTCCACTGTCCCGAGATGAAGATTAGATCCAGGGTGTGTCCGCCCTCGTGGGTAGGGCCTACAACTACTTGAGTCAGGTCCATGGCTGTCATGGAAGCCATGAACTCCCGAGCTACCCCAGAGGTTTCGCCCGCTGACAGCAGGTTAAAGTCCCCCATGACTAAAAGTCTGGGGGTCTCAACCGCCACCTCGGCTATCACCTCTAGGAGCTCGGGCAGGGCTGTTGTTGCATACCGAGGAGCCAGGTATACAACTAACACGCCCAACTGCCTCCCTAGGCCCCACTTCACAAGGAGGGACTCGCACCCGGTCGTCTGAGAGATCGTGGTCTCCTTTGGCTCAAGACCTTCCCTAACCATAATCGCCACCCCCCCACCCCTCCCTAGGGCCCTAGGCTGATGGAAAGCTCGGTATCCTGGTGGGCACATTTCTACGAGGGGATGTCCTCCCTCGTGGCCCAACCAGGTTTCCGTAATGCCCACCAGGTCCGGGTCCCCCTCTGACACAAGGTCATGGATGAGGGTGGCTTTTTGTACCACGGACCTGGCGTTGCATAGCATCAGCCTAGGGCCCCGGGTCTGTGGTTCTTTCCCACCTAGTCTGCGATGGGGACAGGGGGAGCTGGAGCGCGTGACCACCCGTAACCAGCGGCCACGGTCCTCCAACTGGTAATGTCCGTCCCCCTTCCCACCGCCCCTGCCCCTCCCCAAGACCGTATTGATGGAAAATACCTCAGTGGGAACGACCCCCCCTTCCCCTCCTCCGTTTCTCTACTTCCACTTCCTGCCGGCCCTTTCATTTGGCGTACCCCCACCTGACTCTCCCTCCCCCCCTCCCTGGAACCCCCTAAAAGTCGAATAAAATGTTTAAATAAAAAACCCCTTAGTCTGCGCTTCGCCCAGTATGAATGATGAGAAGATGAGAATAGCAATACATCCCTACTACTACATGGATAAATATCTTTAGGCATAAGACAGTGATGTCGGAATTAGGTATTTAACAGAGTGGTGGCATGGAAGGAGGGGGGGGGTCTTTCTTTGTGCCTAGTTTTTTAGCATGCAACGCCCTATAGTGATATCCTGAGGGGAGAAATTGAAATAGTTTATTCCAGGATGTGATGGGTCTGTAAATATTTTATCAGCCCTTTCTGGGCTGTGTAATATACAGGTCCTCAATGGAAGGCAGGCAGGTTACAATGTTGTGTTGTTATTGTTGTTGTTTTGCAATCCTAACTATCCATTGAAGTCTATACCTTCCTGTTTGACTGCTGTGCCAAACCAGACAGTTATAGAGGTATAAATAACCGACTCCATAATTCCTCTGATGAACTGTATCAGGCAGATCTTTGAACTGTATGAACAGAATCTTTTTATGTGTTTGCTTGAAATCTCTTAGAGAAATAGTATCATTTGGAACTGAACCAATGGTGCTTTTTCAAAAGGCAACTAGATTTTCTTTGTTTTTGTTTGAAGACATTTTGCTTCTTATGCAAGAAGCTTCTTCAGTTCTGAAGAAGTTGGAGGTGCAAGTTATGTTTCTCTCAAAGCAAAGGGGGAGGTGTTTTTTTTTTTAATCCTCTCTTTCAAATCCAAGAAATCTTGTTTATCAGTTTTCATTCTGTCAGCAACAGATGGCTGTTCTGTCTTTTCCGCCTGGTGTTCTCCTTTTTTTTAACAGTGCTCACAAAATGAGTTCCTTCTACTGCCTCATCTGAAGCTTTTATTGCTAGATTTTTTTAATGTCACAGGTTTTTCTGTAGCCAAACTTTAAACTTTTCTGCTTCCATTTTCATCTTAATAATTTCTGCCTTTCTTGATAGTTTCTTCTAAATGCTTATTTTTGTATAATGTCTTCCTCCATTTCTTTCGTAACATTACCTCTTCAATGCTATATCAGCTACTGCTCTATTAATTGCAGTGTTAGTAAATCTGCTACTCTCGCTTCATCTCTATAATATATGTTTTTCTCAGATACAGCAAGTAATTTCCACATGAATTTGTTGTTGCTTTTGTTTATTATGAGGTTATTACTATGTACTAATAGACTTGCATATCAAGATCTAGGATTTTATTTATTTTTTAACTCCACCTTTATTATTTTATAATATAAGTAACTAAAGGCAGTGAATGTTACATTCTCCTTTCTTCTCCTGTTTTCCCCACAACAACCATGTGAATTGGATTGGTCTGAGAGAGTGACTAGTCCAAAGTCACCTAGTTGGCTGTCATGCCTAAAAACAAGACTAGGACTCACAGGCTCTTAGTTTCCAAGCCAGCTTCTCCTTGTAATGATATTTACTGAAAGTCTGTCTCAAATAGTTTTTTTATTCTCGGCATTTCATATATACTCTGACATGTGGTAAATTAAAATATTTATTTCCTAGCCTTTTTACTATAACAAGTAGGGAAATGACTTTTTAATCCACCAATTTTGAATTTATAACAGACATGGAGGAACCTGAATCTGCCATTCTAAAATATTCCTCATTACCTTCAGTAACTGCACCTCTTAGCTAATCCTTTAATTTATTACATTTAGTTTTAAAAATCAACATTAGTTAAAGTGACCAGATTTCAACTTGACTAAAGCGGGACACCATCGACCGGGGGGGGGGGGGGGACAGCGGCCTTTCCCAGCTCCGCAGCTGCTGCAGAGGCAGTTTCGCCACCCACTTCCCTCGCTGGTTGGGGGGCGCACAGGCCGACCCCCTCCCTCCCTTCCCCCCCCAAGCAGGGCACCTGCAGGTAGGCATCTGGTGGGGCAGCGGAGCAGGGCTGGGCAGGTGGCGGGCGCTCTGCACGTGCTCAGAGGCGCGGGGTACAGGCAGGAAGCGGCGGGCTGGCGGGCAGGCGGAAGGGAAGGGCCGGCGAGGGAGGAGCCAGGCCCAGACAGGCAGCAGGCGGCAGAAGAGGAGGACAGCCTGCCGGAGCCCACACAGCTCTGAACTTCTTTACGTTGCACCACGATGCGCTGAGAGCGGCGGGCCGGAAGCCCCACCGCCACCCGCCCGTTCCGCCATGGGCGCTCGGGACGAGCCGGGCGAGGAGGCGATGGCGGTGGAGCTTCTGTCCGGCTGCTCTTAGCGCATTGCGGCGTGGCGCAAAGAAGTTCAGGGTTGTGCGGGCTCCGGCAGGCTGTCCTCCTCTTCTGCCGCCTGCTGCCTGCCTGGGCCTGGCTCCTCCCTCGCTGGCCCTCCCCTTCCACCTGCCCGCCAGCCCGCTGCTTCCTGCCCGTGCCCCGCGCCTCTGAGTGCATGCAGAGCACCCGGCGCCTACCCGGCCCCCGTGGCCAAAAAGCGGGATATTTTTAAGAGGACGCGGGACGCGGGGCAGATGCTTGAAATGTGGGACTGTCTCGCCAAAAGCGGGACATCTGGTCACCTTAACATTAGTGCATTTCTTTTTTAACTTCCTTTTGGGGATAAAAGGAGTTTTGGTGCTCCCCTTACATATTAGTGATCTTATGTGCCATATTTTGCCACACTTAAAATAGTTTACATTTTTGGTTCTTTTCCTGTAAATGTTCTGAGGTGTACTAGCTATTCAGAGCATTTTGTTTTGTTTTGTTTTGTTTTTTTCTTTGATCTGAAAAATGATCCCCTTCTGTGGATCTCAACTGCTCAAATTACTGTATCTGGCCATTTATGTTTTAGTTTTACCTTTAGCTCATTATATAAATGAAAATAAAATGTAAGGAAATATTTTCCTATTTTGTTGATTTTGGCATCATATACTCCTATTTTTACCCAAAGAATGCTATGAAGTCATTGGAAAGATATTATAGATATGTGGGATTCTTTAGTAAACTCAACCCTATTAATAGATATCTACAGTTAATGTAATGCCACTGAATCATGCCTAAAAATATAACCACAAATTGCAATCTGGCCCATCTGTTTGTTTCTATAAAGTGCAGATGCGTGGCTTGAGTGATCCAGAAAATACATAGAATAGACTCATAATTGTCATTTTAGGTATAAATTATGTGGTGGCTATAAATGTTCTTGATTCAGTGAATGTCACAAATCAGAAATGATCCAAACTATTGTGATAGAAAAACATATTTGTCTATAATATCTGACTAGTGGTTTTCAACTTTTATGTAAGACAACAGTTAGATGAGGAAGAGTTTCTAGTTTGCATGTTGTGTATGCTGAATTATTTTAGTCTGAATAATAAGATTTGGACTGGAATAAAAAAATCCTCTTTAGATAAGAACCAGTGATGAGATTATTGGCAGAGGTTCTTATCCATAGGCAAGAGTACCATTGGAACAGGGACTTCCAAGATTTGGGATACAATACAATACAATACAATACAATACAATACAATACAATACAATACAATACAATACAATACAATACAATACAATACAATACAAATTATAAATTACAAATTACAAATTACAAATACAATACAATACAATACACAATTGAGCATCCCATTGTTTAATCTCTAAAGGTCACAGCTAGTATAGAAAAAAAGTGGGTCATAATACAATGAGAAAGGTTTAGTAATGCAATGGCAGCTTGGAAAGTAAAATGGTCAGAATTCCATGTAACTAAAAATATGTATTTATGGATCAAGCAGTATAGAATAACTTACTATTTAATTTATTACTCTTTAATCCAATATTTAACAAACATACTTTGTGGCTATTTACAGACTTACTGATCTAACTTGCAGAAGATGTTATGCTTTTTAATACAGATTCAAAGGTTCCAAAGAGAACTTTTGTCAATATCTGAAAGCAAAAATATACCCTCATTGTTATAATGTGAAATGGCTTACAATTAAACAGCAATAGATATAGTTTTAACCAGTATTTTATAACTGTAAATCTGAGTAAACTGTTACAGATTTTTTTGGTTGTGTGGATTACTATTATGCATGTTCTTGTTGAAATTTTTGCATAATTAGGGTTTGCTTAACTATGTAAGTAATCTTGGGAAATGATTGTGTTATGTAGAATCCTTTAGATTTGATCAAATTAAACATCTTATAGTACCATGTTTTCCCAAAAATATGGCCTACCCCAAAAGTAAGTTCTAGCTTGATTTTACACATGCCCCAAATAATTTTACACTCCCCCCCAAATAAGCCCTATTTAAGACCCCGCCCACTCCAGGGTACACAGGTAAAAATTAAGCTAGAGTGGAGATGGGAGGGTGGAGCTGCCCTACTACTTACCTTAAGACAGTTGCAGCCAGGCCACGTACACCCAACACCTGCCTGGCCAGCCCATTTCCTCTGCAGCTGGAAGGCTTTCCTGAAGTCCTCTGTAACCATAACAGAGTTCTGGTTCAGTCTGGAGCTCTATTATCAGATGCAGAGGCCCTCAGGAAAGCCTTGCCGTCCGCAGAAGAACAAGTTCCTGAAGGCCTCTGACTCCAAAAAGGAGGCTGGGGCAACGCGCGCAAGTGAGATAAGATGACTTCCTCTGAAAATAAGACTTTGTGCCTTTCTTGGTGGCAAAAAATATATAACGGTCTTATTTTCAGGGAAACATGGTAATACAATTTCAAACATATGATACCTACTGATTTGTTTTAATTTGATTATTATATCTTATGCTCTAAGAGATGGAGATTTCAATACTGTGCAAAAGTGTTAAGCAACTGTGCAAAAATGCTATAAATTAAAATGCTTTTAGAAATGGAAGTTCATTTTTATCAATTAATAAAATGGAAAGTAAATGAGCAGAAAAGAAATCCAAATCAAATCAATATTTGTTATGACCATGCTTCGCCTTTAAAACAGCACCAATTCTTTAGGTACACTTGCACACAATTTTTTAAAGAACTTGGCAAGGTTCCTTCAAGGTTTCAAATGTCTTGGAGAACTAACCATAGATTTTCTGTAGATGTAGACTGGTTCAAATCCTTCTATTTCTTCATGTAATCGCAACAGACTTGATGAAGTTGAGAGATCAAGGCTCTGATCACTTCCAAGACATCTTGTTTTTCTTTACCCTAAAGATAGTTCTTCATGAAATTGCCTGTATGTTTAGAACTATTGTTCTGCTGCAGAATAAATTTGTGGCCAATCACATGCCTCCCTGATGCTAAGGCATGATGGATAAATATCTGTCTGTATTTCTCAGCATTGAGCATACTGTTAATCCTGACCAATTCTCCAACTCCATTTGCAGAAATGCAGCTGCAAACTTGCAAATAATCTCCATTATGCTTCACTATTGCCTATAGACACTCAATAGTTTACCACTCTCCAACCCTTTGGCAAATAAATTGCCTCCTACATTCAAATCTTGACTCATCAGTCCAGAACACCTGCTGTCATTTTTCCACACCCCAGTTTTTATGTTTTCATACATAGTTGAGTCATGTAGTCTTGTTTCTAGGTCAGATAAAAACTTTTTTGGCCACAAGTCTTCCATAAAAACCACTTCTGGCCAGATTCCTATAAACTATGGTTATATGTACCTGGGTCCCAGTGGTTTCTGCCAGTTCTGTGCTGATTGCACAGTTGGATATCTTCCATTGTCAAAGGGATACAAGTATGATATATCTTTCATGTGCTCATTAAGTGTCCTTAGCTGAGCACTGCATCCCTGGTCCTCAGTGTTGCCTGTTTCTTGGTGCTTGTACAAAAGAGATTGGACAGCACATCGCAAAACTCCAGCCTGCTTTGAAATCTTTGTCTGGGAGAAATCTTGGTGATGCAGTATAACTACATTTAGTCTTGTTCCTAAGTTCCTGTTTACCATGGGATATGACCTGAGACATGAAACTGTCTTCCACAACCCCCTTAGTAGCAAGGTTTTGCTGTTTTTCACCTAGTTTTAAGCCTCCTATACAACTGTCTCTGTTTCAGTTAATGACTGTGTTTCCACCTACATATGAAATTAATTATCATTAGCACCTGCTTGGTATAATTGGTTAATCATACACTTTAATTCTACAAAGTCCCTGACTGGGCAAAACTGTTCTATCAATCTAACTTTAGTAGCAGAGTTTGGCTGTTCCTCATCCAGTTGTAAGCCTCCTACACAGCTGTTGCTCTTTCAGTTAATGACTGAGTTTCAACCTTGCAAAGGTTGAAACACAATCATTAACTGAAACACAAAAAGTTGTATAAGAGGCTTAAAATTGGGTGAGGAACAGTGTGCAAGTATAAGAATTGATGCTGTTTTGAAAGCAAGGGTGGTTACAACGAATATGGATTTGATTTGGATTTCTCTTCTGTTCATTTAATTTCCATTTTGTTAATTGATAAAAATAAACTATTTTTTACTCAATATATTTATGTATTTGTATTTCATATTTCTTAACTGCTCACCTCCCCGTTAGGCATCATAATCGCTTTTTATTTTTAATATTTGTAGCTCTCACAATCAAAATGTTAAACATATTAACAGTAAAATGTAATTAGGCTCAATACCGTTAAAATTACAAGAACATTTTGCTACAAGCAATCCTTTTTTATGTTGTAGATGAGTCTGAAGAGGCTTTTTCAGCATATTCCTTTTTTTTTAAATATTTTTTTATTTTAGTCAAACGCACACACACACACAAATCTTCCTTTGTTACATCTTGTAGAAGGTGTGTCAATTGGTTGCAGATAATTTTTGTGCATTCATATATGGTCATTATTTATAGTTCATATTAAATTAAATACTTTAAATCAAAGATCTTTCTATATACCATCACTTTAACAAACTTCTCAATTAACTACAATTATTTAAATGTCCTTTTGCCTAAAGTAAAGACATAACCATGTGTCAGCTTTCATTGGTTATTTCAAATATCTTCCAATAACATTACTTCTTTATGATTATATTCTAAATAATAGTTAATTAATACAATTTAATCTTTTTTCAGTCATTATTTAAAGTTTATATCCAAATTTCTTTTAATAAAAAAAAACCGTTAAACAATATCCATTATCCTTTCATTATTTTTGTTGTGGTTGATTATTTATTAACAATAAATTTACTTTTTATATCCTACTTCCTCTCTTCAAACCCAAAGTAAATACCTTTATAACAGGCTTCTCTATGCCTTGAGCTATCCAGTATCCCTGATATATCAGCCAATTTACAGGACTCTTAAATGAGAGATAATTATCACAGCTCCTGTTCCGAGGTCCCTTTAAGGGGAGGAGACTCAACGTCATCCCTCTCTGCCTTTCGACTCATCCTAGAGATCATCCAGACAGAGAACCTAATTAGATTACTGCTGTGTGACATTTTTTAGATAAGTGTTAGATTTTATAAGGGCTGAAAATAAAGAGACCAGGATGGAGCCATTTCAGGCTTATTAGCCTTCTTCAGCTGGCCATACTCCTTCTACTGGGATTTGAACTGGTGCTTTCCAGCATATATATGTTTTCGTAGATTTTCACGGGTGTAGGTATGCTGGCATAGCTGGCTTCGGGGATTTTCCCGTGTATAAGGCATAGAAATGTTATTGCAACGTTTCGACAAGATCTCACTTGTCATCATCAGGCAGGCTTCTGTCTGTGACTGTGACTGCGGAGGCATCGCCCCTCTTTAAATCTTGGTGGGGGGGTGGAGTGCTGACTATTGTTGTGAGTGGGTTGATTGGCTGTGCAGCTGCATCATGACTGGTAGATTGATGTTGATTGGTCTCATTTGTATGTTTCTCCTTGTTTTGAATTTCAACGGAGGGTGAATTTCAATTCACCCTCCACCCAAGCCGTTGATATATATATATATATATATATCAATATATATATTGCAAATTGTCCTAAAAATGTGAGTTCCAGGTGTAGTTATAAAAGAAACCGACATAATGATCTGCGGAACTTTAAAATATATTTATTTTAAATAAAGCAGGGTCCCCTGCATTCGACCTGGGCTGGCCATGTCCATATCTGCATGTCCAAAGGTGGGTGGGTGTTGTCGATCGCCACTCCCAGATAGAAGTTGGTCTCTGCTTCCCCTGCTAGATCTTTCTTGGTGCCTCAACACTTGGTAGGCAGGTAGCAGGTCAATGTGTCTGTTGATGGAATTATTGTCAGAGAACCAGGCTTCTTTGAGTAGGCGTCCCCCTTTTGTTGCATCATGGGCCACAACTTCTGCCTCACTTGAGAGTGATGCGCCCAAAAGAAGCATTACCTAAAAAGGAGGCATCCTCAGTGGTCTACCGCAACAACTGTAATAATTGTGCAAGTAATTACGTAGGGGAAACAGCTAAGCAGTTACAAACCAGAGTGCATGAGCACGAACTGGCTGTCCGCCATACGGAACAGCGCTCTCAAATCTGGGCACATATGAAAGAGCACGGTCATACATTTGACTTTCAAGAGGCAGAAGTTGTGGTTGAATGCAGGGGAGCCCAGCGGAATCACCTCAAGCTATAACGGAGGTAAACAATGACGAACGAGCCATGCCAGTTACAAGATCAAAGGCGAAACCACAAATGAAGCTGGCTAGGATATCAGCTAAGCCTGTGAGACAGAAGAAAAGGGAGGGGGCGTGGGAGGAAGCCAGATAAAATGCCTTTGAATCAACATCGGACAGCTCAGCACTATTTTCTGGGGAAGAACAGCCCAAGCGAGGTTTGATAAGGGAGAAAGGAATACAAACATCGATTAACATGCCTGATGCAAGAAAAACAACAGGGCTAATCACGGGTGGGAGGCGGGTGGGTGGACCTATCACGTGCGCAATGGCTAAATTGATTAACATTGTATAAAGGCAAGTATCCTTTTATGGCTTTTACACACTGACGATGTTAGCAGTTGCTAACGAAAGCTCAGTGAGCAATATATTTTAAATATATTTTAAAGTTCCAGAGATCATTATGTCGGTTTCGTGTTTGTGTGTGTGTGTGTGTGTGTGTGTGTGTGCGTGTTAGGTTTTTGATCTGATAAATAAATAAACAAGGGAGACTAGGATAGATCTATTTCGAGCTATTAAGCTCTCATCAGCTAGCCATATCCTTACTGGGATTCGAACCAGGGAAGTATTACATGTGAGGCAGTTGTAATTGCCACTAGACTGCTGGTTCTTATCCTGATCAGCTAGGCCAGGGGAATAAGTATATACTTGTGTCACAACACCCTGGTAAGCCCCAATTAAGGGAGGAAGCAATCTGCTTTCCTTTTCTGTTTTTCGGCTCTTCACTAGAGACTGTCTAGTGAAGATCGAAATATATCTATCCTAGTCTCCCTTATTTATTTATTTATTTATCAGCTCAAAACACACACACACACACACACTCTCTCTCTCACACACACACACATATATAATGTTTGTGCTGATAAATAAATAAACAAGGAAGACTATATATATATATTAAAGTAAAGGTTATGGCCAACTGATGAGAGCTAATAAGCTCGAAATAGATCTATCTTTGTCTCTCAAATTTAAATTTATTGATCAGCTCATAAAAACTAACACACATATCTAAAAAAAAAAATTTACACAACAGAACTCATGGTTCTCTGTCTAGATGGTCTCTGGTGATGAGCCGAAAGGCAGAGAAGGAAGACAGTTTGTCTCCTCCCTTAAAGGGGCCCCTAACAGGAGTTGTGAAAATATTCTCACATATATATATGTGAGAGAATATTTTCACAGCTCTTCACAATATATATATATATATATATATATATATATATATATATATATATATATATATATATATATATATATGAATTGTTAAAGTATATCCTTTATTCTATTATTATTATTATTATTATTATTATTATTATTATTATTATTATTATTATTATTATCATTATCATTATTATTAATTGTTTTACCAATAAAGAAAAAAACATTTACCAATTATTATCCAACTTCCTCTCATCAAGCTAATACATCTTTATATCTTGTCACCACTATGAATTATTTATTTAACATTACATTCTAAAACAATCTAACACTTACTAGTTTACAACTCAACTAATTTTTTATTACCAATTTTCATTATCAACTTTTATCTTTCCAATAGCAGTACCATCGTCTTCTTTTTTTGCCATCTGTGGTGTTAATCTTCTATTTATCTCCTTAATAAAGTTTTTATGGACTTCTCTCAGCACATTGTTTGTAGCATCCTTCAAGTAGTCTCGTTGCCCTCCATCTAGGTTAGCTTGTCTCTGGTTATCAATCGTATATCTGGTAGAGTTTTTCTCCTTATCTCCATCATCACTTCTCTTTTTTCCTCCTCTGCATCCTGAGATCTAAAATAAAATTCCAGTTCTTCAGATTCTCTTTTCCATGCTCCTCCTTTTTCATCTTTACTCATGTCTATTCCCTTGGTAAAATAATCAATTGTTGTATCTTTTTCTTCATTTTTCTGTTCAATTTTGGAGGGTCTACCCACGTCATCATTTAATGAGAAAAACGCAATTTTATTCAATTTCTTTTCAATTCTTCCAGCTACTTCCAATAGTTTTTCCAACCAGTTTACATTAAATAATTTTTTGATTCCAGCCAAAATGTGTTGCAATTTTAAAGTTTCGTCTTCTAAGTATTGATCCATGTTTCCAAAGAAAAAAAGTAAAAAATAAAAATAAAAGAAGGAAAAGAGAGGTAATCGTCACTGCCACTCCTAGCTTTAAGCCTTTTCTTTTTCAATTTTAAATTGGCTTAAACACAAGCTCTGTTATTATCTTCAAAGGAAGAAACACGTCTTTTCTTCTCTGCTCAAGAAACATCTGTTCCATGTCCTTGGCTCATCAGTTTTTATAAACAAGTTAAAAAAAAATCCAGCTTCTAGCCTCCAGTTGGCAGTGTTGCTTTCTTTCACTCTCTGTTACTTTAAAAAAAAAGCGCTTTAAAAAATTAAGTAAAATTTAATAATAAGAAATAGGCAACATTATTTAAATAAAAAAGGGATTTTAATCCATAGATTGTCAAAAAACAGAAGAGGAAAACTTAGTCTGTTTACTTTAAGCGGAGAAAATAAAAAGAGGAGAAAAAAACAGCTACAAATGCTTCAATCCACAAAATATAACTACATGTTAAAAAAAACACTTTCCAAAACAATCCAGTAGAGATTAAATTCGCCGCTTAGTTCTTTGCTTAAAGATTTTATCTAATTTAAAAAGAAAAAAGAAAAAAAGGTTATTTTGGGCAATCTTTCCTATAGTAATAAAAAAACCTACTTCACCAGATGGACACACTTTCTCTTTTCAAAGAAAAGAGCAGTAGCAAGATCAGATGTCTTATCATTGTGACATTGGCTCCTCTCTCTTTCAAAAAATAAACTATTAAAACTTCTATTTTTAAAGCATTGTTAATTTATACCAGGTGTGCACAATTGTCTAACACTTTTGCGCAGTACTGTATATTGGGAGAAATTCAAGGTAGTAGTCAAGGTCAAGGTAGTTGTGATAATGATGACTCAAAAACACCTGTCCTACGCAAGCTCCACTGGCTTCCTGTGGTCTTTCGGGTGCGCTTCAAGGTCCTAACGACCATCTTCAAAACACTCCATGGCTCGGGACCTAGCTATCTGCAAGACCGTCTCCTGCCCCATACATCCCTGGGACCGACACGCTCCCACAGAGAGGGTCTCCTCAGGGTGCCGTCGGTCGGGCAATGTCGACTGGCGATGCCCAGGGGGAGGGCCTTCTCTGTGGCAGAGAAGGCCACAGAGAAACGACCTGCCCCCTGAAATCCGCACCATTCCTGACCTCCGCCTCTTCCGCAAATGTCTTAAGACTCACTTCTTTCAACTAGCCGGCCTTGCGTAACCCCAGCACCGCCAATTATAAACGAGGGTTTTAAAAACGGTTACAACACAGGCATCTAATATCTATGTATTTGTATTTTGTATTTATTGATTTAATTCTATGTTCGCCGCCCCGAGTCCCTTGTTGTGAAATGGGAGCGGGTTATAAATATGAAAAATAAATAAATAAATAAATAAATAAATAAATAAGCAGGGGATCATGGTCCAAAATGAAGAACTTCCTTTGGAAAGGCGAAATGGGGAACCAGGTATCACACATCACTCATACAAGAAGAGCAGGGTATGCAAAAAGAGAAGTCACCTTCTGGTTGGTGATTCAATCATAAGGGATGTAAATTTAGGAAAAGATACAGAGATTGTAAAAGAAGTCAGGTATCTGCCAGGTGCTACTGCCAGCAGAGACAAGAGGCATATTCTTAAGATAGTCAAGAATGTAAGTAAGGACATTGACATTGATGCTATTATACATCTTGGCATAAATGATCTGTCCCAAAAAGATGTAGCTTCTGTGCAGAATGATTTCCAGAGTTGGGGTATGAACTTAGTAGTATAGGTGGTAGGCTTATCTTTTCAGAGGTTTTACCAGTATATAAGGAACAAAAAGGGAAGGGCCAGCATGTAGCAGAGTTTAATGCGTGGCTAAAGGAGTGGTGTAAAAGGGAAGGCTTTGGTTTTATTAGTCATGATATCTGCAACTGGTCCAATGAAAAACTGTACAGAAGAGATGGTTTGCACCCATCCAAGAAAGGGACAATTACTTGGCATTAAATTCACAGGTTTTCTGGATAAACATTTAAACTTAACAGGGGGGACAGAGAATTAATTGACACAGAACATTTCTCTCCCCAGCAATCTAAAATTTATAGGGTTATCATTGCATGTAACATAGATGTTTGTGCGGGTAAGATTATCACTCCTGCTGTCAAGCAAAACCAAGCATTCAATAGTGAGTACCATACCATGTGCATGAATCATACAAGTGGCAAGAAAATAGGGGCAGTCAGGCATAACACAGGTTATGTAGACAATAAACACAGGGTCAATCAAAATGGACTCAAATGTCTATACACCAATGCACAGAGTATGAGGAATAAACAGGGTGAATTAGAAATTCAGGTAAAAGAGGGCAGATACGATATTGTTGCCATTACAGAAACTTGGTGGGATGAAACTGACAAATGGAATATACAGCTAGAAGGATTTAAATTATTTAAAAGAAATAGGCCAAATAAAAGAGGGGGTGGAGTTGCATTATATATAAGAAATAACTACATTTCTACAGAAATAGAGCACAAACTCAGGGGGTTTCTTTTTAATTTTTTAATTCGGATTTTAGGGGGTTCCAGGGAGGAGGGAGGGGATAGTCAGGCGGGGGGACGCCAAATTATAAGGCCGGCCGGCGGAAGTAGAGAAACGGAGGGGGGGAGGGGGGTCGTTTCCACTGAGGTATTCTCCATCAATTCGGTCTTGGGGAGGGGCAGGGGCGGTGGGAGATAGGATGGACATCGGTTGGACGACCGTGGCCGCTGGTTACAGGTGGTCACGCACTCCGACCTCCCATGCTTCCATCGCAGACTAGGTGGGCAAGAACCACAGACCCGGGGCCCTAGGCTGATGCTATGCAACGCCAGGTCCGTGGTACAAAAAGCCCCCCTCATCCATGACCTTGTGTCAGAGGGTGACCTGGACCTGGTAGGTATTACAGAAACCTGGTTGGGCCACGAGGGAGGACATCCCCTCGTAGAAATGTGCCCACCACGATACCGAGCCTTCCATCAGCCTAGGGCCCTAGGGAGGGGTGGGGGGGTGGCGATTATGGTTAGGGAAGGTCTTGAGCCAAAGGAGACCACGATCCCTCAGACGACCGGGTGCGAGTCCCTCCTTGTGAAGTGGGGCCTAGGGAGGCAGTTGGGCGTGTTAGTTGTATACCTGGCTCCTCGCTATACAACAACAGCCCTGCCCGAGCTCCTAGAGGTGATAGCCGAGGTGGCGGTGGAGACCCCCAGACTGTTAGTCATGGGGGACTTTAACCTGCTGTCAGCAGGCGAAACCTCTGGGTTAGCTCGGGAGTTCATGGCTTCCATGACAGCCATGGACCTGACCCAAGTAGTTGTAGGCCCTACCCACGAGGGCGGACACACCCTGGATCTAATCTTCGTCTTGGGACAGTGGAGTAGTGATCTGGGAATAGGGGATCTAGTCATCACACCCCTGTCATGGACAGATCACGCTCTCCTTCGGCTCGACTTTCCGATCGCCGCACCTCACCGCTGGGAGGCGGAACCGGACATTCCTATATGGTTCCGCCCCAAGCTCCTGATGGACCCGATAAGGTTCCAAAGGGAGCTTGGGCCAATTCCTGTGGACTTGCCCCGCGACTCGACTGAGGACCTAGTGGCCGCATGGTTAAGTGTGGCCACGGGGGCCTTGGACCGAGTCGCGCCCTTGCGGCCTCTCTTGCGGCGACGAACTACCTGGGCTCCTTGGTTTACCGAGGGGCTTAGGGGGATGAAGCGCCACAAGAGACGCCTAGAGAGCAGATGGAGATCTTCTCGCTCCGAAGCTGACCGAACACTAGTGAGAGACCATATTAGGACTTACTTAGTGGCGATAAGAGTGGCCAAACGTGAGTATTGTGCCACTCTTATTGCATCCGCAGATAACCGCCCTGCCGCCCTGTTTGGGGTGACCCGCTCCCTCCTTCAACAGAGGCCGCGGGAAGCCCCTTTACAGTTTCGAGCAGAGGAATTTGGGATTTATCTGCAGGAGAAAATCACTCGGATTCGGAACGAGCTACCCTCCATCGACAGTGGCCCAGTCGAGCGGGCCGAAGCTGTTCTTGTGACACCATCTTGGGAGGAGTTTGATTTTGTTACCACCGAGGATATGGACAAGTTGTCAAAGAGACTTAGGGCTACCACATGTTTATTGGACCCGTGTCCCTCCTGGCTTGTACTGGCATCCTGGGAGACGACACGAGGCTGGCTCCAGGGCATTGTCAACGCATCTTTGAGTGAGGGGTCCTTGCCTGCCGTCTTGAAAGAAGCGGTAGTAAGGCCCCTCCTCAAGAAGCCGTCCCTGGATCCAGCATTATTAGAGAACTATCGTCCCGTCTCCAACCTCCACTTTCTAGTGAAGGTTGTTGAAGGTGTGGTGGCTCAACAGTTTCCGCGACACTTGGAGGAAGTTGATTATCTAGACCCGCGCCAGTCCGGCTTCCGACCCGGGCACAGCACCGAGACGGCATTGGTCACGTTGGTTGATGATCTCTGGAGGGCGCGGGATAGAGGATATTCCTCTATCCTAGTCCTATTAGACCTCTCAGCGGCTTTTGATACCATTGACCATGGTATCCTATTGCGCCGACTGGGGGGGTTGGGGCAATAGGAGGCACCGTTTTGCGGTGGTTCTCGTCCTACCGCTCTGGTCGGTCGCAATATGTGTTGACAGGGGGGCAGAGGTCGGCCTCGAGACCCCTCATATGTGGGGTTCCTCAGGGGTCGGTCCTCTCGCCCCTCCTATTCAACACATATATGAAGCCGCTGGGTGAGATCATCCGTGGTTTTGGGGTGGGATATCATCTGTACGCTGATGATACTCAGTTGTACATATCCACCCCAGACCACCCCAACGATGCCGTCGAGGTTATGTCCCGGTGCTTGGAAGCCGTACGGATCTGGATGGGTGGTAACAAACTAAAGCTCAACCCGTCCAAGACTGAGTGGCTGTGGCTTCCGGCGCCCCGGTTCAGCCAGATTATTCCAACTCTGGCCATTGGGGGCGAAACACCGGCCCCCGTGGAGAGGGCGCGCAATTTGGGTGTCTCCTAGATTCCCGGCTGTCTATGGAAGATCATGTGGCAGCCGTGACCAGGGGGGCATTTCATCAGGTACGCCTGATGCGCCAATTGCGCCCCTTACTGGACCGGGGTGCCTTACGCACAGTCACTCAAGCACTCGTCACCTCTCGACTCGACTACTGTAATGCTCTCTACATGGGGCTCCCCTTGAGGTGCACCCGAAAGCTGCAGCTAGTCCAGAACGCAGCCGCGCGGGTGATTACGGGAGCGCCTAGACACTCCCACATAACACCTATCCTGCGCGAGCTGCACTGGCTTCCTGTGGTCTTTCGGGTGCGCTACAAGGTTTTAACGACCAACTTTAAAGCGCTCCAAGGCTCGGGGCCTAGTTATATGCGAGACCGCCTCCTGCCCCATACATCCCTCAGACCGATACGCTCCCACAGAGAGGGCCTCCTCAGGGTGCCGTCGGCTGGACAATGCCGACTGGCGACACCCAGGGGGAGAGCCTTCTCTGTGGCGGGCCCAGCCGTCTGGAACGACTTACCCCCTGAACTCTGCATCATCTCCGACCTCCGCCTCTTCCGCAAGTGTCTGAAGACACACCTATTTCATCTAGCCGGCCTAGCGTAACCTCCATACTGACTATTAGATAGTTTTTAAACTTGGGATTTTAATTCGGTTTTTAGCACAGGGTTTATTTATTAGAATAAGTATTTTAAATTTTATATATTTTATATATTTTGTATGTATTTTAACATCCCTGTGCGCCGCCCTGGGTCCTAACAAGGAGAAGGGCGGGGTATAAATTTAATAAAATAAATAAATAAATAAAATAATAAATAATAATAATAATAATAATAGTTTAATTTCTTGACCGCTCCTCTCCCCGTAGGGACTAAACAACAATGATGAAAACTATCTTGAGTGCATTTGGATCAATATTAAAGGTTGGCGGGGGGGGGGGAATGATATTGTCATAGGTACCACAGGCCACCCAACCAAGCAGAGGAAGTAGAACTTTTTGCTAGTCAGCTAACCAAGGTATGTAGAAAGCATACCACAATAGTAGTGGGGGATTTTAACTACCCTGATATCAACTGGGAAACAAACTCTGCACCAAGTGGAAGATCCAACAGGTTCCTAACAAGCCTTTTTGTTTCCCAAAAAGTAGAGAAGGGAACAAGGGAATTAGCCATATTGGACTTAATTCTCAATAAACATAATAAACAACAATGATGAAAACTATCTTGAGTGCATTTGGATCAATATTAAAGGTTGGCGGGGGGGGGGGAATGATAGACGGTGTTGAAGCCACAGGAACCCTGCGGGCAAATGACCATGCAATATTGGAATTCAACATTATTCAAACGCAAGTAGTAGAACAAAGCCAAACTGTAGACTTAGACTTTAAGAGAGCTAATTTCAATAAACTTAGAGAGACCTTGAGAAAAATTCCATGGATGAGAATCCTCAAGGGGAAAACAACCCAAGAAGCTTGGGAAATTTTGAAAAATGAGATTACAAAAGCCCAGTCTAGTACAATATCAATGAAGAAGAAAAATAACAGCTCCCAAAAGAAACCAGCATGGCTGCATAAAGAATTCTCTGACAAATTGAAAAAGATAAGTATAAAAAGTGGAAAGAGGGGGACATAACTAAGGCAGAATATCAGCAAATAGCCTGAGCCTTTAAAGATGAAGTGAGGAAAGCCAAGGCTCACAAATGCTTGCCACAAAAGTAAAAAATAGCAAAAAAAAAAAAGCTTCTTCCAACAAGTTAAATTTTTTTTAAAAAAGTTAAAGAAACAATTGGTTCACTGCTGGGAGAAAGTGGCAAGAAGGTGACAAGCAACAGGGAGAAAGCAGAACTATTTAACTCATTTTTTCCATCTGTCTTTACACAAAGAGGTAAAACAGTCCATCTTATCAAAAACAGCACCACAAAAATCAGATTAGGAACACAAGTTGAAATTGGGAAGAAAATAGTAAGTGAGCACCTGTCTACCCTAGACGAGTTCAAATCACCAGGACCGGATGGATTACACCCCAGGATTTTGAAGGAACTGGCAAATGAGATCTCAGAACCACTGAACTATATCTTTCAGAGATCCTGGAACACTGGGGAACTGCCAGAGGACTGGAAAAGAGCTGATGTGGTTCTCATCTTCAAAAAAGGAAAAAAGATAGATCCAGGAAACTACAGACCCATCAGTCTGACCTCAATACCAGGAAAGATTCTGGAAAAAATAATCAAGCAACAAATTAGCGAATACCTAGAAGCAAACAAAATAATAGCCAAAAGCCAACATGGGTTTGTCAAAAACAGATCATGCCAGACTAATCTTAATGCGTTCTTTGATAATGTGACAAAATTAGTGGACCAAAGGAATGCCATCGATATAGTTTACTTGGACTTCAGTAAGGCATTTGATAAGGTAGAACATAACCTTCTACTAGATAAAGTAGAAAAATGTGGGTTAGACAGCATCACCACCAGATGGATTCGTAACTGGCTGACCAACCACACTCAATGTGTAGTCCTCAGTGGAACTGAATCTACATAGAGGGAAGTATGCAGTGGAATACCCCAAGGCTCTGTTTTAGGCCCAAGACTCTTCAACATCTTCATCAATGATTTGGATGAGGGGATAAATGGGGAAGTCATCAAATTTGCAGATGACACCAAGCTGGCAGGAACAGCCAACACTCCAGAAGATAGGCTTAAGATACAGAAAGATCTTGACAATCTTGAACATTGGGCACTATCTAATAAAATGAAATTCAGTGGTGAAAAGAATAAGGTTCTACATTTCAGCAACAAAAACGAAATGCATACATACACTATAGGTGGTACCTTGCTCAATAGTAGTAACTGTGAAAGAGATCTTGGAGTCCTAGTGGACAACCATTTAGATATGAGCCAGCAGTGTGCAGCAGCTGCCAAAAAAGCCAACACAGTTCTAGGCTACATAAACAGAGTGATAGAATCAAGATCACATGAAGTGTTAATACCACTTTATAATGCCTTGGTAAGGCCACACTTGGAATGCTGCATTCAGTTTTGGTCGCCATGATGTAGAAAACACGTGGAGACTCTAGAAAGAGTGCAGAGAAGAGCAACGAAGATGATTAGGGGACTGGAGACTAAAACATATGAAGAACGGTTACAGTCTAGTTTAATAAAAAGAAGGACTAGGGGAGATATGATAGCAGTGTTCCAATATCTCAGGGGTTGTCACAAAGAAGAGGGAGTCAAACTATTCTCCAAAGCACCTGAGGGCAGAACAAGAAGCAATGGGTGGAAACTAATCAAGGAGAGAAGCAACTTAGAACTGAGGAGAAATTTCCTGACAGTTAGAACAATTAATCAGTGGAACAACTTGTCTCCAAAAGTTGTGAATGCCCCAATACTGGAAGTCTTTAAGAAGATGTTGGATAGCCATTTGTCTGAAATGGTATAGGGCTTCCCGCCTAGTCAGGGGGTTGAACTAGAAGACCTCCTATTTATTTATTTATTAATTAAATTTTTATACTGCCTTCCTCCCTTCCAGGACTCAGGACGGTGTACAGGCAGCAATAAAAATCAGTGGTATAAAATATAAAATACATAAAATACGTTTAAAAATATATTAAATGGTAGGCCTGTTCTAAAACCTTAATAAAACCCTACTAAAAACCATTTAAAAAATATGCCAGGCCGGCCGCACGAAATAAATAGGTCTTCAAGGCCCGACGGAAGAGGCGCAGGTCCGTGGTCGTGCGTAGGTCAGTGGGTAGGTCATTCCAGTGGGCAGGAGCCACCACAGAGAAGGCTCTACCCCTAGGGATCGCTAGCCAACATTGCCTGGCCGACGGCACCCTGAGGAGGCCCTCTCTGTAGGAACGAACTGGTCGGTGGGAGGTATTTGGTAGCAGGTGGCGGTCTTGCAGGTAACCAGGTCCCTTGCCATGGAGTGCTTTAAACGTAGTTACTAGTACCTTGAAGCGCACCCGGAAAGCCACAGGCAGCCAGTGCAGCTCACGCAGGAGAGGTGTCACATGGGAGCATCTAGGAGCTGCCAGGATCCCCCGCGCGGCCTAGGTCCCTTCCAACTCTGCTATTGTATTGTATTGTATTGTGAATTGTGTCCCGTGTGGAATAATTGATGATAATCTAATTCATGTTTTATATTACTATCTGTCAGTCCAATATCAGGAAAGCAAATTTCAGAGATTCACTTTATTGTTTTAAGTTATAATGTCAGATGCAAACATTCAATTAGCTATTTTATTATTCATTCAGTTTGCACATGGCCAGACTGGATAAAGTTCAGTGTCATTCAAGAGGGAATCTAATCTTGCCCTGTTGTGCCTGCGTAGAGATTCCCAGACTAATTCCCCACTTGACTCACCCTTGGTCAGCTTCTCTTCAACATATAATAACAGAAACTTGAAAATTCATCAGAATACATTTTATACCAAACAAAATAAAGACAGGTTTACATTTCCTCATAACATTTTATGGCATGCTGCAAATGTTCTTTATGCCTTGCTGCCCAGAGCCTGGGGACTCTAATGATCTATATCAGTTGTCCCCAAACTTTTTGGCAGCAGGGACTGGTTCCATGGAGAAAGATTTTTCCACAGACCAGAAAATCTAATATAGTTTCTTGATATTACATCTGTTGCTGATTGAGTAGATTGACATGGACCAAGGGGTCCTTAGCCAAATGCAGTAAGCACATGAATTGTAGCTCTACCAGGAGCAGAAGCAACTTGTCCATTAACTCATGATTTTATCACCATTGCTGGCATATACAATGTGCTGTAAATGGGATGTCTTTTTTATTAAAGTTGTTTTTATTTTTTCATTTTCATAACATATAATCACATTTATACTATTACAGAACCAACATCATATTGTATTATTAAATGTTTACATCAATTCATCTTACCAACAACTCCCAAAAGCCAATTATTGGCTCTTCTGCTCTCCATACACCATATTTTTATTTTATCCATTACTTTCTTCTCCCTCCCTCTCTCCTCCTCCTCCCTACCTCCTTTCTTCCCTTTGTCATCCTTCCCTTCTTAACTTCCCCTTCCTCTCTCCTCCCTCCCCTTACCACTCCTCATTTCTCTCCTCCTCTCCCCCACCTTACCTCTCTCCTATCTCTCTCTTCTTCCCTTACCTTTCTCCTTTAGTTCCCACTCTTCATCTCATTTACTTGGTGTATTTCAGCTTCTGAGCAAGCTACATTTTATGTTGATGGTATTTATTCCTTTTCAATATACATATTTAATTTTTCTCCTTTTTAGTAAAAAAAAAAAAACCAAAAAAAACAATATAACAGAAAAGTTTACTTATGCTTTTAAACCCACCCACCCAAATTCAAACTGGAAGAGAAGCTGGGGCCATCTTAATCTTTTGCCGAGCGAAAAAAAGAAGAAAAAAACAAAAAGGAAACAAAAAAAAAAACCTTTGTATTTCCCAGTTCTTGCTTCTGTTTTTATTCTGTTATTATTTCCCTTGCCGGGTCCAGTCGCTTGTAGCTGTTCACAATATATCACTTGGAACAAACTTGCAATCAGCCAAATTTGGGTATTTTCTTTGCCTCCTACTTTTCCAAATTCTGTTTTATGGCAGGTGGTTAATTAAAACGCATTTAAACCAATAGGATATGTTACAATTGAAAGACAGATTTCAGAGAACCCAAAGATCAAAAGGCCATGTTATTATCAGCTACAAGACATCTTTATGTTGCTGTTAAAGGAAAGATGTAGAAGCATATCAGTATTTTCAAGTGCCTAAGGAAAAAGAACACATTGTTTTAACTCATTCTGACTTTGCATTTCTGCTGCTGATTTTTAAAAAATATTAGTCTATATTTATTTCTATATCTTTGAGGAAAGAGAGCAATTGTCAAACAGAAACTAATAACTGCAGGCGTATCATAATCAGAACATATGAAAATTATCTTAGGATAATAAAATAAATTATAAAGAGTGTCATATACAAACATAAATTATTTGAATATAGAAACATATATAAGATGTTTATGTTTGGTAAAATTATGCAGAAATCTTATTATTGATGAAGTCACAATTGAAAAAAATTGTACATTTCAAACAAATAAGGCTTTGCTAATGAGAAAACTGAATTAATGTAGCTAGATAGCTTGCACTTAATTTAGTTATGTAGCATGAACTAAAGCAATTTGAATTATAATTTTTGGAATAAGCTGATTCTGAAAGCAGTTAATAAATAACAAGGAAAAGAAAGAAGAAAAACACACACACCAGCTAAAGAACTGGCAGCTGTGACTTCACTTTATTGGGTAAACAATAAATGATAAATAAATAATAATAAATAAGTAAATAAATGATCTGTTAAAAAAATAATCTGGCTACTTTTCATGATTAATATGGTAGATGGCATCAGTCGGAGTTTCTCTGTTGTATATGCTCTCATAGTAGACCGTAGATCTCTGGACAATAGCAGAACTCAGAATGTCCCTGTCTTCAATCTTACGTTTGCAGTATCTTAGTAACATTTTTTTTTTGGAAAAGTTGAGATTATGAATATAGAGTAGCTGTAAAGTGAATATGGTAGAGGAGCTCTTTGAAAATGGATGCAGCAGGAATGTAAAATATAACTTTTGTGTAATTTTTCCTCAACTTTGACAAAGTTTTTACTTAGTCAAGTTTTTATTTTACTTTTGATTATAGGAAGAAGAATTAGAGACTCAGATTTCATTTCTTCAAGGACAATTGAATGAGTTAGAAGCTATGTGTAAATATTGTGCAAAAATGATGAACATACATCTAGGTAAGAAGGAAGTCCATATTTCTAGATATGAAATGATAATGTGTATCTTCTAGACAATGTTTATATTATCAGGTTGATATATATTAGGAAAGTATGCATGTAGGTGTTTATGCATACAAGCAAAGAATATAAATAGCATCAAGCACAATACTAGTTTAAATCTAGAAACATTAAACAAAGTTCAAAATATCATAAAAATTGAGAAAGCTGATCTCTAAAACCACTCAGTCAGGTGTAACCAAGCAGATATCTGAAAACACTTGCGATATTGTGCCTTAGGTGAGATGCAGGAGTATGAGTGAGGAAAGGCAGTTTCCTCTGACAGCCCTACAGAAAAAATTGAAAACATCTATCTATCAATCTGTTCTGGATCAGCATGTGGGGGACTGATTCTTTCAAGAATACATTTTATTACATGAAATAGCACTAGATTGTATAATTACTATTGAAGCACATTTTGGTTTCCCTTCTTACCACATAATTTGAAATATATTTTCCTCATTTGAAAGATTATCATGGATTGTCACATAGTCAGCCAACTGTTTAAACTGGATTTGGCATTTTTATTAAACTGTTGGGTCCTTCTCATGGATCTGAGATGTTTGATGGCATTACAGATACCGTCACAGGAAGCAAACTATTCCGACTAAACTGCCTTTTGCAATTGACTGATAGTGAATTTGTCAATGCTGATTGCATCCAAGTGGTACTCCAATTGTTTTGGGATTGCATCCAAGGGTCCTATTACCATTAATACTACCTTTCGTTCTTTTGTTACAGTCGTTCTGTTTCTATTTGCAGGACTTTGTATATTGTTATCCTCTACCGTTACTTCTCTTCTCTTCTGCTGTGTCCAGTACTGCCATGTGCCATTTTTCTTTCTTATTGACAATTGTTAAGTCTGGGTATTATTATTAATAAAAAAATTTGCTGCGATTCTTGTCTTGGGATTGATCTCTGTTAAACTTTTGCTATGATTCCCATTTAATTTATATTGCAATTATATTTTTCATTTTATTTGCATAACTTTTTTTCTGCAGTAGTAAACCTTATCTGAAACTAGATTTGAATGAATTTTCCATATTTTATCTATAATTTATGCACAAATTGGAGATGTTCTCAGAATTCCAAAAAACTTTTGTAACTAATACCATAATACTACTTTTTACCATGGATTTTATCCACAAACTTCCAAGTTTATAATTGTATTCTCTGGTGCATAAAGGAGGAAATGATGAGTTAGAGTAGTAATTTTTATTTGTGTGTTTATATAAAAGCTTCCTCGTTAAATGTTCATCTACTTGTTTTGCGGCACCACACAATGACAATATAATTGTAGATTTGGGACCCTGTCTTTGTGTTACTATAGAAATGAATATAGAGCCTTGCATAATATAAATACAGCATGTGAAACAATGATATATTGGTTTTTGTGGAAGATTAATATATATGGAAAAGAGCCTTCACATTTTGAAGCTATCCATTGTAATATAGACAAAGACATTTGAAATCTTCAGCAGTACTGTATTCATTTTAGTGGGTCTTTATTCCAGGGCATTAGTAACTGTTTGGTTCTGGATAAGTTTTAATAATGTGAGAGAGTAGATTGTTATTTGCTGAGTTTTGCTATAAAAAATCAATGTAATCTTTGTTTAGTATTCCCTAATACTAGCTTTGTTGCAGTATTAACATTAGGAGTAAACTTAGAAGTATTAATACATGCCATTCTTATGCAGGCACTTTGTAGAGATTAAAAGTATGGAGGATAGATATACATGCAAGGGCCATCCTAATGACCTAGCTTCCACATTAATCCACTGTGTTATTGTTAAATATAATATTATAGTTTAATAATAACTATAATTAAACATCAATCTAATATTAAACTGATATTGTTCAGAGTTTCTAGAATTTAACCTTAAAGTTTAAACAATGCATATACTCTGGTGTGTGCCATAAATTAGTTTTTGAATTATTGTTGTCATTCGTTGTCATATTAAATTCTAACCTGTGTAGGAAAAATTGCTAGAATTTATAACCAGTTTCTAAATATTTATTTGGTTATAAAACAATCTTTTGACAGAATAGCCATATTCTGAAGAATGTATATTAATTGCAGAGATCCTGAACAAGAATCATGATTTTTATATTCTTTTGAACAATGTGCGTCCTAACTTAAAAAAAGTCATTTATGACATAGTAAAAGATTTTCTTTGCTTTGCAAATAATTTATATGTGTCATAATTCATTTGTGGAATATAAATGCTCACTGTTCCAGAAAAGATGTTTCCAGGCTGTTCTCTGTTTTAATACAACTCATGAAAGTTTTATTACTTTTTTAAATCAAAAAACAGCAACATCAGAAGTATACTTCAAAGCTAAAATGTTACCAGATAGGCATATTTTCATATGTGCAATACAAATTTATCAATACAAATGCAACCACAAACTTGGACAAAACAGTAATGCCCTTTTATATATATTATATAATGTATAGTTACATTTAAATATCCCATTGATTTTTAAATGATATTTGACAAAATTCCAGTTGTTCAGGATTATTTTACACTTATTTGATTTAAGTGATTACTTGCATCTTGCCATTCACACCTATTAATTTAATTTACTGTGTTAATTCATATGGTCAGGTAAGTTGACTGCAAATGCAGAATATCCACATATTACACTATAATGTTACAATATTGCTAGATCCTTTATAAGTAATGTATACGATCTTTCCATTAGGGAGTAATGAGGAAAATGCAGTCATTTAGACCAATGCTGCAATTTGGTTCAAAAGAAAAAGAATCAAAGCTATAAATTATATCCCAAGCTATGTTTGGATATATTAAATGTAGTATTTTCAGTAAGAGATAGGGATTAGGCCAATCAGAGACTAACACTTTGACTCTTTCTTATATGTCCAGGAGATCATATTTTAATTAGTTTGAGGTTAGCATTAAGTACAAATTATAAATTGTGGCTACTCGTAATTATTGATAGTAAAACAAGTCAGTCTGATAACCACAGTTTGAAGGTACTGTATTTGCTCCAATAAAAACAGCTAATATTTTAATGTTTGTTTTAAGTTTGAGGCTTAATTTAAAAAAAAAAGGATGGAAAAAGATTTAGGCCTTTATTTTATTTAAACAGATAATTTTCCTTCATTAAAAATAATATTAATGATAGTACAGTAAAACAAATCAATAAATCAATACACAATTGCAAAGATTAAAATTGAAAAAGAGGATTAGAGCTCTTCTTCCATAGAAGTAGAGTTGACAAAACAAGGTTTTTGGACATGCACAGAAGTTTAGGATAATATGGCTTTGCATGCTCGTTTTGTCGTGATCAATTCCAGCCACTGTAAACCAGGGGTAGTCAACCTTTTTATACCTACTGCCACTTTTGTATCTTTGTTAGTAGTACAATTTTCTAACCATCCACCGGTTGGCTGTGTAGTAGGAGAATAACAAATGGACTGTCCTAGAAGTTCTATTTCTTATATCAGTAGCAAGTAAATTATTGCTACAATTGTTGAAGAGTACTTGTGCTCAGTAATGGTCATGTTTATCTTTAATTTAATTATACTGCATAGCTTCAGGTTTAGGAAACTCCTGAACATTTTAAAAAAAAAATCTTAACAACTTGTGATTTTTAACATTTTATAAAACACAGAAAAGCATGTCTGTTTGATAGAAATAAACATGAGATTGATTCATTGATAATGACATTATAGGAAATATTCAAGAAGTCATCCTGCAAGAACACTTGGAAAAAGAAGATGAAATTCTAGTTTCTTTGGCTGGACTGAAGCAGGTATGGAAGAAAAGTGATATAATTTTAGTATTTTATTGATATATAAATCTTAACATGTTTAAAAAATCAGTGCAGAGGAAAACTAATTTTTTCTAGACTACATGTAATGGGTTTGTCTTAGAATGCCAGATAAATTTTCTCTGGGAACATACCTTGATTGACTGAAATTCCCTCCCGTTTTAATTGTTACTTTCCCCATGTTCATTAACAACTAGAGCTTTTTATTTTCTTCCTCTGTGATAATAACATTCTTCCAGGAACTACCTAAAAGTCCTGCCACTATTTCCAGAGAGATATAGCTATCCAAGTTCTACCCATCTGTTTCTGTTCCCCCCTCCTCCCATTATTATGCAGTAGTGTGGCTTTTATTGTGTATAGCCAGGGAGATAGAATCATAGTAAACCACTTTATCTTCAACCCAATGATCCCATGTTTTCCCTAGCTTTGCTGTTCAGGTACGAAACATGTGAAATTACAATTAAACTGATTTATTACATCATCATCATCACCCCCACCCCCATCATCATTATTATTATACTTTATTCATTAAACATAAAACTCAGTCAACTGAACATTAAAAAATGTATCATAAATACCATTGACTGGTGTTAATAGTTGATACGGGTTGCTGCCAGCATCCTAGGTATCAACCAAGTACCTTCTTAAAATTTACAATGTTCCAAGTAGAGGGTACTTGGTTGATACCTAGGACGCTGGCATTATTATTATTATTATTATCTGTGGTTAATCTTTGGTGAGATTCACAGCCTTTGGGGCTGGTTGGTAGCTCAACAGCTCAAGTCCTAACCAAGGACCTAGGAACTGTTAAGGTAACGTCGGAAAATATAAGCTGTTCCAAGCAGGGTGGCCATTTGTAGTCAGAATGCTGAAGTCTGGCAAACCTAGAACCTCCACATAGCGAGGCAGTCCCCTAGGTATTGCTCCAAGGGCTCCAATCACAATCAGGACAACACACAACTTCCTCCTCCACAGTCGCTCAACTTTAATTTGCAAGTCCCGGTATTTTGAGATTTTTTCTTCCTGCTTATTTTCAATTCGTGCATCACCAGGTATTGCAATGTCAACGAACCATACTTTTTTCTTTTCAATTATTGTTATATCAGCTGTGTTGTAGGACAAGTGGCTGTCAGTCTGATTTCTGAAGTCCCACAAGATCTTGACTTTCTCATTCTCTAAAACTTTCTCAACCTGATGTTCCCAGTGGTTTTTGCTGTACTCAAATCCAAACTTCTGGCACAATTTCCAGTGAATCATCTTAGCAACGCGGTCATGGCGTTGTACGTAGTCAGTTTGTGAAATTTTGCTGGTGGTCAACTGTCTCATCTTTCTCATTACAGAGGCGACATTTGCTGTTGGTGGTAACATGAATTTTGTGGATGTTCATGCAGTTTGTGGCTAAGGCTTGTTCTTGAGCTGCCAAAATATATTATTATTATTATTATTATTATTATTATTATTATTATTATTATTATTATTATTGAAACTCAGTCAACTGAACATTCAAAATTCATTACAAATAGCATTGACATTATTATTATTAATTATATTTTTATTATTTTATTATTACTGTTATTATATACTTTATTCATTAAACATGAAACTCAGTCAACTGAACATTCAACTGAATAATAATTTAACTGAATTTTTATTATTATTAATTCTTTTATTCATTAAAGAAATGAATAAAACTCAGTCAAGTGAACATTTAAAGATGTGTTACAAATATCATTGACTGGTGCTAATGGTTGATACAGTTTTCTGCCAGCATCCTAGGTATCAACCAAGTATCTTCTTAAAATATATGATGTTCTAATAGCACAGTTTTTCGCAGTTCCACTGGTGTTATTGCAAGAAGCTGCAATTTCTTTATGTGTTTTGCAAAATTCTTGGGCAAGTGCCCCGATGACATCCATAGCCATGTAGTTTCGATGGCCAGTATTTCATGATTTTTTTCTAGTTCTTTTTCTTCGACTCGGCATCTTCTTCTTCTTCTACTACTACTACTACTAATACTACTAATACTATTATTATTATTATTATTCCTTGCATGGTATATGTCAGCATTTTAATGACATTAGAACTAGTTGTAATATTTTATTCTTTTAAATGCATTTGCATTGCCTCATCATTTTGACTAAAAGATTGATGAGTTTTAATCAATGTTTTAATCACTTAAGATAGTGATGATAAGATAGTTCTCTCTAGAGAATCTAGGTAGCCTTTTTTAGAATTCATCCAAAGCATGAATTTCTGTCTATCTTCAACAGATTAAAGATATTCTGAAAGGCTCCCTCCGTTTCAATCAGAGTCAATTGGAAGCAGAAGAGAATGAACAGATTACAATAGAAGATGATCATTATTGTTCCAGCAATCAGAGCAAAAGGGCAGTTGAAAATATTAAAAACCCCTCAGCTCCAAAGCAGTTTGTCCCTCTACTGAAGGAGGTAAAATGCATGGTTTTCACTGAAATACTTGAAGAGAATATATCCATCGAAAAGTGTATTGCTATAGTTCAAAAATAATTTAAAACTTATACATACCCAATCTTATCCATTCCTACATACCAAAATCACTAAATTTGTATGTTTTGTAGTTTTGATATTTAGTATTAATTTTTAATTTTAACAGATCTATCTTCTAGGGCAGTGGTAGTCAACCTGGTCCCTACCGCCTACTAGTGGGCGTTCCAGCTTTCATGGTGGGCGGTAGGGGTTTTGTCTGATATTGAAGCACTTTCCTTTTTTTTTTTTAATTGACTTAAAAAAAAATTCATAGCATTATTTAAAAACATTAGGTTTTCATAAAATCATTAGGTTTTCATTAGGTTTTCATAAAATCACCATTACTGTAGAACCAGTGGGCAGTTAGAAAATTTTACTACTAACAGAGATACAAAGGTGGGTGGTAGGTATAAAAAGGTTGACTACCCCTGTTCTAGGCTAACATTAAGCCTTAGCAGTTGTTCAAATACAGGTAGTCCTTGTTGAACTACCATTCATTCAACAGCCTATTAAAATGACAATAGGGCTAAAATGAATTGATAGTTATGGCCAGTCCTTAAAGTTAATAGTTGTTGCAGCACCCCTGTGGTCATATCATCAAAATTTGGATGTTTGGCAGCATACCCACACTTAGAACTACAATACATATTTCAACTTCGATAACCCGCCCAGATCTGTTCCCCATCTCTCCCCTTTTGGCAACTCTGCATTCTGCAGCTACTGTCCACTAATACTAACACTTGGACTGGTAAGCCTTATCATCAAAGAGAATAATATGGCAAAGATTCAGGTTATATACAGCCATCTTTAGCAGTATAAAATTGCTAACTTTTTATAGGAAATTAATCAATTACAATATTGTAATGTAAAATCAGGAACATCTAAGCTAAAAGATCTGTGGCATTTAATAATATTAGCTACTATAAATTGAAAGTAACACACAAGAACTTATTGACTTATTTATTTTAAAACAAATTCACCGGAGCTCATGGAAAAAGAGATTTGGTATATTTTAAAACTTCAAAGATGAATTAGACACAAAAATAGTTCCCCATTGTCATTCATAAACTGGGTACTCCTGTTCCTAACACTATGGCCCCCTCATCTTTTTAAATGACAAATTTAATATAGTCTCACAACTATTTATAAATTGTTACTGGAGGTAGTCCTCAACTTTATTTCAGTTGCATAGAGGAAATTAGATTACAATTCAATAAACATAAAAGCCTTATACTATTCCAGAATATATTAGTTTGTTTGTAATATGGTTTTAGAAAAAAAAGACAGTATAACAAAAACAATTCTCTGTAAAAAAAAATCACATAAAATAGTTTAGTTGATGAAACAAATAATGAACAAAATTTAAAAAAATATGTTTTTATTCTTTATACTTTTAACATTTAATATTTTATATATTTTTAATTTATATGAATATAATAAATTATATTATGGATTTTATTTAAATAAGCACAACTTACTTAAGTGGATATATACTGTATATATTTAAACAAGCTAAGTTGGCCAATGAAGATATCAGAAACTGTTTTTGTCTTTATTTCTTCTAATATAATAGCACATTTCCCCCCCACTTTCACACGATTGCATTGGACTGCTCTCTGAATAGAAAAAAACTAGTTAGGACCATTTAAAACATCTGCTAATAGTGGGGAGGGGGGGAAATTAGATAAAATACAGAGTAGCTATGATATAGAGTGCAGGTCAGGAACACTTGTACAGTTATGTCAATCTCTACATCTGAGGATCTACAGAGCTCTTCTTAAAAAGGAATGTTCAAAGGTAGGATCATGTTCAAAGGTAGGATATCAAAGCTTTCCATATTGTATGCTGTTAAAGCAGTGGTGGGATTCAAAAAAATTTACTATCTGTTCTGTGAGCATGGGTATGGCTTGGTGGGTGTGGGAAGGATTCTCCCCACTCCTGGGAGAAGGATACTGTAAAATCCCCATTCCCTCCACACCCCACTAATCTGCTTTCCAGCTCCATTTTCATTCTCAAAACTACTCAAAATTTCCGCTATTGGTTTGCCAGAACTGGCTGAATACCACCTCTGAGATATATGGGGATAACAGGGATTGTCAACAAAGACAATAAAAGAATAAAGTTTTTCCTGTCCAGTCATGTCTGATTTTAGGGCACTGTGTTCATTTCCATTTTATTGTTGTAAAATTAGAGGAAAGGGAAGGCTTCAGCAAACAATAATAAATAAGAATGATTGACTATTCTAGCATCCTATTTCTCACTGTTCAAATAAACCTAACTTTATAGCCAATGATTTAATCTTTATAGAGTTCTGGTCCAGATATTTTTTCAATTTATTCACTGCTCTATTGGGAATCGGTCCTTGACACCTTTTCTTTTCTAAATCTTCTAAATCTTGATTGACACTTGGGGGATGCTTGGTGTCCACTAAGCTTGGTTGTTTTTTTTCGTAGATGTTTCATTACCCAAACTAGTCAGTGCTAGTGAGGATTTCCTCTCAATCTATATTCTAGTGGCTTGCCCTGTCACTGTTGGTGACAGGACAAGCCACTAGAACAATGGTCGGCAAGCTGCGACTCGAGGGGCTCTTTGGCCCCTCGAGTGCGGCTCTTCCTCCACCCTTGCCAATGGCAGGACTCCAGGGCGCCACCGCAGCAACCTTCCCTATCTGCCTGCCCCACTCGCTCACCCTCCGGCCGCCGGTTCCCTCCCTCCCCTCGTGGAGCCTCTTCATCCCCTGGGAAGTGCAGCGGCTACCCAAAGGCCAAAGAGACAGCCGTAGCCTCCCCAGCTGGCATGCCGGCCACTCGTCTACTTCCAGGGGCTGAGGAAGCTCCACGGGTGGGGGGAGGGAACCAGCGTCAGGTGGGTGAGCCAGCGGGGGGGGCAGGTTATTGGGTGCCGCTGCAGCAACCTTCTTTGCCCGCCCACCGGCCATGCTTGCTTGCTCGCTCACCCACAGAATGCCGGTTCCTTCCCACTCTCGCGGAGCCTTCTGAGCCCCTGGGAAGCGCAGCGGCTGCGCCAAGGCCAAAGAGGCAGCGGTAGCCTCCCTCACTGCACTTCCCAGGGGCTGAGAAGGCTCTGTGAGAGGGGGAAGGAACTGACATCCGGTGGGTGAGTGAGCGGGCGCGCCAGGCTACTTCCAGGGGCATGTTGGCCAGGCTACTTCCAGGGGCTGAGGAGGTTCCGCGGGGGGGGGGGAACGAGCGTCTGGTGGGTGAGCGAGCAAGCAAACGCGGTGGGTGGGCAGGCCAGGCTACTTCTAGGGGGGGGAAGGGAGTGACAGACAGACAGAGAGAGGCAGAAAGTGAGGGAGGGAAGAAATCAGAGAGAGTGACAGAAACACACAGAGAGACAGGGAGAGATAGAGAGAGGGACGATCTAGTCTTTATTCTTGAGGAGCCCTTTGAATCTGCACCTAAACTGATAGGAAGAATTGAGGAGTATGAAAAAGCAGCAAGTCTGAAAATAAATAAAGATAAAACAAAGATTTTGACAAAGAATATACCAGCCAAACAAAAAGAAGAACTGGCGGAAATCTTGGAGATGCAAGTTACTAATAAGGTTAAATACTTAGGGGTCTTTTTAACAGCTAGATGTAGTACTCTTAAAGAGGACAACTATCTTAGATTGAAGCAACAAATTGCAACAGATTTGCTGAAATGGGAAAACTTACATTTAACAATGATTGGGAGAATTTCAACAATTAAAATGAACATTTTACCTAGAATCCTGTATTTGTTTCAAACAATTCCAATTAGGTTGGGGAAAGACTATTCTGAAGATCTAAATAAAATGGTGCAGAAGCTTATATGGCAGGGCAAAAAAGCGAGAATAAAACTCAAAATGTTGCAAGATGTGAAAATAAGATGAGGGCTGGGCCTACCTGACTGGGAGTTATAATATCAGGCAACAGGTTTGATGAGGATTAAGGAATATATAACTTTAAGAAACGCTAAGCTTTTGAACTTAGAGAGTCATGACTTGTTGGGATGGCATGCTTTCTTATGGTATAAGGCAGTGGTCGGCAAACCGCGGCTCGCGAGCCGCATGTGGCTCTTTGGCCCCTCGAGTGCGGCTCTTCCTCCACCCTTACCGACAGTGGGACTCCTGGGACCCACCGGAGAAACCCTCCCTACCGGTCGCCGATTCCCTCCCCCCCCCCCCCCCGCGGAACCTCCCTAGCCAGCATGCCGGCCACTCATCTACTTCCAGGGGGTGCGGAAGCTCCACGGGCGAGGGGAGGGAATTCCCTCCAATCGCCCTGGAAGTAGCCTGGCTCGCCTGGCCGCTCGCCCGCTCGTTCACTCAGGCTACTTCCAAGGGTGAGAAGGCCTTCCCCACCCCACACGGAACGGGCGGGCTATCGGGTGAGCCAGGCTACTTCCAGGGCGATTGGAAGGAATTCCCTCCCCCCGCCCGCAGAGCCTCCGCAGCGAACGAGTGCGGCGGGCGGGCCAGTCTAAGGCGAGCAAGTGAGTAAGCACGGCGGGCTGGGTTGAGGAGGCTCGGCGGGGGGTGGAGGGCAGACAGACACACAGACAGAGAGAGGCACAGACACAGAGAGAGACAGGGAGGGAGGAGGGAATCAGAGAGTGACAGACACACACACACAGAGACAGGGATAGACGGAGGGAGGGAGAGAAAGATAGACAGAGACACAGAATGAGTGATTAAGTGAGTGAATGCAGACACACACACACAGAGTGACAGAGATGGGCTGACGAAGGAGAGAGAGAGAGAGCGAAACAGAAAGAAAAAGAGAAAAAGAGAAAGAAAGAAAAAGAAAGTGGGAGAGAAAGAGAGAGAGAGAACCTGTGACCACAATTGAGCCCAAAAGTTTGGTTGCTAAGCAAGACCATTGTTAAGTGAGTTTCACATTTTTCAAGTTGGCCATGCCCACCCAGTCACATGACAGCTGAGCCACTCCCACAAAACAGGCCACACCTTCTGGCTCTCAAAAAAATTTAAATTGTGGTATTGTTGATATTTGGTTCTGTTGACTAATGAGTTTGCCCACCACTGCACTAGAATCTTAGAGATTATTTGGTTCAATTATTTACTGTAGGCGCGTTTGGCAGTTCCTTGATTGGGGTATTGTTTACTTGATAGTTGGTCTGGTCTTAATCTTGAAATTAATCTGGATACTGATTGCTGGTGAGATGTTTTGATCTTTTTGTCCCTTTTGTTGTCTTGTTGATTGTATCTTGTATAGTATGTAGTTATTTTTTATGCCTATGTATCTATTGATGGCTAATTTATCAGATGGCAGATTTCTAGAAATTCTCTAGTGTTTTTAGACTTGGCTTGGTCTTCAATGGTCACAGTTTCCCAATCAAGATGATGGTTAAGTCTGTCCATATGTTGTGAAATTAAAGAATTTTCATCATGTCTTCTGACTGCTAGCTGATGTTCATGGATGCATTTGGTCTGTCTTCTGCTTGTTTGTCCTCCATGGGTCTGATGCAGTCATTGTACTGTATGTTGCTGTTTTTACTTGATGGAATTTATTTGGCTTGTGTGCTCTGCTGATTCTGTGGCTGTAGTAGTCTTTCTGAGATGTTCTTGAACTATGGCAGTGTTATCCTTTTTAGGGCTTGTATTGTGTTGCCTTGGGTTAAATGGTCAGGAACATTTTGATAAAATTGAAGGGATCGCATTCTGCGGGATCGCATTCTACCTCATACATCCCTGCGGCCGATTCGCTCCCACAGAGAGGGACTTCTCCAGGTGCCGTCCACTAGGCAGTGCCAGTGGGTGACGCCCAGGGGAAGGGCCTTCTCTGTGATGGGGCCGACCCACTGGAACAACCTACCCCCCGAACTGAGAACAACCACGGACCTCCGCTCCTTCCACCAAAAGCTAAAAACTTACTTTTTTCATCTGGCCGGCCTGGCCTAATCTATCCTTCCTAGGTTTGTAATATAAATCTAAATTGTTTTAATAGGGATTGCTGGAATTAGTATAAAGGGTTTTAAGGTTTTAAGATTTTAAACTTTTAGCGCAGGTAAATTATTTAATTCTATTTTAAATATTGTATTGTTGTATTTATATATGTTTTTAAAGTCCTGTGCACCGCCCCGAGTCCCTTCGGGGAGAGGGTGCGGTCTACAAATCAAATAAATTGAATTGAATTGAATTGAAGGCAGTGGTGGGTTTCAAAAAATTTTACTTCCTATTCTGTGGTTGTGGCCTATTTTGTTGATGTGGCTTGCTGGGAGTGGCTTGGTGGTCATGTGACTGGGTGGGTGTGGCCAACTTGTAAAATGTGGTGAAACTCACTTAATAACTCTCTTGCTTAGCAACCAAAATTTTGGGCTCACTTGTGGTCATAGGTTCTTTCTTTCCTTTCTTTCCTTCCTTTCTTCTTCTTCCTTTCTTTCCCTTTCTTTCTTTCTCTCCTTTCTTCCTTTCCCTTTCTTTCTCCTTCTTTCCCTCCTTCCTTCCTTTCTTGTCTCTCTCCCTTCCTCTTTCTTTCTCTTTTTCCTTCCTTCCTTTCTTTCTTTCTTTCTTTCTTTCTCTTTCCTACTCTTACTCTTTTTTTCAAAAGGGACAATAGGAGGACCTAACTAGATGCTATGCAGTATAAAATATATGGCACCTTAGAAAGTTGACTCACCAACTGAGCCAAAGACACTTCACTGCTGTAAAAAAAATATTCCTTGTATTTACATAATATTCCACCTTTTATAGGCTTTATAAACATATTTATTTCCCTAAGAGAAATAAATTTTTTTCATCCAAAGCTGGTGAAATAGTGGTTAGTCTGAACTGGTGACAGAAAAGGATGAAGTGAGGGGCCAATATTATTGTCTCTTGTATCCACGCAATATGAAGGCATTATTGTGGGTGCCTTATTTGTCTGAATAAAAAGAAAAGCTTGAGAGAAAGAGAGACATTTTATCAACTCAGGTACCCTATAAAGTCCTGTTTGGACAGCTAGCTAAGCAGGTAGGTAAATAGAGATAGATGATAGATAGATAGATAGATAGATAGATAGATAGATAGATGGATGGATGGATGGATGGATGGATGGATGGATGGATGGATGGGAGGAAGGAGGGAAGTTCCATCTTCTGAATCCATTTTCCAGGATGAGAAATATTCTTCGAAATTTTGTAATGAATCTAGATAAATCCAAAAATATCTTTGATATTTACAGGATGGACACATTCGCAATCTTTAATATGTCAACATTATAGAAAAATGTGTTGTTTTAGTCCCTCATCTTATATCCAGAAAGGCTCCTGAGATCAATTATATTTCCCCAAAGAGTTTATCCCTCCTTCCTTCCTTCCTTCCCTCCCTCCCTCCCTCCCTCCCTCCCTCCCTCTCACGCACACACACACACACACACACACACCTTCCAGTTGGCAAAAAGTTCTCTGCGCAACCACCCCACCATACTACCAATCTGAGGACACTCCCTGTTCTGCTGGATGGCTGCTCTTTCGCGTCTTGTTTTCAGCTGCAGTTGGCTTTCTCCTGGCTGGCAGAGACCTTCCAGGGCAGCCCCATTGCTCTGGCCAGGCGCTGCGCCCCCAGAGCGATTACATGGCAGTGGTGCACGGGCTACTGACCATCCCAGAACCTGCCCGGACACAGCCAGAGCAACGGGAATTCCCCGGAGAGGAAGGTTGTCAGGAGAAAGCCAACTGCACTGGCAAAGGGGTACGAAGGAGCGGCAGCCCAGTAGTTGCCGCATCCCATTGCAGGTGCCAAGAGTGACCTCAGTGCCCTGCCTCCCTGCCACCTCTAGCCCCGCACAACCTCCCTGCCACCTACAACCCTGCACACCCCGCTGCCAGCTGCAGTTGGCTTTCTCCTGGCCGGCAGAGACTTTCCAGGGCAGCCCCACTGCTCCGGCCTGGTGCTGCGTCCCCAAAGTGGTCACATGGTGGCAGCATGCGGACCGCTGACCATCTCAGGGCCCACTAGGATGCAGCCAGAGCGACATGGCTGACACAGAGAGGATCGCCAGGAGAAAGCCAGCTGCAGCCAGCAATGAAATCCAAAAAGAAATTGCAAATGGTGTTCATGAGCCCAGCCAGCTAACTTGGCAGGTTTTCAAGCTCGTCTGGAGAGGAGGTTGGTTTTTTTTAAAGAAAACCCCTGAAAATGCCACAAGATCCGGAGAGACAGGTGGGCGGTCTTTTTTGGGAGGGATCCCCAAAACCAGATTGCCCAGCACCCCATTGCTCTGGAACTTGCAGGTTTTTCGGATTTTTTTTTAAAAAGCTCTCCAGATGAGCTTGAAAACTTCCAAGATTGCTTCTGGAGGGAGAAGGCAGACAGGCAGAATCCCCCCCCCTCCCCGGGCGCCTGCAGCCTCGGAGCCTGCAGCAACGTGCACAGTACCGGCAATTAAAAACTTCTCACACTCATGAAAATATTTTCTTTACTGTGCAAACATTTGCTCCCAGGTTGCAGGCCCGGGGGGGGGGTGTTGATGCTGCCCATCTGCCCCCTCCCAAAGCAACCTCACAGGTTTTCAAGCAGCAAGATCTGGAGCCGCCAGTCTCCGGTAAGATGTGCATCTCGTGGCCCAGCTTGCCCCATCCTGTGCCCTACCTGCCACCCCCAAATTGAGGGTCTCTCAGCTGTTGTGTGCAAGGAAAATGCTTTCACAGAAAATAAAAACTTCCCAAGAATGCAAGAAGCTGTTAATGCCTTGCACTAATGAGAAATGTTTCTTTACTGTGCAAGATTTTTTCCTGCACACAATGGTTGAGACAGTCACAGTGGGGCGCAATTTGGGCTCACCCCACCCCACCTCAAGGCCCTCCTGCCTTCTTGCCCAGTGCTCGCTCAGCTGCCCCCTCCAATCCCCTGGCTGGATGCAACCACTCACGACTTGAAAGCAAGGTTGTGCTCGCTCAGAGACCTGATGGCTCCTACTCAACCAGCACCCCCACCCAAACATTCCCCCTGACCTGGGCACAGCCACTCACCAGTTCTTTCTCCTTCTGGTTCCAAAAAAAGCCCCGGTTGGTTGGTTGGTTAAAGTGCAGGTTGGATCCTAATACTCCATCACTGGAGGCTTTTAAAAGGGATAACTTTTCGGCAGTCGGCTGGCAAAGAAAGCTCTCAGACGTGACTGGCACTGCTGCTGCTCATGCCGGCTTGGTGGGCAAAAGAAGTGGGTGAGCAGGGAAAGCATGGTGCAGACAGGTGGGGAGAGGGAATGAGCAAGTGGCGACCAGGCTGGTGTGGGGAGCGAGCGGGGAGCAAGCCAGAGGACCATACCAGTACGGGGGCATGACCAGGCCGTCATTGCTACCAGTCCGCAAACATATGTCCAATTTCCGCTAATGGTATGTCCATACCAGTGTCAAAGAAGGGCAGAGAAATGTTGTTTTCTCTTTCTCTGGTACAGTGGATTCCTTTGAAGAAGTAAATTATCCTGTGGATGTTCTGTAATTGGCCCTTTTATATTGAAATGAAAATGTCATCTACATATCTGATCCATATTTTAGGTTGTATTTGTAGAAGTGCTGTGGCTTCTAGATGTTGCATAACAATCTTTGCTATAAGTCCTGAAACCATTGGTGCCATAGGTGTACCCTTAATTCATTGGTAAAGTATATAGTTTGAAATTATGTAGTTTCTAATTGAAAGTAGATAGATAGGCAGAGGTTTATAAGATTCATAGTCCTGGGTGTTTTAGTGTAAGTGTATTTGGTTAAGTCGGGTGTGCTAGGGAGCAATATGGTCATAGATTTGACTAATTTCAGGTCTACAGACATAAAAAAGACTGTGATGTCTACTACAGAGCTTAAATAGCATTAACAGGATAAAAATGATTTCTGGATTATTTAGATGGTGGAACATTGAAATGAAAAATTTTGCACAAAATAAAACTAATAAAAATGTGTTTCGCCAAAGCACAGCAAGTTTCATCTAAAGTTACCCTGAAGTAAACTCTGGCAAAAGGGCCTTGGGATAAATACTGGTACATTATAGGGAAAAGGGTATTGTTGCAATGGAACATTTAAATAATTTTATTAAAAATTGGAAAAAACAGTAATCCACAAATAGGCCTTCACTGTCTGTATAAATAATGTACGGAAAATCAAAAGAGTTAGAGCTATTAATACAGAAAAACAAATATAATTCAACACTTATAATGAAGGCCTACGCGACAGCTTCTGTTAGAATACAGCCATTAAATAAAATAATTTGTTCCAAAGAAATATAAACAAAAGAAAAGAAAAGGAGATATTGCAATATGTGGTAAAAATATCATTTTCTATTCCAGAATTCAAAAAAATTAATTTATCAATATTGTAAAGCGAACATAATGTAAAATAAATAGACAAAGAAAGAGAAGCAAGGCTGCTGCTCATGTCCATTGTCACTATCCCAAACAAAAAAATGAGCATGATGTCTCAATTGTGAATCTTTCAATGAACCCTGAAGTTGCAGTGATAAGACACTTGACTTTGTTCAGTGCCTGTTAGAAGTCAGACTTCCAAATGTGATCCTAGGGGAAATTCCTGATTCATCTTGCTGCCAATATTTTTCTTCAGAGGACAAAGAAAAGATGATCATCTCTGCTTGATCTGTTACTAATCAGTAGGAACATAGGTGAAGAAGTAGAAGAAAGAACTATGAAAACTGCAGTCCTTGGTTTTATAGTTATTGTATTTTTCGGAGTATAAAAGAGGGTAAAAATTTGGGTGCGTCTTATACACTGAATGTAGCCCTGCCCACCCACCAGCCCACATCTTTTGGCCTCTACCTCCCAGCAATTTGCCTTCTTGCAGCAAACAGCCTGTTTCACTTTCACCTTCAGCGCAGCCTGATTAGCACAAGGAGCTGATTGTTGGTTGGATCAGCCTCCCAACCATCAGCTGTTTCAGGCTGCAGGGATTGCCATTGACTATTGCTACCTCCATGTGCCCCATTTTCAACCTCCGCATCCCATTTTTGGCATCTACACGCCCCATTTTTGGCCCATTTCAATCCCTGCCACGTGCAACAGGCGGAAAATGGGGCACACGGAGGTGGCAATAGGCTATGGCAATCCCTGCAGCCTGAAACAGTTGATTGTCGGGAGTCCGATCCAACAGACAATCAACTGCTTGTGCTAATCAGGCTGCTGAAACTAAAATGGGCTGTTGTTAGCTGCAAATTGCTGGGAGGCAGAGACAGGGGCAGTTTTTTTTTCTTGTTTTCCCCCTACAAAAGCTAGGTGCATCTTACACTTCAGAGCATCTTATATTCTGAAAAATACAGCAAATATGTATTTAATGGAACTTTAATTTAAATGCTTAAGTGGTAAGCAGAAAAGTCAAATTGCTGGGAGGCAGGCAGATTTTTTTTCCCTTATGCTAATCAGGCTGTGCTGAAACTGAAACAGACTGTTGTTTGCTGCAAATTGCTGGGAGGCAGAGACAGGGGCAGATTTTTTTTTCTTGTTTTCCCCCTACAAAAACTAGGTGCATCTTATACTTCAGAGCATCCTATATTCTGAAAAATGCAGCAAATATGTATTTAATGGAACTTTAATTTAAATGCTTAAGTGGTAAGCAGAAAAGTCCAGTCATTTGTCTTTATTTTTTTCTGTCTGATGATGAATTAGGGAGCCAGGTCAAGAAGATGGAGAAAGCAGTAGACTTTGTCACAGGAAAAAAATAATTTGAAACAGAAGGGCCATTTGGCTTGGATGGGAGAGGAGTACCTGTACTTTATTCTCAAAATGTCCACCCTGAATATCCTTGCAGTATTACTTATCATATTTCTTTTATAGGAAAGGGCTGTTTCAGAAAACATTCCAATTATATCTCATTCTCATACAATGTTACATGCTAACATTGGATGTATGGTGATTGTTATACATGCAAAAGTGTTAGGCAATTGTTCAAAAATGCTATAATTTTAAGAAAACTTTAGAAATAGAAGTATTAATAGTTTATTTTTTCAATTAACAAAAATGGAAAGAAAAGAAACAGAAGAGAAATCCAAATCAAATCAGTATTTGCTGGGCCACCCTTTCTCTTCAAAACAGCATCAAATCAAGTGCAATTTTTAACTTGCACACTTGCAAGGTTGAAATACAGTCATTATCTGAAACAGCAACAGCTGCGTAGGAGGCTTAAAATTGGGTGAGGAATACCCAATGCTAGTAGGATGAGGTTGTAGAAGACAGTTTGATCGGTGGTGGGTTTCAAAATTTTTTACTATCAGCTTCTTCGCCCCTGCCTGGAGAAGAATGCTCCCAGCGCAAGGAGACTGAGAAAGGGAGGCTCAAGGTGGCTCCTTTTCTCAGGCAGTGTGGGGTGGAATTTAAGACTAACCCATAAGGGATGGCAGTCTGGTGCTTGCTGTTTCTTCTGGCTCGGGGAGAAGCAACTCGGCCAAGCGGGCTCTCTCTCCTTCCTTGGGTGGATTTGACAGGAGGGCAGGAAGAGCAAACTTCCTTGCCGGGCTTCAGGAGGGGGGAGGTGGAGCTGTTTCCCAAGGTCAAGAGCAACCCCTGTCTGCCTCTGGGTTAGGATAGAGAGCTGCCTTGAGCCTCCCTCTCTCGGTCTCCTTCAACTAGGAGCATCCTTCTCTGGGCTTGGGCGAAGAAGAAGAAGATCCACCCTCTTCCTCTTGTGGCTCCTGCCCAGCGCTCTCTCTTCTCTCTCCCCTTTGCCTCCCCATACTTGTTTACCTGTCCCAGAGAGCTTGGGCTATGCCTCCCTCTGCCCGCAGCCACCTTCCTCACTGGCGTCACTCCTGAGCTCATTCCATCCTAATTTGTTTCAAAATGAACAAAGCAGGTGTGGTGCACCCAGAGCCACCGCTTCTTCGCAACAGCCAAAGACCTCTTCGGCTTTGAGCAGCAGAGGGGCGACTACAATGTCAGCAGCTTTGTGGGGGCTCCTTTCCTCAGTGGCTTATTTTCTTACCTCTAAGCAGCTATGCTGGCTTTGAACTTAAAGGCTGCTCTAGTCCTTTTGATCTTTTGTGGGTGTGGAGAAAAGCAATCCAGTGAAGGGACCGAACCTGCTGCTAAAATTAGAAGCTGAGAGGCTTCTTTTCCACCCAGCCACTGGCACAGGGCACCGAAAAGACCTCTGGTTGCTGCCACCATCTTTGCGCATACACAGCTTTTTTCACACCGGCTGGAGAACTTTTCAGCACCCTGCAACCAGCAGCTGGGTTGAAAAGAAGCCTCCAATCGTCCGTCACTCAACAAGGTGGCTGAGAGGCTTCTTTGCAAGCCAGCCGCTTCTCTCCCAGGCAAAGATTTCAAAGCAGCCTGGGGTTTCAAGATGTGCTGTCTAAGCTCTTTTGAAAAATCACCAAGAAACAGGCAACATTGAGGACCAGGGACACAGTAGTCAGCTAAGGACACTTAATGAGCAGATGTAAGATATATCAATCAATCAATCAATAATTTACTTATATACCGCGTCCTCTCCCCAAGGGGACTCGGAGCGGTGCACAGGGAAAATTAAAACAACATAAAATATATACATGAATAAATACAATAAAAACAGATTAAATCAACTGTCCCTGCACTAAAATCCCCATTTTTTTTTTATATTGAAAAAGTTTTATTGAGTTTACATTTTTTGTGGGGTAGGGTAAGGGTTACATAGAAATTTTGAGAGTGGTCACGTCAAAGTCGTCGGCTCCTCCGGTACCTCAAGTTACATTATTAAAAAGAAAGAAAAGAAACATTTCACATAACACTACAAGCTGGGAGCAAGTACATATACCTAAATTTTTCAGTTATATACTGTCAGTCAATTACAAAAATCCAGATTACAAATATCATACAATATTACTCAAAAAAAAAACACGGGCAAAGTTATTTTTTAGATCTAAGTCTCTTGGCAATTGTATCTTCCACCTTCTCCCCCGGGCCCCCAGCGGACGGGGCCATGGCTCCCCCTGCCCCCCCTGGATCTTCTCCCAGGACAGAGGAATGTTTTTTAAGAAAGGCTTCCGCCTCAGCAACTGTTTTAATCTTCACTCTACCTCCTTCCCAGAACACCAGCATCCCTTCGGGTATCACCCACTTGAACCAGATCCCATGATCAAACAATGTTTTAGACAAGAAGGAAAATTTCCTTCTAGCTTCTCTAATCTTTCTTGGAATCTGCTTCAAGATGGTAACCTCCTTTTGTTGGTAAATCATAGGACTCCCTCTTTGCGCCTTCAAGGTCTCCTCTCTGGTTAACCTTCTAACAAATTTTACATGTATCTCTCTGGGTACTTCATTCATCCTGGCATATGCAGAATTTATTCTGTAGACTAGGTCAATGTCCCCTCTGATCTCATCTTTAGGTTTATGTAAATAGTCTGCAATAATTGTACTCATAAGATCAGGGAGACATTCACCATCCATCTCAGAAACATTCTGAAATCTCAAAAAGTATGTCATCCTTTCCATATCTATCCTAGTCACATGCCCATTTATTTCCACAACCTCATTAGAAACATTTTTAATCTCTCCCTTAGCCCCCTCCAGCCCCCCTTTCAATTCTTCATTCTTCTGTGTATTCTCAAGCACTTGTTTTCGAGTGTCCAATAATTCCTTTTTAAAGTTGACATTTTCTGCCCTCTGGGCCTTAATTTCTAATACCAAATTTTGTATAACAGATTCAAGGGCAGTCATTCTTTGTTCAAGGCGTGCCAGCGTTGCTTCTTGTGCCATGTTTAGCTGTTAGCTGTTAAAATCCGTGCCAGTAAAATGGCGTTTTTAGGGTGGGGCTGGTGAGGCAGATCAGGAGTCCAAAGTTCTTAAAGTTGTATAGCTGCAAAATTCAGAAACCAGTAGAGAAACACTTTTCCAACTCCATAGGTATAATAACGAAGGCAATCCAGAAAGGAAAACACAAATCCAAAAAAAGAAAATTCTTCATCAATAATTAGAGGAAGTCCAAATCACAAAGAGACACTGGTAATTTTCCATAGGTCATAGTCAGTCGGGGACAAAGAGAAGCCATTTTCCGCCCAAACTCAGAGCCCGAGGGAGAAAGCGGTTAAGAAGCAAAAAAGAAACTGTTTCAGCCAGACCTAGAGACATAATTGCAAGCAAGCCGCAAAGTACTTTCCCTTGTTAAAGACCATCCGGATTAAAAGTTTCCGATTCCTCGCAACGAGGCATTTCCGAGTGCCGCTTTTAGTCCAAGGGGGGGTTTTTGGGAACAAACACTCCCCTCCAGTCCCTTTCAGCCCGGCTGACAGTACAAGAAAAAAAAGTTTTAAACGCTCACTCTCCGCTCGCAGCTGAGGTCCCGAAAAGCCTCCCGACTCTTCCGATCGTCTCTCTTCATGGAATTAAATGGTGCCGCCAACCTTTGGCGAAGGGAAGACCCCCCGCAGCATGTCCTCTTCCGCCTAAGCCGAGGAGCAGGGTCGCTCTCCCCACTGCCGTGGGGGGGGGGGCTTCCCTGTCGAGCCGGCTTTACGGGAGAAGCCCCAAACAAGGGGCTTCTCGCCCCCGTGGGGGGGCAGGAAAAGGAACAAAGCGGCGAGCGAACCCTAAGTTCGCCCGTCGCCGCCGGAGCCGGAACCGGAAAGCCTAAAATCCCCATTTTTAAAATTAACATTCCCTAACCCCTGAGGTAGAGACTAACCTAGGCCGGCCAAGCAGAAAAAGTGAGTTTTTAATTTCTGACGGAAGGAGCGGAGGTCCGTAGTTGTTCTAATGTCGGGGGGAAGGTCGTTCCAGAGGGCTGGGCCCGCCACAGAGAAGGCCCTTCCCCTGGGCATCGCCCGCTGACAAAGTCTAGTGGACGGCACCCGGAGAAGTCCCTCTCTGTGGGAGCGAATCGGCCGGGAAGATGTATGGGGCAGAATCCGATCATGCAGATAGCTAGGTCCCGAGCCATGGAGCGCTTTAAAGATGAGAACTAGCACCTTGAAGCGCACCCGAAAGACGACAGGTAGCCAGTGCAGCTCGCGCAAGAGCGGTGTTACATGGGTATACCTTGCGGTACCCATTATTGCTCGCGCGGCTACATTCTGGACCAGCTGAAGTCTTCGGGTGCACCTCAAGGGGAGCCCCATGTAGAGAGAGTTACAATAGTCCAGTCGGGATGTCACGAGAGCATGAGTGACTGTGCGAAGGGCGTCCCGATCCAATAGGGGGCGCAACTGGTGAACCAGGCGAACCTGGTAAAACACCCTCCTGGCCACGGCTGTCACTTGATTTTCCATGGACAGCCGGGCATCCAGGAGGACACCCAAGTTGCGCGCCCCATCCACAGGGGCAAGATGTTCGCCCCCTATGGCCAGCGATGGAATCAGCTGGTTGAATCGGGCAGCCAGAAACCACAGCCACTCGGTCTTGGTCGGGTTGAGTCCGAGTCCGTTACTTCCCATCCAGATCCGTACGGCTTCCAGGCACTGGCACATCACCGCTACGGCATCGTTGGGGTGGTTTGGGGTAGATATATACAGCTGAGTATCATCAGCGTAGAGATGGTACTCTACCCCAAAACCACGGATGATCTCACCCAGCGGCTTCATATATGTGTTGAACAGGAGAGGCGAGAGGACCGACCCCTGAGGCACCCCACATGTGAGGGGTCTCGAGGTCGACCTCTGCTCTCCTGCCAACACAAATTGCGATCGACCAGAGAGGTAGGAGGAGAACCACCGTAAAATGGTGCCTCCCACCCCCAACCCCTCCAGCCGATGCAATAGGATACCATGGTCGATGGTATCGAAAGCCGCCGAGAGGTCTAATAGGACCAGGATGGAGGAGCAACCCCCATCTCTGGCCCTCCAGAGATCATCAACCAACGCGACCAATGCCATCTCGGTGCTATGCCCGGGACGAAAGCCAGACTGGTGCAGGTCTAGATATCATGTTTGTATCCCTTTGACAATGGAAGATGTCCAGCAGTGCAATCAGGACAGAACTGGCAGAAACCACCGGGATCCAGGTACACCATCTACAGTCCAGAGAAATCTGGCCAGAATTGGTCTTAATGGAAAAATTGCAGCCAAAAAGTCACACCTCTGACGTGGAAACAAGACTGACTTAACTATGCACAAAAATATAAGAACTGGGATGCAGAAAATTGGCAGTAGGTGCTCTGGACTGATGAGTCAAAATTTGAAATATTTGGCTGTAGCAGGAGGCAGTTTGTTGATTAAAGGACTAAAGAGCAGTATGATAATGAGTGTCTGCTAGCAACAGTGAAGCATGGTGGAGATTCCTTGCAAGCTTGAGGCTGCGTTTCTACAAATGGAGTTGGAGATTTGATCAGGATCAATGGTGTCCTCAATTGCCATTGATACGACTGAGGCACTTCAACTAATGTGTTGCTCCATCTGTCATTGAAGGCATTTTATATCCAAGAAAAAGTGGGATGGATCACATCAGAGAGGACAAGAAATATGTGAGTGTCACTTTAGAAGATGCCCTGGATTGATCCAAATGGAGATCGCTTTGCTGACAAGCATAGTGTGGAAATAAAGCTAGGAAGAAGAAGAATGGTGTCATCAATGCAGATACTTATTGGCAAGTACTTATCCATCATCCATACCACCAATTAACCCCAATTTTATTCTGAAGAATACAGTTCCCCAAACATACCATCAATCTCATGAAGAACTATCTTCAATGTAAGTTTGACCCTCCCAGAGCCCTGATCTCAATGTCATGACATGTGCTTGGAATTACATCAAGAGCATCCTTCATCCACAGAAGATCTGTAGTTATCCAAAATATTTGAAACAACCTTGAATGAACCTTGCCAAATTCCTTCAAAATACTTTCCATTTTGTTAGTTGATAAAAAATAAACTATTAACATTTCTATTTCTGAAAGCATCTCTAGTAAGTAGCCATAAAGTTTTTTAATTAGTTTTTCATCAGTACCTATTAACATTTTATCTAATTCAGTCATTTTATCATAAAAACCCTCCATTTTTCGATCTTCATTGTATCTAGAATGTATTTGCACACATGAATACCAACTAATAGCAATTCCTTCCTGTTTCAAATCTTGAATAGATTTAAGTTCACCCTCTGTATTTAATAGTTCAGCATATATAATTGTTTGCTACTTTTTGTATATTATTGAATATGAGAAAGCTTCAATGGTTGATATCCAGACTGGAATTTTTAAGTAATGTGACCTCTTAACCTTTTCCCAATTTAATAACAAAGCATTTCTTATGTAATGTCTTCTAAAATAACCATGTGCTTTAGTTCCCTTATACCAGTGGTGGGCAAACTCATTAGTCAACAGAGCCAAATATCAACAATACCACAATTGAAATTTCTTTTGAGAGCCGGAAGGTGTGGCCTGTTTTGTGGGAGTGGCTCAGCGGTCATGTGACTGGGTGGGCGTGGCCAACTTGGAAAATGTGAAACTCACTTAACAATGGTCTTGGTTAGCAACCAAACTTTTAGGCTCAATTGTGGTCATAAGTTCTTTCTTTCTTTCTTTCTTTCTTTCTCTCTCTCTCTCTCTCTCTCTCTCTCTTTTTCTTTCTTTCTCTCTCTTTCTCTCTTTCTCTCTCTCGTTCTCCATCTCTCTCTCTCTTTCTATCTCTCTCTCTCTCTTTTTCTCTTTCTCTCTCTCTCTTTCTCTCTATCTCTCTCTCTCTTTCTCCATTTGTCTCTCTATTTCTCTTTTTCTTTCTTTCTCTCTCTCTTTTTATCTTCCTTTCTGTCTCTCTTTCTCTCTCTTTCTCTTTCTCCATTTCTTTCTCTCTCTTTCTCTCTCTCTCTCTCTTTCTCTCCATTTCTCTTTCTTTCTTTCTTTCTTTCTCTCTTTCTCTTTTTCTCTTTCTGTCTCTCTTTCTTTCTCTCGCTTTCTCTCTTTCTCTCTCTCTCTTTCTTTCTTTCTCTCTCTCTTTCTTTCTCTCTCTATCTCTCTCTCTCTCCTTTATCCGCCCATCTCTGTCACTCTGTGTGTGTGTGTGTCTGTCTCGCATTCATGCACTTAATCACTCATTCTGTGTCTCTGTCTATCTTTCTCTCCCTCCCTCCCTCTATCCCTGTCTCTCTGTGTGTGTCTGTCACTCTCTGATTCCCCCCTCCCTCCGTCTCTCTCTGTGTCTGTGCCTCTCTCTGTCTGTGTGTCTGTCTGCCCTCCACCCCCCGCGGAGCCTCCTCAACCCAGCCCGCCGTGCTTACTCACTTGCTCGCCTTAGACTGGCCCACCCGCCGCACTCGTTTGCTGTGGAGGCTCTGCGGGCAGGGGGCGGGAATTCCTTCCAATCGCCCTGGAAGTAGCCTGGCTCACCCGATAGCCCGCCCGTTCCGTGTGGGGTGGGGAAGGCCTTCTCACCCCTGGAAGTAGCCTGAGCGAATGAGCGGGCAGCCGGCCAGGCGAGCCAGGCTACTTCCAGGGGGATTGGAGGGAATTCCCTCCCCCTGCCCGCGGAGCCTCCACACCCCCTGGAAGTAGACGAGTGGCCGGCATGCTGGCTAGGGAGGTTCCGCGGGGGGAGGGAGGGAATCGGCGACCGGTAGGGAGGGTTTCTCCGGTGGGCCCCAGGAGTCCCACTGTCGGCGAGGGTGGAGGAAGAGCCGCACTCAAGGGGCCAAAGAGCCACATGCGGCTCGCGAGCTGCGGTTTGCCGACCACTGCCTTATACCATAAGAAAGCATGCCATCCCAACAAGTCATGACTCTCTAAGTTCAAAAGCTTAGCGTTTCTTAAAGTTATATATTCCTTAATCCACATCAAACTTGTTGCCTGATATTATAACTCCCAGTCAGGTAGGCCCAGCCCTCATCTTATTTTCACATCTTGCAACACTTTGAGTTTTATTCTCGCTTTTTTGCCCTGCCATATAAGCTTCTGCACCATTTTATTTAGATCTTCAGAATAGTCTTTCCCCAACCTAATTAGAATTGTTTGAAACAAATACAGGATTCTAGGTAAAATGTTCATTTTAATTGTTGAAATTCTCCCAATCATTGTTAAATGTAAGTTTTCCCATTTCAGCAAATCCGTTGCAATTTGTTGCTTCAATCTAAGATCGTTGTCCTCTTTAAGAGTACTACATCTAGCTGTTAAAACGACCCCTAAGTATTTAACCTTATTAGTAACTTGCATCTCCAAGATTTCCGCCAGTTCTTCTTTTTGTTTGACTGGTATATTCTTTGTCAAAATCTTTGTTTTATCTTTATTTATTTTCAGACCTGCTGCTTTTTCATACTCCTCAATTCTTCCTATCAGTTTAGGTGCAGATTCAAAGGGCTCCTCAAGAATAAAGACTAGATTGTCTGCAAATGCTTGCAACTTATATTCTTCTTTTTTAATTGTCATTCCCTTTATTTCTTCCTCATCTCTGATTCTTCTGTTTAAAACTTCTAGCGTTAGAACAAAGAGTAGCAGTGATAATGGGCAGCCTTCTCTTGTTCCTCTCTTTATTTCAATAGAATCTGTCAATTCTCCATTCATCATTATCTTAGCTGTTTGTTTGTGGTAAATTGTTTGTATAGCTTGAATAAAGTTCTTACCAAAGTTCATTTGTTCCATTTGTTGCATCATAAATTGCCACTTCACATTGTCGAAGACCTTCTGTGCATCAAGAAACATCAAAGCCATTTGCTTTTCAGGATGGGCCTCATAGTATTCCAGGGTATCCAAAATTATTCTTATATTACCCTTAATTTGTCTCTTTGGCAAGAAACCATTTTGATCCGAATGAATAAACCCATTTAAGTATTTCTTAAGTCTCTCTGCCAGTATAGATGCAAATAATTTATAGTCTGAGTTTAGCAAGGAGATTGGTCTATAGTTCTTAATTTGCGTAAGGTCTGCATCCTCTTTAGGTAACAGTGTGATGTATGCTTCTAGCTATGAGTTAGGTATTTTTACTTTCAACCATTACTTCATTCATAACTTCTAAGATGGAAAGAGACAAAGAATTCTCTAGTGTTATATAAAATTCCACTGGTAGACCATCCGGTCCCAGAGCCTTCCCTTTATTTTGTTTTTTAAGAGCTTCAGTCAGCTCCATCATTGTAATTTTGCCTTCTAGTCTAATTCTAATGTCCTCTGGTATCTGGGGAAGATTGGCATCCTGTAAATACTGCTTAACTCCTCTCTCTTCTATCTTCTCTTGTTCGTACAGTTTGGCATAGTAGACTTGTATGATTTTCTTCTTTTCAGCATTTCCATAGTGCATTTGTCCTTGTTCATCTTCTAATTCTTGCATTTTCTTTGCCTCCTTCTCTTTTCTCAGTTTATATGCCAACCATCTGCCTGGCTTATTTGCATTTTCAAAATAATTCTGTTTAGCGCCTCTAATTTTTTGCGCCAATTCCTCTGTTTCCAGTAAATCCATTTTATGTTTAACTGTGTCCATTTTTATTTTAATATCTTTTTTTTGTGGAGATTTCTGTAACTCTTTTTCCAGGGTCTTATAGTTTTTTTCTAAGCCTTTACATATTTGTCTTTTCTTTAAATTTCTCCTTTTTGTACAGTCTATTATCAGACCTCAAGAAAAAGCCTTCATTGTAATAATAATAATAATAATAAATTTAATTTGTAGACCGCTCCTTCTCCCTGAAGGGACTCGGGGCACTGCACAGGGGAATTAAAAATGTACAAACATAGATACATCATAAATATATAAAATCAAATTAAACAATTTATCCCTGCGCTAAAAAACCCTAAAATCCTAAAAACTAAACCCCTTAAAAACCCAATTAAAACAATTTAGATTTTCAGACTAAAAAGACTGGAAGGTAGGTTAGGCCAGGCCGGCCTGTTGGAAGAGATAGGTCTTGAGCTTTTGTCGGAAGGCGCGGAGGTCCGTGGTTGTTCTGAGGTTGGGGGGTAGGTCGTTCCATAGAGCTGGGCCCACCACAGAGAAGGCCCTTCCCCTGGGCGTCACCCGCTGACAAAGTCTAGTGGACGGCACCCGGAGAAATCCTTCTCTGTGGGAGCGATCTCGCAGATAGCTAGGTCCCATGCCATGGAGCGCTTTAAAGATGGTAGTCAGCACCTTGAAGCGCACCCGAAAGACCACAGGCAGCCAATACAGCTCGTGCAGGAGCGGTGTTACGTGGAGATGCCTAGGGGCACCCAGAATTGCCCGCGCGGCCTCATTCTGGACTAGCTGCAATCTCCGGGTGCACCTCAAGGGAAGCCCCATGTAGAGAGCATTACAGTAGTCTAGATGGGATGTCACAAGAGCATGAGTGACCGTGCAAAGGGCATCCCGGTCCAATAGGGGACGCAACTGGCGTACCAGGCGAACCTGGTAAAACGCCCCCCTGGCCACGGCTGTCACTTGATCTTCCATAAACAGCCGGGTATCCAGGAGGACACCCAGATTGCGTGCCCCATCCACAGGGGCTAGATGTTCCCCCCCTATGGCCAGTGATGGAGTGAACTGGTTGTACCGGGACGCCAGAAGCCACAGCCACTCGGTCTTGGACGGGTTGAGTCTGAGTCTGTTCCTTCCCATCCAGATCTGCATGGCTTCCAAGCACCGGGACATCACTTCGACGGCATCGTTGGGGTGGTTCGGGGTAGATATATACAGCTGCATATCGTCACCGTAGAGATGGTACTCTACCCCAAAACCATGGATTATCTTGCCCAGCGGCTTCATATATGTGTTGAACAGGAGCGGCGAGAGGACCGACCCCTGAGGCACCCCACATGCCCTCCTGCCAACACAAATTGCGATCGACCAGAGAGCTAGGAGGAGAACCACCGTAAAACGATGCCCCTCACCCCCAACCCCTCCAGTCGATGCAATAGGATACCATGGTCGATGGTATCAAAAGCTGCCGAGAGGTCTAACAGGACCATGATGGAGGAATAACCCCCATCTCTGGCCCTCCAGAAATCATCCACCAACGCGACCAATGCCGTCTCAGTGCTGTGTCCGGGCCGAAAGCCGGACTGGCGCGGGTCCAGATAATCAATCTCCTCCAGGTGACGCGGAAACTGTTGTGCCACCACACTCTCTACAACCTTCGCTAGAAAGTGAAGGCTGGAGACCGGACGGTAATTTACTAACAATGCTGGGTCCAGGGAAGGCTTCTTGAGGAGGGGTCTCACCACCGCCTCTTTCAAGATGGTAGGCAAGATCCCCTCACTCAAAGAAGCATTCACTACTTCCTGGAGCCAGCCTCGTGTGACCTCCCAGGATGCCAGTACAAGCCAGGAGTGACACAGGTCCAATAAACCTGTTGTGGCTCTCAGTCGCCCACGTAACCTGTCCATATCCTCGGAGGAAACAGAGTCAAACTCCTCCCACAAAAGACCTGTCTCAAGACCTGCCTCGGACCTTCCCTCCATACTATTTTCGGTGGAGGCCAACTTGCTCCGAATCTGAGCAATTTTATCCTGCAGATATTCTCCAAATTCCTCTGCTCTGCCCTGTAGAGGGGCTTCCCGTGGCCTCTGTTGAAGGAGGGAGCGGGTCACCCCAAACAGGGCGGAAGGGCGGTTATCTGCGGATGCGATAAGAGTGGCACAGTAGAACCGTTTGGCCACTCTTATCGCCACAAGATAAGTCCTCAAATGGGCTCTCACCTGTGTTCGGTCAGATTCAGAGTGTGTGGATCTCCATCTCCTCTCTAGGCGTCTCTTGCAGTGTTTCATCACCCTCAGCTCCTCAGTGAACCAAGGAGCCCGGGTGACTCGGCGCCGCAGGAGAGGCCGCAAGGGCACGCCCCGATCCAGGGCCCCGGCGGCGCAGTACTCCATGCCGCCACCAGATCCTCAGTCGGGGTGCGGGTCAGGGTCACAGGTAATGGCCCAAGCTCCATCTGAAACATCTCAGGGTCCATCAGGCGCCTGGGGCGGAACCACCTAGGAATCTCTGGTTCCGCCTCCCCGCGGTGGGGTGTAGCGATTGGAAAGTCGAGCCGGAGAAGTGAGTGATCTGACCATGACAGGGGTATGATGGCTAAATCCCCTACACCCAGATCACTCATCCACTGACCAGAGACAAAAATCAAATCCAGCGTGTGTCCACCCTCATGTGTGGGACCCTGAATTACCTGGGTCAGGTCCATGGCCGTTATGGAGGCCATGAACTCCCGAGCTGCCTCGGATGATTCGCCCACCGATGGCAAGTTGAAATCCCCCATGACTACCAGTCTGGGGGTCTCAACCGCCACCGCAGCAATCATCTCAAGGAGCTCGGGCAGGGCTGCTGTCACGTAGCGGGGAGCCAGGTACACGATCAGCACGCCCAACTGCCTCCTTGGGCCCCATTTCATGCAGAGGGACTCACAGCCGGTGGTCTGTGGTACAGTGGTCTCTCTCGGCTCAAGACCTTCCTTAACAATAACCGATACCCCCCCACCCCTGCCTAGGGCTGATGAAACGCGCAGTAACCTGGCGGGCACCTATCCACGAGAGGACGTCCTCCCTCGTGGCCCAGCCAGGTCTCCGTAATCCCTACCAGGTCCGGCTCCCCCTCCGACACAAGGTCATTAATAAGGGGGGCTTTGTTGACCACGGACCTGGCGTTGCATAACATCAGCCTAGGGCCCTGGCTCTGTGAACCCGGACCACCTAGCTCGTGGGGGGAGCTCAGGGGGTTGATGCGCGTGACCACTTGAAGCCAACGGCCACGCGCCTCCACCCGATGGTAACCTTCCTGTCTCCCATCGCCCCTACCCCTCCCTATGACCGTTTGGATGGAAAAGCCCTCTGTAAGAACGACCCTTGTTCCCCCCTTCTCGGACCCAACCACTTCCTTCTTTGCTCTGTTAGCCGGCTTAGCACTGTTCCCATCCTCCACCTGTCTGATCCCTCCCTCTTCCCTATAACCCCCTAAAATTCGAATATAAAATTTAGTTAAAAACCCCCTGGCACTACGTTTCACCCACCTCTCTGGATTAATGTATCCCAAAGTTTTTGCAGAGATGTATCTTCTTTTTTATTTTCTTTAAAAAAACAAAGCCAATTCTTTTTCCATTTTCTGTACAAAGTCTTTCTCTTTCAGTATCTTATTGTTTAAAGTCCATCTAGATCTTGTTTTTTGACCTCTCCATTTAATCATAACTGGATTGTGATCCGCCCAAGTTCTTATTTCAATTTCAATTTCTTGTATGTTATCAATTAAATCAATTGATGACCAAATCATATCGATTCTTGAAAATGATAAATGTCTATTTGAATAGAAAGTATATTGGTTTTTGGTATGGTTTCTTTCTCTCCAAACATCTTTTAAATTTATTTCATCCATCATCCTAAAGAAGGACTTCGGGAGTATTTTTCATTCTTGATTGTTCATTTTTAATATCTATATTTGATTGGATGCTTACATAGATTTTTTTTTGCAATATTTTATCATACTCTATTATCATTTTAAATTAGGAGTCCTAATTTTCCCAACAGTATTAAAATGCATTGTTATTAAAAGTTTTGCATTTTAAAAAAAGCTGAAATAAAAATTTTAAAAATGTATTTATACAAATAAAGTTGCACAAGTTGTATGGTTGTTTGGGATGCTTTTAAGGGACACGTATATTTTTTCTTTATGGAAATAAGGAGAAATTTTAGAACTAATATATAAAATATTATGTTCTAGAGCCACGATGGTGAACCTATGGCACACATGGCACAGGGAGCCATATTTGCTGGCATGGCAGCCCTCAGCTCAGCGTTGATGTGCATACTGGCCAGCTGATTTTTGGCCTTTCGAAGGTGCAGGAGAGGCCATTTTCTCCCTTCATAGGCTTCAGGAAAGCCTTCGGAACCTGGGGACGGTGAAAAACAGGTCCGATGGGCCAACCGGAAGTTCATTCCTAAACTTCCATTTGGGCTATTGGGCTGTTTTTTGCCCTCCCCAGGCTCCAGAGGCTTTTCTGAAGCCTGGGGAGGGTGAAAAATGGCCCAATGGGAAAACCAGAAGTTTGGAAATGGTTGGGCATGCACAGGTGGATGAACAGTGTGGGCATGAGTGTACATGCGATAGCGCAGGTGCACATAATTTTGGCACACCTTTAGAAAAAGGTTAGAGAATATACACATCTTTTTCTGCCATAATTTATTTCTAACTTTTTATCATGGCTATATGACACTACTGTGTTTTCCCAAAAATAAGACAGGGTCTTATTTTCTTTTGACCCATAAAATATGGCTTGGGCCTTATTATTTATTTATTTATTTATTTATTTATTTATTTATTTATTTATTTTATTACATTATCCCGCCCTTCTCCGCAAAGGACTCAGGGCGGCGCACAGGAAATTTAAAAAACATACAAAAATAGAACATAAATAATTTAAAATATATATTAAATCCCAAACCTGTGCTAAAACCAATTATTAATTAAAACCCAATTTAAAACTTTTCTACAGTCCCCATGGGAGGTTAGGCTAGGCCGGCTTGATGAAAAAAGTATGTCTTTAGACATTGGCGGAAGAGGCGGAGGTCGGTGATGGTCCGGAGTTCAGGGGGTAGGTCGTTCCAAAGGGCAGGGCCTGCCACAGAGAAGGCTCTTCCCCTGGGTGTCGCCAGTCGGCATTGTACGGCCGACGGCACCCTGAGAAGGCCCTCTCTGTGGGAGCGTATCGGTCTAAGGGATGTATGGGGCACGAGACGGTCTCGCATATAACTAGGCCCCGAGCCATGGAGCGCTTTAAAGATGGTCATCAAGACATTGAAGCGCACCCGAAAGACCACAAGAAGCCAATGCAGCTCGCGCAGGATTGGTGTTATATGGGAGCTTCTGGTAGCTCCCGTAATTACCCGCGCGGCTGCGTTTTGGACTAGCTGTAGCTTTCGAGTGCACCTCAAGGGAAGCCCCATGTAGAGAGCATTACAGTAGTCGAGACGGGACGTCACAAGAGCTTGAGTGACTGTGCGAAGGGCAGCCCGGTCCAGTAAGGGGCGCAATTGGCGCATCAGGCGTACCTGATGAAACGCCCCCCTGGCCACGGCTGCCACATGGTCCTCCAAGGACAGCCGGGAATCCAGGAGGACACCCAAATTGTGCGCCCTCTCCACGGGGGCCAATGTTTCGCCCCCAATGGCCAGAGTTGGAGTAATCTGGCTGAACCGGGGTGCCGGAAACCACAGCCACTCGGTCTTGGCAGGGTTGAGCTTGAGTTTGTTACCACCCATCCAGATCCGTACGGCCTCCAAACACCGGGACAGCACTACGACGGCATCGTTGGGGTGGTCTGGGGTGGATATGTACAACTGAGTGTCATCAGCGTACAGATGGTACTCCACCCCAAAACCACGGATGATCTCACCCAGCGGCTTCATATATGTGTTGAAAAGGAGGGGCGAGAGGACCGACCCCTGAGGGACCCCACATAGGAGAGGCCTCGAGGTCAACCTCTGCCCTCCCGTCAACACATATTGCGACCGACCAGAGAGGTAAGATGAGAACCACCGCAGAACGGTGCCTCCCAGCCCCAACCCCCCCCAGTCGGTGCAATAGGATACCATGGTCGATGGTATCGAAAGCCGCTGAGAGGTCTAACAGGACTAGGATAGAGGAATAACCTCTATCCCGCGCCCTCCAGAGATCATCAACCAACGCAACCAATGCCGTCTCGGTACTGTGACTGGGTCGGAAGCCAGACTGGCGCGGGTCTAGATAATCAACTTCCTCCAGGTGTCGCGGAAACTGTTGGGCTACCACACTCTCAACAACCTTCACCAGAAAGTGAAGGTTGGAGACCGGACGATAGTTCTCTAATAAAGCTGGGTCCAGGGACGGCTTCTTGAGGAGGGGCCTCACCACCGCCTCTTTCAAGACGGAAGGTAAGGACCCCTCACTCAAAGATGCGTTGACAATGCCCTGGAGCAAGCCTCGTGTCGTCTCCCAGGATGCCAGTACAAGCCAGGAGGGACACGGATCCAATAAACATGTGGTCGCCCTAAGTTTCCTTGACAACCTGTCCATATCCTCGGTGGTAACAAAGTCAAACTCCTCCCAAGATGGAACCTCAAGACTAGTCTCGGACAGTCCCACAGGACCACCGTCGATGGAGGGTAGCTCATTCCGAATCCAAGTGATTTTCTCCTGCAGATAAATCCCAAATTCCTCTGCTCGCCCTTGTAGAGGGGCTTCCCGCGGCCTCTGGTGAAGGAGGGAGCGGGTCACCCCAAACAGGGCGGCAGGGCGGTTATCTGCGGATGCAATTAGGGTGGCACAACTCACGTTTGGCCACCTTTATCGCCACTAAGTAAGCCCTAATATGGGTTCTCACTAGTGTTCGGTCGGCTTCGGAGCGAGAGGATCTCCATCTGCTCTCTAGGCGTCTCTTGTGGCGTTTCATCCCCCGGAGCTCCTCAGTAAACCAAGGAGCGTGGGTGATTCGTCGCCGCAAGAGAGGCCGCAAGGGCGTGACTCGGTCCAAGGCCCCTGCGGCCGCACTTAACCATGCGGCCACTAGGTCCTCAGTCGAGTCGCGGGGCAGGGTCACAGGAATTGGCCCAAGCTCTCTCTGGAACCTTTCCGGGTCCATTAGAAGCCTGGGGCGGAACCATATAGGAGTATCCGGTTCCGCCTCCCCGCGGTGAGGTGAAGCGATTGGAAAGTCCAGCCGGAGGAGAGCGTGATCTGTCCATGACAAGGGAGTGATGACTAAATCCCCTATTCCCAGATCACAACTCCACTGTCCCGAGACAAAGATCATATCCAGCGTGTTTCCCCCCTCGTGAGTGGGGCCTAAAACTACCTGGGTCAGGTCCATGGCCGTCATGGAGGCCATGAACTCCCGAGCTGCTCCAGAGGCTTCGCCCGCCGACGGCAAGTTAAAGTCCCCCATGACTACCAGTCTGGGGGTCTCAACTGCCGCCTCGGCTATCACCTCTAGGAGCTCAGGCAGGGCTGTTGTTGCATAGCGAGGAGCCAGGTATACAACTAACACGCCCAACTGCCTCCCTAGGCCCCATCTCACGCAGAGAGATTCACATCCGGTTGTCTGAGGGACTGTGGTCTCCTTCGGCTCAAGACCTTCCTTTACGATAATCGCCACTCCCCCACCCCTCCCTAGGGCCCTAGGCTGATGGAAGGCACGGTAACCTGGTGGGCACATGTCCACGAGGGGTAGACCCCCTTCGTGACCCAACCAGGTTTCCGTTATACCCACCAGGTCCGGGTCCCCCTCTGACACCAGGTCATGAATGGAGGGGGCTTTCTGAACCACGGACCTGGCGTTGCACAGCATCAGCCTAGGGCCCTGGGTCTGTGATTCCTGCCCACCTAAATCTGCGATGGGAGGACGGAGAGTTGGAGCGCGTGACCGCCTGTGTCCAGTGGCCACGGTCTTCCAACCGATGACACCTATTCCGCCTCCCACCGCCCCTGCCCCTCCCTAAGACCAGACCGATGGAAAACGCCTCCGTGGAAACGCCCCCCGCCCTCATTATCAAGTGAGGTTTTGTTATTTTGGGGTTGCTGGGCACTTGCTATCTTGCTAGCAGGCTCCTGAAGATCCGGGCACAGCCTCAGTGGCAAATGGCTCTGCTGCGCTATCGCAGCAGCGCAATGCAGCAGCCATGAGATGACCACACTCACAAGCAGCCACCCAGCAAGCCCCCTTTCCAGCCAGGCACAGCACCATTCACTGACCTAGGAGTATCGCTAACCTGTGTGAGCACCTGCTTGCTGACCCCCTCGTTCCCACAGCTTGGCGCCTTTGGAATGCCAATGAATGGCGCTCTGCACAGCTGGAAAGGGGGGTTGTGAGAGCGGCTGTTCTGCTCCCCGTTCACGTACCTCCCAGCCTCAGAATGCCCTGGGAGCTCTCCCTGCAGAGCCAGGGCACTGGCGCCAGAACTGCTGCCATCCCAGCATGGCTTTTTCTGTAGCTTCCAAAACACAGAGGTAAGCTGCCGAGTCTTCCAGCAATGCCAAACTCAAGCTCAACCCATCCAAGACTGAGTGGCTGTGGTTTCGGGCACCCCGGTTCAGCCAGATTACTCCAACTCTGGCCATTGGGGGCGAAACACCGGCCCCTGTGGAGAGGGCGCGCAATTTGGGTGTCCTCCTGGATTCCCGGCTGTTCATGGAAGACCATGTGGCGGCCGTGGCCAGGGGGGCGTTTCATCAGGTTCGCCTGATGCGCCAATTGCGCCCCTTACTGGACCGGGCTGCCCTTCGCACAGTCACTCAGGCCCTCATGACGTCCCGACTCGACTACTGTAATGCTCTCTACATGGGGCTTCCCTTGAGGTGCACTCGAAAGCTACAGTTAGTGCAGAATGCAGCCGCGCGGGTGATTACGGGAGCCTCTAGATGCTCCCATATAACACCGATCCTGCGCGAGCTGCACTGGCTTCCTGTGGTCTTTCGGGTGCGCTTCAAGGTCCTGACGACCATCTTCAAAGCACTCCATGGCTCGGGACCTAGCTACATGCGAGACCGTCTCCTGCCCCATACATCCCTTAGACCGATACGCTCCCACAGAGAGGGCCTTCTCAGGGTGCCGTCGGCCGGACAATGCCGACTGGCAACACCCAGGGGAAGGGCCTTCTCTGTGGTGGGCCCTGCCCTGTGGAACGACCTACCCCCTGAACTCCGTACCATTACTGACCTCTGCCTCTTCCGCCAGTGTTTAAAAACACATTTGTTTCATCAAGCTGGCCTTGCATAGCCTCTGCTGTTGACTAGCTTAGATAGTTTTAAAATAGGGGTTTTTAATTGGTTTTAGCACAGGAATTCATATTTAATAGGCTTTTAAAATTTTATATTTTTGTATTGTTTTGTATATTATTTTAATTTTCCTGTGCGCCGTCCTGGATCCTTTTGGAGAAGGGCGGGATATAAATCGAATAAAATAAAATAAAATAAAATAAATAAATAAAAAATAAATAAATAAATAATAAATAAATAAATAAATAAATAAATAAATAAATAAATAAATAAATAAATAAATAAATAAATAAATAAATAAATAAATAAATAAATAAATAAATAAATAAATAAATAAAATGCCGCTCTGGTAGTACTCTCTATTGTTGTGGGCCGCATACAACCAGCCTAGTTTGGAAGCCACAAAAAAAGCCATGCTGGGATGGTGGCGGCAGTGGCAGTGGTCTGGCTCTGCAGGGAGAGCTGGGCCAGGGCATCGTGAGGCTGGGAGGCACACAAGTGGGGAGCGGAACAGCCACTCATGCAACCCCCCTCCAGCAGTGCAGAGTGCCATTCACTGGCATTCTGAAGGCGCCAAGCAGCGGGAGCTGGGGGTGGTGAACAAGCACTCACGTGGCTTGGCGATACCCCTAGGTCAGTGAATGGCGCTGTGCCTGGCTGGAAAGGGGGTTTGCCGGGTGGCTGCTCATGAGTATGATCACCTCATGGCTGCTGTGTTGTGCTGCTGTGATAGCACAGCACAACCGTTCGCCCCTGAGGCTGTGTCAGGCTCTTTGGGAGCCCGCTCGCAAGAGAGCAACCACCCGGGAACTGGGCACAGCTGGGTACAGTGCCACTCACCACCTGGCGGTATCCCGAAGGTGCCAAGCAATGCAAGTGCCTTTCCCCCCCTGGTTCCCATGGCATTGGTGGTTTGGGATACCACTAGGTGGGTGAGTAGCGCGCTGCCTGGCCAGAGGGGGGTTTGTCCAGGGGGCTTATTTTGGGGGGAGGGTTACATTTTTTGCCATGGCCTGGCAAAAAATTGTGGCATGGCCTTATTTTCAGGACATGTCATATTTTCAGGGAAACACGGTAAATGCATCAGCATTTTACTGCAAACACAATTTGGACAAGATAAAATGATTGCTTTATCAGCATATTGGAAAATAGAAAGTGTTTTTGTAGTTGGTTTGTAGTCCTCTTCCACTTACGGCTCAGCTTTCTGCTGGAATCAGTTGTGTAAATTCCTAAAGAATATGCTGCATGTCCAGTGGTGTATTAAGGCTAAGTGGTGCCCTAAGCACTGACAAATCTTGGTGCCCCGCCTCCTTTGTACATACTGTACAAATCTTCATTGTTTTTTCTTTCTTTCTCAACTTTGTGGTGCCCTCTTGGGCTTGGTGCCCTAAACACATGCTTAATCTACTTAATAGTTAATACACCACTGTGCATGACTTCCTCTAGGAGCGAGGACATTTCATACACTACAATTTGGCTGTCTCTTTGCTGTCAGAATGAATCTCTGCCAGTTGAAATTCTGACTGAAACAAATTGTGATAGCTAAAAATGGTGGAGGGAGTTTTTAGACCAGCTTATCATGTCTGATTATGTTACCTTAAGTAAAAATCGCTTCTGATTTGACTTATTATAAATTCTCAATCTATGTTCTGTTTATGTTGGGATTAGAAAAAGCCATGGAGGAAGCATTTAATTCAGAGCTCCAAATGATCTAAAGATTGAGCTACAAAGGTTGTTGTTTTATTTTTACAAATCTTTTTTTCAGTCATGGGAGAGAGGGATAGTAAAAAAATGGTTGGCGTCTCATAGGTATACTGAAGAATAACCACCACTTTAGACAATCATCTTATCTATGCCATTTGCAATGTATTTACTATTAAAGATTTGTTTTTATTTAATGTTTAATTTGTTTAGTTCTGCAATAAATTGCTGTTTGTTTGTCTTGTTTTGGCTTGCTCTCTATTTGTTTGCTCCCAATTTGCTCCCAAGAAAGGAAAAAAAGAAAACTAAAAAGAAATTGCTTCTGATCTTTTTGGCAGAAGTTATAAATGCTCTTGTACGTCACCCTCTCTTTCTAAAGTTAAGTTCTAATTTCCTTCTTTCATAACCTGCCCTTTCTAATCTTCAAATGCATAAATCACAAATTCATTTTTCTCTGTTTTCTTCTTTCTGTTTTTCACTTTTGTGCACATAGTAGGCTTGTCACAATAATCATATATTAAAATAATCTTCCATGATTCTTCTTTAATTGACTATTATTAACCCCATCAAAAAAAGTTCTAATTTGATTGAATGTTGATCTGTAAAACTCAATTCAGAAATTTTAATTCAGAAATTATGCCTTTTTTACAAGTCTATCAGGTGTGATAAAATTATTTTTCAGGTTGTCCACATTTACAACATAAATTTGAAGTGCATTCTACACTTACACATTTTCTTTGGAATCATGTGCCCAATAGTACATCATTTTATAAGAATTATTTTTTAAATTGTATAAATGTTCATGCCTTTAACCACAAAGCCAAGGTGGCGCAATGGTTAGAATGCAATCTGTAGGCTACTTCAGTTTGGCAGTTCAGATCTCACCAGCTCAAGGTTGACTCAGCCTTCCATCCTTCTGAGGTGGGTAAAATTGTTGGGGGCAATATGGCTGTCCCTGGAGGATCAGGTGGCGGCCGTGGCCAGGGGGGCGTTTTACCAGGTTCACCTGGTCCGCCAATTGCGCCCCTTACTTGACCGGGAGGTCCTTCGCACAGTCACTCAATTTATTTATTTATTTATTTATTAAATTTATACCCCGCCCTTCTCCTTGTTAGGACCCAGGGCGGCGCACAGGGATGTTAAAACACATACAAAATATATAAAATATATAAAATTTAAAATACTTATTCTAATAAATAAACCCTGCGCTAAAAACCGAATTAAAAATCCCAAGTTTAAAAACTATCTAATAGTCAGTATGGAGGTTACGCTAGGCCGGCTAGGTGAAATAGGTGTGTCTTCAGACACTTGCGGAAGAGGCGGAGGTCGGAGATGGTGCGGAGTTCAGGGGGTAAGTCGTTCCAGAGGGCTGGGCCCGCCACAGAGAAGGCTCTCCCCCTGGGTGTCACCAGTCGGCATTGTCCAGCCGACGGCACCCTGAGGAGGCCCTCTCTGTGGGAGCGTATCGGTCTGAGGGATGTATGGGGCAGGAGGCGGTCTCGCATATAACTAGGCCCCGAGCCATGGAGCGCTTTAAAGATGGTCGTTAAAACCTTGAAGCGCACCCGAAAGACCACAGGAAGCCAGTGCAGCTCGCGCAGGATAGGTGTTATGTGGGAGTGTTTAGGCGCTCCCGTAATCACCCGCGCGACTGCGTTCTGGACTAGCTGCAGCTTTCGGGTGCACCTCAAGGGGAGCCCCATGTAGAGAGCATTACAGTAGTCGAGTCGAGAGGTGACGAGTGCTTGAGTGACTGTGCGTAAGGCAGCCCGGTCCAGTAAGGGGCGCAATTGGCGCATCAGGCGTACTTGATGAAACGCTCCCCTGGCCACGGCTACCACATGATCTTCCATAGACAGCCGGGAATCCAGGAGGACACCCAAATTGCGCGCCCTCTCCACGGGGGCCGGTGTTTCGCCCCCAATGGCCAGAGTTGGAATAATCTGGCTGAACCGGGGCGCCAGAAGCCACAGCCACTCAGTCTTGGACGGGTTGAGCTTGAGTTTGTTACCACCCATCCAGATCCATACGGCTTCCAAGCACCGGGACATAACCTCGATGGCATCGTTGGGGTGGTCTGGGGTGGATATGTACAACTGAGTATCATCAGCGTACAGATGATATCCCACCCCAAAACCACGGATGATCTCACCCAGCGGCTTCATATATGTGTTGAATAGGAGGGGCGAGAGGACCGACCCCTGAGGAACCCCACATATGAGGGGTCTCGAGCTCGACCTCTGCCCCCTGCCAACACATATTGCGACCGACCAGAGAGGTAGGATGAGAACCACCGCAAAACGGTGCCTCCCAGCCCCAACCCCCCCAGTCGGTGCAATAGGATACCATGGTCGATGGTATCAAAAGCTGCTGAGAGGTCTAATAGGACTAGGATAGAGGAATATCCTCTATCCCGCGCCCTCCAGAGATCATCAACCAACACGACTCAAGCGCTCGTGACCTCTCGTCTGGACTACTGTAACGCTCTCTACATGGGGCTCCCCTTGAGATGCACTCGGAGGTTGCAGTTGGTCCAGAATGCGGCCGCGCGGGTGATTACGGGTGCCTCAAGGCAATCCCACATAACACCGCTCCTGCGCGAGCTGCACTGGCTGCCTGTGACCTTCCGGGTGCGTTACAAGGTTGTGATGACCATCTTCAAGGTGCTCCATGGCACGGGGCCTAGCTACCTATGAGACCGTCTACTGCCCCATACGTCCCTACGACCGATACGCTCTCACAGAGAGGATCTACTCCGGGTGCCGTCAACCAGGGAATGCCGGTTGGCGACGCCCAGGGGTAGAGCCTTCTCTGTGATGGGTCCAACCCTCTGGAACACCCTGAACTCCGTGTCAGACCTCCGCCTGTTCCGCCAGCAGTTAAAAACGCACTTCTTCCAACAAGCCGGCCTGGCATGATTTTACTCGACACTGCACTGCCTTTAGTTACCAAAGTTTTAATTCAGGGGTTTTAAGGGTTAATATGGGTTTTAATATGGGTTTTCAGCACAGGGTGGGTTAATTTAATTGAGTTTTAATGTACGTTTTATTTTTGTATATCTGTGTATTTATATTTTATATTCCCTGTGTGCCGCCCCGAGTCCCTATGTGGTGAGATGGGTGCCGCTTATAAATTTGAATAATAAATAAATAAACTCTGTAAACCGCTTAGAGAGAGCTGTAAAGCACTGTGAAGTGGTATAGAAATCTAAGTGCTATTGCTATTGCTATACTTTCCTACCCTTCGATCAGTAAGATTTCATTTGGTCTTCTATTTCAAATTTCAGTAAAAAATATACATTTTATTAATTTGAAAATAGTTTAATTCCTGTTTCTTAACTGTGCATAAAAAAACCATTGAAAACTAAATCCCTCTGCAAAATAGCTCTTTCTGATTTAATCATATATTCTCTATTAAAATAATTAAAATTTTAGAATTTTTAATTAGAAATTGTTTAAAAAAATAAAATGGCAATAATAATCAAATTTTGTTAAAAATTAATTGACAAAAGAAAAATGAATCTGCAGTAACACCAACCAACCCCACAACTGCATGCTTCGTTGGGCTACTCACATGGAAGACCACAGAGCCATGTTTTAACCCACTTCTGGAAGAATATCCCACTTCTGGAAGAAGGATGAGGGTATTTGCAGAGAACACTATTCCTAGATCCCACCTGTCAGTTCATTAACTGATAGGTTATGCAAATTACCTGAGTTGGTGGGATGCAGTATGGACTACATATGTTGGGCTGCAGGGTAATGAAGTAAAAAATAAATGAAAGTACCCTGTTTTCTGAAAATAAGGCCTCCCTGGATAATGAGCCCAATCGGGCTTTTGAGCGTATGCGCTAAAATAAGTCTGAAAATATTGCAACACAGTAGCAGCCATGAGGTGACCACACCTCCTGCACCTCAAAAATAATAAGACCTCCCTGAAAATAAGGCCAAGTGCGTATTTCGGGGGTCAAAAAAAATGACACTGTCTTGTTTTGGGGAAAACACAGTAAGAAAAATGGATATACTGTATGTCTCTGAAACTAAGGGCCTTCGAAATATTTACTGGATCTGAATAAAGATGATCTAATATTATAGAATAAAGTTGATGTATTTAAATGAAGATATAGATTTTATTATGAATGGAAAAGATACATAAAAATGTGAATAAGGACATTTGATGTAACCTTTATTGTTTAATCTATTCCGTTTATAAGAAATGATTATAGCAATGATAGAAATATGTACCGGTTAAATAATTTATAGAACATATTAGACAGATTTGGGGATACAGTGAGAATGGAGATACAGAATAATGATAGGAAAAGTAAGGAAGTAAAATTAACTTACAGAAACAGTGCATGAAAATTAGAGCAGGTAGAGATAGACCTTGGGATATGGCCATAGTTGGGAGAAGACTTTCTATTAATGAGCAAGGTGGTTGTTTATTGAGTTGCACCTGATTTTATGACTTTTTGCCATAGTTGTTAAGCAAATCACTGCATTTGTTAAAGTGATTCATGTAATCATGAACTGACTTTGCTTGTCAGAAGCGGGCTCAGAAGGTCACAAATGATGATCACTTGAATTCAGGATGTGACAGTTGTCATAAATACATGCCAGTTACCAAACATCTAAATTTTGATTACATAACTGTGAAGATGCTGTGATGGTCATTAGAGGAAGGACCAGTCATTAAGCCATTTTTTTCAGTGCCATTGCAACCTTGAAAAGTTGCTAATTGAATGGGTGAAGTCTCATTCATCATCTTCAGGTTGGTGCTTCCGGCTTGGTGCTTCCAGGAGAAAACCCGAACAACCAAAGACATATATATATATCTAACACATATCTAAAAAAATCTAACACATATCTAAAAAAAATTCACACAGCAGTAATCTAATTGGTTCTCTGTCTGGATGATCTCTAGGTTGAGTCGAAGGGCAGAGAGGGATGACGTTAAGATGACGTTAATACTGCTGTGTGACATTTTTTAGATATGTGTTAGATTTGTTAGATGTGTTAGATGTGTTAGATGTATCAGGGATACCGGATAGCTCAAGGCATAGAGAGGCCTGCCTCATATGCTGGAAAGCACCGGTTCAAATCCCAGAAGAAGGAGTATGGCCAGCTGAAGAAGGCTAATAAGCCTGAAATGGATCCATCCTGGTCTCTTTATTTTCAGCCCTTAAAAATCTAACACATATCTAAAAAATGTCACACAGCAGTAATCTAATTGGTTCTCTGTCTGGATGATCTCTAGGTTGAGTCGAAGGGCAGAGAGGGATGACGTTAAGTCTCCTCCCCTTAAAGGGACCCTGAACAGGAGCTGTGATAATATTCTTTCATTTATATATATATATATGTAATTGTTTCCACAACTTCCTGTAAGGGCCCCAATTAAGGAAGGAGACATGCTATTTCCCTCTCTGCCTGTCGGCTCATCACCAGAGACCATCTAGACAGAGAACCATTTTTTTTTTAGTTACGTTGTGTAATATTTTTAGATATGTGTTAGTTTTTATGAGCTGATCAATAAATTTAAATTTGAGAGACCAAGATAGATCTATTTCGAGCTTATTAGCTCTCATCAGTTGGCCACACCCCACTGGGATTCGAACCGGGGCTGTAATGAATCTACGGCAGAAGCCTAGCACTCCAGCCTAATCGGTTCTACCCTGTTTCATCAGCTAATCCAGGAGTATTTAGTATAGATAATTGTTTCCACAACTTCCTGTGAGGGTTTTAGTTTTTAGTTATGTTGCGTAATATTTTTAGATACCGTATTTATTCGAGTATAACGTGCAAAATTTTGTACCCAAAAAAGAACTCAAAGTTTGGGTGCGCGTGATAAACGAGGGTTCGGGTTTCTGCGCGGCGGCGGCGGGGGTAGAAGCGGAGGCAGAAAGAGACGCGGGGGAGAAGCGGAGGCAGAAAGAGACGCGGGGGGAGAAGCGGAGGCAGAAGGAGACGCGGGGGGAGAAGCGGAGCCCAGAAAGAGACGCGGGGGGAGAAGCGGAGGCAGAAAGAGACGCGGGGGGAGAAGCGGAGGCAGAAAGAGACGCGGGGGGAGAAGCGGAGGCAGAAAGAGACGCGGGGGGAGAAGCGGAGCCCAGAAAGAGACGCGGGGGGAGAAGCGGAGGCAGAAAGACGCGGGGGGAGAAGCGGAGGCAGAAAGAGACGCGGGGGGAGAAGCGGAGGCAGAAAGAGACGCGGGGGGAGAAGCGGAGGCAGAAAGAGACGCAGGGGGAGAAGCGGAGGCAGAAAGAGACGCGGGGGGAGAAGCGGAGCCAGAAAGAGACGCAGGGGGAGAAGCGGAGGCAGAAAGAGATGCGGGGGGAGAAGCGGAGGCAGAAAGAGACGCGGTTAGGGTGGAACGGCATCGCTCCATCGCCCCTCAGCTGCGGAGCCCGGCCGTCATGCTTTATAAAAATCGGTATAAAAATTTTATACCGATTTTTAATCGAAAATTAGGGGGTGCGCGTTATACACGTGTGCGCGTTATAGTCGAATAAATACGGTGTTAGTTTTTATGAGCTGATCAATAAATATATATAAAATTGTTTCCACAACACCCTTTTAGGGCCCCAATTAAGGGAGGAAGCATACTGTTTCCTTTTCTGCCTTTCGGCTTATCACCAGAGACCATCTAGACAGAAAGCCATGAATTCCATTGTGTAAATTTTTTTTATATGTGTGTTACGTTTTTGAGCTGATCAATAAATAAGTTAGGGAGACTAACTTCTGCCCCGGGCACAGCACTGAGACAGCATTGGTCGCGTTGGTTGATGATCTCTGGAGGGCCAGAGATAGAGGTTATTCCTCTATCTTGGTCCTATTAGACCTCTCAGCGGCTTTCGATACCATCGACCATAGTATCTTATTGCACCGGCTGGAGGAGTTGGGATTGGGGGGCACTGTATTGCAGTGGTTCTCCTCCTACCTCTCCGGTCGGTTGCAATTCGTGTTGACAGGGGAAGAGAGGTCGACGTCGAGGCCCCTCACATGTGGGGTGCCTCAGGGGTCGGTCCTCTCGACCCTCCTGTTTAACACCTACATGAAGCCGCTGGGTGAGATCATCCGTGGTTGTGGGGTAGAGTACCATCAGTATGCTGATGACACTCAGCTGTACATATCTACCCCCAACCACCCCAACGATGCTGTCAAGGTGATGTCCCGGTGTGTGGAGGCCGTGCGGCTCTGGATGGGAAGTAACAAACTCAGACTCAACCCATCCAAGACCGAGTGGCTGTGGTTTCCAGCGTCCCAGCATAGCCAGCTAGTTCCATCACTGGTTATTGGGGGCGAGTCAATGGCCCTCGTGGAAAGGGCGCGCAACTTGGGCGTTCTCCTGGATTCACGGCTGTTCCTGGATGACCATGTGGCAGCCGTGACCAGGGGGGGCGTTCTACCAGGTTTGCCTGGTACGCCAGTTGCGTCCCTTTCTGGACCGGGACGCCCTCCGCACAGTCACGCAAGCACTCGTGACATCCCGCCTTGACTATTGCAACGCTCTCTACATGGGGCTCCCCTTGAGGTGCATCCGGAGGCTCCAGTTAGTCCAAAACGCGGCCGCGCGGGGGATTCTGGGAACATCTCGAAGTTCCCATGTAACACCTCTCCTGTGCGAGCTGCACTGGATACCAGTGGCCTTCCGGGTGCGCTTCAAGGTGCTTGTCACCATCTTTAAATCGCTCCATGGCTCGGGGCCTAGTTATTTGCGGGACCGCCTCCTACCACATACCTCCCACCGACTGATTCGCTCCCACAGGGAGGGCCTCCTCAGGGTGCCGACCGCCGGTCAATGCCGGCTGGCGACGCCAAGGGGTAGAGCCTTCTCTGTGGCAGGGCCTGCCCTCTGGAACGACCTGCCACCCGAACTACGCACCATCACGGACCTTCCTCTCTTCCGCCACTCACTCAAGACACACCTTTTCCAACAAGCTGGACTAGCTTAGAACTTAGGTTTTGGCACGATAGAGCTTCAGTTATATTACAAAAATGATTTGATAGTTTTTATTGGGTATTTTAACACAGGTATATAATTTAATTTCTTTTTAACTTTTGTAATGTTGTTATTTATTCATTGTTGTTTTAGTTCCCAGAGTCCGTCTCGACGGAGATTGGTGCGGTCTATAAATCGAATAAAATGAAAATGAAATGAAATGATAGATCTATTTCGAGCTTTTTAGCTCTCATCAGCTAGCCATACCCTTACTGGGATTCGAACCAGGGCTGTATTACATGCCAGGCGAGAGCCTTGCCATTAAGCCAGCTCGGTTCTCTTCTTGTCAGCTGAGACAGGAGGATAGTTATATATAATTGTTTCCACAACACCCTGTTAGGGCCCCAATTAAGGGAGGAAGCATACTGTTTCCTTTTCTACCTTTCGGCTCATCACCAGAGACCATCTAGACAGAAAGCCATGAATTCCGTTGTGTAAATTTTTTTATGTGTGTGTTACGTTTTTGAGCTGATCAATAAATGTTGACGCCGCCCCATCAAAGAGCACATCCATGAATTTAGGAGGGTAATTGGAAGACTACCCCCCCTACCAGAATGGTTGCTGGTGCATTTTTTCAGAACAAGCCTGGACAAACACATTGCCCAAGTAACTGCATACCGTGACATCCCAAATCAATTCTCTGAGTGGTTTCGAGTGGCAGCAAAAGTCGACAGTGGGCTCCGTGCCAACGACACAAGGAAGGAACCAGACACAAAAGAGAGGAGTCAACCTAATCTGAAACCACCCCGCCAAAAGAGAGAAATGGCACCAAAACGAGACCTGAGACCAGCCCTCCCTCAAAATTCCATGAGGTGTTACAGATGCAGGGGGATGGGCCAAATGGTAGCTGCATGCCCAACCCCAGCCCCAAAACCAAGGCCAGACCCACCACCCAGGGCCCGACCAGAACGAGGCCCCCTATGGGCCATCAACACATCCAGGAGGGCTCTTCATGCTGCAGGGGTTTCCTCCCCCCCAGGCGAAAGTGTTGGAACCCCAGGCAATGATGACCAGTCACTCGAACCCTATGACAGCGAGGACGAGGGAGAAGACGACCCAATGGTGAGGGAATCAATTTACCCTTTCCTTTTCCCAATAAGCCTCACAGCCCCAAAAACAGGAAAACAGGGGGATTTTCAAGCCCTTGTAGACTCAGGCTGCACTAGGTGCTTGATCAACTTAACCACAGTTCAGAAACGGGATCAGAGCAAAAAGACTGGCCCACCTGATTCGGTTCGAGCAGGTTGACGGGTCCCTAATGGGAGGAGCCTATGCCACTCACCTAACTGAACCAGTCAGACTAGAATTGGCAGATCACTGGGAAGTAATTCGATTCATAATAGCCCTCAAAATGACAGATGCAGTCATACTTGGACTTTCCTGGCTAGACAAGTGGGGACCGATCATCTGGTGGCAAGGGGGTACACACAGGCTTAGGATATCAACGGGCCCTCAACCCCTCGCTCACAAGCAAGCAGAAATGCCACCCACATTGGAAACCCCCCAAGAGAGCCTACGAGAATAACTGGCAACCACATCTGACAAAACCCCAGAGGCTGAACTGATTCCAATGGAATACTAGGACCTCGCAGAAGTGTTCAGTGAGACAGAATGCGACATCCTGCCCCCCACCACCACGAGACAGATTGTGCCATTGAAATCATCCTTGGGGCAAAACTACCCAAACCCAAGCTGCATGCCATGACGCCTCGAGAGATGCAAGAAATTTATTTTTATTTTATTCAAATTTATACCCTGCACCATCTCCAAAAAGGACCAAGGGCGGCACACACACACAGGAAATTTAAAACAATACAAATATAGCAAAATACAAATTTTAAAAAGCTATTAAATCCATGCCCTGTGCTAAAATAGTATAAAATCCCCCGAATTAAAATCTATCTAAAAACAGTCAAAACGGGAGGTTATGCTAGGCCGGCTTGCTGGAAAAGGTGCGTTTTGAGACGCTGGCGGAAGAGGCGGAGGTCTGACATGGTGCGCAGTTCGAGGGGCAAGTCGTTCCAGAGAGTAGAGCCTGCCACAGAGAAGGCCCTTCCCTGGGCGTCACCAACCAGCATTGCCCGGCCGACGGCACCCTGAGAAGGCCCTCTCTGTGGGAGCGGATCGGTCGAAGGGGTGTATGGGGCAGAAGACGGTCTCGCATATAACTAGGCCCCGAGCCATGGAGCGCTTTGAAGATGGTCGTCAAAACCTTGAAGCGCACCCGAAAGGCCACAGATAGCCACTGCAGCTCGCGCAGCAGAGGTGTTATGTGGGAATGCATAGAGGCTCCCATAATCACCTGCGCGGCCGCATTCTGAACTAGCTGTAACCTTCGAGTGCACCTCAAGGGGAGTCCCATGTAGAGAGTGTTACAGTAGTCAAGCCGGGATGTCACGAGTGCTTGAGTGACTATGCGAAGGGCAGCCCGGTCCAGTAAGGGGCGCAATTGGCGCATCAGGCGTACCTGATAAAACGCCCCCCTGGCCACAGCCGTCACATGGTCTTCCATGGACAGCCAGAAGAAATGCGTAAATACATAGACAAAAACCTAGCACGAGGGTTCATCGAGCCAGCCAAGCCACGGGTTGCGGCACCAGTCCTCTTCAAAGAGAAAAAAGATGGAACTATGCGTCTGGTTGTGGACTTTCGGGGGATAAATGCAGTGTGCGTACATAACCTATACCCGCTCCCCCTCATGAAAGATATGCTATCTCACTTGGCCAAGGGAAAGGTCTTCACCAAATTAGACCTCAGAGAAGCATACTACCGAATACGGATCAGGGAAGGAGATGAATGGAAAACAGCGTTCAACTGCCCTTTAGGGAGTTTCCAATTCAAAGTGATGCCTTTTGGACTACAGGGAGCCCCAGCAGTATTCATGCAGTTAATAAACAAGGTGCTGCATGAGCACCTCTACAAGGGGGTCCTCATCTACCTAGATGACATCCTTATTTACACTGAGACCGTCGATGACCACATACCCCTGGTCCGCCAAGTACTGGAAAAACTTCTGGCAGTCAACCTGTATGTCAAGCTATCAAAATGTGAATTCCACCGTGAGCGACTAGACTACCTAGGTTACCGAGTGTCAAATGAAGGAATAGAGATGGACCCAACCAAAGTGCAAGCCGTCCTAAGCTGGCAACCCCCTCGCACCCGCAGACAGCTACAAAGCTTCCTAGGGTTCGCAAACTTCTACAGGCAATTCATTCCCTCCTTTGCGAAGATTGCCAAACCCCTGACAGACCTCCTGAAGACATGGAGCCCAGAAACGAAACCTCATCTGGGACAACCCCTACAGTGGAGCCTAACCTGCCAAGAGGCATTTGAAAAACTGAAAGAAATGTTTGCAAAGGAGCCGGTACCGAAGCATCCTGACCCTGAGCAACCTTTTGTGATCCAGGCAGACACCAGCGACATGGCAGTAGGAGCAGTGTTACTCCAAAGAAACAACCAAGGAAATTTACAACCCTGTGCCTATACCTCCCGCAAGCTCACAGACACGGAGAGACGATGGGCCGCATGGGAAAAGGAGGCTTTCGCAGTGAGATGGGCACTGCTAACCTGGAGACACCTGTTAGAAGGGAGCCAGAAACCGTTTGAAGTCTGGACTGACCACAAAAATCTGGAAGCTCTCAGGACCCCACGGAAACTATCACCCAAACAAGTCCGATGGGCTCAATATTTCAATCGTTTCGACTTCGTACTAAAGCACATTCCAGGGCAGGGGAACTTTCTAGCTGATGCCCTCTCCCGCATGCCTCAGTACAAATGCGAACGGGAGCACGTAGTGGACGCCATTATTCCTTCTACTCAAACAGCTGCCCAAGTAACCACCAGGCGGCAACACCATGACCGGCAGGGTCAACCCGTGAGCGACCTAACCACAAGACTCAAAACTGAGCTGTTAGCAGATCCCTGGTTCCAAAACAACCAACACATCTTGATGAAGAGAGATGAAACTCTATGTTCCAGAATCCCTACATATCCTAGTTCTCCAGAGGAGCCACGACGCCAAATTGGAGGGCCATTTTGGGTTCCTAAAGACTTTGCACCTAGCCCAGAGGCAATTCTGGTGGCCTGGAATGAAGAAAGATGTGGATAGTTACGTAAAGAGTTGCACCATCTGCGCTACAATGAAAATATGACCAGGAAAAACCCCGGGACTGCTGCAAACAGTGGCAGAACCAACGACGCCATGGGAGGAGATTGCAATGGACTTTATAGTAGAATTGCCAAAAAGTGGGGGAAACACAGTGATTTGGACTGTAATAGACCTGTTCTCCAAGCAGGCACACTTCATTCCCTGTAGCGGACTACCCTCGGCTCACAAGCTGGCTAAACTGTTTGTGAAGCATATTTACCGACTGCATGGAGTACCTCGAAGAATCATCTCAGACAGAGGAGTCCAGTTCACGGTTAAGTTTTGGAGGGAGTTCCTGCGGTCCATTGGGTCATCTCAGGGTCTTAGTTCAGCTTTTCATCCGAGCACTAATGGGGCAGCAGGGAGACTGAACGCTATGATAGAGCAGTACCTGAGGTGCTACGTGAACTATCAGCAGTTTAATTGGGCAGACCTTTTATCTTTTGCTGAGGTTGCATACAATAATGCTGTTCACAGCAGCACAGGACTCACACCGTTCAAAATGGTGAGTGGCATGGACTTTGTCCCAATGCCTGAGTATCCAAGAGACCCTCCCTCCTCAGTCAGCTTGACTGATTGGATGTCGATGTTGAAATCAGCTTGGAAAAATGTCAAGAAAGGACTAGCCAAAGCGACACAAACCTACAAGAAACAGGCAGATAAACACCGGGCTCTGCAACAGCCGTTCCGGGTAGGAGAGAAGGTTTGCCTCTCCACAAAATACTTGAGACTAAGACTGCCTAGCAAAAAACTGGGGCCGAAATTTGTGGGGCCATTCCCCATAGTAAAGATCATCAACCCAGTCACAGTGATATTGAAACTGCCTAGATTGCTGGGGAAGACACACCAATCGTTTCATAGTAGCCTTTTGAAACCCGTGATCGGTTCCACTCTGAGACCACTGCCCCGGGTGCCCCCAGGCCCTATGGTCATAGGGGGCCAAACCCATTATGAAGTTCAACAAATTGTTGATTCAAGGTGGCACAGAAGGCAACTCCAATACCTAATCAAGTGGAAGGGTTATCCCTTATCGGAGGCATCATGGGTGAAACAGAAACATCCAAGCTGATCGCCTTATAGCAAAATTCCATGCAGAAAATCCAAGCAAGCCTGGGGGGGGGAGCGCATCCCTAAGTTATACTCCTGTATTCGAATTGTTTTGTTTCCCATAGGTTGCTTTCAAGAAGTGAGGGGAGCCGGGTGTCAACATCCCGATGTTGCCATGGAGATTATCTGTCTGTCCTAACAAAGTGAAAATTCTTGACATTCCTGTGGTCAGGAAAGGAATCTCAGGATGACCTGTGACTGCGCATGCATAGATTTACTTTCAATGCTAATTGGGGAACGTGGTTTATGACAGGCAGAGGGGAGGGGGCATAAGGGGGTAAAGTGCAGAAGCCATCCAATAATTGTTAGTCCTGGCTATATACGAGGCTCTGCCAAGATGATAAACCTAATAAATGGACATTTCTTTGAACTTTTACTTGAGGCCATGAATTAATTGGGGTTTTCTCTTGGGAGCTTCACAATATATATATTTGTGTTACGTTTTTGAGCTGATCAATAAATAAATGTCTAGATGGTCTCTGGTGATGAGCCGAAAGGCAGAAAAGGAAACAGTATGTCTCCTCCCTTAATTGGGGCCCTAACAGGCTGTTGTGGAACAATTATATATACTTATCCTCCTGTCTCAGCTGAGCAGGAAGAGAACCTGGCTGGCTTAATGGCTAAGGCTCTTGCCTGACATGGAATACAGCCCCGGTTCGAATCCCAGTAAGGGTATGGCTAGCTGATGAGAGCTAAAAAGCTCGAAATAGATCTATACTAGTCTCCCTGACTTATTTATTAATCAGCTCAAAAACTTAACACACATATTAAAAAAAAATTACACAACAGAACTCATGGCTCTCTGTCTAGATGGTCTCTGATGATGAACTGAAAGGCAGAAAAGGAAACAGTATGCTTCCTCCCTTAATTGGGGCCCTAACGGTGTTGTGGAACAATATTATATGTGTGTGTGTGTGTGTGTGTTTGCTTTCATAGATTTTCACGGGTGTAGGTATGCTGGTATTGCTGTCTTCGGGTATTTTCCTGTGTATATAGCATGAAATTGTTATTGCAACGTTTCGGCAAGATCTCACTTGCCATCCTCAGGCTTCGGTCTGCAGACCGAAGCCTGGCTTAACAGGGTGTTGTGACACACACACACACACACACACACACACACACACACACACAATATTGTTCCACAACACCCTGTTAGGGCGTATATACACAACACCCTGTTAGGGTGTAACTAATATATATATTAGTTGTACTTTTATGAAGCCAGTGGCCCTGATGCTTGAGATATTGCTTGGACATGCTTGGTTGACTATATTTGATGCTATTGAGTTTTATTCCCCAACCAGAAATTCATCAGGAAAAGCATTCTGAAGAACCATATGGCATTAAGTTTAAGGTTGTTAATTTTCAAAGCTCCTGGAAGTATAATTCTGTTATTTTCCATTTATTCGGGAGCAGGAGCAGATGGAAGAAAACATGCTTCATGTCACTATAATATTTTTTTTAAACGGAAACTGGCAGAGAAAGAATAGGGATAAACTCTAGAGATACCAATACCAGAAAAGGCTAGGAATACCAAAGATGCTGTAGAAACCTTTGTCTGTGAAAATGAGTTGAGAAAACAAATGGATATGTCAAGTTTTACATTTTAAACTTCTGCATTGAAGCTATTTCAGAATGTTTTCTTTGCAGTTTAGTACTCATCATTAAACCTATTATTTTTTGTATTGTAAATCACTGAGGACCACCTCATAGTGACATTTTCCATGCATAAAGATACTCGCCATACAAGAAGACAAAGTGCGCTCAATAAAAATGCAGAAATACTTGGCAGTCGGGAAGCTTAGGAAATTTTCTAAATTCTATGCATGTTTCTATTAAGAAAAGGAACATCTCTACTTGATCAACCAACTCATCCTTTATAATCTATAGGAGAGGCGCTGCTTAAAGAGTTTCCATCTAGGACCCCCTTTATATGTACCTTTTTTGGCATGTAACTTTATGCGGGAGCAATGGTGGAGGCATCACCAACCACAGCTGTAGAGGTATGTGCCAGTTGTGATTATGGCTGCTGTAGCTACAACCTAAGGAAATGACTACTTAAGATTTATCATTTAATTATTATTTTTCTCTTTCACAGGCTACTGATCATCCAGGTAGAAGTCCTATCGAAAGACACAGTGATGATTATATCCTAGTTTCTAAAAAGGAACAAAATGTTGTCTCTGCTTCTGACCAGGAACAGACTCTGCCAGCTTCCCAGGATATGAACATGAAGATTGAGGCCCCATGTCATACTTCTTTAGCCTTCACTGATCCACTGCTGGGATCTATGTCTGCCTCTTCTAGTAACCTCAGTTCTAGTCCTGATGATAGCAGTAGCAACAACAGCAAGGATTCTGATTTTACAATTGTTAGCCCTCTTGAAATGTAAGAAAGTCATTCAAGAAGTTAGCAACTCCTGTGCCTCAAGACTTGGTCTGTTGGGATTCCAGATTTATAAGGCTAAACATGTCAGTGCACAGATACCATCAAGGCAACCCACATTGCAACAGTAAACATGTAATGATTACCTTTAAAATACACACATGTAATATCAAGATGTAATACATGAGTGCAGATATTGTTGGTTTACTCCTATTAACAGATTTTTGAATAAATAAATTTATATTCCTTCATCACATAAAATAAAATGCATTGCATAATCTCATGAATTTATCTGCTCAAATATAGGGAACAAATGAATATAAAAACAATTTCAGAACCTGATAGATCATATAAGCTATGAGTAGAATCAGATATTCCTGTCATCAGACAAGAGGAATACATATTTCAAGTTATATCTGATGCTGCCTCCTGAATCATTTTCTGAAGAAGAAAACAGCCATCATCACTTTATAGATGGTGCTGAACCAACAGCTACTATTCATGTAAATATTCATCCTTACAATGTAATACAAATTAATACAAATTCAATGCCTTGAAACAGTTGGGATTATAGCTGTTCTAGTCCTGAATTTGTTTCCTAACATCTGGGATGTATTTTTAGTTATTTCAAGACTTCTGCCATCTTATTTTTTCTAGGGACAAAGTTTATTGAGAATCTTAATGAAAAGTCATTTTTAAATATTAATTTAAAGTCCAGGATCTATCTTTTCGCACTAAGGACATCAAGACTCCTAAGTGATTGAATTTCCATGCTGACTGTGATTCACTCAAGGGCAGAATTTCTCTGTCAATACTGTAGAGAGCTAAAATATTTCTGGACACAGTTCATTCTATTGTCCTGACTATCACAAAACAATATTCATAGGTTAGTGTCCAATTTGGGGAGGAGTTAGTTTGTGGGTTTTTTGGATTTTAGTAAATAATGATAGAAATAGTTATAGACATCAACTTTATGAAACAGCCCAAAGTCTAGACTTTATTGAAGCACTTTGATTTCTAATTGGATTCCCTTTGCTCATGCGGCCATTGCTAATTTCACACTTGCTAACTGTGTTGACCAGAGAGGAAAGAAATAATATATTAAGGTTAATTGGTCAAAATCATGGTCTTTCTTCCTGATATGTGGTATTCATTCCAAGGAAATTGCATTTTCAAAACTGTTTTGTTGTTTGCAAGTTGAATGCTATTTAACTCATAGAGAAATGGATCTTGAAACCAATATACCTTTTTAATATTCCAGCAAACTAGAATACAAGCTTTCTCCAGATCTAGTTAAGAAGAGAAACATTTGTTCAATGATTTAGCCTCCAAAAACAAATTCTCTACTGTAATAGGTAATCAACAGTTCTTAGAAAACTTCAGTCTACTTCAGCCACAGTCTAAGCAACCCATTTAAAAAATTGCTTTACTGAAAAGTTTAGGTATATTATCTCTTGAACCCTTGGAATTAATGCTGACAACAGTATCTAGTATAACATGATCATTTTTCCCTCCAGGTTAGTAATATTCTTGGAGCTTTATTCTTAATCAAAACACTCCCCATATGCTTTATTTTTATTGAACACTCAATACTGTAACCATAATTATGATGAGTGATAGCGTATGAGAATGAGAACCCTGCTGTATAACAACTGTCATTACAATTTCCATGAGCAATTCTTTTCTCTGTGAATATGATGTATTACTCATGATAACCCAAAGTATAACCTGATCACAAACTACAGAGAATGTGGTTACACAGCATACAGCTCTTTTTGAATATTACGCTAGTAACTATCTAGATCATACAGATGAAATTTGAAATATTGAAAAATCTACAGTTTCTGAACATGTTCTGAGCTTGTTGTGGTAAATTTAACTGAATTGACTGTCCTATAATTCATTTGGTTCTCCCAAAGTCACTTGGATTTGTAATGCACTGTCCTTAAGCCATAGTTTTGCATCTATAAATTTGCTGACATAGGACTAAAATTATCAAGTAATTGCTATTATATATGGCAATTGTATAATTACATGTTCAGATAACTTGAATGAGTTATGAGAAGATGCTCCCTGGTCTTTTAAAATTAGATATACCATTGAGAGTTTCTACAAAGGGCTTCAGAGTATATAGTTAATAGAGTTAATGAAGAAAGTAATCACATGACTGCTGATTCAAATGAAAATCCTAAAAATGTTCTGGTTATGCAATTTTAAATCTAATATTTTACTTAAACTTTCATAAAATAAATCACCGCAGGATTCTGCCCTATGATCTGTGTAGAGTTATTTAATTTCGTTGATTTTCATGAGGATGATAAAAGAGGATTACATGACTGGTGATTAATTTGACATGGCTAACTTTAATGCTTTCTGCCCTGAATTTTTCATTTCTTACCATACATTAAAAATGCCATTTAGAGCAAACTTTGTAATAGTAGAAAATGAAACAGACTAGATGAGAAAATAGTAGGTCACCTTTCATTAAAAGAAAAAAAGTTGGGCAGAGGTTTGTTTTGTATGTTTATTTGTCTTGTTTTTAAATGTTTGACTCCTTTACCTATTTCAGGGTTCAAATTATTTTTCTTGTCAGAGCAATTTTTGCTGTAATATGTTTGCCTTATTTAGTATATATTTACTTTCCCAATTTTATGCTCCTGGTTTCATATAATAAATAGCACTTTGCTAACAAAGGTGAATAATTTCTTTAGAAAATTCAAATATAGTAATGCCATGTGGTAAAACTTAATAATATACCAAATTTCATTTTGCATGACACTGGAAGTGTCAATCAAAGAAGATTAGACCATAATAACATATTGCTTTCTACCAGGTGTACTAAAGTTCCCAAATTAAAGCACCAATTTATTTTCTCTCTTAAATGCAATCTGCTCATCTCAGCTATTGTTAACAGTAAGCTGACAGGAAAGAATATATATAGTATAAAGGGTTTGTTAGTATTAATACGTGATGCTCTAAAATATTTTTCAACCTGTTAGAAACTCTTCTGGATTTCTCGCATCTCTAAGCTATGTTTTATCTTTTGCATGTCACCTTGCATTGCTGAAGACTGTCAAGGATAAGTTAGTGACTAGATCTGTTCATTATTTAGCTGTGAAAGGTTGTATTTTTCCTCTCTAAGAATGATTGCCTACTTTATTAAAGAAAGAACTAACGTGCACACATTTTGACTTTTGTGTTTTATCTTGTAAAAGCTACAAGCTGTTTTCTCTCTTAACCATCATAGGAAAGTAGAATTATCTCTAATGTTTTAATCCATGAAATGATGGTAATAAATATGGTAAAATACCTTTAAGACACTATATTGAGATATGTGCTTGGATGTCAACAGTGTGTGTAATAATGGAGAAAACTATATACATATAAAGAAAAAATGGAGCTATCCCTTATATTTTTACAAATATTTGGTTATGATTTTATATCACTCTTTCACTTGAAAAATTCCTGTCAGATTAATCCAGCACAAATCAATATAAATAAAAATTTAAAATAGTTTGTGCAAAGCTGCTAATCTCAGAAAGTACTGCACCGATTGGCACCAAATTTTCACACAATGTCCCCAAGAACTTCCGAAGCAATCATACGAACAGTTTTTGTGGCTGGCACACATGTGCCATGTGCAAGCAGCACAAATGTAAAAGATACGCACTTCTGAGGTTTTCACCTCCCTTAAGCTGCTCCCACCCGGCTGCTTCTTATAATGCGTCACGCACACGCCCCTCACACTTCCAATGATCATTTCCTCAGCAACTGAATAAGCCTCCAAAGTTCCCTCACACATGGCACACCCCCATGTGGCCAAGGCAGGCCTACTAGGCCCAAAACAAGATGCAGGGGGTGGCACACTCCCATGTGGCCCAGGCAGGCCTACTAGGCCCAAAACAAGATGCAGGGGGTGGCACACTCCCAGGTGGCCCAGGCAGGCCTACTAGGCCCAAAACAAGATGCAGGGGATGGCACACTCCCAGGTGGCCCATTTTTGGTCTCAGGAGACTGAATGGACACCTACTAGGCCCCAAACTAGGCATCAGGGGTGGCACACTCCAATGTGGCCCATTTTTGGTCCCAGGAGGCTGCATGGTAGGTAGGTAGGAAGGTAGGGGGATAGAGGGGGGGGGGGAAATACAGTAGATAGATAGGGAGAGAGAGGGGGGGAATACAGTAGGTAGGTAGGTAGGTAGAGGGAGAGAGAGAGGGAAAAATAAGTAGGTGGATAAAGGGAAATACAGTAGGTAGGTAGGTAGAGGGATAAAGAGGGAGAAATACAGTAAGGTAGGTAGAGGGATAGAGAGAGAGAGAAAATACAGTAGGTAGAGGGATAGATAGGGAAAATACAGTAGGTAAGTAGAGGGATAGAGGGAAAAATACAGTAGGTAGGTAGAGGGATAGAGGGAAAAATACAGTAGGTAGGTGGATAAAGAGGAAAAATACGGTAGGTAGGTAGAGGGATAGAGAGAGATAGGGAAAAATATGGTAGGTAGGTAAGTAGGTAGGTGGATAGAGAGAGGGAGAAATTACAGTAGGTAGGTAGGTAGAGGGATAGAGAGGGAAAAATACAGTAGGTAGGTAGGTAGAGGGAGAGAGGAAGAAATACAGTAGGTAGGTAGGTTGGGGGTTATACGGTGGTTGTGTATACGTGTTTGTGTGTGCAGATGTAGATCTACACACAGATTGGTTGGCCATTTAACCAGACTGGGTCACAGCAACACGTGGCCAGGTACAGCTAGTATTAAATATTTGTTACATGCAGAAAAATTGGAATGTGTGCTAAAATCCTCCTCCTTCAGCTCAGTCTCTCTCTCACTCTCTTTTATTGGAAGTTCTCACATTTTACGAAGCCCTTCAATGTGCCGGATTCTATAAGTGATAGTAAGCATAGTTACAGCACTACTAACATCTTCAGTTTTACTCACATCTAAGAGTTTTTATACATCTGAAGAAGGCAGAGCGAAGCCCAAATGACAAAATAACATAAACTCTGTCCCTATTGTAGTATAAATTGCAATAGATCACTACATCACATGGCACAATTCTGAAAGTAGTCACCATGCTGGAAGAAAAAGAAGGAAGGAGAAAGAGGGAAAGGAGAGGGAAAAAGAGAAAGTTTCTCCAATTACATATGTTTATAAATCCAAACCAATGAGCACAATTGGTTGGTTAGCACTACTGCTTGGTAGATTTTGAGTTTTGTAGCGATCGACCGGAGAGGTAGGAGGAGAACCACCGTAAAACGGTGCCCCTCACCCCCAACCCCTCCAGTCAATGCAATAGGATACCATGGTCGATGGTATCAAAAGCCACCGAGAGGTCTAATAGGACCAGGATGGAGGAAGAACCCCCATCTCTGGCCCTCCAGAGATCATCAACCAACGCAACCAATGCCGTCTCAGTGCTGTGACCTGGCCGGAAGCCGGATTGGTGCGGGTCCAGATAATCAACTTCCTCCAGGTGACCAATGAACTTCAGGTGTGTGAAGAGAGACAGTAGTTGAACAGCATCAGTTCTATGGAATCAAACGCAGAACCTCAAGCCAATAATTAACTCTTACCGTAATATTCATTGTTAACACTGCATTGAAGAAATTTAGTCCAAAAACTAGTGGGCGGAGCTTTTACAGACAAAAGTATTCAGCCATATTTATACATTTCAAAAAAGAAGAAAATGATATAGGCTACATATGCATAAATAATAGATGATGTAAGTATATATATTTATAATTACCAAATATCAAATTACTTCCCTACCCTTCTCCTGTTACTATCTTTGAGAAACGATTTATTAATAAAAGACCATAGAAATTGTCAAATAAATTTTGATGACTTAATAAGAACCAGTCATTTCATGGTTGCCTTTTTAATCTGCCACTAGCATATATAACTTTGGGGTTTCTATTTTGCTAATATGCTCCAACCCTTTAAAAAATTGCTTCATTTATGAAGTATGATTGTCTTTCCAGATATAACAGTACCGAATCCAATGCCATTTTCTGTTAGCAATTCTGGGTTCAGAACCAGTGTTAGCAAATAAATGCGAAATAGTGTAATTTACCGGACAGTAAAGAGATACGTTGCTGTAACCACAAACAAACTCTAAAACAGTGATAGTAATAAAATAAATAGTCTTTACTTTGTAGCAATTAAAATGCTTCTTCCGACCAGTGATTCTAACTTCCAAAACAAGCCTTCACCAAACATAGAGTTATCTTACAGTGATGCAAAAACAAATACTCCTCCTTCCTCACAGCTTCAGCTCCTCAGCACAGGGAATCGAAAAGGGAACGGACTGTGATTCTGAGCTTGCTTTATGGTAGAGCTGAGACTCACAGCCAATCAGAATTCAAACACAGTTCTTAAAGCTACATAACTCCTTAAGAACATAGGCTCATATATATTGTCAAACCAATATAAGGCTGAATATCCTAACATAACATAACCACATATCACAAATCACATAAAGTACTGAAAAATAAAATTTAGAATTGTCCGTTTTCCAATGCTTTCTTTGAACCAAAGCCCAATACTATGTTAAAAAAAGCCTCTTGGTTTAAAATTTGCCTGTTAAATACAATGTGGTTGTGATGGATTGGATCATGACACACATTTGAAAGTAAAACAGGAAGACTGGAATTGGGGGGGGGGGTCTGTCTGCCAAGAACAAAGAATGCTTATCAACAAGAAATATGCATGGGTAAAATGTGTAGCAATTATGGGGAGCTAGAAAGCTGATAAGAGGTAACAGTTTGCAGATCTCAGCTAAAAGTTAGAGGCAAAGATGGGCTACAGCAAATGAAATGTGTATTAGATAATTTCTGGGGCATTCATTAGCTAAGAGCTAGGAATGGGACAGCTACAGACCAATAGAACAAATTGTAGAATTATTACTAAAATGCTTATTAGATGATGTTTCTTGTTATCCCACCTTCTCCTTTAGTGAAAATGTATAAAAGCTTTCTTAATCCTTTGTTCTTGGTTCTTGGCCTTTTGTCCAGGAACCCTTTTCCTTCGAGTACTCTAATAAAAAGCAAACAGAAAACCTGCACCTCATGTCTGGCGTTCATCATTGGCTTTGGCACCAGGCTCAGACCCGAATTGGGGACAACAGTTGAGTCAAAGTTGGGGCAGTTTATAGGCTTGTGTTTGTATCTGTGTGTATAGAAAGAGAAAGAGAATTATTTTTGCTTACCTAACACAATGATTACGCAGGAAAGGTATAATTAGATAGCCAAACTTGTCCTCATGCAAGATAGTAATCAACCTGCCTACTGCAGTAGGATGCTCTCTGGAAGACATTAATTAAGGCTGTGTGCTAAAATTAGGCCAAATTACATATTAGAAAAATAAACATATGACTAGGTCATCTATTTTTTAAAAAGAAAACACCTCAAATAGCTATAGCTATAGATGTTTATATGAAGGTATGGTAATGACAGCATTCCAAATCCATGTTATATCAAAGACCAAGAAAAATATATAAGCTTTCAAGATCTCCAATACTTGGAGAGTGTTAGAAGAGATAGGAAAAGAATAAATGAGAAAAAGAAAAACATGAAAACAATATTTAATTCAAGAAATAATCATTTCCCCAGATATCAGATTTCTTTGATTTTCCTGAACCCAGTAGCAGCCAGTTTATTTGAGTATCTTATACATTGCCCCACAGATGATTGATTACATGCCATCAAGTAATTATTGACTTTTAGTAACCATAGAGACAGATTTTCTCCATGATAATATGTCCCTAACCTGATCCTTCAGTTCTTCCAATGTTCACCCTCCACCGTAACTGAGTCAGCATCTTTCCCATTCTCCAGCTAGGTTTTCATACGTGTCCAAAATAGGATAACTAGTCATTTGTGCCTCAAATGACAGCTCTAGGTTGGTTTTTCTAACACTAAAGTTCCAAAGCATCAATTATCTTGCTATCTTGCTTCTGTGGTGCACTGGTTAGAATGCAGTACTGCAGGCTCAATCTGTTGACTGCCAGCTTCCAGCAGTTCAGCAGTTCAAATCTCACCAGCTCAAGATTGAGTCAACCTTCCATTCTTCCAAGATTGGTAAAATGAGGGGCCAGACGGTGGGGGGGTGGGGTAATGCTGACTGTGTAAACTGCTTAGAGAGGGCTGTAAAGCACTGTGAAGCGTTACATAAATCTAAGTGCTATTGCTATTCTTGGCGTTATAATAGCAATTGTAACATCAGAAATTGGTGCTTCAGCTTTCTTTCTTTGAGGTTTGTTGTTGGTCAGTCACTTTGTGAAGATTTCTCCAGCATCCCTCGCCTGGCCTAGAGTGAAAAGTCTACTGCTGATGATTGACCAATGACTTAATTTAACAGTTTCACACAGAGTTGTTTATTTTTAAAAAATTAAACAGAATAGAAAAAGAAAAAATGAAGAACAGAAAGGAAGAAACAAAAGGAAAACGAAGAAAAAAGAGTTGAAGAAGCTTCTTGGATCTGGGCCAAACCAAAAGCAACCCATCTCTGAACGTTACCCCATTATGAAAACACTTAAGAAACATAGCATTGGGAGTCTATATTAGGTCTCTTAAACATTAGTGATTACAATATTTATATTCAAGGCTTCACATTAAAGTTTTAAAAACATTAGTTCTTATCTGCTGGACTGGAATGAAAAATAGCTTACAAATCAAGATGCCCACTTCTTTTGCCTGGTTGACATGAGTTTCTGACTCCCACCCTTTCTTCTGTCTGCTTAAAAAAAGGAACATACTATATCTACCTTAAAGAAAACAAAAGAAACAATCATCCTAAGAGAAGAAGGAAATTAGGAAGAGAAAAAAATACTTACAAAACCCTGTTTAGTAACACTTCTAAACAAAAAAATAAGGTCTTGCAAGCCCAATAATACAGTAATAAATCAAAGATTGCTAAATATAAGTTAAGTTGAAAAAGGGAAATGTTTAGCAGAAGAAAAAGAATTTTAAATTTTCTAATGGGCATTAAAGAAAATAATTAGAATTATGTCAGAGTCCCAGCTAGTCTGATTCCATTCAGCTACTCTGTAACTAATGACCTTCCCAACAATCTTCCTTAAAAAGGAAAGGTGAGAAATTAGGCTGCCTAAATTGCCTAGATTTAGGAAACAGTTTACAGAATAGGAAGCTCCACCATCTCTTTCAAGGGAACAGTATGACACTAGAGAGATATTGATAGTGTCTGATCCAGGCCTTCACACCACCTTCAACTTGATGTATAAGCCTGTTTGAACATTTATCCTGTAAAAGCATTTTGTATTTGAGCCAATGACTAGTTTGTTCTGAAAACAGATATTCTGTCTTGTGAGTAACCTCTCTATTCTAGAAGGAATATATGCGAAAGAGAATTATTCCAGCTGGGTATCTGCATTCTGTTTAACATGATATATACATCTCATTAGTAGAATTTTGCTCCATGCCTGTTTTTTGCTGCTGTATATAGAAGTAATACATTAGAGCACATTATTTTTAATACACATGTTCAATGTGGCTAGTGTTCCTGAAAAGGGTCAGATAGGATGATGTCTAAAATTCAAAAATAACATATTATGTATTAGAAAAGTATTATCAAGAGCCAAATTAATAAAATAATGTCTGTAGTTTGCCAGGCTTTGGGGAGGGAGAACAAACAAATGGAAAACATCTTATGGAATTTTATTTTAATATAGATAACTGGAGCAAGACTTTTATATACTCAAAGGTGGAAGGACTTAAAAATATATACAACGGATTAGACAAATGTTATTCTTAAAGTAAGAATTTGATGGTGGGATTTAAATCTATATCTACACAAAGAAAATCAGAAACCATTCTTTTTCTATCTTTACTTTCCCCCTTCTTTCTTCTCTTCTCTTCACTTTTACTTTTTTCTGAGGGTTCCACCCCAAACTTTCTTTTTCTGTTTATTTTTTAATTTTGTAGTTTTTTGAAAATATAATTTTTCAGTTATATATATTAAAAAACAATCTGTCTGAAGGCAGAGGATGTACAGATGTCTAGATTTCTTTGGTTTTATTTACTTCGGCCCAGTTGATTAAAATGCTGTTCCCCAATTTTCCATTCTTGAAAAAAAAAAGCACACTAAGCAGCCTTTCCCACCCCAAGATGCTGGGACTGCAAAACACTAAATTCCCATTCTGCATGTCTAATTGGTTAATCAGAGTCGATCTATGCACTTATGCACTTTATAGTAACAAAGATGTAGGGCTTTACTTCCTGGATCTTGCTGGAGAGAGGATGGAGATTCCCAAATAGCAACAGAGCATAAATCATCAATAGCAAAAAGACTGAAAGAAATTTTGTGACAAGGAACGTTCAACATTATTACAAAGAAAACTGTCTTTTATTTGGTAAAACAAGGATAGGCAAAGCACAACTCTTGGTTATTATGATTGTTAAGCTTCCATTAGCACTAATTACCATGATTAGTGATGAGGCCTAATACAACATCTGTAGGGACATCCCTGAGATAAAACCCTTGGACTGTCTGTAGTTTTACTGGAGTAATACTCGGTAGTTATAAAGGAAGGATTCTTATTGCTGTAAAGTTTAGAAGAGATGTTGCTGAACTAAAATAGAAGCAGCAGACAACATTTAAATTATGCAAAATGCTGGGAGTTCAGCATTGAGCTAGAAGGTATCAAGGATTTACCTAGAATTTTCTCAATATACATTTCACCAAGCAATGGCTTCAGTCCATCCAGTGTTATTTATGTCAATTACAGTACAATTTCACTATCCACATAAATATTGTTCTTTCAGGCTTAAAAGGAAGGGGCATGGAGCAAAAATATAGAGAAGGAAGTCCATTTTTTCAGACTAATAACTTACAAGATATTTACATCCAATCTACCTAAACTGCTTTCTTGCTAATATTTTGAATGGAATATCAATGGCCAAGAAATAATTAGATCACAACATTTTTTCCTCTCACTTGCAATTGTATATGGGCCAGATCAGGAAGAAGCAAGCTTTCTATAGTTCTGGATTGGAAGCCTGTCGTACTCCAGTTGTTATTAAGAAATCTTTTTCAAGGGCCCATTATATGCTAATAACAGCCGGAGTATAGCAGGTTGTCTTCTCGAATGGATTCTCTCTCTTTTGTTTTGGTATTGTTACACAGTTTTTTTCTCCTGTAAATACATGCTATTTTTTTTTTCAATTGCTAATATTATTTGCCCATTTACCATATCCTTTTCTGAGCTACACATAAGCTAATTTTAAAAAGGGGAGGGTATATTCTTCCGGAAATCTAAATTTATTTCTTTGTAAATAAGACAGTTTGTGTCCTCTGAAAACTATTAAAACATATTTTACATATTGTGCTACCATGCAGAAAATTTATTTGCTACAATTATATAAGGAAGCCTAGATATTTAATAATGTCCGCCTGAAACCAAAAGTGCTGGGTTTTACTGGATTTCTTATCTTTTTTATACCAGGTTTTCTTCCAGAAAACATTCACTTCCAGAATAGGTAATATTATCAGCATTATGTTGTGGGAATATTCCTGTGCATTTGTGTGGGATATCTTCAGCCATTCCATTTCTATTGGAGAACATAGCATCCCCCAGAAAAAACTAAACTTCAAGACACAGAATATCAACTAAGTAGATTTATTCACAGCCATAGACAGCATTAATTAAAATAACTGAATTAACCAATGAGAACCAAGAAAATGTGTGGCAGACAACTGTATTTTTTACCAAACAGTCAAAAAAACAAAATTCAAGGGAAAAGAAAGATTGACTGCATTAAAAAAACAGAACAAGATCAAAGGATGGTGAAGTGAGAGCGTTTTGCCAATAGATTGCTTCTGCCAATTTTTATGTTTATCTTTATATTAACAGACTATTTTATAATTAATTAGTCCTTGTGCACAATTGTATATGACTACAAGTGATAACTGTTTATACTTTACCACAAGAGTAGATTGCATCAATGAAAGAGGAAGAAATGACAAAGAATGAATTCTGCCAATATATTCAGTTGCAGCATTTATTGCAAAAAATAGTTTGGAAGAGGTTTCTAAAACTGAGACTATAGATCTTGTGCCTAGGCAAAGCTTACTAACAGCATGGATCAATTTTTTATTATTTAACAGAAATAAAAGTGAAAGTGGACTTATTGAAATAATCCATTGATATATTTAAAGGGTCTTTTATAATGAATTATTTTGTAGCCGCAAATGGTGCCTATCACAAATTGATTACAATAACGGGACACGAAGGTAAAAGAGAAACAGACTTTATTGATGCATCAGAGTTCAGAGTGCTTTCGCACTAAAGGCTGAACTGCCTGGGCAACGCTCAGGGAGTTAGTTTTATATTTCCCTTATGTCAATCAAAAATGCAAAGGCATGTGCTTCACAGGCTGGTTACATGGACAACTTTATCTTACATCCTCACATGTCTTCCTGTTCCCTTCCTTACAATATCATGTAGCAATGTTCCAGTAATATTTGTAATCCTTAACAAGGGCAAAGTTTATAGCTACCATACAAATAAAGTTAGAAGGGTTATGTCTATGTTTAAGGGTACCAGCTTGGGGGGGGGGGTCACTATTCCAGCTGCCTCAATTTGAGATTGCAGAGAAAGCTTTCGGTCCAAAAATGATCAAACTGTTGTAATCCAAAATTAAAGACTTAGTTATTCAAATCCAAAAACCCTCTGGTCTACAATTTGTAAGATATAGGAGGGTTAATAATAAAAATAAAAACAAACCAAATTGTAAATTGGCAATGACAACTACTATAAAGCAAGTTTACACAATTTTTTTTGTATAGGTGGCACTTACCACTGGTGAGGTTAGCAAAGATGTTCAAAAACATGTCCATTAAATGCAGGAAATGTAACCAGATACCGGGCACCTACTATCACATGTGCTGGACATAATAATAATAATAATAATAATAATAATAATAATAATAATAATAATAATAATAATAATAATAATAATAATAATAATCTTTATTGTCATTGTAATAATATTGTAATAAAATTACAATGAAATTGGTTTGAGCGCCGTGCCAACACCTGCACCAGGTGGAATACAGACAGCAGTGACAGCCAGAACAGGAATCTCTCCATGCAAACAAAAAGGCCGACAAATGACAGTTGAAACAAAATGGCCGACAAATGACAGTTGAAAAGGATCAATTGTACTTTGTCTTTTATTATCCATTTCTTCAAATCTGTTGGCATTTTAGGAGTTGGTGGAAGAGGAGCACGTCTCTTTTTCTTTTTTATTTCTTGTTGCAATGAACTTTGAGGAATCGCACTTGGCATTTTTTCTTCTCTCTCAGCTTTCCCAACAGAAAAGGATGGAATTACCGCTTCTTCATTTCAATTCTTGCAGATGCCCCTTGTATATTCCCAAAAGATGATGATGGTGCCACCGTTACAGAACATAAACTTTGTGAAGAATCTGCGATCATTGTTTCATCAAGGCTTTGTTTACGATACAACATGGGTTTTAAAAATTCTCCACTACCCAGATCTAGGCTTTTCACATGTGTGAAAACAAAGAAATATTGGACAAAAATACATACATGGTTAGAAAAAATGTTAAAGCTACATATGGATCATAAGACAGAAATATTTTTGTTAGGTAAAATAACAGAAAAGTATGATAAGGGGAATTTGTATTTAATGCTACATGTTTTGACAGCTGCAAGCATTGTATTTGCAGAGTAGTGGAAAAATGAGGAAACATCGACAGAAGATGTAATTTAAAAAGTATTAGATTGTGCAGAAATGGACAGATTGACATTAAAGAAAAGAAAAAGAAGATACAGAGTATTTTCAAACATGGGATTTGTTTTCTAAATGGTTGGATAATAGACATAGAAATTAGGAGCTGGAAATGTATTATTATGTAAGCAAATTGATCCAGATAATACACTGTTCAGAAAGCACTTATGTATGTTAAATGAAAATGTATAAATAAACTCTTTAAAAAGGAAAATAAAAATAACCAAATTTTGCGAACTAACCAGATTAAACTACAAATCACCCTTAACAAACAAGCAGGAAATGGAGTTTAAAGAAAGCAATGCATTATTCTTTTTTTGTTTTTAAAAGTTTTATTGGTTTTAAAGCATTTATGGGAAAAGGGTATATAGATACATAGAAAATTTTGGTAGCTCCCATGCTGGTAGTAGAAATCCCCCCAAATCTCACAGATTTACAATTTTAAATATAACATATAAAGGATAAGCATAAACAGAATTCTTACTTTATATCAACTGTATGTTCAATCATTTCTTTCTTTGCCATTTTCTATTATATCGACAATTACAATAATATTTCAAATACAATTACTTTTGTGACCTGAGCCTTTTCGATATTGCTCCCTCCTCCCTGTCCCCAGGTGGAGGCATAGCCCCCTCCATTCCCATATCTTGTGTCTTGCTGCCCTTTTCCCTGCCTCCGCTATCTTTATCTTCTAGAAGGGAAGAATGTTTTTAATAAAGGCTTCTGCCTCATTTACTGTCTTAATCCTAATTCTGCTTCCCTCCCAGAAAATCAACATTCCCTCTGGCAATAACCATCTAAACCAAACTCCTCTGTTATATAGTTTCTTTGACAAGAAGGAATATTTCCTCCTTGTCTCTCTTATTTTTTTCAGAATTTGTTTTAGAATGGTAATTTCTTTATCTTGATATCTTAAAGGTCTCCCCCTTTGGGCCTCCAGTACCTCATCCCTTGTGGTCCTCCTGAGAAATTTGACATGTACCTCTCTTGGAACATTATGGGTTCTAGCATACGCTGAGTTAATTCTATAAACCAAGTCCATATCCCACCACAATTGTTCTTTATCTCTCTTAAGGTATTCTGCTAAAATTGTACTCATAATGTCTTCATTATGATCTTCATTTTCTGTTTCTGGTAAGTTCTGGAACCTAAGAAAAAAGGACATTCTTACCAATTCTATTTTAGACATAAAGTTTTCCAGTTCTAAATTCCCCTTTCGGATCTCCTTAGCCTCTTCCCCCATGCCAGCTGCCCCTCCCTCCAACACCATAATTTTCTGTCTATTTTCTGTTATGTCTTTTTGTTCCTCTGATTTCATCTTTGAAGTCTGCTAACTATTTCCTTAATTCGTTTTGACCTCTCATGATTTCCTGAAGCATTTGGCAGATAATTCTTTCGAGCTCTCTCCTGCAGCTTCTTTTTGTAACAATGAAGTAATTTTCGATTGCTGCATACTTGGGCTTGAAGTTGCTGAGGGAGGAGCCGATAATGATTTGCCCATTGGTGGTTTCTTAGGACCCATTGTCTAAATTCAAAGTTAGTAAATCTTTTTACAAAGAAAATGGCGTCAAAGGGCGTGTGGCTGGGTTGGTCCAAGATATCAGGAAAGTCTGAAAGCAAAAAGTTAGTTCTCCTTCACTGTACCAAGGCACAGAGACACATCAGAAAAAGGAAAACCATATAATCAAAATCCAGAAAGTCCATGCAGCAGGGGAGACCCAGAGAGAGCCCTCCGGGAAGGTATTAAAAAACACCAAGAGTTTCCCAAAGGCGGTTACAAAAGGCAGACTTCATTTGTAAATGCAAAGACGAGAACAAAGGGAAGCCATCTTTCCTCCTCCCTTTCGCGGAAAGAAGAGTGAAAGTTACAATTTATTTATTTATTTTTAAATTAGCTCAGCAATCACCTCCTGTAATTGCGATTCAGTCTTTTCCACATAGATAGTTCAAATGGCAAGTCAACCTTTGTTCTCTCTCCATTCCGGTACGGAGAGAGGTAGCTTAAATGCCGCTTTGTCCGAGGGGGGGTTAAAAAAAAGAGAAACACCCCCCTCTAATCTCCGTTTGAATAGATTGAGCAGAAACTTACAGTGATCTGTTGCTTATCCATTATCAGTCATCAAATAGATTGGGAGGTGCTCCTCACTGCCAGCATTTCAGCCATTCTTCCTTATTTAATTCATTTCTCCCGGAATTCCTTTGGCGAAGAGGCAAACATGCCCCCCCTACAGCTTCCCAGCTCCTGGGGTGAGGCTGGAAATACCCCCATCGGCTGCCGCTGGATTTGGGGGCTTCCAGCAAACCACCCTACGGCAGGGGGGCCCTCCAAGGCCCCCTGTGCTCCTAAAGAGCCCACCGAGAAGACAGACGGCAGATAAACACGTCCGTCACCTACGGAAACCGGAAGTGAAGTCCAACACATTATTCTTTAAGTCAATGACCTCAATGTCATTACTATGCAATTGACTTACACTTGGTAGAGTGGCTTTCTAGCAAGACGGGTTGTAAGTGAATCCTACTGACAAACAAGCAGTCTATAATTCCAAGAATGCCTTTTGAAATGAAGCTTATGCTGACTACTTTTCTTATACTTCTAATACATGTATTTTACAAGATATAGATCACACAAAACACTTATTGAGTCACTATTTCAAAATGCACTTTAAATGAGCATCAAGAAGTGGAGATTGTGGTTGACACCTGAGAAGATACTATACCTATCCTTGGAGAAGTTTATTCAATAAACAATTTTAGGCAGAGAGAGAAAGAAGGTTACACCTGAATCACTCGAGGCAGAATTAATTGACGCCTTAGAGCTCCACCAATCTTTAAATCAGAAAATGTACTAAAGGGGGGAGGGAGGAGCCTGCATCATGTCGATACAACACAGGGTCTCAACGCTCCGAGACCTCCATTGACACTTATGCTGCCCCTTGGTCCATTCGGACCTAAACTGTCCTGGAGGGATGGCGACGAGGAAGACTAAGCCTTGCTGGTCAGAGGAGTACCACAAAAACCCTGTTTGACCCAAGGGAAGAGCTTCTGCAAGGCAGCAAACAGGCAGCCCCCAGGGCTGACAAAGACGGGGCAGCTCCGGAAGGAAGGCAGCTGAAAGGGGAAGTGCGAGACCGGGAAGGTATTTTTTTTTCTTTTGAAACATTTTGCTTAAAGAAACTTTTTTTCTTAGTAAACTAAAGCTTTAAACCAAGAAATAAGCGGCGGAATTAATCTAATATGTTTTGAACTGGGAGGTTTCTTTTTTCCCCTTATTTTTCTGTAATTATGGATTGAAACGTCAGCAACAAGGGTTTTTTTTCCTTTGAAAGTGATTGGACTATTTCTTTTCCTTTTATTTTTTATTACTTAAATTCTTGAATTTGGGATTATTTTTATAATTCTTCCTATGACCTACCACTTATTTTTAAAATCCAACAAGAATTATACTCTTTACTTTTTTTTTAACAATAAAGAAGAAGGATGTTTTAAAAACTGAAAATCTGCAACACTGCCACTTGGAGGTCAGAGGCTGGTTTTTATGCAACAATCTTTTTTTTTTAACTTGGAACAGCTGGTCGAAAGCTGTGAAAATTGTTTATTGCAACTCACAGAGCATGAATTGTTTTCAACAGGTGCTCTTTGATAACAGACAGTAATATTTTCCTTTGGAGAACACAACAGGAGCTGTATTTCAAAGTAACCTAATGAAAAGATAAAATAGGCCCGAGACCAGGGTGGCAGTGAGAACCAAGTTTCATCACTTTTTGATTTGTCAACATGGTTCCATATCCAGAAGAGGATACTTTAGAAAATCACAAGGGTTTGGCTGGAATCTTAAATCTTTTGAAACAATATGGAAGAAGAATGGATGAAAAATTGGATAAACATTTGTCTATCACACCAAGCTATGAGCAGTTTGAGGCTCCAAAAATTAAAGAGAAAGAAGAAAATGTTGAAGATAAAGAGATACTCATCTTAGTTGAAGACAAAGACATGATAATAGAGAACTTTACTAATGGATCAAATGTGGGAGAAAATAAAAAGAAGGAAATTTGGAAAAGAGAATTTGAGGAATGTGAGCCTCATCTTGGTCTTCAAGGAAAAGAGGGGGGGGGGAGAATTGAAGATGGATGTAAGAGGAGAAATCTCTATCAGATTGGAGCCACAAATGGCAAGAGAGATAAGTTCACGTCGCTACTGGAAAGACACTGGTTGATAATGAAAGTTGCCATTCTTTGATGATTAATAAGTAGAAACTTAGTATGTCATAGTGTTTTAGATTATCATTGAAGGACTATTAATTAGTAAATAATTATCTACAACAAGAGTAACTAATAATAATGGTATAGTTTAACGACATATATCTATGTACCTAAGTGAGTATGTATGTATGTGTACGTATGCATCAGTATGAGGTTGGACATAAACAATAAGACTTTTAGTTAACCACATAGAAATATTGATGAATGTTCTCTAACAAAATATGGGAGAATTTTAACAAACTTTAGACTGTTTTAGATGGTTATTGAAGAACTACCAGTTAACAAACAATGAGCTATAATAAGAATTATGGAATAATAATAGATGATTGACATATATATATATGCATATGTATGCACGTATGTATGTATGTATGTATGTATGTATGTATGTATGTACATAGGTAGGTATGTAAGTATGGGAATGAGTGTATGTTTATTAGGTTGGATATAAATAGTAAAAGATTTTCTTGGTTAACTATCAAGGAAAATTAATAGATATTGTTTAGTAAAAAAGGGGGGCTAGAAACAACGCGATTTCTATGCAGAATATGTTTCCAGGGTAAAGTACCAGGATATATTTTTTTGGAATAGACAATGGATGCCATTATGTGGTTATGTTTAAGTAAGACTTGTCTGAAGAAGAAGATAAACTAAATATGGAATATTAGAGGAGAATTCTGGTGTAATGATATTAAGATATATAATGAATTTTTTGATTTAAAATCTATGAATTGAGATTAATGAGCAATGAAACGCATAAGAGTTATGTGTAACCAGTCGACATACTTTCCAAAGGATACAATGTAGAATGATGGTTTTTCCTTTTTGTATTTTTGTATTTTTGTTTTATTAAAAAAAATATTTTTTTTATAAAAAAGAAAGAAAATGTACTGAAGAAGTTAGAGGGTCTTAATAAATGATAAGATATTTGATATTAACCATATCATATCAAATGGCTTGACCAATTTGGTTTCTATATTCTTATACAAGAGACTATAAAAGCTACATTAATATGAGCTGTAATATCGGAGAGCAAAAACTGGAAGGGTAATTGTGCCTTATATGATTCCATTGTGCCTTGTATGATTATGCTGATATTTTCATTCAGGAAAGTATAAATTAACTCCAGAACATACTACTGGTCAGTGGTGAAATTTTTTTTTACTAACAGTTCTGTGGACGTGGCTTGGTGGGTGTGGCTTGGTGGGCATGGCAGGGGAAGAATACTGCAAAATCTCAATTCCCACCCCATTCTAGGGCCAGCCATTTGCTGGTCATCCGAATTACTCAAAACTTCCGCTACCAGTTCTCTGAACTACTCATAATTTCCACTACTGGTTCTCCAGAAGCTGTCAGAACCTGCTGGATTTCATCCCTGCTACTGGTTCTTTTGTTATTAACCATATTGAACAAATCCTAAAATCCATTAATACTTCTAAAATTTTATCTAAACTTTGAGTTCTATAACTGCTTTTAGGCATGGGCATCAGTTGTCTCTTTTTAAGTTAGGGGCTTCAGTTCATATTTGGCTTTTAGTTCAGATCAAAGACTGATTCAGGACATATTTAGTCTCCAAGATCATACAGTCTGATGTAGTATTAGATCAGGATCCCCAATGTATTTTGTCTCTTTTCTCCAGGACCATTTTCTTTTCTTAAATTATTTTGTTCCTCATAAGTAAAATGGTTCATTATATTGGCTTCATGCAAAAAGAACGTTAAAACCTGACAATTGTTGAATAAAATCTTGGTAGTTTACTTTCTCCCACTTTTGGTGTTTTGCACCAAATTCTATTCCAATAGGCATTCTAATTATGCCTATCACACTGGGTTTTGTAACCAAGTCTGTGATGGTTTTATTACCAGTATGACTTTTCTTCCCCATAGTTGAATGTGGTTCTACAGTAATTTAATAATAATTGATCCTCAATTTAATTTCTGTTGTGGGAATCTGCTGTGGTAAAAATAACATCCAATAACTATTTTGTACAACCAGCTTGACGCTTTTTATACATTAGTTTCAAAATCAATATTTTTATTTCCCCCATCTCTATCTTTTAATATCTCTCTTGTATAATTATTATACATAGTATGCTTGCCCAAGTAGTAGAGAATATTTATTAGCTATCAAGCTGTTTCAGTCTGCTGTAATGTATTATAAGATTCCAAGTAATGCATCCCTCACAAATCGAACTCTGAGGCATTTACTTTCCTCAAAGAACAAATTTATTTAGATACACCATCTTGTCATGAACTGATGAAAAGCCAGTACTAAAGTTCCCAGACTTTTCACCCCACTATAAATAATGGTTTCTTATTTTTCCAAAACAATATGTCACATTGTCCAACTGGGATGAGAGCTGGCGGCTTGGCTACTTCACTCTTTCTCCTTCGGTCAGCCAGCCATTGAAATATAGCTGAGTCATCAGCGAACTATTTTGTTTTGGCTGAAGACTCCATCCACCTCATATCTCCCCCTTTCCATTCCCAACTGTTTCAAACTGAATTCACATTAGCATAACCCAGAGTACAAACAATCCCACAACCCGATCAAATTCAGGCTTGACAGGCTGCCCCACCCCAACAGAAGAGGCATTTCTACAAGAGACAAAGCCCAACAGCATTAGTCAATGCCATTAACCCCCTCTGCCTCCACCTGGAGGCCCTGTTAGCTTCTGAGGATTCTTAGTATGAAACTGCTTCACCAACTTGTCTTCATTTACTTTTCAACTCTTTACCCAGGTTGCCTCAGAAAGTGGGTACCCCTTCCAATACATTAGGAACTCCAATTGGCCACTGTGCACTCTCGAGTCTAAGATCCTCTTTATCCCATAGTGAGTCTGACCCTTGATTACCATAGGCTTAGGGGGAGCCATATCAACAGGTCAGACTTGTGAACTCACAGCCGAGTTCAACAGACTACTGTGAATCACTATATGTACCTTTCCCAGCAGCCAGGGGAGTTGAAGTTGTACCATGACCGGGTTGATCAGTTTCATGATAGGGAACAGTCCTACAAACTTGGGACAAAGGTTTTTAGAAGCTAATTTTAATCTCAGATATTTCATGGACAAGTACACCCTAACCCCCTACCTTAAACTCCTGCTGGGGGGGACCAGTGCTTGTCAGCCTGTTTTTTATAAGCCTTTGTGGTCTTGCTCAGGACCTGCTTTGTATTCTCCCATGCCTTCCTCAGCAACTCCACTCTGCTAGCGATATTGAGAAGGGTGGCTCTCTAGGGAGCTCTGACATGGGGACAAATTATACACCACTGGTCACCTGGAAAGGGGTCAGAACAGTGCTACTGTGCCCTGCATTGTTGTATGCTACATCAGAAACAGCAGCAACTCTGTCCAGTTCAATTGATGTAACACTTCAGATACTGTTTCACCATGGCATTAGTCCATTCTGTGGCCCCATTGGTATTCAAATGAAATGCTGAGCTAAGCCCCTATGAGGACCCAATGGCCCTCATGAATTCTCTTCAGAACTTGGTGGTGAATTGAACCCCCCAATTGGAGATAATCCTACAGGAAACCCCATGCAACCTATAAATATGCTTGATAAATAGGTTCGCCAACTTCCACACTGATGGGAGCCCCTGGCAGGCTACAAAGCGGACCTGTTTGGATAGCAAGTCTACAATGGTCCAAATTACTGTGATCACTCCACTCTCAGGGAGCTCAACAGTGAAATCCATAGCTGTCTCCTCCCAGGGATGTGATGGATTTGTCACCTGCTGGAGTAATCCTGGGAGGTCTTCCCGACCTCTTTTTCATTGTCGCGCAAGTAGAACAGCTTTTCACATACTCCTCAATGTCCTTCTTCATCTTCAGACACCAGAACTGCCTCCTGGCCAGGTGCATGGTTTTCAAGTAGCCAAAGTGACCTGTCTGTTTTGAGTCATGACTTTGGTGGAGGACTTGGAGTTGCAAGCTGCTGGGCACACACAACCTAGATATCTTCCAGCCTAGTCCATCCTTGTGGTTTGGAATCCCCCAGTCGTCCTTGTACCACAGGCCATCCCCCCATCTATGGTCCTCCTTAGGGTAGCCTGACCCAGGTTAATGCTTGTGATGCAGACTGAAAGGAGGGGATCATTGTATCAATCACTTTTTCATGCTTACTGTGGTACTGTGGCTCACATAACAAAGCATCAGCCAAAAGATTATTTTCCCCTGGAATGTATTTCAATTCAAATTTGAATCTTTTGAAGTATTGCACCCAAAGGACTTGTTTTGGGGAAAGTTTGTGGCATGTCTTTAGTGCCTCTGGGTTACCGGCTGGTGGGGAGGAAGGGTTTTTCCCACGCATGTCTAAGATGAAGGGGGCTTTTTTCGACCGTAGGGCGGCTGCCTGGCCAATTTGTCAATCTCCCTGGCCTGGCCCAGCAAGCTGAACATCTTGCCGCTGCAATGGGGTTTTTTCACCCCTAGGGACAGAACGGGCGGCAAGTAGCAGGCGGAGAAATTGGGCCATGACTGGGGAGCTGGAAGCTGGAAAGCTGGGATGCTGGAGCAAAGGCCCAGAGCGGAGCTGGATCAAAAGCTCGGAGCGGAGCCTCAGAAAAGGACTGGAGCAGAGACTGGAGCGGAGACCTGGAGGCCCAGAACAACGGAGCAGTGGCAGTGATGCGGACTGCGATGACTGGCGGCATGGGGACCTTATTAGATGGCATGGAGGAGCTCGTCGGACCCGAGGGGTGAGAGGCCCGGGCAGACGAGGGAGCACCATTTTTCCATGCCACTCTGTTTTACCATTCTTGACCTGCTTGCCTGCCTGCCCTGCTGAACATCATGGGGCCCGTTGTACTCATCTCTTACATTTCTCTTTTACACCTGTCTCACATGACTGTTCCACTGTGACTTTGCGAACCACCCGTCCGGAGATTAAACCTGACTCAGCCTAGCTCACTTTTTAAGATCAGTTTCTCCTTGGCCATATACCATGCGCTACTATGTTTTGCTGTTGGGGGAGGTTATTCCTCCCTGGGACCTTTACAGCTAATTGAACCCCCACGGCTGGTGTTACTTCCCGGTTTCTATTTTATTCTATTTTATTCATTTTAATGCCACTTGGAATGTATTCAGCGTCTGACCTCCATGCCTTGCGGGAGTCCCCCCTCTTGCAGGTTTGGCCCTCAGCACTAACGAGGGCCCACCTTAATGATGGGTTTATCAATCTCGAGAGGTGGCGAAAATGGAAACGGAGGGGTTTTTTAGGGGTTGTTTTAATTTGGCTTTGAAGGGGTCCCAGGGAGGGGGGAGGGCTTCTTGGGATAAGGAGTGTGGGTGGGGGAAACAACCCACCAAGTAACACCTCCAGGCCGGCCCATGGTCTTGACGGGGAGGCCGTAGGATCTGGTATCGGGAGGGAGGCGAGGGTTCACTTAATAGAGGGCTATACCATCAGGACGGTCCGGGGGAGGGGTAGATATGGTGGGAGCCAGAGACCATACCATGTGTTGGGAGGGTGCACCCGCTGTTTACAAGCGGTTGCGCGCGCCGATCGCCAAGGCTCCTCCTGTAACCCAGGAGGTCAGGGATTTCAGAGTCGGGGCCCTAGGCTGATGTTATGCAACGCCAGGTCCGTAGTCAACAAAGCCTCCCTCATCTACGACTTGGTGTTGGAGGGGGAGCCGGACCTGGTAGGTATCACGGAGACCTGGCTGGGCCATGAGGGGGGAATACCCCTCGTGGAAATGTGCCCGCCAGGTTACCGGGCATTTCATCAGCCATGGGCCCAAGGTCGGGGTGGGGGGGTGGCAGTTGTTATTAAGAAAAGTCTTGAACCGAGGGAGACCACTGTGCCGCACACAGCCAGTTGTGACTCCCTCTATGTGAAATTTTACCTGTACACCACCCCGAGTCCCTTCGGGGAGAGGGGCGGTCTAGAAATCCAATAAATAAAACAAATAAATAAATAAATAAGTGGGGTCATGGGAGGCAGTTGGGTTTGCTGATAGTGTACCTGGCTCCCCGCTACGTATCAGCAGCCCTACCCGAGCTCCTCGATGTGATCACCGAGGTGGCGGTTGATACCCCCAGACTTTTAGTCATGGGGGATTTCAACCTGCCATCGGTGGGCGAGACATGAGACGGCCCGGGAGTTCATGGCCTCCATGACGGCCATGGACCTGACCCAAGTAATTCTTGGCCCAACACACACCGGGGGACACACACCGGGGGACGTCTCTGGCCAGTGGACGAGTCTTCTTGGATAAGGGGAATTAGCCATCGAACCCCTGTCATGGACAGATCACTCTCTCCTTCGGCTTGACTTTCCAACCGCTTCACCCCACCGCGGGAAGGCAGAACCAGATGTGCGAAGATGGACCCAGAGAGGTTCCAGATGGAGCTTGGGCCAATTCCTGAATCCCTGGCCCACGACTCGACTGAGGACCTAGTGACTGCATGGAATAATGCGGCCACCGGGGCCCTGGACCGGGTCGCGCCATTGCAGCCTCTCACTCGACGTCGATCTACCTTGGCTCCTTGGGTTTCCAAGGAGCTGAGGGAAATGAAACGCCGGAAGAGATGCCTAGAGAGCATCTGGAGGTCCACTCGTGCTGAATCTGACCGGACACGGGTTAGGTTATATTTGCGGACCTATCTTGTGGCGATGAGAACAGCGAAACGGGATCATCTCGCTGCTCATCGCATCCGCAGATAACCACCCTGCCACCCTGTTTAGAGTGACCTGCTCCCTCCTTCAACAGAGGCCGTGGGAAGCTCTTTTACAGGATCGTGCAGAGGAATTTGGATCTTATCTGCAGGATAAAATCGCTCAGATCCGGGGCGAGTTAACCTCCAATTGGGTTAGTCCCGGCGGGATGACAGAGACAGGTCTTGAGACCGTTATTTGGGCTGAGTTTGATCCTGTGACCCCTGATGGCATGGACAGGATACTGGGGCAGCTGAATGCCACCACTTGTTTATTGGATCCATATCCCTCCTGTCTTGTATTGGCCTCCCGGGAGGTTGCACGAGGCTGGCTCCAGGGGATTGTCAATGCTTCTTTGAGTGAGGGGTTCTTGCCAACCGTCTTGAAAGAGCCCCTCCTCAAGAAGCCATCCCTGGATCCAGCTGTTTTATCCAACTATCGTCCGGTCTCCAACCTTTGCTTTTTGGCGAAGGTTGTCGAGAGTGCCGGGGGCACGACAGTTCCCCCAGCACCTGGAGGAAACTGCCTAACTAGACTCACGCCAGTCCGGCTTCCGACCTGGGTACAGCACGGAGACGGCATTGGTCGCATTGGTAGATGATCTCTGGAGGGCCCCGGGATAGAGGTTGTTCCTCTATCCTGGTCCTGTTAGACCTCTCAGCGGCTTTTGATACCATCGACCATGGTATCCTATTGCACTGGCTGGGGGGGTTGGGGTTAGGGTTGGGAGGCACCGTTTTACGGTGGTTCTCCTCCTACTTCTCCGCCAATTTGTGTTGGCAGGGGGGCAGAGGTCAACATTGAGGCCCCTTAGATGTAGGGTGTTTCAGGGGTCGGTCCTCCCACCCCTCCTGTCCAACATCTACATGAAGCCGCTGGGTGAGAACATCCGTGGTTTTGGGGTAGAGTTCCATCTGTATGCTGATGACACCCAGCTGTACATCTCTACCCCTAACTATCCCAACGATGACGTGATGTCCCAGTGCTTGGAAGCCATGTGAGTCTGGATGGGGAGGAGTGGGCTCCGACTCAACCTGTCCAAGACTGAATGGCTGTGGCTCCTGGCGCCACGACATAGCCAGTTAGTTCCATCTTTGACTATTGGGGGCGAATTATTAGCCCCCGCAGAAAGGGCCCAAAACTTGGGTGTCCTCCTGGACTCTCACCTGTCCTTAAAGATGACCACCTGATAGCCGTAGCCAGGGGGGCCTTCTATCAGGTTTACCTGATATGCCAGTTGCGCCCCTTTCTGGATCGTGGTGCCCTACATACAGTCACTCAAGCTCTCGTCATTTCCCGCTTGGACTACTATAATGCTCTCTACATGGTGCTCCCCTTGAGATGCACCCGGAGGCTCCAGTTAGTGCAGAATGCGGCCGCGCAGGTGGATCTTGGGAGCCTCAAAATACTCCCATATAACACCTCTCCTGCGCGAGCTGCACTGGCTGCCTGTGGCCTTCCGGGTGCGTTTCAAGGTCTTAGTGACCATCTTTAAAGCGCTCCATGGCAGCAGACCTGGCTACTTACAGGACCGCTTACTACCACATACCTCCACTCGACCCGTCTGCTCCCACAGGGAGGGCCTCCTTAGGGTGCCATCTGCCGGACAATGTGTAACCTCCGCTGTGACTATTTTAGATAGCTTCTATTTTAGGGGGATTTTAATTTGGTTTTAGCGCAGGATGGGTATTTAATAAGTTTTTAAATTTTATATTTGTTTTTGTATGTATTTTAAATTCCTGTGCGCCGCCCTGGGTCCTCTTGGAGAAGGGCGGGATATAAATCTAATAAAATAAAAATAAATAAATAAATGCCGGCTGGCAACTTCCAGGGGAAGATCCTTCTCTGTGGCAGGTCCCACCCTCTGGAACAACCTCCCCCCAGATCTCCGCACAATCACAGACCTTCGCCTCTTCCGTCGGACATTAAAAACTTACTTCTTTCATTTGGCCGGCCTGGCATAGCTGGTACAGCTATTACTATTTTAATTGGATTTTAATTAACATTTTAGCACAGGTCTAATCTTATTTAATCTTAATTTTAACTATATGATTGTTTGTACTTTTATATTTTATAGCTCCTGTGCACCACCCTGAGTCCCATGTCGGGAGATAGGGCGGTATAGAAATGAAATTAAAGTTAAAGTTAAAGGGTGAGAGGAAAGAGGCTCTTCCCTCATAGGGTGGTGTGGCCCTATCTTCCCCGGGTCTCAACTTGTTTGTGGCCTGCTGTCCTGGGTTTTGGAACCTTTCACAGACCAGGCAGGAGCTTCTCCCAGTCATGGAGGGACCTGTCGACTGAATTGGTGCCTTGAAGGCCTGCCTCTGACCTGCAACAGTGTGGTAGGCTATTGGGGAGGATGAATTGGCTCCGGCTACTGTGAAAGGTAGAGGGTGTTAGGAGTATACTCCCAGTGTTGATTAGGCAATATATATAAGCTATGATGAGAAATGGTCTTTGTTGCTTTAAATGTTTGAATGTAATCAGCAGCTGTAATTATATCCACAATAAGTGGAAGTCAGGAGAGTTCATTCTCTCTCTCTGCTCGATTGCTCTCTGCTCGCTGTGACTGACTGTTTGACTGACTGACGAAGAAGGAAGAATCGTGAATTGCGACCATAAGCACCATAAGCACCAGAAAACTAAGCACCTTTAAGACCAGAAAACTACTAGAAGTAGTATTTGCAGACTTAATAGGGCCAATGAAACCTCGTTTGGGGGGTGCCTGTTATGTGCTAAGCATTTTATGCCACTATTCTAGATATGGTTTTTGCTATTTGTTAAAGAACAAAACTGAAACATGCCAATAGTTCACTAACTGGGTTAAATTTGCAGAGAGAAAAACAAACCATAAGATAGTTACTGTAGTGACTGATAATGGTACGAAATTCATAAACTCCAATTTCGAAACTATGTTGCAAAAGGCTGGTATACAACATAAATGTTCTGCTCCTTATCACCCACAGCATAATGCATTTGTGGAAAGGAGAGGGCAAACATTGCAATCTATGGTTAGAACGATGATGCTGGATTGCCTGAATCATTGTGGGGAGAGGCAATGATGTGTGGGAACCATATTTTGAACAATGTTATTAACACCACAACTGGTGAATTGCCATTCACTAGGTGGCATGGCAAGAAACCAGACCTCAGCTACATACATACATTTCATGAGTTCATATTCCCTCGCAATTAAAACATAAAGGGCAAAAGAGCTCAACAGCTAATTTTTATAGGCTATAATTCTAACCACAGGTCCTACAGATTTTGGCAAAAAGGATCAACTAAGGTTGTTAGCAGTGCAAATGCCAAATTTATGGAAAATATTGGGTGGAATAGGTTAGATACAAGTAATGAAGTGATTATTGAAACCAAGCCAAGCACTACTGAAGATAAAGAGAAACCAGAATTGAATAATAAAGACGAGGTGTCTACTGAAGAGGAGGTAGTAGAGCAGGAACAGGTTAATGTAGAAAGTCCAGTAATAAGTCCTGAGTTACCAAGACGGTCAGCACAAGTAACTAGGCCACCTGATAGGTATCAGGCAACTATAGCTTATCAGGTTAACAAAGTTCCTGCAACGTACAATGAATTGACCACATTTCCTCTAGAACAGTGATGGCCAAAAGCACGAGCATGCGTGCTATGGTGCGCGCTCGTGTACCCACCTCATAATTTAATCCCACCCACCCAAAGCTGTGCCCCCTACACATGCACACATGACCTTGGCAGGGTTGAAACCAGGACAGGCCTTTCAAGATAAGTCAGATCTTTCCTTAGTTGTTTTTTTTTCATATTTATATCCCGCGCCCATCTCCCACAAAGGGACCCGGGGTGGCACACAGGAAAATTGAAAATACAAATATACAAAAATACAAAGACTCTTAAAACTATATTAAAACCCAACCCTGCGCTAAAAACATAATTAAAAGCCCCAAATTAAAACTTTGATCAACTAAAAGTCAGTTTGGTGTCGGGTAGTTCATGCAAGGCCGGCTAGTTTGTTCTAAGACTGAGGTTCCAGAAGGAGAGCTAGGTATTTTGGGGGAGGACCACCACCTTGGAAGCCTTGAGCCCTTCTGCTTCTTGGGGGAAATAGTTAAGATGTCTTGGAGATGGCCCCAATTAGGCCTATCAGCCTGGAAATGCCCTGCAAGAGGCCAGTTGAATAAGGTGGCTATTTCTATCAGAAACTCACAAGTTTCCAATGCTGAAGAGGGAGAAGCTGTAGTTCCAAGAGGCGCCCATGCAGCCCCCAGCAAAAAGAAAAAAGGAAACAAAAACCCAGGGCAAGATCTCTTATAAAAAGCAGGACCCCAGCTTTCCAATGAAGCTTCCCAAGAGTTCTAAAGTGAAACCTGTTAAATTTTATCAAAACGAATGGACGGACATACACACATACACATGCGTTTATCTTTCAGTTTTAGCAAGCCCCCAGCAAAAAACAAAAAACAAAAAAAAACCCCAAGACAAGATCACTTATAAAAAGCAGGATCCCAGCCCAGCTCCATTCTACAAAAAACACCCTCAGTTTGGCTCTTTCCAAGGAACCTTAAAAAAGGTTCTAAACTGAAACCTGGGGAATTGACTCCAGTCAAAACAAATGGAAACAATGCTCGACCCCCTTCCAAACGTCCCGGTGCTGCAAGCAGGAGAAAAAGGTGGGGGGGGGGAGCTCAAACGAGTTAGCAAAAGGCAAAATCCCACCTACCTGTAGAAATACTCAGGAACGTTTGGAGAGAACATTGCAGCCACAAATATCACACACACACACCCTTGCTGCGTTTATCTTTCAGTTTCAAAAGCTTCCAAAGAGTTTTAAAGTAGAACCTGGGGAATTGATTCCAGATCAAAACGAATGGAAACAATGATTCCCCCACCCTGCCAAACTTGCAAGCAGGAGAGTTGCAAGCAGGAGATGAAGGGGGGAGGGAGGGAGAGAGCAATCTCAAGAGATTGCAAATGGCAAAATCCCACCTACCTGCAACAATAACCGGGAACGTTTGGAGAGAACACCGCAGCCACAAAATCAGTCACACACACACTTGCATTTATCTTTCAGTTTTAGGCAGCCTAGCTAATCTTTATTCTCTCATGCTCTTTTTAACTTTTAAAGTTGTTTTTTTAACTGACAATTTACAAAACAACGGGATCACCAGCCACCTTAGCCAGGCTTGTTTATAACCAGATCAACCATTTGCCGGGTCTGGATCCAAGGGACTCCAAAAGGCAGCTAACTTAGGATTTGCTTATTGATCCAAAGAAGGAGGGGGGGTGGGGAAACAAACGGAACAGAACAAACTGAAAGGAACAGGGAAGATCCGAAACAGGAGAAGAGATCAGCTGAAGAGCAAAAGTGTCTCAAAAGAGGAAAGGCTTCTCAGAAAGGTCCATGCGGAGCTCGTCTGTTTCAAAGAGGTGGGCAGAAGGGAGTTTTCTTGTTTGCTATTCTGGCAGACATGGGACAAGGGGCGCTCCCCCCTTCCCTTCTCCCTCGGGCGAAGTATTAGGCTTCTGGAGGGAATAGCTGGCTGTTTGTGTGTGTGTGTGTGTGTGTGTATGTGTGCGCGCGCGCATGCGCCCTTATATTTTCAAAGGGGAACATTTGGCGTCTGGGAAAGCAGAAGGCTAAAGGGAACCGGAGGATGGAGGCTCCTCCAGCTCAGCCCGTGCCAAGCTGGAGCTCTCCACAGCAACTTACTTCTCCAAGAGGGCCATAGTTGGGCTGGAGTGAGGTGCAGCTTCCGTTTTGTGATCCGGAGCTTCTTGAAGCCTCCGAAGGCTGAAAAACTGCCCAAAATGAAGGCTAAAATCAGCTGGCCAGTGCGCACATGTGCAGCTGACATGGGAGGTGGCCTCGTGTGCCCCAAGAAATGGCTCTGCGTGTCACCTGTGGCACGCGTGCCATAGGTTTGCCATCACTGCTCTAGAAGATCAAAAAGCATGGAAAGTTGCGATGACTAAAGAACTTAAGTCTTTGCAAAATATGGGAATATATGAAAACACTATTTTACCTCCAGGTAAGAAAGCAATTGGTAGTAAGTGGATATATAAGATAAAAACTGGAGTAGATGGAGCCATAGCATATAAGGCTAGGCTAGTGGCTCAGGGATTTGACCAAACAGCCACAGACTATGATGAGATATTCGCACCTAGTTTAAAATCCATCACAGTTAGAGCCGCTCTAGTTTGGGCTGTGAAATACAAATATCTGATCAATCACTTAAACGTAGAAACAGCTTATTTACATGCACCATTACAACATACAATCTATATGAAGAAGCCAGTGGGATTTGAAGATAATGGTAAGTCTGAGTGTTGGATTCTGAGGAAGAGTCTTTATGGCTTAAAACAGTCTGGTTATGAATGGAACCAGTACGTGATCAAAGCATTAACTAGGATTGGATTTAAAGCTGGTTTAGCTGATCCTTGTCTGTTTAGAATGGAAAAAGATGGAAAAGTTTCATTACTTCTTCTATTTACCGATGACATGGTCTTGATTACTAAGACCGAACAGGAGGCTATTGATATAATTGAACAGTTGAGGAAACATTTCACTATAGAAAATCTGGGTGAAATATGTCAATATCTAGGATTAAAGATTGATAGAACCAGGGGAGGGTTTAAATTATCACAGACAGAGAAGATAAACAATCTACTGAAACAATTCAAGATAGAATGTAAACCTTCGAAGACTCCTATGAGCCAGGAGTTCAGTAATAGCAATGTACCAAGTGCTATGTTTGATAAAGGATTATATCAATCACTGATAGGAAGTTTGTCATATCTCAGCAATTGGTCAAGGCCTGATATTGCACACAGCGTGGACCAATTAGCTAGATACAATTCGGACCCTACTGAGAGGCATTGGCAGGCTGTGAAAAAGATTCTAAGGTATTTGAAGCAAAAGATGCACTATGGCATTGTACCTTGAATCTAATGATGAATTAAAGCTGACCGCATATGCTGATGCAAGTTTTGCAACAGATATAAACACAAGAAAGTCAATGTCTGGAATACCTGTATTTTTGGGTAAGGAATTAATTGGATGGAGATCTATTAGGCAGAAACATCTGAGTCTGTCTACTATGGAAGCAGAATTCTCCTATCTATTGTTACTATGTACTGATGTAATGTTACATCAGTACATATTTATTTATCTATTTATAACCATCTTTTTGCACCATATTTAATATCTTAACCTTTTATCCAGCGTGGTCTCTGTATTACCTAGCATGTACTCAAGGGCCTGCCTTCTCTCGCTGCGAGAGTCCCCCCTCTCACAGGTATGGCCCGCTGTGTTATCAAGGGCACACTTTGATGAGGGACTAGTAAGTCAGGAGAAGTGGCGAAAGCGCAGGTGTAGGGGTTTTTTAGTAAAAAAGCTGTTGTCTATTTTAGGGGGTACCAGGGAGGGGGGAGGGTATAGTCAGGTTGAGACTAGCAAGAAGGGAACGGGCCGAGCCAGCAGACAACGGAGGGAGGCGGATGGTTCCGCTAAGAGGGGGGATACAGGGGTCGTTTCCATGGAGGGCCTACCCATTGAGAGGGTGGCAGGGAGAGGCAGATCCGATGGGAGACAAGTTCTATCCTCCCGGTTGGGGGCACAAGGCCGATGGCTACAAACGGTCAAGTGCCACAACCCCCGCAGGCTAGGTGGTCAGGGAGTACAGAGCCAGGGCCTACGGCTGATGTTCTGCAATGCCAGGTCCGTGGTCAACAAAGCCCCCCTCATCCATGACCTCGTGTCAGAGGGGGAGCCGGACCTGGTAGGAATTGCGGAGACCTGGTTGGGCCACGAGGGAGGACTCCCCCTCATTGAAATGTGCCCACCAGGTTACCGCGCTTTTCATCAGCCTCGGGCCCTAGGCAGGGGTGGTGGGGTAGCGGTTATTATTAGGGAAGGTCTAGAGCCGAGAGAGACCATTGTGCCACAGACTACCGGTTGTGAGTCCCTCTGCGTGAAGTGGGGCCTAGGGAGGCAGTTGGGCTTGCTAGTTGTATACCTGGCCCCCCGCTATGTAACAGCAGCCCTGCCCGAGCTCCTCGAGGTGATCGCTATGATGGCAGTTGAGACCCCCAGACTTTTAGTCATGGGGGACTTTAATCTGCCATCGGCGGGCGAATCATCCGGGGTAGCTCGGGAGTTCATGGCTTCCATGACGGCCATGGACCTGACCCAACTAATTCAAGGCCCCACTCACGAGGGTGGACATACACCGGATCTCATCTTTGTCTCAGGCCAATGGAAGAGTGATCTGGGTATAGGGGATATAGTCATCACGCCCTTGTCATGGACAGACCACTCACTTCTCCGGCTCGACTTTCCAACCGCTGCCCCTCACCGCGGGGAGGCGGAACCTGAGTCACCTATTTGGTTCCGCCCCAGGCGCCTGATGGACCCTGATGGGTTCCAGACGGCGCTTGGGCCACTTCCTGTACCCCTGACCCGCGCCCCGATGGAGGACCTCGTGGCCGCATGGAATATTGCGACCACGGGAGCCTTGGATCGGGTCGCGCCCTTGCGGCCTCTCTTGTGGCGGCGAGCCACCCTGGCTCCTTGGTTTACCGAGGAGCTGAGGGTGATGAAACGCCACAAGAGATGCCTAGAGAGAAGATGGAGGGCTACCCGTTCTGAATCTGACCGGACACAGGTAAGAGCCCATTTACGGACTTACATTGTGGCGCTGAGAGTGGCCAAACGTCATCATTGTGCCACTCTCATAGCATCCGCAGAAAACCGCCCTGCCGCCCTGTTTAGGGTGACCCGCTCCCTCCTTCAACAGAGGGTGCGGGAAGTCCCGCTACAGGGTAGAGCAGAGGAATTTGTGATTTTTCTGCAGGAGAAAATCGCTCAGATACAGAATGAGTTAGCCTCCATTGATGGCCCAGTGGGATGCCACGAGACAGATCTTGTTTGGGAGGAGTTTGACTCCGTTACTTCCGAGGATATGGACAGGTTACGTGGGCGACTGCGAGCCACCACATGTTTATTGGACCCGTGTCCCTCCTGGCTTGTACTGGCATCCTGGGAGGTGACACGAGGCTGGCTCCAAGAGGTTGTCAACGCATCCTTAAGTGAGGGTGCCTTACCTGCTTCCCTAAAAGAGGCCATGGTGAGGCCCCTCCTTAAGAAGCCCTCTTTGTATCCAGCTTTATTAACCAACTATCGTCCAGTCTCCAACCTTCCCTTTTTGGCGAAGGTTGTTGAGAGTGTGGTGGCACAACAGTTTCCCCGTCACCTGGAGGAAGTTGATTATCTAGACCCGCGCCAGTCCGGCTTTCGGCCCGGGCATAGCACCGAGACGGCATTGGTCGCGTTGGTTGATGATCTCTGGAGGGCCAGAGATGGGGGTTGCTCCTCCATCCTGGTCCTATTAGACCTCTCGGCGGCTTTCGATACCATCGACCATGGTATCCTATTGCATCGGCTGGAGGGGTTGGGGGTGGGAGGCACCGTTTTACGGTGGTTCTCCTCCTACCTCTCTGGCCGATCGCAATTTGTGTTGGCAGGAGAGCAGAGGTCGACCTCGAGACCCCTCACATGTGGGGTTCCTCAGGGGTCGGTCCTCTCGCCTCTCCTGTTCAACACATATATGAAGCCGCTGGGTGAGATCATCCGTGGCTTTGGGGTAGAGTACCATCTCTACGCTGATGATACTCAGCTGTATATATCTACCCCAAGCCACCCCAACGATGCCGTAGCGGTGATGTGCCAGTGCCTGGAAGCCGTACGGATCTGGATGGGAAGTAACGGACTCAGACTCAACCCGACCAAGACCGAGTGGCTGTGGTTTCCGGCTGCCCGATTCAACCAGCTGATTCCATCGCTGGCCATAGGGGGTGAACATCTTGCCCCTGTGGATGGGGTGCGCAACTTGGGTGTCCTCCTGGATGCCCGGCTGTCCATGGAAGATCAAGTGACAGCCGTGGCCAGGAGGGCGTTTTACCAGGTTCGCCTGGTTCGCCAGTTGCGCCCCCTATTGGATCAGGACGCCCTTCGCACAGTCACTCATGCTCTCGTGACATCCCGACTGGACTATTGTAACTCTCTCTACATGGGGCTCCCCTTGAGGTGCACCCGAAGACTTCAGCTGGTCCAGAATGCAGCCGCGCGAGCAATAATGGGTACCGCAAGGTATACCCATGTAACATCGCTCTTGCGCGAGCTGCACTGGCTACCTGTCGTCTTTCGGGTGCGCTTCAAGGTGTTAGTTCTCATCTTTAAAGCGCTCCATGGCTCGGGACCTAGCTATCTGCGGGATCGGATTCTGCCACATACATCTTCCCGGCCGATTCGCTCCCACAGAGAGGGACTTCTCCGGGTGCCGTCCATTAGACTTTGTCAGCGGGCGACGCCCAGGAGAAGGGCCTTCTCTGTGGCGGGCCCAGCCCTCTGGAACGACCTTCCCCCCGACATTAGAACAACTACGGACCTCCGCTCCTTCCGTCAGAAATTAAAAACTCACTTTTTCTGCTTGGCCGGCCTAGGTTAGTCTCTACCTCAGGGGTTAGGGAATGTTAATTTTAAAATGGGGATTTTAGTGCAGGGACAGTTGATTTAATTTGTTTTTATTGTATTTATTTATGTATATATTTTATGTTGTTTTAGTTTTCCCTGTGCACCGCTCCGAGTCCCCCTGGGGAGAGGACGCGGTATAGAAAAATAAAATCAATCTATCTATCTATCTATCTATCTATCTATCTATCTATCTATCTATCTATCTATCTATCTATCTATCTATCTATCTATCTATCTATCTACAGTTATTGATAGATCTAGGAATTGAGGTAAATGATCCTATCACCAAGTTTGAGGACAACCAGGCAGCAATTCAAATGGCTACTAATCTGGCTGTAAAACCTTGGACAAAGCATACAGACTTGTGTAATTTGAATGTACAGGAGAGTATTGCTGCATTTTTCGGAGTATAAGACGCACTTTTTTTCCTCTAAAAAGAGGCTGAAAATCTGGGTGGGTCTTATACATTGAATACAGCAAAAAAATTTGCCTCCTGAAACCCCACCCTTCACTAAAATGGCCATGCGTATACCCTTATGGAGGCCTCTAGAGAGCTCCTGGGGGCTGGGGAGGGCAGAAATGAGCAAAAGACAAGGTGTTTTTGCCCCCCCCCCCAGCCCCCAAGCAGCCTCCATAAGGCTATGCATGCTATTTGTTTTACCCAAAAATGGCCCGTTTTCACAAAAATAACCAGGCCAATTTTCCTCATTTTGGACCCCTGCACCCCCCCCCCCCGGAGCACTCTGCAAGCCCCCCCCCCCAAGGCTATTCATGCCTTTTATTTGAAAAAAACGGGCCCATTTTGGGGCAGGTTTGCACAGTGCAAAAAGATTTTTTTTCCCCTTTCGGAAAGCTATTTAGTGATTGATGAGAATTACGTTGGTCAAGTGCTGTGCCTGCAGAAACAAAGATTTGTTCCAAAGGTGGTCAGTGATTTCCTTCTTCAGCACAGGGATAAATACACCTGGAAACATCTACCAACCTACCTACTCTCTCTCTCTCTCTCTCTACCTATCTACTGTATTTCTCTCTCTCTTTCTCTCTCTCTTTCTCTCTCTATTTTTCTCTCTCTATCCCTCTACCTACCTACCTATCTACACTCTCTCTCCCCCTACCTACCTACTGTATTTCTCTCTCCCCCCCCTCTATCTACTGTATTTCTCTCTCTCTCTCTCTCTCTTTCTCTCTCTCTATCCCTCTACCTAGTTATCTATCTACACACACTCTCTCTCCTTACTTACCTACCTATTGTATTTCTCTTTCTCCCTTTCCCTTTATCTACCTACCTACCTAACTACACACTGTCTCCCTAACCTACCTACCTACTGTATTTCTCTCTCTCTCTCCCTCTACCTACCTACCTACCTATCTACCTTACTCTCTCTCTCTCTCCCTACCTACCTACTATATTTCTCTCTCTTTCTCTCCCTCTCTATCTACCTATCTACTTTAAAAAAAATTGCCTCAAAACCTAGGTGCGTCTTATACTCTGAAAAATATGGTAAGAATAAGCTAGTAGCACTAGAGTACTGTATGTCAGAGGATAATATAGCCAACCATTTCACAAAGGCTCAGGGTGCTATTAAGCATAAAGAAAGTTGTGAAAGGTATGGACTGAAATTGTAAATATATATTGGCTACCCACAGGGGGGAATGTTAGGAGTATACTCCCTGTGTTGGGTAGACAATATATAAACCATGATGACAAATGATCTTTGTTGCTTTAAATGTTTGAATGTAATCAGCAGCTGTAATTATATCCACAATAAGAGGAAGTCAGCAGAGCTCATTCTCTCTGCTCAATTGCTCTCTGCTCGCTGTGACTGACTGTTTGACTGACTGATGAAGAAGGAAGAATCATGAATTGTGACTGTAAGCAATTGTTTGTTGGTTAAAGACTTTGTCTGATTCAATATCTACTATCACTGCTTGTGAAGCAGTAGTTTAGTTTTACACACCAGTAAAGCTACTTGTTTTTATTAACAGTGTCTGAGACTCTATTCGTGTGTATACTAGCAATGGGTTTTTCTCTAGCTGCACATTCTGCTGCAGAACTTTCTGTCTCCCAAAGGAGATATCCCCAACAGAGCGTGAAGATCCATGGAGCATAGTACCACCACCCCCTGGATCACAGCTTCCACCGGGCTGCACTGGCCCTGCTGGCTGGGGCTGCGGGCAGTTGGGAGAGTGGCCTCCTTGGCACCTCATTTCGTCCAGCGATGGCTTTGGCAGTCACAGCTCACCCACTGAGGTCCTACAGGAAGACTCTCAGGTCTCAATCATGGGTCATTGAGTGGGAGAAATTGGTTGATCCCAACTCACCTGGAGTTGACGAATGTCACCATCCCCTTTAGGTGATGGTTATCAGTTCCCTTGGCAACACCTCTGGTAGGATTTTCACTGGACCTTGGGATGAACTGTGGGGCCAGATACCTTCTTCCTCTCAGCCTGGGCTTCTCCGGGTCAGCATCCAGGCACTGGACACTGGCAGCATGCTTTCCAGAAGAGCATTCTCCACTGCCACTTTGGCCACCAGGGGACTTGTTCAGGCACCCCTCCAGCTTCATCCACTTCACTCCCTTCCTGCTCTATTTCTCCATCATCTCTGAGTCTTCCGATCCCTGGGCTCATGACCTCAGAATGTAGCTCTTGTTGGACCAAAGTTTTTGGAGTACTGGCTTAATGTCAGCTTTCAAATAATGCATCCCTCACAAATAGAACTCCAAGACATTTCCTTTCCTCAAAGAACAAATTTATTTAGATACATCATCTTACCACGAACTGGTGAAAAGCCAGTATTAAAGTTCCCGGGCTTTTCACCTCACTATAAATAATAGTTTTTCCAAAACAATATGTCACATTGTCCAATCAGGATGAGATCTGGTTGCTTGGCTACTTCACTCCTCCTCCTTCGGTCAGCCAGATATTGTACTGTAGCTGACTCATCAGCCACCTATGTTGTTTTGGCTGAAGACTCCATCCACATCAGCTCTCCCCCCTTCTGTTCCCAACTGTGTCAAACTGAATTCATGTTAGCATAACCTAGAGTACAAACAATCCCACAACCTGATCAAATTTAGTCTTGACAGTATTTGTTTATGTCTGTGTGTGAATTTAAAATAAATAAATTAAAAAATAAAGAATGATCACTATCATAGAGTTACAACAGACAACCAACCAATCACAGATATGGATACAGCCGCATACATGCAAAAGGGAGAACTGCTGAATATCAAGAAAACCTGTAGTGTTGTAAACACAAGTCTAATTCTATTAATTGGCAATTTTAAAAAAATACTTCTAAAATATAACAAAAAAGGATAAACTATGAAAAAACAATTACAAAAAGCTGTGAATGTGATGCACAATAGTACAGTGGATTCCCTAATATACAGAAACCTGATATACCACTCTAATTGTATTACTACCAAAGACCCCAAAATAAATTTAGCCAAGGAACTCAACAAGAAACTTAATCATGACATAGATGAAATTAAACAATCCATCTATTTACCAATACAGTGTCTGGGAAAAAATCAAAGTTCTAACAACTGAGAAATATGAAATAATGTGTTATTTGATGTTACTGCACTCTTCATACTGATTGATCAATTGTAATATTCCTACAAAACATACATAGCAGAGTACAAAAAAACCCCTAAATACCAAGAGTTAAGGAATTTGCAGATTTTTCCTTAACTGCAGACTTTTAGTTTGATGGCAAAATATACAAACTAATCAGGGGAACTCGATTGATTGATATAGCAGATGATTCACAGCAGAGACAGTGATGCAACATCTGGAAGCAACTGTTAGCAACTCTGGGTTCAGAACCAGTGTTACAACTCTGGTCCCGTAACCAGTGTTAGGAAATAAATGCGGAATAGTGTAATACACCAGACAGTAAAGAGATACGTTGCTTTAACCACACACAAACTTTAAAACTCTGATAGTAAGAAAATAAATAGTCCTTACTTTGTAGCAACTAAAATACTTCTTCCGACCAGTGATACTAACTTCTCAAAACAGTAACAGTCCTTCACCAAAACACAGAGTTATCTTACAGTGATGCAAAACAAATACTTCTTCAGTCTTCAACTCCTCAGCAAACAGTAAGAACAGGAATCAAATGGAATTGAAAAGGGATGGATTGTGTTTCTGAGCTTCCTTATATGGTAGAGCTGAGAAGCACAGCCAATCAGAATTCAACAGTAGTAGTTGTAGTTGTTTTTTTTTAAAGTTTTATTGGGTTTTAGAATTTTTTTACAAATAGGGTAAGGGTATGGTGTGAGAAAAATATTGTGAGAACTTTCACATCGAAGTTGTTGATCCCTTCCGAGGCTTCATAACAAAATATAGATAATACATAATTTTCAGTTGTACTACAAAGTGGAAAGAAATGCAAATATATCATTGTAAAATCTATGCTAACAATCATGTATAAATATCCAAACAAAAGTTAAACTGTACTAAAATAAAGTCACTTTTGAGATCTAAGTCTTTTGGCAATTGTATCTTCTTCTCCCTGGCCCCCAGTGGGCGGGGCCGCGGCACCCTCTGCTCCCCCATTTTCATCCTCCAGGATTGAGGAATGTTTTTTAAGAAAGGCTTCCGCCTCTGCAATTGTTTTAATTCTTACTCTTACTCCCTCCCAGAACACCAACATTCCCTCTGGCACCACCCACTTGAACCAAACCCCCTGCTTAAATAATCTTTTAGACAAGAAGGAATACTTCCTTCTTACGTCTCTAATCTTTTTCGGGATCTGCTTCAAGATGGCAATCTCTTTCTGCTGGTAAATTAAAGGACTGACTCTGCGCCCTCAGGATCCTTTCCCTTGTCGACCTCCTTACAAATTTAATATGGATCTCTCTGGGTACTTCATTTATCCTGGCATATGCTGAATTTATTCTATATATCAGATCTATGTCCCCCCTAATATCTTCTTTAGGCTTTTGTACATAATCTGCTAAAATTGTGCACATTAAATCAGTTAAATCTTCACCGCTTGTCTCAGGAACATTCTGAAATCTTAAAAAATATGACATCCTTTCAAAATCCATCCTAGACATATGACCAGTTAAATCCCCTATTTCATTATTAATACTTTTAAGCTCTCCCCTTGTCCCAGCCAACCCCACCTCCAGCTCATCAGTCTTTTGCGTATTTTCCATTAATTTCTTCTGTACCTCCAAAAGTTCCAATTTGGAACTGACATGATCCTTTCTCATTTCTTTGATTTCTTTCATAATGTTCTGAAGTGTTTCATCCATTGCTGCTAATTGAGCATCCGTATCTGATTTTTCAGGTAACATCAAGGTAATTTTAGGTTGATGCGTCTGCTTCTTTGAAGCCATGATGAAAGATTTAAGTCTTTGTCAGTAAAATGCCGTTTGCTGAAGAGGAGTCAGTGAGACAGAGTATGAGCAAATTCCAATAAACAAAATCACAATTTTGTCCAATTTGAGTCCAGAGAGAAACCAATTTCTTCAAGCAATCAAATAAAAAGAAAAAGAAGAAGGCACTTCAGGGAAGGGTCCAATTAATCATTTAATTGGACCCTACATCATCATACATCCCTTAGACCGATACGCTCCCACAGAGAGGGCCTCCTCAGGGTGCCGTCGGCCGGACAATGCCGACTGGCGACACCCAGGGAGAGAGCCTTCTCTGTGGCGGGACCAGCCCTTTGGAACGACCTGCCCCCTGAACTCTGTACCATCTCTGACCTCCGCCTCTTCCGCAAGTGTCTGAAGACACATCTATTCCAACTAGCCGGCCTAGCGTAGTCTCTAATACTGACTGGTAGATAGTTTTTAAAATGGGGATTTTAATTCGGTTTTAGCACAGGTTTTGAGTTGAATAAGTTTAAAAAAAAAGTTTTATATGTTTGTATGTTTTTAATGTTCCTGTGCGCCGCCCTGGGTCCGCTTGGAGAAGGGCGGGGTATAAATTCAATAAATACAAAAAAAAATAAAAATTTACATGCAATCATTAATAAAGAGAGAAAGACAGTCCCGAGCACAAGGGAATGTCAGCAGTTTTCCATGAAAAGTATGTCTCCTGAGAACAAAGGAACGCCATCTTCCCCCGCCCATCTGGAAGCCACCGGGAATTAGCAAGTAAAAATTGTTTCTTTGTTGCCAGACTTCGATACTAAGTATCCAACGGTCATTCCGGAAAGACTTTCACTATCGTTTAAAAAATTCGGATGGTGATTTCTGCGCTTCCTCAAGCCTGAGGAGCATTGTTAAAACGCCGCTTTTTTTCCAATCAAAGGTTTTTTTTTACAAACTCCCCCCTCCATCTTCTTTCAAGGCAAAAGTTGCAAGCAATAAAATAAGTTCACTCACAATCCACTCTATAGCCAGGAGTCTCGGTGTTGCCTCCAACTCCAGCGATTCAGCCCTCTCGAAAGCAATTAAATGTTCTGATCCTCCATCGGCAAAGGGAACCAAGCCCCCCCGCAGCATGTTCTCCCACGCCTGGGTCGAAGACAAGGACCCCCCTCGACCGCCGTTGGGATGGGGAGATTCCCAGCAAGCCGACCGTACAGCGGGAGTCCTTTAGAAGGAACTCCCTGCCCGTTAGGGGCCGTAGAAGGAACAAAACGGCGGACGAGTCCCAAGACTCGTCCGTCACCTCCGGGAAACCGGAAGGAAGTCAGTAGTAGTTGTAGTTCTTAAAGCTACATATACTCTTTAAGAATACTGGCTTATATATATTGTCAACCCAACATAGGGATACGTATCCTAATATACTCCCCCTTGGGTTGATCAATATATATTCACATCCTTAAGCCATAAGCATCACAACACTCCTTGTGCTTTATTGCTCCTTGAGCCTTAGTCAAATGGTCAGCTACATTATTCTCTGACATACAGTAAACAAGTTTTACCATTTCATCCTTTATACACTCTCTTACATTCAAATACCTAACTCTAGCAATAACTGCTTTACACTTCAGAACCAGATAGTCTCAACCCATATAGACTCTTCTTTAACAACCAAAAGTGATATTGTTTATCTTCTTCATAACCCATTGGCCTCTGCATATATATCGTATGCTTTAATGGTGCATGCAGGTATGCTGTCTCCACGTACAGATGTTTGACGACATATTTGTGTCTAGCTGCCCACACTGCTGCCCTGAGAGTAGTTGCCTTTAAACTTGGTGCATACACTTTGTTATAATCAGTTACAGACTGATTAAATTCCTGTGCCACCAATCTTGCTTTATATGTAACCTCTCCTGATATTCCTGTCTTCATTTTATATATCCACTTGGAAGCTATTATGTTTTTCCCATGTGGTATTGCAACTGTCTCATAAACTCCCAGATTCTTCAATGATTTCAACTCCTTCTCCATTGCAGCTCTCCACACCTTCTGATCTTCCTTTGGATATGTTATTAATTCAGTGTATGTTGCAGGAACCTTTGTTGTCTGATAGACCATAGTCGCCTGGTAACGATCAGGTGGCCTGGTTTCTCTTTTTGACCTCCTCAGCAGTTCAGGACTTGTGGATGGACTCTCCACCTTTATTTGTTCCTGCTCTCCTACCTCTTCTTGAGTAGTCTCTACTGAATTTTCCTTCTCTACATGTGTATTGTCAGTTTGTGATTCAAAAATTATTTCTTTTCCATTCTTCAGTTTATCCCAGTTCAAATGTTCCATGAACTTTGCGTTAGCACTGTGAACCACCCTCGTTGTGCCTTTCTGCCAAAACTTGTATGATTTATGGTTTGCATTGTAACCAACAAAGATTAACTGTTGTGCTCTTCTTTGCCCCTTCTGTCTTAACTGTGATGGTTTATGCACCAATGCTGGTGACCCAAACGTGTGAATATAACTCAGATCAGGTTTTCTGCCATGCCATAATGTGTATGGAATTTTTCCTGTAGTAGAATTCACAACGTTGTTTAGAAGACTATTAGCACATAACATGGCCTCCCCCCACAAAGCTATCGGTAAACCTGCATCAGCTAACATGGTCCTTACCATAGCTTGCAGAGTTTGACCTCTCCTCTCCACGTGTGCGTTGTGAGTTGGCCGATATGGAGTAGAACATTTATGTGTGATCCCCATTGTATCTAACATGGTTTGAAACTTGTTATTCACAAACTCTGTTTCATTATCAGTGACTATTGTTACAAGTTTTCCCTTTGTTTTTCTCTCGGCAAACCTTATCCAGTTCCTAAACTTCTCAAATGTTTCAGTCTTGTTTTTAAGCAGATAGCAAAACCCGTATCTGGAATAATGATCAACTATGCTGAGTACATAGCAAGCTCCCCCTAAACTAGCCTTCATTGGGCCTATTAGATCAGCAAACACTACTTCCAGTGGCTTCTTCGTTTTGAACCCATCTAACCTGTTTGCAGGGGTTTGTTTGCTCTTCTCCTTGTTACACACATTACAATTCAGATATTTGTCACATGGTTTCAACCTCAACCCATTAACCAGTTTTGATGTCTGTTTCAACTTTTGAAAACTAATGTGCCCCATACGTCTGTGTAGAAGGTGAATGCACTCATCATGTGGCCTTACGTTTGAGCATACAGCATTTGCTACATGATGATCAGTTAACACATATAAACCATCTTTCAGTTTTCCAGTAACCTTGGTTCCACCCTTCTCTATCAAACACTCATTCTCCTTGAAAGTTACTGTATATCCTAGCTTAACCAGCGCTCTAACAGACAGTAAATTAAACTTTAGCTTAGGAACATACTGCATATGCAATTCCTCCTGTACATATTTACATTTAGCCATTCCTTCCCCAACTGCTTTTAACTTCCATCCATTGGCTAAAGAAACCTTGTTACTTGATGAAGACATTTTTCTAAAATTCCCTCTATCTCTAGTGATACATAGTGAAGCTTCACTATCAATAACCCACAAATCGTGGTTCACTGATGCCTTACTAGAGGTAGTTACATTACATTTGTGTTTTCTCTCTCTAACCATGGTTTGTGGTTTACATCTTTTACAAAGCTATATGGCCCTTTTCCCCACAATTATAGCATTTTACAGTATACACATGGTTATTTACATTTACATCCACAGTTTCTGGCTCAGCTCTAAGTTGTTGCCTTTCCACTCGCCGTCTTGACTCTTCTAACAGACACGAAAAGACATTGGCTAATGTAAGTTCTTGTTGAGGCAGCACTTCAAATGATGTTACTACAGAGTCGTAGCTTTGATCCAGTAATGATAGTAGTATGTACACCTGGTGCTGTTCTGTAAAATTCAGTCCCTTTTCTTGCAAATCTTGAAACATGTCCTTCATGCAGTTAATATGAACTAACAAGTCTCCTTCCTTGCTGAGATTTGTCCTAAACAGTTTTTGGGTTAAATGTATGTGTGCTCCCACAGTGTCACGAACATACAGTCTCCTTAAATTGTCCCTGTTGTAGTTTGCAAGGAGAGAAAGAGAGTCCAATCCAGGTTGGTTCTTTAATAAGCCATTTATTGGCGGAGCAGTTAAAGAACAACCGTAACCGAAGCTAGTTTAAAAGGCAGGGGGAACCTCCCCACTTGACAGCCCCTTATACAACGCTGCCAAACAGAGAGCCAATCAGGCAACCTGGCGACTCAACCCCAGCCAGCCGCACCCGAACCAATCAGGCGCGACCGGCTGTGGCCAAGCCCCCCCAAGGAAAGAGAATGGAAAAGACTTGCAGCTGGTCATACATCGAGACCTCAACACTCCTTCCCCCCTAGTGAGCACGCATGCGTACTTACTTAAATAGGCGGGATGGCGCCGGACCCGCCCCAAACGCCTCAGATCCAATGGGGAGCCTGGCGAGGTAGGGCATCCACCTGAAGGCTCCTCCCTAACGGGGGTGTTGCTCCGGCTGACGTCACCAAGGCCTTCTGATGGAGGTGGAGCCGGCGAAACAGATGAGTCTGGGCGGGGTGGCGCGGTACTCGGATAAGAGGATTCCGACGGCTGCCGGGAGGCAGTCGCCGGGTAAGGAATGTGTTGTGACTCAAGAGCCTCATAGTCTCCCACGGATTGAGTCAGTGGTAGAGGAGTATGCCAGAAAACAGCGTCCATATAAGGGAGACCTGAACTCGGGAAAGTCTTACACAAATTTAGAAGACCCACAGATTGGAGCGAAACAGGTGACCCTTCAGGGGCCACTGGGTGAGCCCGGCCTGATGTAGAGAGGGCCAAAGATGGAAGGCGGCGCCTTAGCTGATCCAGGTGGCGCCGCCACTCACTGCCATCTGGCAGCCCGACCCTATAAGAACAGGGACCCATTAAGTTCATGATAATGGCAGGGACACACTTAGGATCCCCGGAGAAATTTTTCGCATAAACCGGATCCCCCACCCGAAATAAGCGGGAGGGGGAGCCCCCAGGTTGCTGGGCTGCACTTCATTATAGAGGGGGTGCAGCCTGTCCAAGGTTGTCCACAGACCCTTCAGAAGCTCGGCGGGGCTTTTCCCTGACACCGGGCAAGGGGTGGAATGCTGACCCAAAAGGTAAGCAGCCACCCTTGCGTGCCAATCGCCCTTCTCTATTCTGCCGAGGGCCTCCTTGGCCGAGCAGACTGCACGCTCCGCCCAGCCATTAGAAGCAGGATGGTAAGGAGCAACGGGCGTGTGGCGAATTCCCTGAGACGCCAGGAACTCCTGGAAGGCTGAGGACTGAAACTGGGGGCCGTTATCGGACACCACAGTGTCTGGCAGCCCATGCGTCGCAAAAAGGTGGCGCAGGGCCCGGACTATGCTCTCTGCTGTGGTGGAGGACATGAGGATGACCTCCATCCAACGGGAATAAGCGTCCACCACCACCAGGAATGTCTGTCCGTGAAAAGGGCCTGCAAAGTCGATGTGAATACGGGACCAAGGACTCTCGGGGATGTCCCATTCCCTGGGCGGGGCTGCAGGAGGGGTGGGACGCGAGCCCTAACAAGCAGGACAGGCTCCTACGCAGGCAGCTACATCCACATCCATGCGAGGCCATCAGACACAGCTACGGCCCAAGGCCTTCATCCTAGCTATGCCCGGATGGTTCGCATGGAGCAAACCATAAGGGGAGGCATTGCATGCTAACGTCAGGGGCAGCCCGTCACTATATTGGACCAGGACAGCCTCTGACGTCAGCATGGCTTTGACAGCTGCGAACGCATGCACCTCACGGCTGCCCCACCACCAGGCCGCGGATCGGTCGAGCAACCGATGAAGCGGCTTGGCTAGCGATGCCTTATAAGGAATAAAAGACACATACAAATTCAATAAGCCCAAAAACGCCTGCAACTCCGCCTTAGTGACAGGCGTGGGGGCATCCTTAATGGCCTTAACCTTAGAGGGAATGGGGTGAATTCCCTGGGCGTCGATCAAGAAGCCCAGGAATTCAACCTGCGGCACAGCAAATTTACATTTGCTGCGCTTAAGTTTCAAACCTGGCCCCCTAAACACAGTAAGGACCTTCCGCAATACCTCGGCGAGCCCTGATAGACTGGAAGCAGCTATCAGGACATCGTCAAAGTAAGGGACCACGCCTGGGAGCCCATGGAGCAAGCGCTCCATGAGGCTCTGAAAAATCCCTGGGGCAACGGAAACGCTGAATTGAAGATGGCCTCGATGAGTGACAATAGTCTGGGCCTCTGCAGCTTCGTCATCCACTGGGAGCTGCTGGTAGGCCTGCGCCATATCCAGTTTCATGAAGATACAACCCTGCCCTAAGGAATGTAGCAGGTGCTACACCACAGGCACTGGATATGGGTTTGCCTGAAGTCCTTGGTTGATCGTTGACATAGTCGGCGCAGATGCGAATAGATCCATCAGGCTTAATAGGGACCACTATTGGGGTCTCCCATTTGGCTTGATCGATGGGCTCCAGTACGCCCTGCACCACTAGGCGGTCCAACTCCGCCTCAACCTTGGGCTTCAGAGCAAACGGCAGCCTGCGAGCCTTAAAATGGATAGGCGCAACCTGGGGGTCGATGTTCAAAGAAACGGGAGTCCCCTTGTACGCCCCCAACCGCCCATCGAAGATGTTGGCAAAATCGGCCAGCACATCCTCAATGGGCGATTCCAAGGGCACCCGATGTACCCCCTGGACTGAAAGTCCCAAGGAAGGGAACCAGTCCAAGCCAATCAAGGCAGGAAGAGGCTGCTCAACTACTAAGATGGGTAATGAGCCATGGAAAGGGCCGTAGTCGACTCTAAGGGAGCATAGCCCCAGGGTGGGAATAGAGACGCCCTGGTAATCCCTCAAAATGACTGGGGAAGGGGCAAGGCTTCCCACCTGTAAGGAAGGACACAACTAAGACAGCTGAGCCCAGGAAATAAGGGACCGGGACGAACCTGAGTCAACCTCCATCTCCACAGCCACCTCCTCGAGCTTAACAGAGATCGTAAGTCGCGTACTATCAGCCGAGGCCTTGCAGACCAACTCCGAAACCTCGGTAAGGGCGTAGCAGGCAGCAGGCAGCAGCTGGCGAGGAGCTGAATGACGGGACGGTGCAGACTGGCGAGGCTGAGCAGGCAAGGTGGCTTGAGGAGGTAGAGCAGCTGCTGGAGCAGACAAGGGTAGAGCGGCGCGACAAACCCGGGCAAGGTGGCCCTTTCGCAAACAGCGGCGGCAAAAACCTGTTCTGAAAGGGCAATCAGGGCGACGATGGTCACCCCCACAGCTGAGACAGGAAACAGCAGGGTGACAAGGAGCCGGAGGGCGGGCAGTCCTGCGGGCAACGACCCACAGACTGTCGACATGATCCTCAAGGTCGGGGTCTTCCAAAGGAGTAAAATCCTCTATAAGACAGGTCTGGGGTGACGGGGTATGCGGCGGCTGGAAACGGAACATCTCCGCCGTGGAACATTCTGAGAGCTCAGCCGCTCGGGCTTCTTCCACAGCCTGTTCCAGTGTGACCTCAGACTTGGCAAGGAGGCACCGCTTAAGATGAATGTCCCGCACCCCGCAGACGAATTGCTCAACCAGCGAGTCTTCCAAGAGGGCCGCTGGAAATTCGCACGGTATCACCGCCGCGCGAAGGGATTGCAAAATGTCGGCTATAGTCTGTAAGGGCAGCTGCAGGCATTGTCGAAAAGCATAGCGACGAGCAATTTGGGACGGCGTTGGTGCATAGTGGCTCTGGAGCCGTGCAAGGAGGGTATCCCACGGTACTTCATAAACAGCTGCCGGGGCTGCAACATTCCTCGCGGTTGCAAATAAGTCAGGGCTTCCACAGCTGAGAAAATAACTCAATTTCCTTGCCGGGGAGAGTTCACCAAAATCATTGGGTATCAAGAAATACTCAAAACGTGCCAAAAACGATGCCCACAGCTCTTTAACAGCGTCAAAGGGCGTGAATGTGGGCATGGAAGTCATTTTGGCTGTACCGCAAGAAAACAAGGGAACAAGAAGTGCTTCTTTCTTTGCAAGAAAAGAAAGGGAAAAAAACCCCAAACCTGGATCCCACCTTCGTTGCCAGTGTTGTAGTTTGCAAGGAGAGAAAGAGAGTCCAATCCAGGTTGGTTCTTTAATAAGCCATTTATTGGCGGAGCAGTTAAAGAACAACCGTAACCGAAGCTAGTTTAAAAGGCAGGGGGAACCTCCCCACTTGACAGCCCCTTATACAACGCCACCAAATGGAGAGCCAATCAGGCAACCTAGAGACTCAACCCCAGCCAGCCGCGCCCGAACCAATCAGATACGACTGGCTGTAGCCAAGCCCCCCGAAGGAAAGAGAATGGAAAAGACTTGCAGCTGGTCATACATCGAGACCTCAACAGTCCTAGCATCTTGCAGCAGAAAGTTCACCCTGAATATGGAGTAGCTGGGAATCATCAAGTGTTAAGCCTATGATGCATAATGCCCTTTCGTTGCTTTGCTTAAACTCTGCAAGTTTTCTGGCATCATCGTCATTATCCTCCCTCCAGGCAGTCACATCCAGTGGATTCGCCACAACATCCCAACAGTAGACTGCACTTGGTGGACCAGGAAACGTAGTTGGTGCCATCCAGCCGACTAATAACTGACAAATTTGGACCCTGGACTTCTGCCATCTTCACCAGAGTAGTTTGTTGTGTTTTAGCATCTCTTCTATAACTGTAACCGGTATTACACTGCGTAGCCTGGGCCCATAACCAATATTAGCAACTCTGGGTTCAGAACCAGTGTTACAACTCTGGTCCCGTAACCAGTATTAGGAAATAAATGCGGAATAGTGTAATACACCAGACAGTAAAGAGATACATTGCTTTAACCACACAAAAACTCTAAAACTCTGATAGTAAGAAAATAAATAGTCCTTACTTTGTAGCAACTAAAATACTTCTTCCGACCAGTGATACTAACTTCTCAAAACAGTAACAGTCCTTCACCAAAACACAGAGTTATCTTACAGTGATGCAAAACAAATACTTCTTCAGTCTTCAACTCCTCAGCAAACAGTAAGAACAGCAATCAAATGGAATTGAAAAGTGATGGATTGTGTTTCTGAGCTTCCTTATATGGTAGAGCTGAGAAGCACAGCCAATCAGAATTCAACAGTAGTAGTTGTAGTACATAAAGCTACATATACTCTTTAAGAATACTGGCTTATATATATTGTCAACCCAACATAGGGATACATATCCTAACAGCAACAGTACACCCACATATACAACTGTGGCTCTATTATGTGGATAACATATATGTCATAATCAAACAGAAGAGTTAAAAAACTATCAACAATACCTCCAAAGAAATGAAATTTACAAGAGAAAAGGAAAACATTAATAGAATATCCTGTTGGATATTGTACTTAGACAGAAAACAAATAGCAAAACAGCAAATCTAAACATATTATAAATTGTTATTCTAGTCAACTACCCAACTATCTCAAAAATAACACAACATCCCTGAAAAGAAAGCTATTCTGAAGAATCCTTTAAAGGCAACCAAATGACATTGCAGTAACCCAGAAATCCAAAAAACAGATTACCTACTGCATACGGGTTGGGATGACGGCACTGTGTTTTGGTTGTGTTGGTAGACACGTTTTAATGAAGTTGTATGTGGATTGAATTAAAAAATTGTAAATACAGTATAAGACTACCTCTTGCAGACATCAAAAGCATCTCAGAAACACCAATAGATTCCTACAACACCTTCCATCATCATAGCCCATAAACAGCAAAATTCTTCCAATGCACATTGAAAGGCCTGGTTATCAATGAAGACAAAGCAAGAATTAATTACAGTATACAATATTTGGACTGTAAAATCACTGTGTAGAACCAATAGACAGAAGACCATATCAGCAAACATCAACCAATAGTCAGAAGACATGATGAATATTATTTTTACAGCACATAGACAATTTCAATCACAATTTTATCTAGAAAGTTGTAGACATTTTTACATCAGATTGCATGAAAGAGAATTCCTATAAGTTTGGTTCTCTGACAAATTAGCAATCAGATGACATACAGTCATAAAATCCTGTTTATAAACTTTTCAAAGGGAATGATCAAAGACCAAAGGGAGGAGCCAAATTCATTGTCCCATAACACTCACTTGTTAACACAGGAACCAACACCTAATTTCCACCATAAGGATCAGATTCTCAGTAAAACAAATGCAGTCACATTGTCACAGTGAGTTTGAAAAACTAATTCACAGTATTTATGGAATCTCATTGCTGGATCTTTAAGACTTGGAAACAACCTGAGAGAATAAGGATGACATCTTGGATTTTTTGGGCAAAGATTTGATGGTTTTAGGTAGGCTCCATTTTGGGCCTAACATATGTTTAAAGCTTTTATGGAAAATCACCGTGAGCAAGTTATGGTGACCTGATCAGAAATAACTTGGAGACTTTCTTTGTAACTGGGAATAACAGGATATGTTGTTCAGGAAGCCGATAATCACCTTATTGTTTAATTCTGGGAATACAGGATCCCCTAGAACATTTGGTGTGTTTCGTACTTTTCACATTGTGAAACACATTATGTTTTGAGCACGCAATTTGGTTTTTGTGTATTCAAGTTATGACTCATGTGATACGTCAGCTCATGTATTTAAGGTACCACCCTGTACCTGGATTCTCATTTTCATTGTGCATGGGAATCCATTAGCTAATGTTATTAAACTGCTGTTTCCTTTTGCCATAAGTCTCCGTGATCATTTTTAGATATGCGGAAAAAATATCTGGGATATTTTTCTCACAATTTGGGGGCCTCTTGTCGGGATCAGGACTTCTGTTCCGGGGAGGAGGTCTGACATACCTTTGGAGACTGGCCGCATTTCCATTTTGAAGTGTTCCAAGGGGTGTGTGTCATTCCTCTAGAGAGAGATTGCTCCTACGGAGGCTTGGGCAATGGACCAGCATGAGGCATTCCCGGGAGTGATGCATCTGACCCAGGTAATGTATGCAAAGGGATACATATGAATGATATCTGGGTGGCTGGATACCTGTCTTGAATGTCTGATGGTGAGGTGTGGTGTGAGCTTTCCTCCAGCTTAGCTGAGACCCTCAGCTACACAGGCTGGAGGTTATGCAGATGAATGATTGAAGAAGGTAATGTGCTTTAAGCTCTTGGGTATGTTATGGGGCCCGTTTAGTTAAGGATCCTGGGGAATGTGAAGAGGACATTCCTTCCATGTCCCTTTTCTCCCTCTTATTTCCCTTTGCTAGAAGGGGGGGGGGTGCTGAGTAATATTGTGATAATATTACTGAAGTGATGCACTGGGACTTGGCTGGAATTTAGGTTCCTGGGGCCAAGTTAGATAAATGCTTAGATTGGGTGTTTGAAGAGGACATCTCCAGGGGAGATGGGTGATCCAGTGTTTAAGGGCACTAGCTTTCGAAGTGTTCATTACAGCTATTAGACTAATTGGACTGAAGTCAATTTCATCTGAAATTGTGCTGTGATTGTTGTTAATTGTGTTCAGGATGCATATTTGTTATGATATGTGTGATCTGCTGTCAGATGACAGATTAGGTACATTTCTTGCCTTAAGCTTAGAACTGTGGAAAAACGATATTATGATTTTTGATTGAAAGCTGTGCCTGCAAGTTTTCTGTTGTTTGTAGAATTAGCCCATGGGGTGATGCTGGTGTTGCTGGCTTGGTTTGGAGTAGTTTGTTTGTTTGCTAGTTTGTTAGTTTACAGGAAAAATAAGAGAAGTGATTTTGGGACCTGTAAATGTGGTTGGTCTGCTGACAATATATTATATATATATTGTGGAAAGGTTGCTGTTGTAACAATAATGATGATAGTTGGTGTTGGGAAGACCAAGGAACTGAGGAAGATCTCTTGACGGTGAGAGATGCAGTGAGTTCAAAAAGTTTTTTTGAAAATGTTTTGTTAAAGTTTCTTCTTCCCCTCCCTCTCATGTTTTTTTTTTCCTCCTTCAGATGCTTTGAAGCAGCAGGAAGGTGATGACTGAGTGGGAGTGGGGTGGCATTCAGTTTGGCTTTCCTTTTAAACATTTTCCCCCTCTCTTTGTTCGGGAGAGAGAGGAGGGGCCAAGGGTGGCTGAAAAGCTGAATAGCTAGCTCTGTATTGTGATCTTGATTTATTTTTCCTGGAACTTTTAAAGGTATTTTTAAGTTAAAGTTAAATAAATTTTAGAGTAGAGACTTGAGGCATCTCATTTAAGGTTTTTTTTGTTCCTTTTGGGGGCAGTTTGTTTAATACCCTCATTTATGTTTTTAGGGCTGAGCATTTTTGAATGCTGAAACTTTTAAATGGAATGCAATGCTGAATGATGGTTTGTACACAAGCAGTTGCATGGATTTTAGATTTTTTTTAGTGTGGTAGGTTTGAAAGTTTTTCTTTCATTTTTACTTTTGGTCAGTTCCATTTGAATACATATAGTAAAATTTTAGAGGTTTAGTCATAAGGTTTTTCAAGAAATCTGCATTTGTTAAATTGCAAATGTGGAACAGATGTTGGAGCTGTTTACCAAGATAGGAAGATGATTTGTAGTTGTCTGAAGCAATAAGGCTGAGGTTGAGAACAATACAACTGATGTGTTGCATTTTCTTTTTTGGTGGCCAGGGTTTGGAAGTGTTGAAGGAGACGCTAGACATGAGGTTAAGTATTTAGGTTACTTAATCAGTTGGGATGCCAGGAGAATACATCCAGAAGGGATGGAAGGAATAGTCATACAACACTTGCTTAGGAATAAGATCGGGGGTTGGGTTGAGTTGGTTTCTGCAGAGTGCAGAGGATCAGGGAGAGATAGAGATGCTCCCGTATTTAGCTTGTCTGATGTAGGAGAGCTTTCACGAGTTTCATGAAACAGTGAAGGACTGTATTGTTGAAGGAGTATTCAGCTCAAGCCTGGGCTGGGATAGAGCCTGGGCTGTGGCATTTCCCCCCCTCAAAATAGAACTGTTGGCTTTTGATTTTTGTGTGGATGGGTATCCTGAGGATAGCTCTGAATATTGGGAGGATAACAGTATACAGTATATGATATACAATATGATACCAGGATGGGTAATTTATTTCTTGGTGGAAATATGTAGTAGTTAATAGGGATACATTTGAGAAGTTTTTAAAATCCGGGAAGTTGGTTGATCTAATTGGCTGATGTGAACCTCTTGGAAGTGAGTTGGTTAATGCTAATGTGTGAAGTGTTTCTTTAGTATAGCTTTAATATTGTTGAATAATGAATAATGAAGCAGAAAGTGAGAAACATTTATACAGGTTTTAGATGCAAGTCTTTAAGAAGACGTTGGATAGCCATTTGTCTGCAGCGGTATGCTTGGGCAGGGGGTTGGACTGGAAGACCTTCAAGGTCCCTTTTAACTCTGCTATTGTATTGTATATCCTAATAGAAGGATTATATGGAATGGACTGTGGATAGTGAATAAATCGATCATGAGGAAATACATGAGGGATGTCAGTGGAGAATGCTTTTGTGAATGGAACTACATTTCAATGTATTTCAGTGTGACATAGCAGGTTGCTGGAGGATGGGAATAGGCTGTATGGCCTTTCTAAGTGGAATCCAAAAGGATTCCACTGAAGTTCCAGCAGCGGGAAATTTTGAATATTTAAGATGATTGGTTTATTCAGTGGGTCATTTGACTGAATGTTTGGCTGATGTGCAAGAGTGACTGTCAAGATTATATTAAAGTGGGTAATACCCAGATATAAGTTGATTAAAGCCATTAATAGCAATACAGGTATCTGTTGTATAGCAGATAATGGGACAATTGGGAATTGATTGGCAATAAACCAAGTAGAAACAAGATTTGTTCAGTGGAATCAAAGCTTTGAGTTGGGTTTTTTTTTTTACTGAATGAAAGATTGTCTTTGTCTCTTTTGCATCTTATTTAATAAAATTGTTTTATTATAAGATGAAGTTGGGTTACAACACTGGGAGACTCCATATGTGGCACATAAGATGTTTTTGTAAAAGAACTGTATACTTGGTTGTCCTATGTTTAATCCTATCTTAGGAAAGGAGGTTTGATGTTTCTTGAGATGACCTCTTAAATTTGCTGTCTATAAACTGAAATCTAGCAAGTGACTCCTGATTGTAAGCTAATGCATGAGAATCAAGCCTGGGACTGGTCCTGCTAAATCTTGATGGCCTGTGACACTGCAGTGGGGACAAACAGCTCACTGTCCAGATCTACAATGATGCAAGATGTTAACTTTTCTTCGTCTTCAATAATTTGATTGTAAAAAAGCAGAAATTTGAAGTTCTGCTCAACAGGGAGGCATGTGCTAGTAACCTCTGCCTCCATCATATATATCTATATGAAGCATTGATGTGACACCGCTTGCTACCCTCAAGATTATACTGCCTTCATGAAAACCCAGTGGCAGTTACAGAAGTGGTGACTGGGTTCTGATTACATCTTTGGTGGAGATGACATTGTAGCCAATGGCCTATTTCAAGTACTGTTGGCAACTGAGTTGACTTTATGAACGAGAGAGTCCACTACTCCAGAGAGAAGAGACCAGTGGAGGCGCCCTAGAGATGAACTGGTTTACCATTGAAGCAAGCTTCTTGAAGACCAGCATTAGTTTAGCGTATGGAACATTGGGGTGGGAATTACTTATTGCACTTCTTATTGCTTATTGGTTGGGGGTAATAAATTTTGTTATCGTGCTTTGCTTTTGCTCAGAAAAGGATTGGCAGAATGGTTGATATCTATGTTGTGTCCAATGAATGTACAGCCAGTACAGACCCTGGAAATTTAAGGGGAAGATACATATATACCTTAAACAAGGGAGAGGCCTAGTTCATTAGGACAATGAAATTCACAGTGATTAACTTATTGGATGATTATCAGGTAAGAATGAAGCCTGTATGAATACTGCTGTTCCATTCTGAGCCTGATAATGTAGATTCTCAAGTGCAGACACAGTTATCACTCATTGAAACCACCGATGATGATGCTATTTGCATCAGATTGACCTTTGTGGAAGGTGTGCCAAGGGGCATCCGAACCTATGACATCGTTACAAGAAAGACTGAGCTATCTTATAAGATGGAACTCATATATGAGCAATGCACAAAGCTGTATAGAAATTATACCCCTTCGTATGGACGATTTAAAATTGAGAAAGTCTTATTTTTCCCTTATGATGAAGTCAAAGCTCACTCGAAGCTTATGGTTCTGTGTGTGGGTCTAGGCCTAACAGGTTTGCTTATGTGTGAAAGGGAAGGTGTGCAAATGGGTATGTTAAAGTGCTCCCCACCTATACATGCAAACCAAGGAAGGCGAAAGAGAAATGCAGTTGGTCCTTTAAAGCCTGGAAGTGATAAGCCTATATTGATTGATCCAAGCGAAAAAGAAGGGACTGTCCTTTTTTGATTTAATGCAAATTAAGCTTTTTTGTGTGAAAGGAGAGACTATAGTCTCCAATAGAATGACAATATGTTTGGTGGGAGTACCAGTGCCTGGAAAGCTTTTATTTGATGAGGAAAAAGTATTATTAGACCCTATATTTTTACTTTTTCCACATATAATCACCCTTTTTGGACGTCCAAATAAGTCCATTGTGGACTAGGCAGAAGCAAACTGGTGACAGAGTTGAAAACAGTGTTACCTGCTTATGATTGTGTTTTTTGTAAACATCCTGAAAAAGACAGGATAAAGTAATGGATGTGCAAGTGCCTGCCAATCATGTTTTGCTTGCACTGAAATGGAAGTATTAGAGACTGCAAGGCCAAATTGTAATTACCGAGGGGATGGCTTTTATTCTGTTTATGTATGCTTATGTATGCTTATCCTTGCATACCATAGGGGGTCCATACACTATGGGACATTTGACTGTTGTATAGCGATAACTCATGTCAATGATGAGATACTAAATCAAAGTCTTTATCAAAAGATAGAGAATCACCTAAACAGGTAATGTCTCCTCCTACAGAACTTGTGGATGTAATTCATGCACATGAACCTCTAGTTCATGCACTTGATGGTGGAAGGGAATCTGAACATGTGGAACTATCTATAAGGTGACAGAGTCACATGTTGATATATATATATATATATATATATATATATATATATATATATATATCAACATGTGACTCTGTCACCTTATAGATAGTTCCACATGTTCTGTCACCTTATAGATAGTTCCACATGTTCAGATTCCCTTCCACCATATATATATATCAACATGTGACTCTTGCTATATATATATATATATATATATATATATATATATATATATATATATATATATATATATATATATATATATATATATATATATATATATATCAACATGTGACTCTTGCTATATATATATATATATATATATATATATATATATATATATATATATATATATATATATATATATATATCCTACATATATATCCTACATATATATATATATATATATATATATATATATATATATATATATATATATATATATATATATATATATCCTACATATATATCCTACATATATATCCTACACACACACACACACACACACACATATATATATATATATATATATATATATATATATATATATATATATATATATATATATATATATAGCAAGAGTCACATGTTGATATATATATATATATATATATATATATATATCAACATGTGACTCTGTCACCTTATAGATAGTTCCACATATATATATATATATATATATATAGCAAGGTGCACATACTGTAGGATGGTTTATAACACCAGTGGATAGTACCAGAACTGTGGTATAGGGAGAAGAGAAGTATGCTTATGCTTGGCCATCTCACTTAAGCTTTGGCATCAATGAACCTTCATCAGCACTAGCTGGTATAGCTGATGATATGGGTGTATATCCAGGCCAGAGTGACAATTGATTAGGACTTTGAGTATGTCAAAGGAAGAGATTGTTTCAATTCCTTGAAACAGCTACATTCAGCTAAGCTGAACGCTGTGCACAATATCAATGCACATTGAACACATGTCACTGAATGTTCTGCTTTTAGGAGTGTTTCAAATCTGTTGATTTCCTGGTAGCCACACTTCTCTTGGCTGAAGGAAGCATTTGTGGAAATCATAGTCATGATTGTGTTACTTGTGTTTGTATGAGATGTGCTCCTTTTTGTCTAAAGTGCTTAATCTGCTTCAGAGGATCTAAGTACTCAAAGAAGAAGTAAGTAAGCAGAAGGGGGCAAGGATTATGATGCAAGAGATTGAGAATTGACTCAATTCATCTGCCAGTTACCCAAATAAATGATGTTAAAAAGAAAAAGGGTAAATTGAGAGAATAAGGATGACATCTTGGATTTTTTGGGCAAAGATTTGATGGTTTTAGGTAGGCTCCATTTTGGGCCTAACATATGTTTAAAGCTTTTATGGAAAATCACCGTGAGCAAGTTATGGTGACCTGATCAGAAATAACTTGGAGACTTTCTTTGTAACTGGGAATAACAGGATATGTTGTTCAGGAAGCCGATAATCACCTTATTGTTTAATTCTGGGAATACAGGATCCCCTAGAACATTTGGTGTGTTTTGTACTTTTCACATTGTGAAACACATTATGTTTTGAGCACGCAATTTTGTTTTTGTGTATTCAAGTTATGACGCATATGATACGTCAGCTTGTGTATTTAAGGTACCACCCTGTACCTGGATTCTCATTCTCATTGTGCATGGGAATCCATTAGCTAATGTTATTAAACTGCTGTTTCCTTTTGCCATAAGTCTCCGTGATCATTTTTAGATATGCAGAAAAAATATCTGGGATATTTTTCTCACACAACCAGAAGAAATGTAATAGACGGAGAAAATTGCTAGTCCAAGCTTGTCCTTGTGCTTAAGGCTTTAAAGAGGTTGAATAGTGAACTAAAATATATAGTTTTTCAGGAAGGATGTCCCCAAGTTTATTGTAGATATTCAGGATGAAAGGAGGCGTCATTTCAGCCAGTAACACTTTTTCTTCAAGGTGACTGTTACATTCAACAAAAATATGGAGAGAAAACAAGACACAGAAAGAGGAGTATATAAAAGGAAGCATAATAGAAAAACCCTGCTAAAATTGTGCAGTTTCTAATGTATTGAAAATATTTCAGAGGTATAAAGTTTCATGTACTGACTGATGACATCTTGCTTTGCTGTAAGATCATAATAATGTGGGTAGCAAAGTCTATACATCCCTGTTAAAATGCCAGGTTTTTGAGATGAATAAAATCAGATCAAGATAAATCACTTCAGAATTTTTTCCCCATTATTAATATAACACATAAGCTATACAGCTCAATTGGAAAAAAACCTGAAATCTTTTCAGAGAGAAAATAAAATAATTGTGTAAGTATACAATCTTTAAACTAATACTTTGTCGAAGCACCTTTTGATTTTATGACAGTGTTCAATCATTTGGGGTAGGAGCCTATCAGCATGGAACATCTTGCCTTGGGAATCTTTGCCTTCCTTCCTTACAAAAGCACTCTAAATCTGTCAGGTTACAAGGCATCCCCTGTGCATAAACCTTGTCAGGTCACCCCACAATTTTCAATTGGATTTAGATCTGGACTCTGGCTGCCATTCCAAAACTTTGATCTTATTATAGTGAAACCATTCTTTTGTTAATTTGGAAGCATGCTTTGGGTCATTGTTTCGTTGAAAGTGAAATTCATCTTCATCTTCAGCATTTTAACCTGAAGGTTTTATGCCAAAATTAACTGATGTTTAGAACTTTTCATAATTCTCTCCATTTTCACCATAGCCCCACATCCATCTGAAAAAAAGTAGCCCTAAAACATAATCTGCCACCATCATGCTTCGCTGTAGTCATGGTGTACTTCTGGTGGTGTGCGGGGTTGTTTTTGCACTAAACATATTTTTTGGATACCCTAAAGACTCCTGGGACAGTCTTTGGGGAGGGGGCTCACCACCCCATGCCCCATTTTGGGTCTGGCAGGCCTCTCTGTGCATATCTCCCACATGTGCAGCAGAGATGCAAAAATCAGCTGCCCAGTGGGAGGGACAGCTGGCTATGGAGCTGAGTCAGGCAACGGCTCGCTTGCCTGCAGAAAGGGCTCCATATGCCACCTGTGACACACATGCCATAGGTTCATCATCGTGGTTATAGAAGCTGGGTAAATGTCAGGAAATGATTTTTCTTTTCTTTTCTCTCTTTAAAATAAACCATAAAAATGAATTAATTTCTTAACATACATCAAGTGAGAAAAGAAACATTCACATGTCGTGTTTATCTCAATCAAGTTAGAAATATAGCCACAATTGCTGGATACCAAGGCAGTCCAATTTTTAGTTAATTAAATCAAATCAAATCAAACCTTTATTGTCAATGCACAACATTGTACAATGAAATTGAATGAGCCTCCCTTGGTGCAGCCCCCCCGCCCCCGAAACACAAATTAAAATAAATGGACGTAATAATAAGTGTATTGCCATACTGGATTGTTACAGGATTTATATAAAGCCCTTGTTGTTTAGTGACAAGCATAATTATGGTAATTATCAAGAGCATTGTAGAACTCAAAACAAAGAATTGGCCAAGTTCCTGTTTCTTTCAGGGCCTCAAGCATTCCAATGAGGAAATAGCTGTGAACTCACGCTGCAATGACTTATTCATACAACTGCCTGGAACTGAGGGAAATCATAGCTCAATAAATCCAGAAGCTGAAAGTCTGGGTCAAACTCAGAAGCTGACTAAAAGCTCTGCCCAGACCCTGGTAGAGTTCCATTTGGACCTTGTACCATTTTGTGAGATATAAGGATAAACATGGAATGGCTATGATGCCATAAAGTAAGGATGGAACATTTAAAGCAATTGTTCAGGAAAGAATTCAGAAAGTAATCCAGCAAGGAAGGAACTTTGCACAAGGACTCATCCATGAAACCACTTGGCCCTCAGTTCCTATTGTCCTCCAATCACGAAGAAATTACACCAGCATAAATCACTCTTATGTTGTGTACCTGGAATGAGATCATGCTATTTGTGTTTATCTCTGCTCTCTGCAACAGTGTAAAAGGCAGGACAATGACTGGAGAGCTTCCTGGTTGATATTTGAATATGAGCCGCAGTGGCACAGTGGTTAGAATGCAGTACTGCAGGATAGTTCTGCTGCCTGCTGGCTGCCTGCAATTTGGCAGTTCAAATCTCACCAGGCTCAAGGCTGACTCAGCCTTCCATCCTTCTAAATGAGGACCCAGATTGTTGGGAGCAATATGCTGACTCTGTAAATCATTGGAGAGGACTGTAAAAGCACTGTGATGTATAGTGCTATTGCTATTACAAATTGTCTTTTATACTACTAATTGCAATATAAAATGAATATCAGAGTTGTGCTTGTAAGATCTGGGAGTGCCACCTAATCCACATTTCCTAATACAGTTGTACAAAAGATATACAAAGCAATGGCCATTAGATGGCAGCAAAGAATCTGTATCTCTTAACTGTAACATTACAGATAGTTCTTACTGCTCAATGCCACATAAATGACTCTTGAAGCTGGAGTTCAAAAAAAAAAAAAAGGAGGGGAGGGGAGTGAGACATGTTTAGCTGTGGAGAGGTTGCAGGTATAGTCACGTGATTATTGTCAATTAGTTGACTTAGTGACCACTAGATTGTAGCAGTGGAGGTTGGACTTGTTTAAATCCTTCTAGATTGCTATCTAGTCATTCTTTCTGTTGAGAGGTAGTCCCTTGGAAAATGTTGCTAAAGAGCTGGAGTCTGACAAATCACTTTCCTGATTTCATTGTTGAACCACAACATACATTCAATTGTGCTTATACAAAAGGAAGGGGCGGGAAAATATGATTGCATGTGAGAGCCAGTGTCTCCACCAGTTCAAAAGTTCAATAATAGGATGAACTTTTTAAAAGACATTTTTGAGAAGAGGAGTGAGGTACCAGGATTTCCTGTTCAAATAAAATCCAGGGCATTCAATGGAACCTGCAAAATCATTTCAACATGGGCAGAATGTTGATGAAAAAACATGCCGTGCCCTCCATAAAGTGACTGTATTGCTATGATGCTTCCATGTTAAGTTGGTAGATTAAGATTGTTTATGACTCACTATGCCCATTTATTGTCCAGTGGGAAAAAGACTGCAAAATCAAACATTACTATTTTCATATTATTGCTGTTCTGGTTTATGAACTGTGGAGATTTAAAAAGCTAGAGATTTGAATTGAACCACTCTTTGCTTTTTAAAAGTTATTTCCCCTAACCCCCCCCCCCCCCCCACACACACACATACAGTAGAAAATGTCCTTTTTGGGCTCACCAGAGGTTAGGTAGTGGTTTCCGAGCAGTAAAGACGGAAGGACTTGTAGATTGGTGGTTAACATGGATCAAGACTTTAGGTGACAAGGACATTATCTGTTTATTTAATACTTCTTTTCTATCCACTCAAGTCCATCAATGGCCAGGCATATTTTACAGGAATAAAATCTAAGAAAAATTGAGCTCAAATTAAAATAAATTTTCAGATAAAAATCGGAATTAGGTTAAAATAAACAAATAACTAAAAATCTGGTAAAACTATGCTTTCCAAACTTTTAAAGGGAGCCCTAAGGCAGCTCTTAGGAAGCCCTGTCCACAGCTAGAAAGCTAGTCATGAGCACTTCCCATGTATCATATATACCTGTGATGGTGAACCTTTGGCACGCATCCCACAGGTGGCATGCAGAGCTCTCTCTACGGGCATGTAAGCCATCACTCCAGCTCAGCTCTGTCATGCATGCACGCACACCTCCCGCCAGCCAGCTGGTTTTCAGGTCTCTGCCGCACATGTGTGGAAGCAGGGTGCATGTAGGAAACGCACGTGCATGCACAGGAAGCAGGGCACCCAGGGTGGGTCGTTTGTGCATTGCATTATAGGTGTGCCCATGCACACAAGCACTTTTGGCACTCAGTGCCCAAAAGGTTAGCCATCACTGATATATACCCTCAAAATAACTTTTTCTAATGGTATGAACAGCTAGGCAGGAGAAGCAGTTCAAATTATCAAGCATTTTGATCTTGGACAGTCAATATCAACATCTTGAATTATGTCCAGAGACAACTGAGAACTATTGCAGATCTTTCAGTGCCATTGTCTGATTACCCTGAAACTTTGTGCCTTTCCGCCACATTATGTGCCAATTGCACATTATGTTCCAGACATATTTCAAAAGTGGCCCATCTAGGAGTCAAAATGAGTTGCTACCAATCCATGGATAACGGTCATTAAATCTCAGCTCCTCAGGTGAGGTTATAATTGTGGCACAAATTAAATTGTGAAAATAAACTGCTTGTCATAACTACCACTTGTAAATTCAATGATAGATGGAGCAGCAACTGTGATGCTGTTCCTTCAAGAAAGTAAAAGCCTGTACAGAACAAGCTTTACCCCAGTCTTCAGGCTGACTTTTCTTAACCAACAGTACCTTTATTTTATCTGGAGTTAATTTCAGTTTGTTTAAATCCAACCCATTGTTGGATTTAAGCAATATTCAAAGGTACTGATTACTTTCATGGATTTAGAAAGTAAGAAGCAATATACTGGGAAGTTCATTATATTGATGGCATCCATTCTTAATCTTCAACAGTATCATGTAGATGTTTAAAAAGCATAGACGTGGGAGTAAAACCCTTGGAGATATTACATGTTAATGACCTAAATGTTGAGCAGCAATACCCTGGCCTCACCTTATAAACATCTCCTGACCAGATGAATGGGAGTCTTTTGAGCAGTTGATCTCACCAGATCATCTATGAACTATGATTTTTAAAAAACTGCCAAGAAGTACAAAACAAATAGCAGAGCTTCATTTCCTCTTTCTAGCTTCTTACATAGGCCATCAAACAAAGCAACCAAAGCAGTCTTTCTACTATAGTCTGGACAAAATTCCTATTAAAATGTGTCCAGAAAATCAGTTGTCATCTGTGCATATATGAAACATTGCATTCTCAATCTCATTACTCCAAAATTAAATGAGAAAATGAAACAAGACAACAAAGTAACATTTAACTTCTTCACTTTTACCAGTCAAATGGTATAGCCAACTCTGCATGTGGTCTGCTACTTGTAGTGACTAGATATAATGTGGGATTGTCATGGCAGACTGAAAACTCGACTCACTCCAATTGGGTAACCTCATCATACATATTAAATGTTTCAAAATTAAAAAAAATGGTTACTATATATCAGTCATAGACCAAATATATAGTGAACTTTAAGTAACATGGATGCTACTCAGCGGTGTGATTCAAATAATTTAAAAACTAGTTCTTAGGGAATGGCTGAATGGGGTGTGTGTCATGTGACTGAATGGCCATGACCAACTCTATATCACTCATGTGGATGGTGTCTGAATGGGGTTGGGGAGGGAATCCAGGGGTCTCTGGTGGGTGGGCCAGGACGGGGACAGGAGGAAAGAAATAAAGATCCAACGCATGTGTGAGTGTGTGTATGTGTGTGTGTGTGTGTGAGAGAGAGAGAGAGAGATAGAGAGAGATAGAGAGAGAATACCGCCAGACCTTCTCTCCAAGATTGGATCTCCAAGATTGAATCTGTGTGTGTGCGAGAGAGAGAGAGAGAGAGACAGACAGACACTGAAACTGAAACAGAGACCGAGAGACAGGGACCCAGAGAGAGCGAATACCGCCAGCCCTGCTATAAATCTGTCCATATCTCTCTGTCTCTGTCTGTCTCTCTGTCTCGCACACACACACACGTGCGCGCGCACACACACACACACAGAATACTGCCAGCCCTACTATAACTCTCCAAGATTGGATCTCTCTCTCTCTCTCTCTCCCTCTCTCTCCCTCCCTCCCTCCCTCCCTGCTTTAGGCAGGCTTACAAAGTCTGTCAGGCTGAGGGAAAATGCATATACAATGGCATGCTGCAGATGCCCCTTGCTTGCCCCTTTGCCTGGCTTCCCTCATCCCACTGCTTGCGTTCTTCCTCCTCAGTCTATCTCGATGCAAGCAGCAGTTCACAATTCCCTTTTCCGCTGTTGGTGAAGCTGGGTGCTGGTGAGGACTGGCTTTTTGCCAAGGTTTGTCCAGCTGTTGGGGGGGGGAATGGACAGGGGCCTGTGGAAGAAGCTGTTTTTCCCCTGACAGCCAGACAAACCTAGGCAAAAAGCCAGCCCTCCCTGGCACCCACCTTCACTGATAGCAGGCTTGCAAAGGGCATCCTGAGTTGCTGCCTGCATCACACTAGACTGGGGACAGGTCTGAGGCTATAGGCTCTGTCCTGCTCTCGGAGCCATTCTCTGGCCAGCAGCTGCTCCCACTGAAGCTCCTGGAGGTCACCATGGAGCCACTTCAACTGCTTCCCTGTGCTGGGAGAGTGTGACCCCAGGTGCACAAGTGAGGCAGCCATCTAGGTGGGCCTCATTTCCATGGCATCGCATGGCTCTTCCAGAGAAATAGGAGACACGGTCCCTAGGGGACTGGCCAGGAGCACCCAGCGGGCTTGGGCTAGGCTGGCTGGCTTGTGAGGTGGCAGCAGCAGCTGGGATCACCTCTTGGGGGATGCTGCCTGGCCTGGATGCAGTGGGCTGATCTCACTTGGGTGGCTCCATAGTTAAATGTGGAAATGCCGGAGAGGCTGGCAGTCAACACCAGTTAGCAAGGGCTTTGTGTCCAACAAAGGGACCAGGTAGGAGGTCATGGAAGAAAGAGAAACATGGGGCATGCAGAGAGTTTGAGAGCCCTGATAAGTGCTCCTGGGGGCTAGGGGAGGGGGCACAAATGAGCAAAAATGGTCCATTTTTCACGAAAACAGGCCTGGGATTTTTTTTGCCAAAAAAAGGGCATGCGTGGCCTTTAGGAGGCTTGTGGAGTGCTCCTGGGGGCTGGGGGGAGGGAGCAAAATTGAGCAAAAAATGGTCAATTTTTCATGAAAAAAGGCCTGGGGTTTGTTTTTTTGCCCAAAAAAAGGGCATGCATAGGAGGCTTATGGAGTGTTCTGGGAGCTGTGGGGGGGGGGGGGGCAAAAATGAGCAAAAACCAGCCATTTTTCACTTATTTTTGCCTTCCCCAGCCCCCAGGAGCACTTTGCAGGTCTCCTAAAGACTATGCATGCCCAAACTCTCTGCACATCCATTTTTGTGAAGGGTAGGGTTGTGGGAGGCCAAAAATGCTGTATTTAGTGTATCAGATGCACCCAGATTTTCACCCACTTTTTTGAGGAAAAAGGTACATCTTATACTCTGAAAAATACAGTATGTTACATCTTGGTAAACTAGAAAAATGCGGGAAAGACAGCATCACCACCAGATAGATTTGTAACTGACAAACCATACTCAATGAGTAATCCTTAATGGTACTACATCTACATGGAGGAAAGCAAGGAGTGGGGTACCACAAGTCTCAGTACTCTTCAATATCTTCATAAACGTGTTAGACAAGGGAATAGAAGGGGAACTCATCAAATTTGTAGATGATACTAAGTTGTCCAAGAAGACAAGCTCAATATCTAAAAAACATCTTGACAGACTTGAATAATGGGCCCAATCTAATAACATAAAAATTAATGTGCAGAAAAGTGAAGTTTTACACCTAGGCAAGAAAAACCAAATGTACAAGTAGGCAAAACCAGACTCAAAACAATAACTGTGAGAGACCTTGGAGTCCTAGTGGACAATCACTTAAATATGAACCAGCATGTGCAGTGGCAGCCAAAAAAAAGCTAATACCATCCTTGGTTGTATAAACAGAGGCATAGAATCAAAATTGTGTGAAATATTAATATCACTGTATAAATCCTTAGTAAGACCACACCTGGAATACTGCATCCAGCTTTGGTCACTACATTACAAAAAAGATGTTGACATTTTAGAAAAAGTGCAAAGAACAACTAAGATGATTATGAGTCTGGATACAAAAACATAGAACAGTTGCAAGAATTGGGTATGGCAAGTCCAAAGAAAAGAAGGATTAGGAGGAACATAATAGCAGTATTCCAGTATTTGAGGGGCTGTCACAAAGAAGAGGCCAACTTATTTTCCAAAGCACCAGAAGGCAAGATAAGAAACAATATATGGAAACTACACAAGGAGAGAAGCAAACTGGAATTAAGGAGAAACTTCCTAAATAGTTAGGACAATTAACCAGCGAAACAGCTTGCCTTCAGAAGTTATACGTGCTTCATCACTGGAGGTTTTTAAGAAAAAACTGACAGCCACCTGTCTGAAATGGTATAGGTTCTATTGCTTGAGCAGATGGTTGGACTACAAGACCCCCAAGGTTCCTTGCTAAGAAGAGCGGCTGTTGTGCTGTAGACAATACATTAAACATATTATTATACAGTTCTGACTACCCAATAAATCAACAAACTCTCAATTTGGATTACCAATGAATAAAACTTTTGACAGATGAGATGGAGTTTCTGTAAGCAGCAGCCATATTGTGGCTCTGCCACCCACCTGTAGCCCTAGCCTATTGCAATACATGGCTGGGAGAAACTAACCTACCCTTTCATAAACCTGGATGAATGAATGTTGGAGACATGGGAGAAGATATGGGTTAGAAATGTAAGATTCACACAAGCCCAAAACTTAGGAGAGAATTTCTATAAAATGTTTTACAGATGGCACCTAGACCCCAAAAAGCTATCTTGCATGTACTCAAGTGTACAACCCAAATGCTGGAGATGTGAGTGTGAAGATGCCACATATTTTCACATATGCTGGACCTGTAAAAAAATGGTGGGTAAAGATATGGTGGATCATTCAAAATATTTTAAGGAAAAAAATTAAATTTACACCACAGTTTTTCCTGTTGGGAATTGTTACGGATTGCACAGCAATAGAAACTAAGTTGATTTTGAACTTGATAACAGCTGCCAGGTTGCTGGTGGCACAGTATTGGAAGAAGCAAGATCCACCCACTACAGTGGAATGGACCTTAAAAGTTGTGCATTTGGCTGAGATGGCAAAAATTTCATCGTATCTTAAAGACCACTCAAATGAAAGATATATATTAGAATGGAGAAGATGGGTCGATTATATGCAAAAAAAGTATCCAAATAAGAAGGTTTATATGAATGAAATATTTTTAAGTAGTTTATGTTTATGATGTTTTGAGTTATAAGGAGTTAAAGAACTAGGGATAATATGTATGTATTGTTTTGTTAAGATATTTAAGTTTTATGCTTGTGAATGTTATACCCTGTGCTTGTTCTGGGAAGTCTGGGGAGGGGGGAGGGGGAAAGAGGTCAGGGGGAGGGGGGAGAGGGGAAGAAATTATCTGTAATCTTCATAAAATCTTCTAATGAAAAAAACCTGGATGAATGCCCTCTGCAATACATACCAGGAAGTGTGTTCATCCAGACTTAATCTTGGAACATAGGTGTCTGCTAATTGACCTGTCATTAGGAGCTTTGGGTTGAAGGAGCTGCAGCAGGGGTGGGATTTAAAATGTTTTACTACTGGTTCTGTGGGTGTGGCTCTGTGGGCATGGTGTGCTTTTGTGAGCATGACTTTGTGGGTGTGGCAGAGAAAGGATACTGCAAAATCCCCATTCCCTCCTCACTCCTGGGGGAAGGTTATTGCAAAATCCCCATTCCCTCCCCACCCCACTAACCTGCTTTCCAGCTCCATTCTCCTGTACAGGGCAACAAAAGAACATCAGTTGGGAGGTTGGGAGACAGCAGGGACTGGGACAGCCTATTTGCCAGTTTTCCAAATTACTCAAAATTCCCACTACCTGTTCTCCAGAACCTGTCAGAACTGGCTGAATACCACCTCTGGTCTAGACTTCTTTGATCATCCTGCAGTGTGAAAGGGAAGAAGGGCAACCAAAATTTTCTGCTCTAACATAATTTTGAATTAGCTCATAAACAAAGAGAAATGTGTCAGGATTTCAAGAAATTTCTCTGGGTTTTGAGAATATGTCATGTTTAATTTTTTCACCCAGGTTTTCTAGCCCAGGGATAAATGCAATGCAGATGTCATTTCTGCAACAATGAGAGAAGGAGGGTACAAATGAAAATTGTATTTATCTTGCCTTTGTTGAGCAGCAGCAGCAGCGATAATAAAACCCAGGATTTTATTTCCTGTTAGGAAATGGAGACCAGGGAAGAATAAAAGTAAAGCCTATAGATATTATTGCATAATTATATAGGGTTAGTATCTATATTAATCAAGATCCAAAGCATTTTATGATAGTCATATGTAGTCATTAGTTACTAGAAATAGATGAGCTTTATATGAAAAGTAATAGTGCGCCTACATACATAATTTGTTTATTTCTTTAAATGATTTTAAACAAAATGACTCTGGGCAGTATGTTATTACAATAGTAAATTCAGAGTTTCCATAACACAGGTTATCTAAAATTTAACTTAAACTTAAAACATTAGAATACTGGAATATTTGAGCCATTTGGATAGAAAAATGACAAGTCACCTGCAGCCAGGGATTTGTTGGAGTGAATCAATAAAAATAGATAAACAAGCATGATTTGGATAAATGGAAATGAAAAGGAAACTCACATGGAAATTAAAGCAAATCAAACAAGTGAAAAACACAATAAACAAAATATCATAGAAGATATCTAAAACAATGTATATATAAATAAAGTTAAAGGGTTTATCACATGTTGATATGTTAATTTGGCCAGTTGCCTTGAGGTCTGTTCAGTTTTTGAATATGCAGTTTTATTGTACATCATACTGCTTGACAAACAATGCAGATGAGCTAGCCAGGAGACAAATTGATCAAGTAACCACTATCATTACACAAAGTCAACATTACAGCAATGTTAAAATCAGCAGTTCTTCCAGTTCACTTGCAGCTTATACTTTCCAAAGCAAAATATATACTAATTGCATGTCTCTTTGATTGCTAGCTGTGTGTTGACTATGTTGTTCTACTTATAATAAATAGTATATTGCATGAAATTGAGCGTAACAATTGCTTTGATGTGTGCTGCTTCAGTGCAGACTCATACAGACACCAATATAAATGTGCTTGCTTTCTGTGATATAATTATTGATATTCACTAACTGGCATACATGAAGCTATGATTGGTTAACTGTAATCCTTAGTAAATAGAGGCTGAGGGAGAATCAGGGGAGAAAATAACCTTTGGTCAAAAGGTCAGGATGATGTTCACAATGGTGAAATTGAAATTCCAGCTAGTTGCACATGGAATACATATAAAAACCATCCACAGCTTCAACTATTCCATTGTAGCTCCCATTTTGACTTTTTTTTACCACACTCTGCAGACAATTATCCCGGGAGAATTTCCAAGATAATCACCACTGAACTCTTCTAGAGCAGGCAGGTGTGTAGTTGGATGGCCAATATCAAAGCCTAACAAACTGAGAGGAGAGGAGATTGATGAGGAAAACCAAGCTGAAGATTAGAGGACCAAACATTGACCAACTCTCTACCCCCCTGGGCAGGATGAAGAGCCAAAAGACCTCACCACATATCACATATGGACTGAGAATGTTTGCATCATTACTCTTGATTTTGAAAGATCCTAGTAAAAGGATTCATGTATTCAGATGACTTTTATTCACTGCGTTCCAAGAAGTCATGTTGAAAAACCATAGTGCAACCTAAGCAATGTCAATTCTCCTTCAGCAAAAAGGAACAGTCCCATTCTCTGATCAGCCATTGATTGTTCCCCTGATTTAATCTCATTTTTTTTACTGTCAAAACATATTCACTCATTTATTCTGTGATTTGGATTGACAGTGTTAATCCAATGTTATTCTTACAGCAATTAGAAGGAAATTGTATATAACTTGCAAATAATTTGCTAGATGATGGCAGCTGAAGTTGTAGTCATACTTGCTGTCTGTGCAGCATGATAACCTTAGAAAGAATGTTGCAGTTATGATCTGGTATAAGCAAACCTCTTGGCTAAGTAAGATGAAAACATCATTTATGCATACGAAACCAGAATGTGCATTGCTTGAATTTAGTTTAGAACATTGTGGAAATGCTGTCACTATGGTTTGTAAACCATGATTTATGACATGAGTCATGCAGAAGGTGTAGAAAAGCCACAAGGAGCAAATCTTTGTGCCACTGGTCATATTCTACCACACCTTGCATATTGAATCAAAAACGGCAACAATGAACTTAGCTGGTTGGTTGCATGATCTCCTTGGAAACGTTAATAGATATAATATGGATTTATACATGGCAGGATCTAGATGAAGTATTTCCTGTACTCAGCATATGTATGTACAAGTACAGAGCTTTATGGCAAGGCTGAGTGAGAAGGGGACAGGAAATGGGAAGGTAAGGTTCACTAGCTCTGTGCTTGTCATAAGTGATTAAAAATAGCATATTTCATGGCTTGCATTTAATTCATTAATATTTCAATATGCAAAAGGTCTCCATTGCTTGCAAATTTTTATTTCCCAATTAATTTTCCTGTTATGGATGCTATCCTAATAAAGGCTGAATGTGAATTGAATCATACTATTAAATGGCATTTCAAAACTATATTGAAATAGCACAGGGAAGCCCATTCATAAAGCCCCATTAACTTTATGCCATTTCTCAGAAAACTCTCTGCCCCATTAATCTTTCCTCCCCCCAACCCACACCACCAAGGCTCCTCACCTTCATTCTCTCAAATGTTCTATGACATTTAAATGTCTCACTATGTAAAGTTATTCCTTCTTCCCATGATAACCTCCTTAGCTGAGGTAAGAAGGAAAATCACATTCAGACAGAGAAACAAGGAATCAGAACACAAATGTACATTAACATTAATGTGTCAGAGGATAAAGCAATGGTTTTCCTTAATGACATCATAAAAGTATCAGCCATCAATTGCAAGCACTTCCCCAATATTACGATATTTATGCTATGAGGACCTTGATATTTGCTCTGCAGTATTTCATGGTGAACTAATGCCTATAAATTTATTTATTCATTTATATTTTACCTTTATTATTTCTATAAATAATTCAAGGCAGTGCATATATCAACATTTTCTCTCTTATTTTTTCTACAACAACCCTCTGGGCTGGGCTGGGCTGGGCTGGGCTGGGCTGGGCTGAAAGTGACTGGTTTAAAGTCTCCCAACTGGCTTTCATGTCTAATGGAGAACTGGAACTCAGTCTCCTAGTTTCTAATCGATATAGCCTTATTCACTAGGCCCAAGTGATTCACTATGGCATTTCATATCTATGATCTATTTTCCCTATGTTCACATAAGTCTCCATGTTGACCTTGACTCTGGGTGGCTATATGGACATGTTTGTGTTGGCAACAGTATGAGAGTCCCTTGCCATGGTCTTCATCCAGAATTCAATATTTTAGGAATGTATTATTATTCTTAATTTACAACTCTTAAATGTATACTGATTCATGTTTTTCAGGTAGCTCTCAAAATGAAAGCCTCAAGCTGTTTTCAATCATTTGTGTTATGTTCTTAGATGCAATCTTAGAAAATCTCTCCCCCAAATAATGGAAAACTGAAGGAGGCAGACTCTTGCTGAACACAGTGGTTAAATGTCTCTTTGTTAAAAGGACAAGTCCAGAGGTATTTCCCAGATTTGTGGAAACAGAATTTTAAAAAAAGGAACTGTGTAGACCAAAAAAAATATTGAAGAATGATCCAGAAGAGGAATCCAGAAGATCCAGAAGAGAGACAAAGATTTGGAAGGCAACCAATAGTAACTGAAGTTATAAAGACAGGAAGATACTTTATGATTTTGCAGAAACCCTAAACATGTGTTCATTATGTAGTTTATGCCCTTTCCATTAATTGCATCCCAGTTTGACTTCCTGTTTGACCCTGAGCAAGCCACGAATAAAATACTATTAAAAAGGAGTCAAGGATGACCTCTCAAGCTAGTTCCAAAATCCTCTCAGCATCTTCTAAACAAGATAAAAAATATATTTGCATCAATTATTTTTGCCAAGTCCTTCTGACACTTAATAAGCAAATCCCTACATTTTCTGACTCCTCATTTGGGGCCAGAAGAAATGTCTTTCACAACACCAAACAGAGCACTAAAATATATTCTTTGCAATTCTACAATATAGCTTTTTTAATTTATAGTTATCTTTGCATTTTTAGTTTAATGTTATACATTCTTTCTGAAATGTAGCCTATCTTATCTATATAAATAAAAATGTAAAATAGTTTGTGCAAAGCCACTAATCTCAGAAAGTACTGGACCGATTGACAACAAATTTTCACATAATGTTCCCAAGGACTTCCGATGATATAATACGTACCTTTTTTGTGGCTGGCACACGTGTGTCATGTGCACGCTACACAAACATAAAATGTACCCACTTGTGAGGTTTTCATCTCCCTATAGCTCCTCCCATCCGCCTCCTTCTTATGATGTGTCACACACACCCCTCACATTTCCAACAGTCGTTTCCTCAGCAACCGAATAAGCTTCCAACGTTCCCACACTGCATGGAGGCCTACTAGGCCGAAAACTAGGCATGGGGGGTGACACACTCCCAGGTAGCCCATTTTTGGTCCCCGGAGGCTGTATGGATGCCTACTAGGCCCAAAACTAGGCATGGGGGGTGACACCCCCCCCCCAGGTAGCCCATTTTTGGTCCCAGGAGATTGTATGGACACCTACTAGGCCCAAAACTAGGCATGGGGGGTGACCCACTCCCAGGTGGCCCATTTCTGGTCCCAGGAGGCTGTATGGACACCTACTAGGCCCAAAACTAGGCATGGGGGGTCGCACACTCCCAGGTGGCCCATTTGTGGTCCCAGGTGGCTGTATGGACACCTACTAGGCCCAAAACGAGGCATGTGGAGTGACACACTCCCAGGTGGCCCATTTGTGGTCCCAGGAGGCTGTATGGATGCCTACTAGGCCCACACCTAGGCATGGGGGATGACACCCCCCCAGGTAGCCCATTTTTGGTCCCAGGAGACTGTATGGACACCTACTAGGCCCAAAACTAGGCATGGGGGGTGACCCACTCCCAGGTGGCCCATTTTTGGTCCCAGGAGGCTGTATGGACACCTACTAGGCCCAAAACTAGGCATGGGGGTTCGCACACTCCCAGGTGGCCCATTTGTGGTCCCAGGAGGCTGTATGGACACCTACTAGGCCCAAAACGAGGCATGTGGAGTGACACACTCCCAGGTGGCCCATTTGTGGTCCCAGGAGGCTGTATGGATGCCTACTAGGCCCAAAACTAGGCATGGGGGTGACACACTACCAGGTGGCCCATTTGTGGTCCCAGGAGGCTGCATGATAGGTAGGTAGGTAGAGGGATGGGGGGGGGAATACAGTAGGTAGGTAGCTTGGTAGGTAGGTAGAGGGATAGAGAGAGACACTGGATTTGGTTTTCGTCTCCGGCCAGTGGATGAGTGATCTTGGATTAGGGGATTTAGTCATCGAGCCCCTGTCATGGTCAGATCACTCTCTCCTCCGGCTCAACTTTCCAACCGCTACTCCCCACCGCGGGGAGGTGGAACCAGAAATGTTAAGGTGGTTCCGCCCCAGGCGCCTCATGGACCCAGAGAGGTTCCAGACGGAGCTTCGGCCAATACCTGAGACCCTGACCCGCGACTCGACTGAGGACCTAGTGGCCACCTGGAATAGTGCAGCCATGGGGGCCCTGGATCGGGTCGTGCCCTTGCGGCCTCTCACTCGGCGCCTATCCACCTTGGCTCCCTGGTTTTCCGAGGAGCTGAGGGTGATGAAGCACCGAAAGAGATGCCTAGAGAGCATTTGGAGGTCCACTCGCACTGAATCCGACCGGACACGGGTAAGGTTGCATTTGCGGTCCTACCTTGTGGCGATAAGAGTGGCGAAGCGGGATTACCTCTCCGCCCTTATCGCATCTGCAGATAACCGCCCTGCCGCCCTGTTTAGAGTGACCTGCTCCCTCCTTCACCAGAGGCCATGGGAAGCTCTCTTACAGGGTCGTGCAGAGGAATTGGGGTTATATCTGCATGATAAGGTAAGTCCTCAAATGGGCTCTCACCTGTGTTCGGTCAGATTCAGACCGTGTGGATCTCCATCTCCTCTCTAGGCATCTATTGCGGTGTTTCATCACCCTTAGCTCCTCGGTGAACCAAGTGGCCCGGGTGGCTCTCCGCCGCAAGAGAGGACGCAAGGGCGCGACCCGATCCAAGGCCCCTATGGCCGCGGTACTCCATGCAGCCACTAGGTCCTGTCGGGGCATGGGTCAGGGTCACAGGTAATGGCCCAAGCTCCGTCTGGAACCACTCAGGGTCCATCAGGTGCCTGGGGCGGAACCACCTTGAAATATCTGGTTCCGCCTCCCCGCGGTGGGGTGTAGCGGTTAGAAAGTCGAGCTGGAGAAGTGAGTGATCTGACCATGATAGGGGTATGATGGCTAGCTCCCCACACCAAGATCACTCATCCACTGTCCAGAGACAAAAATCAAATCCAGCATGTGTCCTCCCTCGTGTGTGGGACCCTCAATTACCTGGGTCAGGTCCATGGCTGTCATGGAGGCCATGAACTCCCGGGCTGCCTCGGTTGATTTGCCGACTGATGGCAGGTTAAAGTCCCCCAAGACTACAAGTCTGGGGGTCTCAACCACCACCTTGGCTATCACCTCGAGGAGCTCAGGCAGGGCTGCTGATACGTAGCAGGTACACAAGCAGCAAGCCCAACTGCCACCCAAGGCCCCATCTCACGTAGAGTGTTTTTAATGACACAGCTGGTAGTCTGTGGCACAGTGGTCTCTCTCGGCTCCAGACCTTCCTTAATAACAACCGCCACCCCCCACCCCTGTCTAGGGCCCGCGGTTGATGAAATGCACGGTATCCTGGTGGGCACATTGAAGTGGGTATCCTGGTGGGCACATTGAATGCTGTTGAATGCTCTATGGTGCCTGGAGGCCATGCGAGCCTGGATGGGGAGAAACAGGTTTCAACTCAACCCGTCCAAGACCGAGTGGCTGTGGTTTCCGGCATCACAGTATAGCCAGTTGGTACCATCTCTGGCTATCGGGGGCAAATTATTAGCTCCCGCGGAAAGGGCCCACAACTTGGGCATCCTCCTGGATTCCTGGCTGTCATTGGATGACCATCTGACGGCCGTGGCCAGGGGGGCCTTTTATCAGGTTTACCTGATACGCCAGTTGCGCCCCTTTCTAGATCGTGATGCCCTACGTACGGTCACTCAAGCCCTCATCACCTCCCGCCTAGAATACTGTAACACTCTCTACATGGGGCTCCCCTTGAGGTGCACCTGGAAGCTCCAGCTAGTCCAGAACGCAGCTGCGCGGGGGATTTTGGGAGTGTCGAGATACTCCCATGTAACACCTCTCCTGCGCGAGCTGCACTGGCTGCCTGTGGCCTTCCGGGTGTGCTTCAAGGTGTTGGTAACCACCTTCAAAGCACTCCATGGCATGGGACCTGGTTATCTGCAGGACCGCCTCCTACCACATACCTCCCTTCGACCTGTCCGCTCTCACGGGGTGGGCCTCATCAGGGTGCCGTCTGCCGGATAATGCCGGCTGGCGGCCCCCAGAGCGAGAGCCTTCTCTGTGGCAGCCCCTGCCCTCTGGAATGGCCTACCACCCGACCTTCGCACGATCACGGACCTGCGCCTCTTCCGCCGGGCTCTAAAAACATACCTCTTTCACAAGGCCAGCCTGGCATAGCTCTAAACTTTAATCTTATTTTAGAAATGGGTTTTAATTGATAATTTTAGCACGGGTTCAACTTAATTTAATTTATTTATAATAGTTCTGTATTTATTGTTTTTTACATTTTATTCCTTTCCTGTGCACTGCCCTGAGTCCCATCGGGAGATAGGTGCGGTATATAAATTTGATAAATAAATAAATAAATAAATAAAAAAAGATAGGGAAAAATACAGTAGGTCGGTAGGTAGGTAGAGGGATAGAGAGGGAAAAATACAGTAGGTAGGTAAGTAGGTAGGTAGGTAGAGGGATAAAGAGAGAGAGAGGGAAAAATACAGTTGGTGGGTAGGTAAGTGGGTAGGTAGAGGGATAGAGAGAGATAGGGAAAATATGGTAGGTAGGTAGGGAGATAGAGAGAGAGAGAGAAAGGGAGAAATACAGTAGGTAGGTAAGTAGGTAGAGGGATAGAGAGAGGGTGGGGAAGTACAGTAGGTAGGTATTTATTTTTTTATTTTTATTTTTTTTAAATTAAATTTATATCCCGCCCTTCTCCAAACGGATCCAGGGCGGCGCACAGGAATGTTAAAATACATACAAAACATATAAAATTTAAAAAACTTATTCTAGTAAAACCTGTGCTAAAAACCGAATTAAAATCCCAAATTTAAAACTGTCTAATGGTCAATACAGGGGGTTACGCTAGGCCGGCTAGATGGAATGTGTCTTCAGACACTTGCGGAAGAGGCGGAGGTCAGAGATGGTGCGGAGTTCAGGGGGTAGGTCGTTCCAGAGGGCTGGCCCAGCCACAGAGAAGGCTCTTCCTCTGGGTGTCGACAGTCGGCATTGTCCAGCTGACGGCACCCTGAGGAGGCCCTCTCTGTGGGAACGTATCGGTCTGAGGGATGTATGGGGCAGGAGGCGGTCTCGCATATAACTAGGCCCCGAGCCATGGAGCGCTTTAAAGATGGTCGTCAAGACCTTGAAGCGCACCCGAAAGACCACAGGAAGCCAGTGCAGCTCGCGCAGATAGGTGTTATGTGGGAGTGTCTAGGCGCTCCCGTAATCACCCGCGCGGCTGCGTTCTGGACTAGCTGCAGCTTTCGGGTGCACCTCAAGGGGAGCCCCATGTAGAGAGCATTACAGTAGTCGAGTCGAGAGGTGATGAGTGCTTGAGTGACTGTGCGTAGGGCACCCCGGTCCAGTAAGGGGCGCAATTGGCGCATCAGGCGTACCTGATGGAACGCCCCCCTGGCCACGGCTGCCACATGATCTTCCATAGACAGCCGGGAATCCAGGAGGACACCCAAATTGCGCGCCCTCTCCACGGGGACCGGTGTTTCGCCCCCAATGGCCAGTGTTGGAATAATCTGGCTGAACCGGGGCGCCGGAAACCACAGCCACTCAGTCTTGGACGGGTTGAGCTTGAGTTTGTTACCACCCATCCAGATCCGTACGGCCTCCAAACTCTGGGACATAACCTCGACGGCATCGTTGGGGTGGTCTGGGGTGTATATGTACAACTGAGTATCATCAGCGTACAGATGATATCCCACCCCAAAACCACAGATGATCTCACCCAGCGGCTTCATATATGTGTTGAACAGTAGGGGCGAGAGGACCGACCCCTGAGGAACCCCACATATGAGGGGCCTTGAGGCCGACCTCTGCCCCCGTCAACACATATTGCGACCGACCAGAGAGGTAGGACGAGAACCACCGCAAAACGGTGCCTCTCAGCCCCAAACCCCCCCAGTCGGCGCAATAGGATACCATGGTCGATGGTATCAAAAGCCGCTGAGAGGTCTAATAGGACTAGGGTAGAGGAATATCCTCTATCCCGCGCCCTCCAGAGATCATCAACCAACGCGACCAATGCCGTCTCGGTGCTGTGCCCGGGTCGGAAGCCGGACTTGCGCGCGGGTCTAGATAATCAACTTCCTCCAAGTGTCGCGGAAACTGTTGGGCCACCACACTCTCGACAATCTTCACTAGAAAGTGGAGGTTGGAGACAGGACGATAGTTCTCTAATAATGCTGGATCCAGGGACGGCTTCTTGAGGAGGGGCCTTACTACCGTCTCTTTCAAGACGGCAGGCAAGGACCCCTCACTCAAAGATGCGTTGACAATGCCCTGGAGCCAGCCTCGTGTCATCTCCCAGGATGCCAGTACAAGCCAGGAGGGACACGGGTCCAATAAACATGTGGTAGCCCTAAGTCTCTTTGACAACTTGTCCATATCCTCGGTGGTAACAAAATCAAACTCCTCCCAGGATGGTGTCACAAGATCAGCCTCGGCCCGCTCGACTGGACCACTGTCGATGGAGGATAACTCGTTCCGAATCCGAGTGATTTTCTCCTGCAGATAAATCCCAAATTCCTCTGCTCGACCCTGTAAAGGGGCTTCCCGCGGCCTCTGTTGAAGGAGGGAGCGGGTCACCCCAAACAGGGCGGCAGGGCGGTTATCTGCGGATGCAATAAGAGTGGCACAATACTCACGCTTGGCCACTCTTATCGCCACTAAGTAAGTCCTAATATGATCTCTCACTAGTGTTCGGTCGGCTTCGGAGCAAGAAGATCTCCATCTGCTCTCTAGGCGTCTCTTGTGGCGCTTCATCTCCCTAAGCCCCTCGGTAAACCAAGGAGCCCAGGTGGTTCGTCGCCGCAAGAGAGGCCGCAAGGGCATGACTCGGTCCAAGGCCCCCGTGGCCGCACTTAACCATGCGGCCACTAGGTCCTCAGTCGAGTCGCGGGGCAAGTCCACAGGAATTGGTCCAAGCTCCCTTTGGAACTTTATCGGGTCCATCAGGAGCCTGGGGCGGAACCATATAGGAATGTCCGGTTCCGCCTCCCCGCAGTGAGGTGCGGCGATCGGAAAGTCGAGCTGAAGGAGAGTGTGATCTGTCCATGACAGGGGTGTGATGACTAGATCCCCTATTCCCAGATCACTACTCCACTGTCCCGAGACAAAGATTAGATCCAGGGTGTGTCCGCCCTCGTGGGTAGGGCCTACAACTACTTGGGTCAGGTCCATGGCTGTCATGGAAGCCATGAACTCCCGAGCTACCCCAGAGGTTTTGCCTGCCGACGGCAGGTTAAAGTCCCCCATGACTAGTAGTCTGGGGGTCTCAACCGCCGCCTCGGCTATCACCTCTAGGAGCTCGGGCAGGGCTGTTATCGTATAGCGAGGAGCCAGGTATACAACTAACACGCCCAACTGCCACCCTAGGCCCCACTTCACAAGGAGGGACTCGCACCCAGTCGTCTGGGTGGGTAGAGGTAGGTAGAGGGATAGAGAGAGAGAGGGAGAAATACAGTAGGTAGGTAGGTAGAGGGATAGAGAGAGGGGGGAAATACGGTAGGTAGGTAGGTAGGTAGGTAGGTGGAAAGTGGGGAAAATACAGTAAGTAGGTAGGTTGGGGATTATAGGGTGGTTGTGTGTACATGTTTGTGTGTGCAGGTGTACATCTACACACAGATTGGTTGGCCATTTAACCAGACTGGGCCACAGCAACGCGTGGCCGGGTACAGCTAGTGTTGAATAAAGATAGTCTGCTATAAAAAGGGAGGCTCTTTAACACTTGTATTATTGCTAATATTGCTTGCTTAAAATCATAGATCTATAATTATAGTTCTATAACTGGAAAGAAAGGGTCATTGGTTAGCTAGAGAAACAAGTCAATGAAACATGATGCTATTAAAGCAGGGGTGTCAAACTTGCATCATCACGGTGTCATCATGTGACATATCATGACTTTTTCCTCTTTACTAAACCGGGCATGGGTGTGGCCAATACATGACGCATCTGGCCCGTGGGCCTCAAGTTTGACACCCCTGCTATAAAGAAAAGGCTAAATTTTGGAGCCTGTACACATGGGAATTGCATTGTTTGAATTTGTCGTGGCTTGCTGCCTCAGAAATTTTCTATCTATGGCCAATCATTATATTCCAGAATCTCTTCCCTTCCACTCAGCAAAACTATTTCATTTTTTCCTCTTCTGACACCTTACTGATGCCCAAATCTCCAAGAGAGAATCTGAGATTGACTTCTTTTAATTTGTTAAATTCCCCCCAAAAATAATCAAAAGGACACTGAAACATTCATAAAAGTTCAGAGGTCTTCTCAAATGAGCATCTTCCCTCATGCAGTGTGCTCCATAACTTTAGGCAGTATACCTTGTCTGTTGACAGGGCCCAGTGGCCTAACTGAGGCTGCTCTGAGTTGCTTGCGGCCTTATTATTTTTTGAAACATGCTCCATTTGTGTGCAATTTTTGCTACACAAGAAACAACTTATTTTTGCTTGGCCTCCAGACTCTACACGTTATGTGAGCACAGGGTATACTAGAATAGCTTTTGGGTGTTGGTGAATACTGCCATGTCACCCAAAATGTTGTGGCCTGTCATCTTGAATCATAGGTCTGATCTAAACTCTGTATGCTCCAGTCAAGTGATGATTTCATGAAATTGTCTGCCCCCTATTTTTGAAAAAGGCTTGCTGCCTTGTCTCTTTGAATTATTAATATCTCTGTAGATTATTGCTTCTTCTCTGATAACCTAGTGTTTTCACTTTCTAATATTGTTCTAGAAATTATATTGATTGGTTAATTATTAGTGAATTATTGATTTATTGCTTTAATTCATTTATTAATCATAGCATACTGCTTAGTTTTCTGGGACTCATGGTCCCTGTTTAATGTTTAATAATCCATAGCAATGTTCTTCAACCTTAGCAACTTTTAAGATATGTTGACTTCAATTCCAAGAATTCCCCAACCAGCTTGTATTTGAAGATTGAGAAACATGGATCCATAGCATTAAAATCTTGATAGAACTGGAGCTATTAGGGTTTCCCAGATCATAATACATTTATGCTTAGGGTTCCATCCAGAATTCTGATACAGGGAAGAAAAAAATACAAGGCATGTGTATGTTTTTAAATAGATAGACTCATTCTCATGGGTATTTCCTCTGTTGTAAAACATATTCATAGAATTGCAGTATGCATGATGAACAATTGCTTTTTATTTACCATTCATCTAATTACCATTGTGAAAAAGTCACAATCTATATTTCTGTTCTAAGGGCTGTTCCACAACCCAGTATCTATAATGCAGGAAATTGTTCAATTAAAACAGTTAGCTTATCCCAGTGGTCGGCAAACCACGGCTTGCGAGCTTTGCCCTCTTGAATGTGGCTCTTCAGTGTCTCTCTGTCTCCCTCTCTCTCTCTCCCTCTCTGTGCCTCTCTCTGTCTGTCTCTCTGTCTCTGTTCACAAAATACTGTGTGAAGCAGCGGCGAATCTTTGCGTGGCCAGTGATGACTCTGGAGGCCATCCGTGGGGGGCAGGGACCCCCCTCGCGTTCCTCGTCTTCCCAGATGGGGGCCAGAGTCATTGGCGGCCGCGCAGAGACTCGCCGCTCCTCCACACCATGGAAAACATAGGCGCACGCTCTCTCGTCACAATTACAGTCTCGGAGACTTCATAACTGCGGGAACTTGGGCTGTAATTGTGCAGAGCATGCATGTGCCTATGTTTTCCATGGCATGGAGGAGCAGCGCATCTCTGCGCGGCTGCCAATGACTCCAGATGCCATCTGGGAAGATGAACGTAAGGGGGACCCTGCTCCCCTCAGATGGCTTCCAGAGTCATTGTCGGCTGTGCAGAGACGCGCTGCTGCTTCGCTCAGTATTTTGTGGATAGACAGACAGAGGCACAGAGAGATTTTTAGATTTAGATTTATTCAGATTTATACCCCGCAGCTTCTCCAAAAAGGACCCAGGGCGGCGCACAGGAAATTAAAAAAAACATAAATATAACAAAGGTACAAAATTTTAAAAAACTATTAAATATTAAATATACCCTGTGCTAAAATTGTATAAAATCCCCCAAATTAAAACTATCTAAAAATGGTCAAAACAGGAGGTTATGCTAGGCCGGCTTGTTGTTAAGATGCTGGGGGAAGAGGCGGAGGTCTGAGATGGTACGTAGTTCGGGGGGGTAAGTCATTCCAGAGGGTAGGGCCCGCCACAGAGAAGGCCCTTTCCCTGGGTGTCGCCAACCGGCATTGCCTGGCCGATGGCACTCTGAGAAGGCCCTCTCTGTGGGAGCGGATCAGACGAAGGGATGTATGGGGCAGAAGACGGTCTCGCATATAACTAGGCCCCAAGCCATGGAGCGCTTTGAAGATGGTCGTCAAAACCTTGAAGCGCACCCGAAAGGCCACAGGTAGCCAGTGCAGCTCGCGCAGGAGAGGTGTTATGTGGGAGAGCCTAGAGGCTCCCATAATCACCTGCGCGGCCGCATTCTGGACTAGCTGTAGCTTTTGAGTGCACCTCAAGGGAAGCCCCATGTAGAGAGCATTACAGTAGTCAAGTCGGGATGTCACGAGTGCCTGAGTGACTGTGCGAAGGGCAGCCCGGTCCAGTAAGGGGCGCAATTGGCGCATCAGGCGTGCCTGATAGAACGACCCCCTGGCCACGGCCGCCACATGGTCCTCCATGGACAGCCGGGAATCCAGGAGGACACCCAAATTGCTCACCCTCTCCACGAAGGCCAGTGTTTCACCCCCAATGGCCAGAGTTGGAGTTACCTGGCTGAACCGGGGTGCCGGAAACCACAGCCACTCAGTCTTGGATGGGTTGACTTTGAGTTTGTTACTACCCATTCAGATCCGTACGGCCTCCAAACACTGGGACAACACCTCGGTGGCATCGTTGGGGTGGTCTGGGGTGGATATGTACAGCTGAGTATCATCAGCGTACAGATGATATCCCACCCCAAAACCACAGATGATCTCGCCCAGTGGCTTCATATATGTGTTGAACAGTAGGGGCGAGAGGACCGACCCCTGAGGAACCCCGCATAAGAGGGGTCTCGAGGCCGACTTCTGCCCCCCTGCCAACACACATTGCGACCGACCAGAGAGGTAGGACCAGAACCACCGTAATACGGTGCCTCCCAGCCCCAACCCCCCCAGTTGGTGCAATAGGATACCATGGTCGATGGTATCAAAAGCCGCTGAGAGGTCTAATAGGACTAGGATAGAGGAACATCCCCTAAACCGCGCCCTCAAGAGATCATCCACCAATGCGACCAATGCCGTCTCGGTGCTGGGACCGGGTCGGAAGCCGGACTGGCACGGGTCTAGATAATCAATTTCCTCCAGGTGTTGCGGAAACTGTTGGGCCACCACACTCTCTACAACCTTCGCTAAAAAGTGAAGGTTGGAGACCGGACGGTAATTTTCCAACAATGCTGAGTCCAGGGAAGGCTTCTCGAGGAGGGGCCTCACCACCGCCTCTTTCAAGACAGCAGGCAAGAACCCCTCACTCAAAGAAGCGTTCACGATATCCTGGAGCCAGCCTCGTGTCACCTCCCAGGATGCCAGTACAAGCCAGGAGGGACACAGGTCCAATATACATGTGGTGGCCTTAAGTCTCCTTGACAACCTGTCCATATCCTTGGTAGTAACAAAGTCAAACTCCTCCCAAGATGGTATCTCAAGAACAGCCTCGGACAATCCGACCGGACCACTCTCAATGGAGGGCAACTCGTTCCGAATCCGAGTGATTTTGTCCTGCAGATATATTCCAAATTCCTCTGCTCGTCCCTGTAGATGGGCTTCCCGCGGCCTCTGGTGAAGGAGGGAGCGGGTCACCCCAAACAGGGCGGTTATCTGTGGATGCAATAAGGGTGGCACAATATTCACGCTTGGCCACCCTTATCACCACTAAGTAAGTTCTAATATGGGCTCCCACTAGTGTTCGGTCGGCTTCGGAGCAAGAAGATCTCCATCTGCTCTCTAGGCGTCTCTTGCGGCGTTTCATCTCCCTCAGCTCCTCGGTAAACCAAGGAGCCTGGGTGATTCGGCGCCGCATGAGAGGCCGCAAAGGCGTGACTCAGTCCAAGACCCCCATGGCCGCACTCAACCATTTGGCCACTAGTTCCTCAGTCGAGTCACGGGGCAAGGCCACAGGTATTGGCCCAAGCTCCCTCTGGAACCTATCAGGGTCCATCAGGAGCCTGGGGCGGAACCATCTGGGAATCTCAGGTTCCGCCTCCCCGCGGTGAGAGAGAGAGAGAGAGAGAGGGGGAGAGAGAAACCGAGGGAGGGAGGGAATCAGAGAGAAACTGACAGACACTCACAGAGAGACAGAGAGGGGTAGGAAGAAAGGGAGAGAAAGACAGAGAGAGACAGAGTGACAGAGATGGGGGAGGGAAGAGCGATAAAGTGAGAGAGGGAGAGACATACAGAGAGACACACAGAGAGAGTGAGTGAGAAATACACACACACACACAGAGTGACAGAGATGGGGTAGGGAGGGGAGACAGACAGGGAGAGAGGGGGAGGGAGAGACTGACACACACAGAGACAGACAGAGGGGTAGGGAAAAAGGGAGATACAGAAAGACAGGCAGACTCACACACACGGAGTGACAGAGATGGGGGAGGGGAGATAGACAGAGAGAGGGAGGGAGAGAGACTGAGGGAGGGAGGGAATCAGAGAGAGACTGACAGACACACACATAGAGACAGAGAGGGGTAGGGAGGGAGATACAGACAAAGACAGAGAAAGACATACAGAGTGACAGAGATAGGGGGAAGGAGGAGAGATACACAGAGAGACAGACAGACACACAGAGAGAGAAACAGAAAGAAAAAGAAAAAGAAAGTGGGAGAGAGATAAAGAAGGAAGGAAGGAAGGAAGGAAGGAAGGACCTGTGACCACAATTGAGCCCAAAATTTTGGTTGCTAAGCAAGAGCATTAAGTGAGTTTCACCACATTTCCCAAGTTGGCCACGCCCACCCAGTCACATGACTGCCAAGCCACTCCCACAAAACAGGCCACACCTCTTTTTGGCTCTGAAAAGAAATTTCAATCGTACTGTTGATATTTGGCTCTGTTGATTAATGAGTTTGCCCACCACTGGCTTATTATAAAATCTTGGATTAAAAGAAGACTTTGGGGTTTACTACTCCAACTTCCTATCCAGTGCAGGAATCCTCATACCATTCTTGCAAATAGCTGTCCTTTCTTCTCTTGATAACGTCCAATGATAAAGCACCCACAAGTTCAAAAGCTTTTTCATTGCTTCATAGGTCTCAGCAAAATGTAGATGGTTCATCAGATTACATTAAACAATGCCCCTTATGTTCCATCTTGAGGAAGAAAAAGGGAAGCATTTGAAATAGCTATAGTTGTGCAAAATATATAAAACCTTTCTGAATCTCTGAGCTGTCACAGAGACGTAACTCAGGTAAGGTATCATAACTTGAGGATATTTTAATGTATTGTTTCAAATCACACAAATCAAAACATACTGGATGCCCCTTTAATTATGGCTTATGAACTCCTTCCAGCAATATGATTACATGCTGCTGTTTTCTACCATGTTTCCTCGAAAATACAACCCACTCCAAGAACACGCTCTAGCCCCATTTTCCCCATTAACATTTTTATTGAGTTATAAAGTAAAGTGACATACAAAATACAAAGTATATAGGAGAGCAGAGGGGAGGGAAAGGGGAAGGAGAGGTGAGGAAAGATAAGAAAAAGAAGCATTGACTTCTATTCTCACTGTTACAGTAAAATAAGACATTAACATCAAATCACAACTTTTTGATTTTTCATAATAATATAAACAAGCTATTTCTATAAAGATCTATCAGTCTAATCAGTAAAACCCAGTCAGAGTTTCATTCTTCTCCACATCGTTCAAAAGTATTTATGTTCTTTTCTTAAATCAAAGTGGTCAGTTGTGCCATTTCAACCAATTCCATCAACTTCTTTAGCCATTCATCCATAGTAGGAATCAAAATGTCATTCCATTTTTGTGCATACAAGTCTTGCTGCTGTCAACATATACAGTAACAAAGTTCCATTTTTTTCTCTAGTACTTTTCCCATTAAACTCAAAGAGAAAAGTTCTGGTTTCATTTTTATCTCCATTTTGGAAAAAAAATTGTATTAAAATATGAATCATACTCCTTTTTTTTTTTGCTTTACCACATGCCCACCATAGATGATAAAAGACCCCCTTTTAGTTTTACACTTCCAGCATTCATTTGACAAATCTTTATACATCTTAGATAACTTATTTGGTGTTACATACCAACGATACATCATCTTTTTCTTTTCGATTGTAATTTAATGTGAATTTTAAACCCTTTGTCCGCATATTTTCAAGCATCACCCTAACCCTAACCCTAGCTTGATTTTTATGCCTGCACCTAATATAAATCCAAAAATCCAAGCCCGCCATCTGGTTATACGACGTGGGGCAAGGCGTAGGCATAAAAATCAAGTTAGGGCAAGGTTCAGGGATTGGAGCTGCCCCATATGCCCCGCAGCTGCTTAACTTGAGACTCCAATTTTTTTCATTCTGCAAATTGGCGGTGGAGGTGAATACTTTTGCACATGCAACCTTAATCCCACAATGCACAAATGTAGCTTTGCATACACACCCATTAGTTTGGTGGTCCAGTTCCTATCTGGAACATTTTATATTTTTCTACAATCAAGGTGCATCTGATTGCCATCAGAAAACATATATGTAATGTTGAGTGTTAACAAGGCTGGAACAGAATATGGGATAGGGCCATTTCATTTTTTTTCCATAATGGTCAAGATATAAAGTATTATTCAAAAGCAAGACTACCTGGAAAGGAAGAAAGCTGGGGTAGAAGTGGTGATGGATGCACTCTTACTGTGGTGTTTCCTCCAGAGTAACCAAAACTGCCCATTGGCACAGAAAGCCTAAGGGACTGAAATGTGTTTGAATATTAGTTGGTAGTTAGGTTGTTGGTTTGAGCTCCAAGCTTGGCAATTTGGTTGTTTCATTGCCATTCGAGGACATATCGTCAGTGCGTTTTGAATTTTGCACTGGTTTTTAAATACCTTTTTATGAGATGCAAATTAATCTGAATGTTGTTTGTTTGGTTATTTTTGATCATGGTCTGATTTTAGACTGTTTAATTGGCTGGCTGTTGTTGCTGGACTGTAGTTAAATACCATCTGTGTGATGCAGATTAGGATTAGAGTTATTATCTGAGTGCTTCTGAGTCATGGTCTGGTTTCGGCTTGTTTGATAATTTGAACGGCAGGCTGTTGTTACTGAGATGTGGTCCGATTTCTTGTGAGCTGATGGGTTATAATTTTGTTGCTGTGTATAGGGGTGTCTGTTCGTTTTAAAAATTGTGGTTGATGCAGTTCTTTCGTTCTCAGCGATTGGTAGACAGAATTGATGTCAATGTGTCTGTTTATTGACTTATTGGTGGAAAACCAGGCTTCAAGGAATTCTCTTTCTCTCCTTTATTTCACCTGGGTTACAACTATGGTCCCAGTTAGATAAAATTTGTGACCTTCTTCGTGGACTGATAGGAGGGATAGTCAGTCATGTCTTTCGATAGCCAGAAAATGTTCATTCTGTCTGGTGGTTAGCTTTCTTCCTGTTTGTCCAATATAATTCTTTTCGCAGCTGCTGCACTGAATTTGGTATATGATGCCTGATCTTTGGTTTGTTTCTGTCTGCCCTTTCAATTTTGACAGGGTCCATCTGAGAGTTGAGGTTAGTTTGTGGGATACTATGAGATCATGTTGGCATAGTAGTCTTGCTGTCATTTCTGAAACATTCTGTATGTAGGAGATTGTGATTCGTCCGGTTGTTGTTCTTCCTGTTGTAGCTGCTGCATTATTTTGAGTATTTGTATTGTTTGTATGTAAGCATCTCTAAATGTAGTTTCATGGGTATCACTTTCTCTCAAAGACTTAGTATAGGTGTTTTTGTTCTGCTGATGGCCATCTTTTCCATAATAACCTCTATGATTACCAAGATATAGGAGATCCCATAGGTAATCCCTTCAGTTGTTCATAGATCTCTCCATCAAATGTGAACTAGGTGATCAAGCATAGTTGGATGAGTTTGCATACACTTTCTGTTGTGAGTGGTTCTCTTGGTGGCGGTACATTGTCCAGTAGTTCTTTGATTGGGTCAATTGCTAGTTTCAGATCTACTGATTTGAGCTTGTCCAGGAATTGTGTGGAGTTGTTTATGGAGTATTGGGAATCACTGATTACATTATTATTATTATTATTTTATTGGATTTCTAGACCGCCCCCTCTCCCCGAGGGGACTCGGGGCAGTGTATAATTTTATATATATATATATATATATATATATATATATATGTGACTCAGCTTGGCTCCAGATATCAAGGTGGAACAATGTAAATCAAAACAGATGTTCATTTCTCTGTGGTACAAAAGTCTGAAGTTGATTAGTTCCAGGTCTCCATGAGTTCCAATTTCTCTGGAGCAGCAGCATACTGCAGAGACCTCAATAGTATCATCACCATTCTAGACTATATGTGTCAAACTGTTGGCCTATGGGATGCATGCATCATGCACAGGCCACACCCACCCTGGCTCCGCAAAGGCAAAAAACATCTTTATGCATTTCAAACATTACTTTTACAAGATTTTAAATCGGTGTGCCAGGGAGAGAGACAAGTCGGTCTGAGTGGGGTGTTTTCTTTATGCACTTTTGGAGGTCCATAGAACTAAACTGTTTAAGTCAGTTGCTTTGATTCTGATATTCTTTGGTGAGTTGATTTGGTTCTTGCAAATTTTTTAAGTTTTTGTTGATCTTATTGGTCAGCTTCCCAGTTGGTTAAGCCATCTATAGGTGGATGTATCGTGTGGAGTTGCTTGGCTCTTTGTATGTAGTCAGCCTTGTCTAGTAAGACTGTCATACAACCTCTGTCGACTGGTAGGATGACAATATTGTTATCAGTTTTGATGGATTTAATTGCCTGTTGTTTCTGTTTTATAAAGATGTTGGAGTTTTGTTTGCATCTTAGCATTGAGACAAAGTCGACGTGTTTATTGTTGCACTTCTTCGCTGAGGTCTTTCAATTTTAAGGTGTTTTCAAGGATTGCTAGGAATTCCATGTTTGATGCAGCTTTGAGGTTGAAGTTGATTTCCTTTATCAGGACTCCTTGTGCCATATCTTTGAGTTGTCAGTTGGATAGGTTCTTGATCCAGGTTTGTTCATTGTGGGAGTTGTTAGCCATTAGTCTGGATAGTTTACTTTGCAGGGCAGTGTGCTTTTTCTCTTGTATTTGTTGTTCTGTGCTCGACTATTGTGTTTAAACGTTGCATAAGTTGAAGGACCTTTGTTGAAGAATTTAAATTAAAAAGCATTTAAATGTATTTTAAATTTTAAAAAAAAAATCATGGGGTGGGGTGTGTAATATGTTGCAGAGTAAAGCTTCACTTTAATATCATCCCAATTTACCAGGATGACTTTGAATCCTACCTAGGACTCATGGACTTTCATATAAAAGAGGCAAGAAGCTGATTTTCTTGAAAATATCTCTTTCCTAGAAAAAAAAAGATACAAGCCAAGACAGAAGTCATTCTGTTAAGATTTAGAAAACGGAACAACCTGATCTAATTAACTTTGGGTACTGGGATGTTTTATGGTGTGCCCAATCTAACCTGTGGCTGTTGTTTGGTGAGTAAGCATACATCTAGAATCACACTCTGCAAATTGTACAATCCAGGGTGACTATATAAATTTCATAAAGAAGCATTGATTAAACCATCAATGATTTAGCAAGCTAACATGACATTTGCAATATGGCATGTGAGCATGCTAAATTCACCAGACATTTTGTAAGACAAAATAATTTTGAGGGAGGACCAGAAGCATTATTTTGGAAGTGATCACACATCCTAGCATTTGCATGTAGTATCACCGAGTCCTCATGCAGCATAAAGGGCATATATTAGCTACGCAAATTATGTTATATTTGAACTTCTTAATATTTCTCTTAAATATCTTTTCTACTAAACTTTTAGGGAAGGAAATAATAATTTGTCTACATGATCAATCTAAGCAAATACCTAGATATTTTCATAGGACTGCTAATGTTATTTACATTTGCTTATAACTAAAACTTCTAATATGTTTCTAACCGTGTGATATTGTTTCAGATGCAACTGCTTCATAATTCAGAAGAACATTTCCTGGTGTTAATGAGTTGAGCCTCAAACAGCTTGAGAATATTAGGACAACCACGGACCTCCGCTCCTTCCGTCTTAAATTAAAAACTTACTTTTTCCGTCTGGCCGGCCTGGGATAGTCCCCCTGTCTTGGGGTTTTACTGGGTAAATTTTAGTTTAGTTAGTTAAATGGGATTTTAGCACAGGCTGAGTTTAATTTGGCTTTTAAATTGTTTGTATATTTTATTGATGTTTGTATGTTTTTTACTGTTTTTATTCTACCTGTGCACCGCCCCGAGTCCCCATGGGGAGAGGGAGCGGTTTATAAGTATTAAATGATGATGATGATGATGAATACAGCAGGCCTAACTTTTTGAAAAAGCAAGATCAGTCTTTTACTTTTCACGTGATATCCCTTTTCAGGAAACTATTAGTATTCCAATTGCTTTCAGCAGAGAAACATGGTTATTTATCCCATATTGTGAAAACTAGGACTATAATGTCTTGTATTAATTAATCAAAAATTCCGCAGGACCCTGTTCAAAATCCATCCAGAATCTTATGTGTTTACTTAAATGCTGGAGACATTTGCAGAAAATGTTGCTTTTAGGCCTTGTTCTCATCATACAATGTGGCAGGTAGAGAATGCTCAGATACTGAATTATTCCAGATTAGTTCGCTTTTTAGGGGTGTGTCTGGAGGAAATATAATTTAATTGCTGGTCTGTGGCTTTTAAAGTAACTCTTGGGAAACATCTGCTTTGCCCTGCCTTCTCCCATTTTTACAATTGTTATGTCTGCACTTCCTTTGTTGTTGCAGCTATATCTCACTTCCATTTTCAGAGACTTTAAGCTTCTAAAATTGTTTTCATGGCTGCTTCGGCCAATGAAAAAAGGCTCAATAACATACAATAAAGACTGCCACTATGCATTTTTTAGAATATTTTAAAACTCTCCCAAAAGCCTTTGTGGTTCTTCTCAACAACAGACTTTCAACTGCTGATTACAAATATAATGTATTTGGCCCTGCAATTGGAATTGCACCACTTACGGAAATGATTACATTATATTCTTCACATGCTCTTAACCAAGTAATATTTCTTCCTGAAGAAATCAAAACCAACTAAGTACTGGTTTTTTTTGGTACTGGTATTCAGATTGGTTTAAGCTCTTCATATTTATTAAAAGAATCTGAAAAAGTATAGCATTACAAACAAAAAGTGTCATGCTTAAAGGAAAATTACAGGTAGCTCTCAAGTTATGACCATTTGCCCAATCATTCAATTATGCTGGCGCTGAACAAATGGTACTTATAAATAGTCCTCAAAGTTGCAACTGTTCAGAACTTCCCTTCGCCAGTCGTGATAGAAATTTAAGTCCTTGGCAAGCCAATTAGACTTAGAAATGCAGGGACACTTGAACTCATTTTGGATCATGAGATGGGTGTGTTATAAATTTGCTGAACAATTTTCCCATCTATTTTCTTTCCATGTCTGTCCTTCGGCCTTCCTGCACTGCAATGCCTCCACTACTGCCATGTTCTTGCTCCTACTGCTAATGAAGCATACCCAGCATGGCCCTTAATGAGGCAGCTGCTGGTCACCCAAAATTTTCTGAGGTTACTCAGTTATTTCCTTATAAGGCATGGGGAAGAAGACTTAACATGGCCAGCAGCTGCATGACAAAAGGCCAGGTGTACCTTAGCAGCAGCAGGAGAAAGAAGAGGGCAAGTGAGATGGCCTGAAAGCGTAAGGCTGTGAGAGTGATTGCATCTGGGCTGCTTCACACTGCAGCTCAAGGACTTCTTACAGTTCAACAGCATTGCAAGCAGCCCCAGAGCCATGTACTTTCGGTGCTGCTTGCTTACCTGGTAGGCAAGCACAGGACCAAAAGGGTAGAGTTGGAGGTGGGGGAGAGATAGACTATTTGGGGAATTGAATATGAGGCAGTCTCTTTCCTTGGAAGAACTAAAGCTCAGAGCTAGGAAAGAGTAAGCCGTGAATTGCTTGGATTGGGGTGGGTCTTCAGCTAAAGACTGATGGGATTTAATAATGACAGCAATTAGTAGTGTCAAGATTGCTATTGCTAAACAATGTAGTCATGTGCAATGTAGTCAAGCTTTGTGATCACATCTCTTAACAAACATTTCAATCATCATAATTTAAAGGCTACCTCTATAAAGCAATTTATTTAAAGAGACAGATTGAACTGTCTCTACTGAAAACAAATATTGCATTTTGCTTTAGCAGTAAACCAATATTGAAATAAACCATCCTTTCACTGAAACTGAGTTGTAGAGAGCAGAATACTTTAATAGAAGGTGCCAGCTGATAAACCTACATACTGTATTTTTCGGACTATAAGACGCACCAGTGTATAAGAAGCACCAAGATTTCGAAGAGGTAAATAAGAAAAAAAAGTTTTTGTCCTCCCCAGCCCTCAGGAGCACTCTGCAGGCTTCAGCAGGGCTGGGGGAAGGCAAAAACACCTGTTTTACGAGGCATTTTTCCCTTCCCCCAGCCTTGCTGAAGCCTGCAGAGTGCTTCTGGGGTGTGTGGGAAGGCAAAAACACCTGATTTTGCAAAAAATGGCCTCCCAAAGTGGAGCTTTGGGAGGACACAAATGGCTGTACTCAGTGTATAAGACGCACCAACATTTCCATGCTCTTTTTTTGTGGGGGAGGGAAAGTGTGTTTTATACTCCGAAAAATAGGTATGTTGAATTACACTAAGATCATGTTTTACTTTGGTACCTCCCAATTGTCTTTATATTATTTAGGACAGTAAAGCAGTCTAAAAAATAATGACCTCCATTTGCTGCTCTACTTAAATTGACTTCTTGTGGTTGGAAAACTTTCATAGAACAAATGGATACTTGCATGCTCATAAACAAACCTCAGCATGTTCAAAGGGCCTCCCTGTATTACAGTCTAAATTTCCTCTCTTGTGCTGGGATTACAATTGGGGAAAATGTATGAAGCTCAATGGCTTTTCACTTATTCCATTTTCTTTTTGTATCATCAAATCTTTGATGGATTACTTTGCATGAATTACGTTTCAAAATCTCCTTTGTAGAAAAAGATAAAAACTTAGCTGAGGACATTCTTTCCAAAAATAATCTAGAGAATAGAAACCAACTGCATTTTTAACAAATTCAACACTAGCAAGTATCCCACTCTCTTCTAGAGCCCGTTGTTTTTTTTTATAGATTTCAAGAGAAACAATGTATACTTTGGTTATAGTTAATGTCCAGAGATAGCAATAGAAATGTGTACAAGTAGATAACAGTATGCAATAGAGTCAAACTTAATGTTTAACACTAATTAATGGACTGTTTGCGTGATTCCTTGATTAGTGTACCTTTATTATTTTTATAAATAAATCAAGGTGGTGAACTATCCAACATATCTTCCTCCTATTTTCCCTACAATGACCTGTGAGGTAAGTTGGGCTGAGAATAAGTGACTAGCTCACCAACATCTAGTAAGCTTTCATGGCTAAGTTGACACTTGAACTCAGTTCTAGTTTTCTAGTCAGGAGCCTTAATCATTAAATCAAACTGTTTTTTCATCCTAAGGAAAAGCTAGAGGTACTGCCACTGACTGTATGAAGAGCAAAGAATTAATAGTTAAGATGTAGCATTATGAATAAGGAGTCTCTTTTATAAATAGGGAGAAAAATGGTTGGGATAATGTCACAAAATTATACTAAGCCGTGGTGGTGTAATGGTTGGAATGCTGTACTGCAGGCTACTTCTGCTGACTGATGGCTGCCTACAATTTGACAGTTCGAATCTCACCAGGCTCAAGGTTGACTCAGCCTTCCTTCCTTCCAAAGTTGGTAAAATGATGACCCAAATTTTTGGGGGCATTATGCTGATTCTGTAAATCACTTAGAAACAGTATATAAGACTAAGTGCTATAGTGCTTATTGTTTGAACAAAATATTAACTGTTTAAATCTCTAACATTTTAATTAAATGTGCTTCAATTAAATTGCAGTTTATTATTTTGAAGCACATATAATTGTTTATAACATAAACTTCTGAAGGCAGATCTTGGGTTTGTATTTTCATATTACATTGATTATGAACTTCTTAAAATAAATTACAGCAATAAGTCTGTGTTAAAAGTATTGAATAGCTATGCTAATGGACCTAGAGGTTAAAACTTTATTAAAACCCGAGACCAGCAAGGAATCAGATTAGGCAACTAATACGGGAACTGTATCATAAAACATTTTAATGTGAATACCTCACATCCACAAAATAATAAGAAAAACTATTTACAAAATTTTGTTTACAATTTGGTCACTTTTATATTAGCTTTAGACATCTACAGATGTTCTTGGGTGGAAACAGGTGTGTGCCTTACTTGGGCATTTAATGGCAGATTAATTGCATGTTTTTATATGCAATGGCTCTCCCTTAGTGCACTATGCCGAAGTAAGCATGTTGTGTTTACATTCCCCTTTTATTTATGGCTCAACAACAAAAGAAACCCCAAACAATAGCACTTTTCTACCTGAACACTGCCAAGTTTCTTAATCACACAATTTGTAAAATGTCTTCAATTACACAATTCAGTAAAATGTGTGCACTTCCATAGTTTTCCTCTCCAATTTTTACAAATCATGTATCAGCAATGGGTTTAATTGTCCAAACTACCCTAAACCAAGGAAAGTATATACAACATAACTAGATTCCCCCCCTCCCAGATCAAGGCACTTTTCTGAGCAATGACAAAAGCTCCTTCCCTTGCCATTATAACAAATTTAGAAACCCAATTTGTTTCTCTTAATAACAATGGTATTTCCTGCATATAGTTCTTGAATTATGGCATTTAACATGTATAAAGGATGCTTTAGCCAGCAATATTATTTCCATGAAAATAATTCAATTGCCTTCATATATAGAGTTGCTACATACATTCACAGTTTTCAGAAATTGTAATTAGTTTCTCCAGTTGTGCTTTTAAAACTCCAGGATTCCTCCCCCCCCCCCCCCCCAAATAGTAAGTGCAAAGAAAAATGTTTTGTGCAACTACAACAGTTACAGAGTTATAAACTCCAAAGGAATGAGAATTTTTGTCATTCTCAGTTTCTTTCTGCTATCTTTTCAGGTATTGCTTCTAAGCTTCATCAGGGCTTTGAAGATTCAACATTTGCAGATGATACTGGTTTATTCAATCCACATGAAACAGCAGCATCATGGATTTGTTTTAGGTTCTCCAATGCCTCGTTTTTAGCATACTTGAGAAGATCAGCTTGGCCCTGTTAAGAACAAAAGGAGTTTCATTTATCAATATTAAATCCACTCTGCAGCCTTGATTTATCCTATAATAGCCCCCCACCCGCCTTCACAAAGATGAAAAACAGATCACTTTCAGCTAAAACACTTGAAGATATTATGGCTGGACTGCTCTATATCCAAGTGGTCAAATACATATTTTAAAAAGACAAGAATCTTTCCCACCAAACAACTTTGGCAAAAACAAATGTTTTGTATTTTGAGTGGAATCCAAGAATCCATGGTAACCATGAGAAATTTATTACTGCTTGTGATCCAGCAATTATAATGATCATACACTGTATATCTTGTTTTTTCAAGATTAATAAAACATGCATTCAACTGGGAATTCCAAAGTGCTCAGAGTCATTTTTCAGAAACACAGAACTTGATAGACACCCACCAAAGCATACCACCACACACCTGAAAGATTTTGATGATTGTATTCACAACTGTTCTGTCTAGAATCTCATATATTGGGAAAATCCAGCTTGCATATCAGATATATAATTAACAGAGCAAAATCATACCTTTAAGAAAATAAATATATTTGAAGTCTGGAATGATTGACTTTATTTAACAATTGCTAAATATGATTAAGTTCTGAAAAGTTTCTGAAATGGAGAAGGTAGAAAATGTACACCTATCTTAAGAGACATAGTTAGGACAATGTAATCAGTCACAGAAACTCCTAAGAATAATGAAAACCAATGATATTTTGATTGATAGATATTTATAGAAATGTTAAAAAAATACTTTTGCCTAAGTCAAATAAGTGGATAATTAAAATGGAAAAATCAGAACCACACAAAGTTACATCTGGCAGTTTTAGTTTGTTGTGTAAGACATTTATCAATAGAACTTTCACTTTAATTGCATTCCTTAATTTGTCAAAATAAAACTGCTTTGTTTTATTTTCCCATAAAAACAAAATGTTAATTTAACAGTAGAATAAATAAATTATATACTTTTGTCAGAATCATTTCCATAAAATTCAATAATGCATTATTTATTTATTTTACTTCATTACTCTAGTCATAAATCAAATTTGCATTTGCTGAAATTAATCTGGTCAATTGCATTTTGAATTTAATCTGCAAAGCATTGCAATCTAACTATTAAATATACTGAACAAAAACTTTGTTATTTCATCTGAGACTTATTCACTTCTATTATTGGTAAACCAAGTTATTTCAAAGTGCTGGGGAATTAGTAAATAATTGCTTATCCAATTTTAGATTGATATGGGACAACAGCTGGTAGCTCACTTTCACAGCAGAATAACTTATCTTGACCAATCATATATCAAACATTGCCACAGTTCAGAAATATCTTGAAATGAATGCATGCCTAAAATGGACTATGGCAATAATATGTCAATTCTGCATGTTAAATGTGCTCCTCAAATTCTTTCATGTACCCATGATGCAAACTCTCAGTGAGATCGAAAGATACTGGGTTTAACACAGAAGATGGAGATGGCTGCAACTGATAATAATATTGGATTTGAAGATACTTAATGGATCTATGTTTTTTTTAAAGACACAGCATTTATCATTGTAGTAGCTCAGGAAAAACAACCAGTGACCCAGTGCATTGGTGTGCATGTATATGCTGTATATTCATTCCTGATTCAATACAGAATAGCCAATGGAAGTTTGCCTAAGAAGCAAGCATATTAGATAAACTGAGTTAGCACAAGTAAAATAAAACCCACTACTTTTGGCACATAGGAAAAGATAGTCAGAGGCAGTGAACTAGAAAGAGGAGGTATGGTTAGTGGCTTCTACTTGTGCATTAGTCTGATTAGACGATGACAAACTTCTTTCTAGATCAGAAAGAAATATTTTAAGTATTACACAATCCATGGTCCCAAAGAAATATTTTAAGTGTTACACAGTCCATGTTTTCTGATAAACAATCTTTTTCTTTACCAAATTTCTTATAATTGTAGTTCCTGTCACTCTTGCATAGGAGAATGAAATGTCCTACTTAGTCAATATAAGGAAGATCTTGTAGATCAGTTAAGAATATGAACCTAAACGTACCTTTCCACAGGTATTCTAGAGCATGCTACACACTATTTATCAGCCAAGCCCAGACACCAACATTAACAACTTTCATGATGTTTTACAATGCACATTTCATAGACAAGTCTGCACTTGTGAAAATTTTCTGCAAAAAATGATTTTGAAATTTTTCACAAGAGTTAAATCAACTCTTCAGCACTAGTCATAATCATGAATAGACTGTAAATATTAAATACATTACTTGTAGTTTAAGAACTACTAAATGAATCATATTGATTCATTATTAAAATTAAGATGTACCTATTAGGAATAGGAAGATCATAAATTGTACTTTTATATATTATAAAAGTACAATTTATGATCTACCTATTCCTAATAGTGTAACTTAATTTTAATAAATGTTAATAATAATAATAATAATAATAATAATAATAATAATAATAATAATAATAATAATAATAAATTTTTATTTCTAACCCGCTCTCTCTCCCCAGAGGGACTCGAGGCGGGGCACAGGAGAATTAAAAAACAATAAACACAGAGTACAAAATTTAAAAACACAATTAAACATATCCTGCGCTAAAAACATCTATAAAAACTAAAAACTGTCCCTAAAACCCCTTAACACCATAACTAATTAAAATTACCCTAGGCCAGCCAAACGGGAGAAATGAGTTTTTAAAAGCTGTCGGAAGGAGCGAAGGTCAGTGGTCGTTCTGATTTCAGGGGGAAGGTCGTTCCAGAGGGTCGGGCCCGCCACAGAGAAGGCCCTTCCCCTGGACGTCGCCCACTGGCACAGCCTAGTGGACGGCACCCGGAGAAGTCCCTCTCTGTGGGAGCGAATCGGTCGCAGGGATGTATGAGGCAGAATGCGATCCTGCAGATAGCTAGGTCCCGTGCCATGGAGCGCTTTAAAGATGGTAACTAACACCTTGAAGCGCACCCGAAAGACGACAGGCAGCCAGTGCAGCTCGCGCAGGAGCGGTGTTACATGGGAGAACCTAGAGGCTCCCATAACTGCCCGCGCGGCTGCATTCTGGACTAGCTGAAGCCTTCGGGTGCACCTCAAGGGGAGCCCCATGTAGAGAGAGTTGCAATAGTCCAGCCGGGATGTCACAAGGGCATGAGTGACTGTGCAAAGGGCACCCCGATCCAATAGGGGACGCAACTGGCGGACCAGGCGGACCTGGTAAAACGCCCTCCTGGCCACGGCTGTCACTTGATCTTCCATGGACAGCCGGGCATCAAGGAGGACGCCCAAGTTGCGTGCCCCATCCACAGGGGTAAGGTGATCATCCCCTATGGCCAGTGATGGAGTCAACTGGTTGTACCGGGATGCCGGAAACCACAGCCACTCGGTCTTAGACGGGTTGAGTCTGAGTCTGTTACTTCCCATCCAGGCCCGCACGGCTTCCAGGCACTGACACATCACCGCTACGGCATCGTTGGGGTGGTTTGGGGTAGATATATACAGCTGCGTGTCGTCAGCGTAGAGGTGGTACTCTACCCCAAAACCACGGATGATCTCACCCAGCGGCTTCATATATGTGTTGAACAGGAGTGGCGAGAGGACCGACCCCTGAGGCACCCCACAAGTGAGGGGCCTAGAGGTCGACCTCTGCCCTCCTTTCAACACAAATTGCGACCGACCGGAGAGGTAGGAGGAGAACCACCGTAAAACGGTGCCTCCCACCCCCAACCCCTCCAGCCGATGCAATAAGATATCATGGTCGATGGTATCAAAAGCCGCTGAGAGGTCTAATAGGACCAGGATGGAGGAACAACCCCCATCTCTGGCCCTCCAGAGATCATCTACCAACGCGACCAATGCCGTCTCGGTGCTGTGCCCGGGCCGGAAGCCGGACTGGCGCGGGTCTAGATAATCAACTTCCTCCAAGTGACGGGGAAACTGTTGTGCCACCACACTCTCAACAACCTTCGCCAGGAAGGGAAGGTTGGAGACGGGACGATAGTTGGCTAATAAAGCTGGATCCAGAGAGGGCTTCTTCAGGAGGGGCCTCACCATGGCCTCTTTAAGAGAGGCAGGCAAGAAACCCTCACTCAGAGAAGCGTTGACAACCTCCTGGAGCCAGCCTCGTGTCACCTCCCAGGATGCCAGTACAAACCAGGAAGGACACGGGTCCAATAAACATGTGGTGGCTCGCAGTCGCCCACGTAACCTGTCCATATCCTCGGAAGTAACAGAGTCAAACTCCTCCCAACCAAGGCCCGCCTCGTGCAATCCCACTGGGCCATCAATGGAGACTAGCTCGTTCTGGATCTGAGCGATTTTAATACTAGTGATTAATAAAATTTTAAATTATTTTTAAAATACTATCACAGGTATGCAAAACCTTAATTTTTCTAATTTTATTTAACATTTCTAAGCAATTATATTTGAATCATTGATAATTATGACACATGCAGAACAAATTCAGCTTCTATGGGCCTGTTTTGCTTTCAATTTCCAAATGAATGGCTTCCAGTTGTGTTGAATCTTCTGTCTGTGCTGACCCAGCAAAACAAAAAGATACCAGGAAAGGGAAGAGTTCATTAATCAGTAGGATGACAAAATAAACCAAATTTCATCAATTATGTTTTGTTCCCTGCAGGAAACAGAATCATATTCAGAATGTTTTAAAACACTATTTTTATGGGCTATGTTGGAACAAAATTCAAAATGTTAGTGTTTCATTATAGGGAATAGTGCTTCCTGCTCCTTCACTTTTTACAAAAATAGGATTTCTGCAGAGTGCTTCCACCAGTCAATCTACAGAGAAAGTGACCAAGGAATGATTTCAATATTCTAAATTCCAATTTCAAGCAACAAAAGCAATAGCTAAGCTTATTTTGCAGTCTTCTGCAAAATCACATCACTCAATTAATAGCAATGTATTATTTTGAACAAAATTTATAAACACAACTATACAATTATTACAATATTATTACAATGACAGTAAAGATTATTATTATTATTATTATTATTATTAATAATAATAATAATCTTTATTGTCATTATACAAATTACAATGAAATTGGTTATTATTATTATTATAAAAATATACTTTGCTAGTTACTAGCTTCTCTACAATTGGCAGCCTATCAACAAAGCTCAACAAACAAGCAAATTGACCAATGTACTTTCTAAATCTTAATGTCCTGAAGGATATAACCGCACTGGAAGTTACTTGTAGAATGCTAAAACACTCAAAATAATGTCCCATTATTGTCCCAAAATCAAAACAAAATGCTTTATTATCAAATGTTTGAGCTTAGAACATTTCAAGCTCAGAACATTTTACACATCCCTCCAACCCAGAAATTGAATGCTACCATGTCTCTTTCAAACTGATCATATTTCAGTACCAATGAGCATGTGCTTATAAAACATGTAGCAATCTTAGAACTATTTAGAAGTTCTAATATCTGCATAGCAGATCCCATATTATTGGAAACAAAAACAAAAAGTATAGGTGGATTCTAAATACTGAGGAAAAATTATTCAAATTAAGCTAGTTTATCATTACAAACAATATAACTAATATAGACAAAGCAAATTATGTGTACTAACCATAACTGAAACAGTAGCAGAATAATCTTGAAAAGAGGTTAAAATGGAAGTATTTTTTAAAAACTGAAAGAAGGTTATATGGTGGGATAAAAAGATAAATAGCATGAAATGTTATATTATCAAAATAGATCCCACTATTCAATGCATAGATGCCTTCGGAAACAATTGAAATTTTTGTCCATTAAAAATATACTGAATTAGATGGTAAATAAAGAGAAGCAGCTGCACTAATTTTGTCACACTTCTTTCCTTTTGAGTGAATCAGTCACACTCCAGATGACAAATGGGAACAATTTTGCATTTTAATTGTATGTTTCAATTTTTATTTTAAACAAGCTCACTTTACAGTATGATTTTATATTCAGCCAGAATTTACAAGGAAAAAAGTCCTGTAGTTAATCAGAGAGAGAAGCATGAAGCAAGCATATTCCACCACTAAAAAAGAAAATTGGTTAATACTTTAACTTCTGTGGTTAAATCATTAAAATCTATTGATGAATTTTGCTAAAGACTGAAAATATACTTAATTTCTCTCTTAACTCTGTTACTGTTAATGGAACAGCTGTTACTTATTATTTTTTAAATATAAGATAGCTTTGCAGCATTTTATCACTTCTCAGAAAAGTTAGTCTTCATCATTCCTGGCTTCTAAATGGAAGCTTTCATTATGAAGGACTCCCTATTGAAATCACTTTGTATTGTTATTTATTTATTTGCTTTTTAATCCCATATTTATTACTTTATAAGTAACACCAGGCAGCAAAAATGCATAATGCTCCTTCCTCTTCCTATTTTCTTTCACAACCTTGCAAGATGGTTGGGCCGAGATAGCCACCTTTCAGAAATGCATGACTGAAGAGAATTGCTGCTCATCCCTCCTTGCAGGAATATATCACTTAAACAGGCAGATACTTTCCCATTATATTAATGTATGCTCATGTCATCATTTCCTCTATCTCAATGCTTTTCTTCCTCAAAATATTTTCAAAAGTCAGCTCAAATATTAAAAAAATATTCAATTGATGCTACTACACAGACCATGCTTACTGTTATTTACATAATAGTAATATTCTGTAAATTTCTGCATCAATTGTTCTTTTGTAACACCAAATTATCTCTGTAGAATATTTGACATGTTATTCTTTTCTTTTAGTAACAAATTAAAGGGAATAATTTATGATAGAAAAAAACTTCAATAAACAAATGTTACCTTTAAAATGGTAATATTCCAGGTAAAACTCTCCACTGCTTTTTGTAGTTTTCTCTCTTTCAATCCTTCCTTTGCTCCTATATTTTGTAAGTTCTCATGGAACTCCATTGCTGAGGAATAAGACATATTTAAACCTTCTTATTCAACTTTCAATGCTTTTACTGTAAGATTTTTTTTGTACTAAAAAGGAAACACACTTATTAATTTCCTATCAATTGATGGCTTATCAAAATTAGAAAATACATTAAAAACAGGTATAAAATCAAATTATGCTCTTATTCTAAATGTACTAAAATGATTTGTTTTTAATGCTATATACAAAGGGATCTCAGCATATTTTCTTAGTTCAGAAACTAGAAGCACAGTTTGTCCTTGGTTGACTACTACAATCAGTGACCATTTGCAAAATCATTTTTGGAACACTGCAGTATTTACAACAAAATGTCTTGGCCTGAGAAGCATTGGGTAGTTCTGATAAGTTTCAGGCAGCAAGATGAGTCAGTAGGAGGGTTCTAATCAATTAAGATCAGACCTCAGCTTGTGAATTTTCAGTTAGCGCTTTTTAGGGCAGCATTCCACTACAGAGGAAAGCAGCTCTGGAAGAGATGGTTTGTTTAAGCAATCTCTTTGCCCAGCAGCTATCAGTGACTTCATAATGTCTCCCTCAGTCATATGTTCGCTTAGCAATCATTTTGCTTAACATCAAAGTCCCTGGAAGGCATTACAGTCACTAAATGAGGAGAGGGTGTATACAGTTCTCTCCAGGCGGCTTTCTGCCAGGCTGCTTTTAAAGTAAAATGATAATATTTTATCTTTAATTGCATTTAAGGCATTGCGTCTTTGCATTGAAATTAGTGGCTCTGTATTGGTAGTAGTCATATTACTTAACTGGAGACCCCAGCCCCTGTTACCCACATAGCCAAATTTAGCCCAGTATGTGGATCTAGTTCTATCTGCCCAGTATGAAAAAGAACTATTCTTGAAGTCTCAAGAACTAGAAGTCAGCTTGAAATATTGAATTTGTGTCTAAAACCATACAATAGTCTCTTCACCTGCAGAAAAAATACACACAATTCTCTGCCTGAGTTGCCCTTCTAAGAACAAAGAAGATGGATTGCTTAATACATACTGAAAAAAATAACTGAATTTCAGTTAAGAATGTTTTATTTGTGTATGCTATGTTGATGGAAGACAGAATTCTCAACGTATTGATTATATGGTAGCAATAACGAAATAATACAGAATAATAATACATCCAACTTGCCCCTTTCTCCATTTTTCTATGACAAAAAAGCAAAATATGATTTGATTTTATTATGCTATATTTTGAAATGCCAATCAATGTTGCTTATATTACTAAAGAAAACAATTGACTACAAATCTTAAAATTTTTTGCTTGTGCGAAGCAAAATGATAGTGAATATGCTTTCCATTTCAGCACCAGGCTATGTACAGAGATGATATATATTTGGATTTTGTGAATTGGGAGCATCAAGAGGAAAAGTAAGTAAGTCTCCATCTTTTACAATACTACCATAGAGCAGTTTATTAATGAAAATCATGTCTTAACCACAGCATAGAATCATCCTATATTAGCCTTAGCAATCTTTTTTTATTTAAAAAGTTAGCATTTAAAAACATGTTAAATTAAAAAACAGTAATACCACCAAATTAAATATAACTTTTAATACACAATAAAATGTGTTTTCTATGGAAACTATTCATTGTTATGCGATTTTATATACATTCAGAAATAGACAGATGGGCACTTGCATGCAGGTCACAGATATTTCTGTGCACAATCTTTAATATGCACAGAAAGGTTGGACAGCCTTTTGTCCAGCAAACAGCTGACCTGAGCCTTTACAAAAAACTGTTGTCATTTATCTGCAGCTACTGAATGAAGGTTTTGAGTGATAACAAAAGTAAGCTCAGCAGCGGTTTATATGTATAATTCATCCTTCAAATATGGAAAATGAAAATAGCATTCATTTGCCTCTTTTTCACTGATATGTGTTGATTGATAGGAAAAACATAGAAATTCTTATACAATAGAGTTATAATCTGTGTATTAGATTAAATATACTGTTGCAGTTAAATGTTTGGCTTAAATTAAATTTGGCATTACAGAATTATTAAAGAACTAGTAAAATTATATGTATATAATTATGCATGGTAAAATGTAGCCTGTTAAGAAATAACTACAGGTAGTCCTCAACATACGACCACAACTGAGCCCAACATTTATGTTGCTATGCAAGACATTTATTAAGTGAGTTTTGCCCCATGATCTTTCTTGCCATAGTGGTTAAGTGAATTACTGCAGTTGTTATGTCAATAACACAGTTGTTAGGTGAATTGGGTTGATCCATTGATTTTCCATATCAAAAGATCATAAAAGGTTATCACATGATCCCAGGACACTGCAACAGTCATAAATATGACAACAGTTGCCAACATTTGAATTTTGATTATGGGGATGCTACAATGGTCGTAAGTATGAACAATGGTCATGTTACTTTTTTCAGTGATATTGTAACTTTGAACAGTCACTAAATAAACTGTTGTAAGTCAAGGACTATTTGCACAAGAGAAAGTGAAAACAACAAAGGAATACCTAATTTATATTTTATCAACTAAATTTAAATCTTATAAAATCTAGTACAATTAAAAATTGAAAAGTAAAAATTGAAATGTTTACTTTTGATTATAGTTGTTGAAAGAGTATCAAGCATGTTATTTGCTTTTTTATTTGTGACATCCTATTTGTGGAACACTTCTGTATAATTTACTGTGCCAGATTTCTATATTTCTTCTATTTTATGTAGATAGTTACATATTCAGTTGTATTTATTTTACTGTAGTATTTATTCTGCTTTGCATTATTTTATTATTGTTTAACTGCTTTGATAAATGATTTCCAAGATATAGTTCAGAACGAATCAATCAATCAATCAATCAATCAATCAATCAATCAATCAATCAATCAAAAGTAAGTTGTTTGGCTAATTGTTTGCTAATGAAATATGATGATTCACTTCATTGTAGCATATCTGTAATTACCTTTACAAAATAGTACTCAATGGTTCTTATGGGCACCTTTGCCCAACTGTTATACTACAAGGAGATTTACAACTCTCTGAGTTCCCCTTGTATTTACTGTGGTAAAATATGCAAAGTGAGACAAATAACTACAAGGGTTCTTTCTAGAGGACCTCATGATACTTCTAAAATCAATTCATTAATTATTTTAATGTGCTTTTATCATAACTCCTGGGCATAATTATTTTGTAAAACTAACCATTTATTTAAAATGGGAAAGATGTCCGGCATAATAAACAGTATGTAGAAATATTTAAGATTACATATGTTTTTACTGTTTGGTTCAATGGCTCAAGCACACCAACCTGAAGCAATTAATAGCAAAGAGCAAAAATTACACATATTACATAGGAAGAGAACAAGTTTGCTTTCTTGCTGTTTTCACAAAAGAAAAATGTTATATTATAGTTAGAACAAGTGTAAATGAAGACTATAAATTACTAGTCTGATTTGAAGTTCCCTTCCAAATAAAATTTAGTATTAAAGTCTAATTTAGATACAATATTTTGGCTTCAGATGCCAAATAAATTAAAACCATAATTAAGAATGCAGTATGAATGTTTAAACAATTCCCAAAGTTATCTACATAACTTGAAACAGATGAGTCAGAACGTATGTGCTTACAGAGGAAACATGACTATTAGAAATTTGTGAATTTTTTACTATGCACTATTGAAAATGCCTTTTCATAATGTAACTGGCAAAGATATATGACTCAATTTTTCTGTAATTTTGTATAATTACATAAATGTTCTCAGCTATGACAGAAAAAGTTTGAAAAAATATTTTTTCATTGAAGGGACACAATGAAGGAACATAGAAAACATGTCCATACAACAAAATTTAACCAATGATCCAAAGAAAAGGGATTTTCCTGATTATAAACATTGAAAAACAATTGCCATTTTACTTGTTTCATATTAGTGGAATTCTATGAACTACAAAACTGGTAATTTATGCTGTTGCCCACTGTAATGTTCTGCATACAAAAATAGCCAAAGAGTAAAGAGATACTTTCTTAAAGAAATATGATTTGTATATTAGAAGTGTTTATCCAACAACTATTTCATCTACTGTCTTTCTCATACAACAAAAGATTATTCAAATATTAGCAGAAAATCCTACTACAACACAAACAGCAAAATGTCTTGATAATTTACACAATAGTTGTGTTCCCCCCCCCCCCATTTGTGTAATTGTACAGAGTGACTTATTATAAATCTGGGTTACATATTAAGCTAGGCCTTAAAAAGTTCTCACCTTCTTAAAATTATTTCTTATAAGAAAAAAAGGAAAAACAAAAGCAAACGGTTTAAATGAAATCTAACAAATTTCAAAGTCACACTGCCAATTGCTTTTTCCTGAATGAACTGTTCATCATTGTTTCTTATACATTAATGACTATTATCTGTTATTGATGCAATTTCTTAATTGTGTATCACAAATCAATATATCAAAGAAAATAATATCCCTTTCTTTTCTATAAATGTATTAATAGCAGTAATAAGACAATCTTAAAAGATAAACTACAGGTAGTCCCCCATTTGCAACCACAATTGAATCCAAAATTTCTGTTGCTAGGTGAGACAGATGTTAATTGAATTTTCCCACATTGTATGACCTTTTTTCGCCACAGATGTTAAGTAAATCACTGCAGTTTCTAAGTTAACAACACAATTAGGTGAATCTGGCTTCTTCACTGACTCTGCTTGTCAGAAGTTTCACTAGGTGATGACATGACTCCAGAACGCTGCAACCATCATAAATACAACTGTCAATGGCCAAGTGGCTAAATTTTGATCATGTAACCATGGTAATGCTGCAAATGTTGTAAATGTGAAAACGGTCATGAGTCACTTTTTTCAATGCCATTGAAATTCAAATAGTCACTCAATGAACTGTAATATGGGGACTATCTGTATGACCATATATGACAGCAAATATGGTAGAGAAATGTTACATAATGTGAAAGGATTAATATAAAAGAATGAATTTGGGTTGTTGCAAGAGTTTCAACATTAAAGAATATAACAAATGAGTGTATTGCTACAATATTCCATACAAATCATTCTTTCATATGAACCAAATTCATAGTTGAAAAAGTCATAACACATTTTGCAGTGTATACAAATTCTTGAAACTGTACAGTTCTTCATCTTAGTAGAATATATAACATAATAGAATATATAAGCCACCCAGGGTAGCCCCACAGAGAGACGGGTGGCTAATACATTTAACAAAATAAAAATAAATAAAATACGTAGCAGAATAATTGCATTAAATGCAAAATAATATCCTTACCTGCTTTTTGGCACTGGATTATTTTATCATATATAGTATCTGCATTTTCTGTCAGAATCTTTATCATATTAATCATCTGCAAAAACAAAGTTAGAGTTTGTGAATACTGAAGTGTAAATATAAAAGTCAACATTAACTCATTAAAACCAGCCATCTGCCCTAACTGGCAACAGATCTCTAGCATGTGTACAACTAAAGATGCCAAATATTAAACGTTAGTATATATAATGATACAGTATATACCACTGAAAAACGACTGCACTTTAAACAGATTTACATAGATTAGGGAGAGGAGGAAAGGGTGAGTTTGATTTTTTTTCTTTGTAAGTAGCTAATTTTATTTAATTAGATTCTTTATGCCCCATTTATCTTAAAGCTAAAAAATGTTTATATGCTTTTTTGTTTAAAACATTCAGATATTCATTTCCATGTCCCAAAAATTGAAAATCCATATGATTTTATCATAATTAATATTGTAACAAAAATAAGTGTTTTATTTTTAATTATCTGTAGTTATTTATTTTGTGGTGTATCTGCTTGTGTAAAACACTGAGTTATGCCACTTATATCACTGCCACAGATTCAATTAAAAAAAATTCAGGAAGCAACAAAAACACAGAAAAGTTTTTGAAATATTTTAAAAACATTTAATGAATGAAAGAAAAGTAAGTATTGAAAGAATCCTATATGTAATCAATTTTTACACAGACCTGTTGAACCATCAGAGTTAAACACTAGTTTTGTGAATCAACTCTAAAGATTCACTGTAGTAATAAACAAGTTATCAAAAAATTACTACCAATATTTTAGTCTGAAAATAAATTACAACCATATTTTCTAAAATAATCCAAGCTGAACTACTTAAAATAACTGTCCACATTTTTCTTCTAAAACGTTGTATGTACATATTTTTCAGTCTTATTTTCGAGGCTACTAGAGCAAAATAAAAGTGCTTTTTTCTGAATGTTGTACCATTGGAATTAATTTTGTATTTGTTTTCACTCTATCAAAGTTATCTTAATGGTCAGTATAAATAGGTTATATCTTTCACACAAAAAACTCTCAAGGTGTATGTATTTTTTCATACCAACAATTGGAATTTTTCTGCACATTAGAAAAATATTTCACTTATTTCTCTACCTTTAGGGTTTAGGGAACATTAGTTTTAATATGGGGATTTTAGTGCAGGGACAATTAAGTTTAATTTGTTTTTACTCTATTGTATTTATTTTTGTATATATATTTTATGTGTTTTAATTTTTCCCTGTGCAGCGCTCCGAGTCCCCTTGGGGAGAGGACGCGGTATATAAAAATAAATATTATTATTATTTATTATTATTAAGAAGAATGTTCTTGAGTGGAGAATGACCATTGGCTTACTTACTTGAACGATCATTTTCTAGGCACTGCGGGAGAGTCCAAACACGGGATAAATTCAGTGTGTTTGCCCAAGGACTGAGTTGATTTTCTTAGAAATGAATACCCTTCATTTCTAAGAAATACCCTTCTCCCGAACAAAGCCTCAGCTGCAGCAGAGAATCAAGCCTTTAGTTCTTTATAAAGGGAATCGGGGATGACCACCCTGCATATTTCTTTGCCCAGGCAGCCCAATGGTATAGGAGGACCTCTTTGGGCCGTGAATTCTGGTTGAAATGACACAAAGAAGGACTCCTATCGCTGGAAGGAGGCCGTTTGTTTGATGCGGAATGGGAGCTGAAGTGGCCAGGAAGTGGCCAGGAAGTAGCCATCAACACCAGGAAGAGAAACTGGCCCAAGTAGTGTTGTATATTCAAAGAGTCGAGGGGCACCTGGATGCTTGGATGGTTTGGATGACCTTGCCAGAGAAGCTGTTCTTCCTCAGGAGATCCCCCTCAAGTGCCAGATGGCCAACTGGAGCCACTGGGAGTTTGGATGAATGATGGCTCCCTGGCTAAGGGAGATCTGGTCCTGAGGTATTCTTCAAGCTCATGGAGATATTGACAAAGTCCTTGTACCAGGCTCTCCTGGGCCAGTGAGTTGTCACCAGCAGTAGTTTCGCCCCCTCCATCAGGAGTTTTCAGAAAACCTGAGGAATGAGGGAGAGGGGCAGGAAGGCATAAAGAAGGCCTGGCAGTGGCATCGCAGGATGTCGGTCCCCTTCACCCATGGAGAGTGGTAGCGGGAGAAGAACCATTGAGCATTGTCCGGACTGGCAAAGAGGTTGACCACTGAAAGACTGAACCTACATGTCATCTGGCGGAAAATGGTCAGATGTAGATGCCACTCCGAGTTATCTATGGTTGTCCGGCACAACCAATCTGCTGTCACCTTGTCCACTCCTGAGATGTGGTCCGCCCTTACTGACACCAGCTGATGTTCTGCCCACCTCCTTAGTGACTCCACCTCTACCATGAAAGCCTTTGAATGAGTTTCGCCCTGGTGGTTGATGTGGGCTTTTGTCGCATTGTTGTCTGTGAGCAACAAGATGTGTTGCCCCACAACGTCCCTCCTGAAGTAGCGGACGGAAAGTCTGGCAGCTCTCAACTCTAGCCAATTGATGTTATGGCCGAGTTCTTCCAATGACCACCTACCCTGTATTACTTGTGCCTGTAGATGGGCACCCCAGCCATACAGGGTGGCATCTGATGTGATGACAAGGTGGTCAGGTTCTCTGAAGAGACAGCCTTTAGTGATGGCTTGGGACTGCCACTACCTGAGGGACCGTAGGACTTTTGGGGGAAGCTTGACTTTCCTTGCAGAGTTACTGGCGCACTGCCTCTAGATGGGTAAGAGGAACCACTGAAGTTCCCTTGCATGTAGCCGTGCCCAGGGGGCCACTTGGATGCACAATATCAGTTTTCCCAACAGTTGGGAAAGAATCACTATGGGAAGCAATATTGAGCTCGGCCTTGTTGTATCAGGGCCCTGAAACTGTGCAAGTGGTCTGGTGAGAGGAAGACTCTGCAACTATCCATGTCAATGACTGTGCCAAGATGGAGGATCTTGGTGTTTAGCTCCAGGTAGCTCTTTTCTCGGTTCACTGAGAACCTATGGCATTGTAAGGTGCAAATGGTGATCTGGACATCTCAGTGAGCCTGGACTGTGGATAATGACTGAATAAATATGTCATCCAGATATCATTGGAGTCTGATTGGACGAACGCAAAGGTGGGCTACTACAGCAGCTAGAAGCTTTGTGAAAGTCCTGGGTGCGGAGGAGAGACCAAACGGAAGAGCCTTGTACTGGTAGTGCTTGTGGTCGTAATGGAATCTCAGGTACCTCCTGTGTGACCAGTGGATGGGGACATGCAGGTATGCTTCTTTCAGGTTTATCGATGTCAATAGATGTCCCTGTCTGATGCAACCCAGGATCGTCTGGAGGGATTGCATTTTGAAGTGTTTGTAGGCCAGATGCAGATTGAGGTTTTTTAGATCTAAGATGGCCCTCCACACACACACACCGAGCTCTTCAAGACAAGAAATAGGATTGAGTAGAATCCCCTCCTTTCCTGCTCTACAGGAACGGACTCTATGGTGTTTATGTCTAGCAGGTGTAGGATCTCAGCTTGCATGAGACCTTTCTTGAGAGGGGAATTGGGACCAGGCAGCGGACAAAGATTCACAGGGGAAGAGATAGGAAGTCTAGAGTAAGTCCCTGCCTGACCATGTTGAAGACACACGAGTCCATGGTGGTTGCTCCCATTGGCTAGAGTATAGCTGCAGACGCCCACCAACAGGAGGAATCCAATAGTGGTCATTTATTCCTTTGGTAGGGTTGATTATTGCCCCCCCCCCCCAAGTGCTGGTGACTGGCTGGCTGCTGCCTATCCCGATCCCCGAATGACAACCTATCCTGGCCACAGTCATTTGATTGGGGTTAGGATCTCTGATAGGAGGACCCACTGGTCGGAGGGTCTGGTGCCCAAAAGGGCTGGCTTTAGGAGAAGTTGGAGATTTTCTCTCAGGCCTCCTGTGGGTAGACAGCAGGACCTTGTCCTTCATTTTGACTAGGACTTATACCTTATCTAAGGATTCGCTGAAAAGATTCTGTCCTTTAAATGGAGCAGATGCCAACTGCCATTTCAACTTCATGTCCGCCTGCCAGCGGTGCAACCAGAGAAGTCAGTGAGAAGTCACATTGGATGCCAGGGCCCTGGATACAAACTTGGCCACATTAAGCGATACATCCACTGAATATTCTATGGCAGCAATTATCTTATGTCCCTGTGCCATCTGGAGCCCTCTGGTGGAGGACCTGAGCATAACTGGCGTAGCCAGAGCAATGTGGCCCTAGTAAAAAAGGACCAGGATGTGGAGGCCCTGTCCCAGGCCGCACCTGGTACGTCTTGTGGCAGGCCGTCTCAGTTTTTTTATCCTCTGCCTTAAGACCTTCAAGAAGGTATGCTACTAGAACGGAATTGGATGTCATGGACACTACTGGGTCATCTACAGGAGGGAGCTTTAAAATCTCCTCCAGGTTATTCTCAATGGAATACAATCTCTTATCACCCAAGCTAGGGTTACCCAGAGATCCTGGTTGTACCCATTGGCACTGAACCACGTCCACAAATAATTGTGGAACAGAAACCAGATCTTGAAGGGGGAGGTTCTCTTGGAAGAGACCTTCCCTGGGACCCTGGAATGCAGTGTTCCCCTGAATTCCCTGGACAGGTGAGTAGAGGCCCTGACCTTGTGCAAGATGGATTTGAAAAGAGGGCTTGAATAGACCTGCAAATGCGAGTTTGTCAGGAGAGAGGTTCTCATCTTCTGATAAATCCTGGTCCCCCAAGGCCTCCTCCTCCCAACAGATTCCTCCATGGCTACGGATGTGCCAGGAGACCTTGATCCCTGGGGTTGCTCCCTGTTCTCGGGGACCTGAGTCTGGCGAGCCTGCAGTGGCCTGAATGGGCATTGCTCTCTATGCTGAATGCTTTCAGCAATGCCTTCGGATGTCACCTGGCAATGACTTGGCACATTTCTGTGGATAAGTCTGGGCCCTGATGTTCCCTAGGTCTAGCGCTTGGGAAAGCAGTGGAGCCCCATGAGGCACCTGGAGATAGGTCCAGTGACTCCCGCCCCCCAAGTGAATGTATGGGGTCTCTGGGTAGGAAAGTTGGGGAGGATTCTCAGAAACCTCAACAGTGAGATTATCCAGGGCTTGAGAGGTACTAGGTTGTTGGGCCTGCTGAGCAGAGGAGATGGCCAGCCTTTGGGCTTTAACAAAGGCCTTGTCCAAGGCCTTTTGCTTCTCTTCTCCTCCTTGGATGGATTCTGAGCCTCCTTAATGCCCTGAGGATCTTTCCCCTTGATGCCCTTCTTGCCCCCTTGCAAGGGGGATCCGGCCTGCTCCGCTTTGTGGGAGGTCCTGTCTGTTCTCCCTTTTCCACAAACCTCAATTTGCCATGGTTGATGAACCTATGTGCCTCCCTGCTGATGTTGAGCAGATGCTGGTACAGGGCAGTGAGGAGGTGCTAGTAGTAGTGGTAGAAGAGCACGTGGCGTGGACCGACTGGCCCCACTGCGCCCGCAGATCCAATTGTCCTTGGAGTATGATCCATGGGCCAAATGCTCTGAAACCGCCTGCTGCTTGGTCTTGGTGAGGGGGGAGGCCTTGCCGGTATTCTGAATGAAGGCCAACACCGCACCCCTCCCCCCCCAGTGGCGATCTGTAGTGGAGAATGCTGTGGTGGCAAGATCCGGCCCCGGAAAGAAAGCATGCAAAAAAAAATGGCAATCAAAGTGGCTGCCATGCATGTCAGAACAATCAAGGGACTGTTGGGCACAGTCAGAGCCTCCATGTGGCCTCCGGTGCTTGAGAAACAGTCTTTTGACAGTTGGGGGAGAAGGAAGCCTCCTAGCTCCCCCAGTACTCACCAGCAGCCGCTGGGCGAGCCTTGCAGGAAGACTCCAAGCCCTGACAGCCTTCTCTGAGGGATAAAAAGCTTTTTCTAAGAAGCTAGCTAACTAAAATAGTAAGGTAAATAACTAGACAAAAATAAAAAACCTTTGCTAATTATATGAAGAGTCCCAGTCTATTTGCTCAAGAACTAAGGAGCTCCCCAAAAACAGTCATTACTGGGCTAGACTGAGTTTTTAAACTGCATCTCAATGAAGAGCAGGAGGAATGTCTAAGAAAATCAACTCAGTCCTTGGGCAGATAGACTGAATTTAACCCATGCTTGGAGTCTCCAAGCAGTCTACAAATCCCTTTTCACCTAGATTTTGGATAGAAAAGAAGAGGACTTTCTTCTTCCTAAAACCAAGCTTTCAAATTAATTATTTCCGTTTCCCCTTAATACCAGGAGTCAACCATTTGGAATGTTTGATGCTAGTACAATCAAAACACTTGAGTAATCAAGAATATATATTTTTTAATCATAAATAAAGTCAACAAAAGATGTATTTGGGGAAATTAACTAATTGAAGGAACAGGGTATCCCTGCAATATGATGAGCCATGTAAACAGATTACATCATCAGACTACTAGAAAGAATAAAGATACTAAATACCAGAAAGCAGAACAGAAAAGAAATAAATAAAAGAAATAAATTGCCCATAACGTGTTAAGTCTATGCTCTTATCTTATGGGGTTCAATTCTCTTTTGAGTTTTTGGCATTGAACAGAAAATCCTAAAATGATTATTTTTTACGACTTCTAGGCAATGACCAAAAGTTAATAGCCAGTCTCTTTAGTCCACTGCATTTTTTTTAACAAAAAGAACTGCACATTAATATTTCCACATTAATTGTGCAAAACATGTATGATATGCCATTATGAAAGTTTTCTACGCAAGCACGAAATGGACCTTAATAATTCAAGGATAAACTTTCTTTATAATGCCAATTTTTATATGATGGCACATTTCCCTGCAGTGATTTACAACATGAATCCATTATTTATATCAAAAAATATGATTGGTGTTGTATTGCAATAGTTCAAAGATTTTCCTAAACTATTTAATAGCAAATTATTTAAAATTGACCTTTTCCACCTAATATTAATTTTGGTAGCACTATCTTACTCAAGAAATTATCTTGAGTACCAGTATCTCTGGCATTTTAATCATGCCAGATTTTATTTCTCTTGCAAAATCCCACTTAAAGGAAGAATCTGACAGATATATTCTTCTTATGTAAAAGAACAAGTTTTGAAAAATTCATAAAATACTGGCATTTAAAGATATTAATCTCTTTTACAATAGTTCCTGTACATTTATTTGGCATCAAAATGTATGCCATTCAAGTTCTGATATATTAGTAGCTACATCTAATGTTCAAAACTGACTTTTTGTCTCAACATATTCTTCATGTAGTTTTTGTTATGTAAATTCATTTACCTTAGAAAAAGGACCTGAATTCAACTACATTATTCCTTCTGTCACCAGGTTTATGTACAACAGATTTGATTGTAAGAAATTTTAATTTTAAATATAAAAAATAAAAACTGCCAGTGAAATTTTTTTTATTGCTGTAAGTCACCTTGAAAGTTGTATGGAGAGAAAGAAAATTTCAACCAATAACAACAAATCATAATTGGAAACAAACAAAAAGCTTTCAAAGTTATTGGTTTCCTTTTTGAGTCTTATTTAAGTCAACTCAAACCTCTTTATGTCTGGGTTAACTGAAGAATGTTTTGAAGAATTTGAAGGGAAAAAAAACCTTTTTATTTTTATATTCTATTGAATTCTTTGTGATTCCAATCCTAATTATAACCCATTTTGATTCTTATTGTTTTTTATTTCAATTCATTTCTTCATTGTCCCCATCTTTTTACATATGCAAGGGGAGAATAAGGACAAGATCGGGAAAGCTAGAGATCAATCTTTGATTCCAGGAAAAATAAACTATTGAAACAGAGAGAGTTCTACAAGACTAGTTATTAACAACATTAGATAGTGATAAGGATATATATCATAATCCCCACTGGTATTAATATGGCCAGATACAGTATGACAAACTGTCTGTTTTACCTGGCTAAATGCTATAAAAATTCTTTTTATCTTAACAGAACATTCAAATACCAAAAACTAAAACATTACTTCAGATTTACTTCCAAATAACTATGGATGGCTAAAGCCTAAAACTTTGCTTAGACCCGTATTTTCAGGGAGGGGAAAGCTAAACGAGTATGATGGAGAGCATGCTGTAAAACTGACTGTATTATTGGAGCAGGCTGGCAAACAGTTATTTTGTTCATACCAATTACAACAGCCATTTTGAAGGCACAGTCATCCGGTGAATGTGAAAGCTACAACCAATTCCATGGCAGTCATTTTATGACAGAATTCATGATATATGCTAAAATTCCAAAGATGTTCAATGATTAAAAATAGTTGTCTGTCTCCCAAACACGTGTGATGAATGTATCCTTATGCATTTTCATAATAGCAATCATCTATTGATTTTCTTCTGAAAAATCATTTTATTTTTACAATATCCTAATGTAGCAATATGTTCTGGGATTGATAAAAGACAGGTCGCTTCTTAACAGTTAAAAGCTTTTAATATCAATTTTAGTATGGTGCAGAAGAAGTAAAAACAAAAATCAATAGTAACCTCATTACAAAACAGTTTGGATTAGGCCCAGAATGTCCAAGACAATTCATAATGAAGCAGAATCAATATCTCCATTGCTTTAAGTATTGTTCAAAATTGCCAAAAACTAGGTGTTACTTATACAGCACTACTTGTGATTGTTGGCAAAGATTAAAATAGTGAATCTATTGTAATTTTCAATTAATCTAAAATGTGTACCATTAAAAAAAAACATGTATTACATCATATCATGAAAATGCTAATATAGTAAACCAGAACTTCAGAATTTGTTTCAAGTATTAAAAATAACAAATAAATAATACATGTGGGAAATAAAATTTAAAATAAAAATAAATGGTAAACTATAAGGTAATTAAGCTACATTTCAGATAAATTATTGGCTTCTTAAGCCTAGGAACATTTATGATTTGTATATTAAAGCTGACTTTCTATTTCAGACAACTTTTCATTCTTCCTTTAAAATTTCTTTTTGTTTGACACAGGCTTAGTCTAGACAGCGGTTTAAATAATATTCAAACTTTGAACTGTCCCGAGTCTTTCAGAGAGATGACTGTTTTCTATAAAGGAGGACTAACTGTCATTCCTAGAATATACAGAAATTGACACACTCAAAAATTCAGTGTTTAAAAACTATGCAGTAAATAGCAGAAATGTATAGAACTCATATGAGAACCAAATTCTTTGAAGTATGTACAGTTCAAATGAAAAATAAAAGCAGTTTTCCTTTTATATTTTGTTGCCACCTTCCAATTGCTATACCAAAAATTTAAAAACAAGCAGGCATACTGCAGTAACATAATTCAAACTATTTTTCTTATAAAATTTGTACTAAAAACATAACACAATTTTTTCACAATTTCTATAAGTATATCCAGATTACAGTAGTATTTCTTTTAAGAAAGTTAATGAATTTTCAAGGTAATGCGTTACTGTCTATTGGCAGTCCTTTACTTAACACCACAACTGGAACTGGAATTTCAATTATATCTCATTGTGGCCATAAATCATAATAAATTTCTGACAATTTTTAAAGCAGTTGTTAAGCAAACCACACAAATGTTAAGCAAATCACAGATTTAAGGCAAATCCAGCTTTCCCATGGGTGTTTTTGATGGAAATTGGCAAAAAAGTGGTCACAATCACGTGGACCATAGACAGTGAAACTGATTGTAAATGTGAGCAAGTTAATTAAATGTGGTCAATACATTTTTATATGTATGTATATATGTATGTATGTATAAATAAATATATACATACAATGAATGAATGAATTGCAAAGTGCCGAACTTGCTGGGTGATACAACAGTCATGTGTGAATACAGGTCATAAATTACTTTTTTTGAGATTGTAACTTTGAATTATTAAACAAACATTTGTAATTCAAAGACTATTTGTAGATTAATTTATATCTCACTTTCTTATCTAAAAAGCCCTTAAGATAATATGATGAGTAACCAAAATAAGTCTGAATGACCATTGGCTTACCTGAATGGTCATTCTCTAGGCACTTGTGGGAGAGTCCAAGCATGGGTTAACTTCAACTTGCTTCCCAAGGACTGAGTTTAAAGAATTGTGTAGCCACGCCTCCTGTTCCTTTAGTTTAAAAAATGAAGATGTGATCCAGAAGGATGCTGCAAGAAGGAAGGGCTATATCCATGGTGGTGATAAGTCATGCACCAGCTGTTAACCTCAGGGTGGGGTTGGACTTTCTCACAGCACCTAGAGAACAACTATTCAGGTAAGCCAATGGTCAATCTCCTAGGCGCTGTTTGGAAAGTCCAAGCATGGGACATACCCAAGCTATATGGTCCCAAGGTGGGAAGAAGAACCGTCCTGATGTACAGGAGCTGTGAGGACCCGCTGCAAGGCCCTCCGTCCAAAGGAGGCCTCAGCAGCCACGAAGGAGTCCAATTTGTAATTGTGAATGAATGGAGATGGTGAGAACCAAGTAGCTGCCCTGCATATCTCCTCAATGGGCGTCTGCGTGGCCCAAGCAGCCGAGATTGCGGTGCTCCTCATGGAATGAGCAGTTATGTGAGGAGGGACCAGTCTAGCCTATCTTCGTAGGCTAGCTTAATGCAGGCGCATATTCAACATCCTATAGTAGAGGACAATACCTTAATGCCCATTGATGCGGGCTGGAAAGATAGGAAGAATGATTCAGACTTGCGGAAGGAAGTTGTCCTCTTCCTATAGATGTGCATCACACGGTGTACATCCAGCTTGTGCCAAACACGTTCCCTAGGATGCAGGCAAAAATCAGGAAGTATCACCTCTTGCGTTCTGTGAAATAAGGTGTTGATTTTTGGGAGGAAAGATGGATCCAGCTGAAGAATAACTCTGTCCGGGTGTACGATACAAAGGTCCTCTCTGACCGACAAGACTTCCAGTTCCGAAATTCTGCAAGCCAAAGTGATGACTATAAGAAAGGCAGTCTTAAATGATAAGTGTTGTAGAGTGATGGAACAAATTGGTTCAAATGCAGCTGAGATCAAGGTCTGCAGGATAACCGCCAGATATCATGTTGGGTATCAGTGTATCGTTGGAGGGCGTAGGTTGGTAGCCACTTTCAGAAAGCTGCAAACCCTGGGATGACTGCTGAGGGTCGAGAGTTGTCTTTGGACAAAATGGTGGCTAAGGCAGTCGTCTGTTGACGAAGCGTATTGGGGGCAAGACCTTTGTCCAACCCCTTCTGGAGAAAATCCAGGATTTGTGAAATTGTTACTGCGGTGGCTTTGATCTGATGCGACTGGCACCAAGATAACCCCAAAAATAGTCCAAGTTGCATCATAGATTTGCACCGTGGAGGTTGCCTGACCTTATCAGAGAATTTGTCCTGCTCAAGTGCCAGATGGCCAACTGGAGCCACTGGGGGTTCGGATGAGGAATGGCCCCTTGGGTAAGGGACATCTTTTCCTGAGGAATGCACCAGTGTTTGGTCACCAACAGGTCGACAAGGTCAGCGAACGAGGACCTCCTCGGCCAGTGCAGAGCGACCAGCAGTACCTCCGCACCCTCCAACAGGATCTTCCTGATCACCTGAGGTATCAAGGTGAAAAGCGGAAATGCGTATAAGAGGCTGGCAGGCCAGCAGCAGCGGAGAGCATCCATCCCTTCCGCGCAGGGACACTGGAACCTCAAGAAGAATTGGGGAAGGTCCGTGTTACCGGAGTGGTAAACAGGTCTAATGTTGGAAGTCCGAATCTGAGACAGTTGGTGAAACAGATGAAGTCGCCATTTCAAGTTGCTGATGGCAGTTCTGCTTAGCCAGTCTGCAGTCACGTTGTCCTCCCCCAAGATGTGATCTGCCTTCAATGACTCAAGGTGATGTTCCACCCATCGTCTAAGGGCCTCTGCCTTCTACATCAGGGCCTTTGACAGAGTCCTGCCCTGGTGATTTATGTAGGCCTTGGTGGCAATGTTGTCTGTCAATATTAGGACGTGGGACCTCTCGATGTGCTGGCAGAAATGGCGGAGGGCTAGTCTGGAAGCTCTAAGTTCCAGCCAGTTTATGTTGTGGGTGATCTCCGCTTGCAACCACCTGCCCTATGTCACGTGTGTTTGAAGATGAGCGTCCCAGCCATACAGGCTGGCATCCATTGTTATGACTAGGCATTCTAGCTCCTTGAAAAAAGACCCCTTCTTCAATGCCACTGACTGTCACCAAATTACCCTTGGAGGGACACTCACCAGCCTCTTGGAGTTGCTGACTTTGCGTCTTTAAATTGAGAGGAGGAACCACTGAAGGTCCCATGCATGCAGTCGAGCCCAGGGAACTACTGCAATGCACAAAATCACTTTCCCCAACAACTGAGATAGACTCACAATAGATGCTGACCTGGATCTCCAGACCTGTCACACAAGGGAAGTAATGCTGTCCGCCTGCTGCTGCGTGAGAAAAACCTTGCAAATTTTGGAGTCGATCACCGTGCCTAGATGCTGAATTCTGGAGGTTGGAGTCAGGTGGCTTTTCTCCAGGTTGACGGAAAACCCGTGCTGTTCGAGTGTGTGGATGGTGATGTTGAGGTTCCACCATGCTTCCGCTATGGATGATGACTGCAGCAGGATGTTGTCCAGGTAGCAAACATGTCCCACAGGACAAGATCGGAGATGCGCTGCAACTACGGCCACAAGTTTTGTAAATGTCCTGGGAGCCGATGAAAGGGTGAAGGGGAGAGCCTTGAACTGATAGTGCTGGTCTGCAAACTGGAACCTCAGGAACTTGCGATGCGCTGAATGAATGGGAACGTGCAGATATGCTTCCTTCAGGTTGATCGATGTCAGGAAGTCGCCCTGCCTGATACAACTCAATATGGTCTGAAGCGAATGCATCTTGAAGCTCTTGTACCCTAGAAGGATGTTGAGTTTCTTGAGGTCCAGTATTGTTCTCACCCCTCCTAAAGCCTTTGGGACCAGGAGGATTGAGTAAAATCCTTTGCCCTCCTGACCTAGGGGCACCTGCTTGATGTTCTCGACCATTGGTTGGCATAGATCTGTAGACAGCCACCTATGGGATGGGACCAGTGATGGTCAGTTAGTTCTTTGAAAGGAGCGGTTGGAAAAAAAACCCTCAAAAGGACTTGCAGTTACCTGCTGTCTGTTTTTGTCCCTGAACGATGCTCTATCATGGGAGCGGTCCTGCGTTTGGGATTAAGGTCTGGTAAATCCCCCAGAGGTGGATGGGGGTTCTGCATTCTGAAAGGGCTGCCTACGAAAAAAGGAGTGGCCCTTGCGGTCCTATTTTTTGGTAACCGCTGGCAAAACTTTGCATTTATCCTTGGACTCAATTAAGACTGAATCCAAGAGGCTTCCGGTTCCGGCTCCAGCGGCGACGGGCGAGCCTGGGGCTCGCTCGCCGCTTTGTTGCCTTTTCTGCCTCCCCACGGGGGCGAGACACTCCGGTTACCGGAGGTCTCCCGTAGGGTCGGCTCGGAGGAGACGTTCCTCCTCACAGCGGTGGGGAGAGCGATCCCCTCCGCGACCTAGGTGAGGAGGAACATGCTGCGGGGGGTTCTCCCTTCGCCAACGGCTGTCGGCGCCATTCACTTCAATGTAGAGGGCTGAGCGGAAGAGATCGGAAGGCTTGCCGAGGCTTCAGCTGCGAGGGAGAGTGAGTTTAAAAAGACTCTTTTTCCTTGCTGCCAGCCAGGCTGAACGGACTGGGAGGGGGGTGTTTGTTTTCAAAAAAAACCCCTCGGACTTAAGCGGCACTTAAAAATGGCTTCTCTGGAAGGGAAAGCGGAAATCTTAAATCCGGACAGTCTCTAACAAGGGAAAGTGGTATGCGGCTACTTGCAACATTGTTTCTAGGTCTGGCTGGTTAAAAAAAAATTATTTTTCTACTCTCTCCTCTGGGCTCTGAGATGGGCGGTGGAAAGTGGCTTTTCTTTGTCCCTGCCTGACTATTTTAACTATGGAAAATTCCCAGCGTCTCTTTACAATTGGGACTCTCTCTGGATATTAATGAAGAATTTTTTTCTTGTTGGATTTGTGATTCCTTTCTGGATTACCTTCGCTATTATAACTATTGAGCTGGAAAATTGTCTCTCTCCTGGTTCCTGAATTTTACAATGTTTCAACCTTGATCTGAACTTTTGGCTCCCGGTTAGTCTCACCAACCCCACCCTGAAAACGCCATTTTGGTGGCACTGACTCTAACAGTTAAGATGTCTCACGAAACAGCACTGACAAGTTTAGAACAACGGATGGCTTCTCTTGAAACTGTTATACAAACTTTGGTAAACGAAATTCAGGCCCAGAGGGCTGAAAACATCAATTTCAAGAAGGAGCTATTGGACACAAGGAAGCAAGTGCTGGAAAACACACAGAAGACTGAAGAATTGGAAGGGGGGTTGGTGGGGGTTAAGGGAGAGATTAAAAATGTTACTAAAGAGGTTGGGGAAACAGATGGGCATGTGTCTAGGATGGATATGGAAAGAATGACATATTTTTTGAGATTTCAGAACGTTCTTGAGGAATCTGGTGAATGCCTCCCTGATCTTATGAGCACAATTTTAGCAGACTATTTACAAAAACCTAAAGATGAGATCAGGGGGGACATTGACCTAGCCTATAGAATTAACTCAGCATATGCCAGGATAAATGAAGTGCCTAGAGAGATACATGTGAAATTTGTTAGAAGGTCAACCAGAGAGGAAATCCTGAGGGCGCAGAGAGAACCCTTTAATTTACCAACAAAAAACGGTCACTATCTTGAAGCAGATTCCTAGAAAGATTCGAGAAGCAAGGAGGAAATTTTCCTTCTTGTCTAAAATTTTATTTGATCATGGGATTTGGTTCAAGTGGGTGACACCCGAAGGGATGCTGGTGTTCTGGGAAGGAGGAAGAGTGAGGATTAAAACAGTTGCTGAGGCGGAAGCCTTTCTTAAAAAATATTCCTCTGCCCTGGGGGAAGATCCAGGGGGGACGGAGGGGGCCACGGCCCCGCCCGCTCGGGGCCAGGGAGGAGAAAAAGAAGATACAATAGCCAAGAGACTTAGATCGAAAAAATAACTTTGCCTTGATTTTTCTGAACAATTTTGCATAATATCTGTATCTGGATTTTTTGTAAATGTCTGACAGCATGGAATTGAGAATTTAGGTATATGTACTTGCTTTTACCTTGTAGTGTTATGAAAAATGCTTTTTTTTTTGTTATCTTTTTATTGTGTATTTTGAGGTCTCGGAAGGGCCGACGACTCTGACGTGAATGCTCTCAAAATTTCTTTGTATCCCTTACCCTACCCTATAGAAAAATGTAAAACCAATAAAACTTTTTCAATACAAAAAAAGACTGAATCCAAGGCCTCCCCAAAAAGCTTGCCGCCATTGAAGGGAGAGGAAGCAAGCTTCCACTTCGCCTTCATGTCCACTTGTCAGTGGCGGAGCCACAATAGTCGGCACAAGTTCACATTGGAGGCAAGAACCCTTGAGGAGAATTTGGTAGCATGAAGTGAAGCGTCAGCTGAGTATTCAACTGCTGCAATAATTTTGTTGACATCCGGGCGTGATCTAGTGTCACTGGCAGGTAAATTGGATAGCAGCTTAAGGAGCCAAAAAAGGGCTGCCCTACTAAAATAGGAAGAAGAGGAGGACATTTTCATGGCCCATGCAGTGGCCAGGTGAGTCTTATGACAGGCCTTCTCTGCCCTTTCATCCTCTGCTTTGAGTCTTTCCAGCAAATCAGCTGGAAGTACTGAATTGAAAGTTAGGGCCATTATGAGGTCATCTACCTGAAGAAGCTTTAGGAGATCCTCAATACTACTTTCCATAGAGTTTCTTATCCACCCCACTGGGATTAGCCATTGACCCAGACTGAGCCCATTGGCTCTGGATAACATCCAGGAAAAGCTGGGGTGCTGGAACCAGATCCTGAGGAGGGGTGGTCTCTTTAAAAAGGCCCGCGCCTGGATCCTGAGATCCAATGGCTTCCTTATTGCCCTACTTATAAGATTGTGCTGGGAGTCCCATCTGAATAAAGTAGGCCCTGGCTTTGGTAAAGATAGCTCTAAACATTGAAGCCCGAGAAAGCGGGCATGTTGGGGGCCGTATTCTTGTCCTCAGACAAGTCTGTGGTATCCTGTCTGCCCTCCTCTGTCTCAGACTCCTTGCTGACTGCCGAGAAAGCAGGAGGGGAGGCCCTGCCAGGGTGGTTGTGAGATTCTGCTACATGTGCTTTAGCTCTGGCTTGGGTTTGGAGAGGCAGAGTGAGACCTAGCTGCTGGATTCCGTCCGCAATCCCCTGAGATACCATGTGTGACAACCTCTTTCATTGCTTGGGACAGTTCAGGATCTGGATCCTCAGAGGGACGCGAGGCCCTGAGTCTAGGCCCAGGAGGGGGAAGGTCCTCCTCCTCAAGGTAACAGGCCTCATCCATACACTCCTCATCCAGAGACGAGCCTAGCGACCTGGGAGATGCTTTGGAAGGATTGGGCGAGAAACCAAAATCCCCTTCTTCCACCAGGGATGGTGATTTTTCCCGCTGGTCTTCAAGTAGGGAAGGGCCTGCAGGAACCTCAGCAGGTGGTGGAGGTTCCCTGGTGAGTTCTTGAGCATTTTGTGCCTTTTAAAACTGCGTCTCCAGGACCTTTTGGCGTCTCTTAGCCATTTTTACTGCTGCTTTGGACACCTTGTTGGGTTGGGCTCTTTCCCCTTTGATGGATGCCCAGCGCTGTCACCCTTGGCAGCAGGGTTGGGCCTCCTTACCTCTGATTTCAGCCTCACTGTTGCTGGCTATGTCCAACTCCCAACATTAACACAGCTTTGTATGAGGAATTGGGTTTTGGAGGTGAGATGGGATGACTGATGGGCCCCTTAATCAGTCACTATTCTGAGGCAATGGGCACAGGCAGGGAACAACAGTGATGACAAACTCAATCCTTGGGCAGCAAGCTGAGGTTAATCCATGCTTGGACTCTCCAAGCAGCACCTAGGAGAACTTTTTATTACCAAAAACCAAGCACAAAATTGCATGCATATTTTGAGTAAGATAGATTCTCAATTGCACAATGTTTATAAATGGATTATTTACACTTGATTGTTGTTACTTCATTCCAAAATTGTCATCTGTAAACCACATATGCATTTTAGAAATATAAATCTTCATTCTTAAAGCATGCTTTTTTCCCTCTATAGCAGGGGAGTCAAGGCCCGTGATGAGTCCGAATCCGGCCCATGTAGCCATCCTGGTATAAGGGTTGAGCCCGCATCACTTTGGTACAGCTCACGCCATCCCAGCATGCATGCCCACAGGCCCAGTTCTCCATCACCATGTGCAGAGTAACTAACGTAGTCTATGGGACTATGGTAAAAAAATAGTTCAGACTTCCAATCTCACAAGATCCTCTTTTTTTTCATGAGTAGTTGGAAGGTCTGAACTATTTTTTTTACTATAGTCCCACAGTCTACTTGCAGTTGCTTTGCACACAGCAGCAGCGAAAGGAGCTGGAAAGATTAGTGAAGGGATGTAGCTGCCCTAGGTGGCAAGGATGAGGGTTTGGCTTGCCTGGCTGAAGGGCCCTTGGTAAGTCGAGATGTGGTGGGGCAGCTCTGTACCCCCTGCTTTGTTTTGTCCTCCACCCCGCCACCTTGCTTCATTCTTCTCCACTTCGTCTCCTTGCTCGCTGACGTAACCTAGCAGGAGGCTGAACAACGCACTGGTGTGGCAGCCATAAAGCAAGGCAATGGGGGATTGAATACGAAGCAAGGTGAGGGGTGCAGAGTTGCCCCCATTCCCACTTATCTGAGTGACCCGCCAGCCAGGCACTAAAGCACCACAACTGTAGCTGCAGAGACAGAAAGAGGTCTACAACTTCTGTTTCTGTGTGTATATGAGGGAGGAGGGAGGGAGGGAGGGAGGGAGAGAAAGAGAGAGAGAGAGAAGGAGAGAGAGAGATCAGTCTGTTCAGCCGAGGTACTCAATTTGCTGGCAAAGGCGGCAGGAGCCACCAGAGCAACCGTTTTTCTCCTTGTCCTCCCCACTTAAACAGTGGCAGGCTCTGTGGGTCAGCAAGGACTCTCTTTTCTTCCATGGTGCGGCAAACTCCAGCTTCAGTTGGGACATTCAAGCTGATGGCAGCAGCAGCCACTTCGCAGCCATGATTGCCCCCTTCCCAACCAGCCAGCCAGCCCCGTCTGGCCTGACCCTGCTTGGCCAACCGGCTGGCACAAAGCCTCACCGTTCTTCTCCTCATTGTCGTCCTCCCCACCCAAGCAGAAGCTGGCTCCACGAGACAGGGTCTCATTCCTGCCCCAGCACAGCTATCTCCGGTGGGCTGGAAGCAGGTTTGAAGGACCTAGCCCACAGCCCTTGCTCAGTTGAAGGTTTTGTTCAGTGATCAAACAATGTCATCTGTGGCTTTGGTGTGCTACTCACTTGTGTGTGTCGGCCTTTCTTAAGTGCCTGGCTGGTGGGGCGCTCAGGTAAGCCGGTGCAGGGGGTGGGGGCAGGGGGGAGGAAGTTCCACAACCACCACTGCTTTGCTTTGTGCTCCCCTCCCCATTGCCTTGCTGCTCAGGTGGTTCCTGCCACCTGTGCCAATGCCAGCAGTTTGGGTGCCCTGGCTGAAGTACGGATCGCTCTCTCCCATTCACACACACACACACACACACACAGCATTGGATTGCTCTCTTGCTCTTTCTCTGTCTCACCCCATTTGGATGAAAGCATGCTCCGTGGGACAATGAGGTCTCATTAAGTAATTAAGTAAAAAGTAGGTTTTTTTTGGGGGGGGGGGGGGGAGAGAAACACTTTTTAACCTGAGAATGAAAAGTTTTTGGTCCCTGATTCTCTGCAGAAGAGGATGGATGCCTGAAGACCAGGAGTGTCCATTCTCAGCACCAAAAGCATTTCCTAGTCAACTTTCTTCTCCCTTCTTCAAAGGCAGAGAAACAAAGAGAGGAGACAGATTTTTGCAAGGTGAGTTCTTGTGGCAGGAAGGGAGAAACAGGAGGTATTTCAGTGGGTCGGGGCGGTCGTGAGGGCCTGTTCTATCACTACCCACCCCCACCCCATGGCCTTCCCCATCCCGAGATACCTCATTTGCACTTAACAAATGACATATTGGTATTCTTGAATTGTGAGTTTTTTAAGGAAACTATCCCCTCCTTGTGTGTTGCAAACATGACAAAGCAAGTGGGGGGAAATATTTTCCTTTGCTATATTTCCAGTCTGAATTAGATCATGGCAGAGCCCCTATAGGAGAGCCCTTTTAAGGATTATGTATGAATAGAAAAGCAACTTACCTCTGTTCTTAAACGCTAAGGCTCTTGCACATAAAAAACAGAGGAGCTCTAATTAACTATTAGAGCCATCGTTTTGCTGTACTGTTGTCTCTGGACGCCCCCACAAAATGCAAGCATGGAATGAACTGAGACTGGTTTGTTCTCTGTCTTATAAGTGGCCAAAAACTACTAGCAAAAGTGCCATGTGATCACAAGACGAGCAGGCATCGAGAAATATTTCCCCTTTTGCATTTGAGCATCCAAGAAGGAACAGGAAAGAAAAAGAAAAAAAGAGGGGAAGAGAGCCAGGAAGGAAAAAGAAGGGAAGGACGGAGATTATAATGAGAGAGAGGGAAGGTCTGAGGTACCAAATTTTTCGGAGTATAAGGCGCACCTTTTTTCTCTAAAAAGAGGCTGAAAATCTGGGTACGTCTTATACATCGAATACAGCATTTTTTGCCTCCCGAAACGCCACCCCCTTCACTAAAATGGCTGTGCATAGCCTTATAGAGGCTTCTAGAGAGCTCCTGGGGGCTGGGGAGGGCAGAAATGAGAAATGGGCAGAAAACGCCCATAAAACTGGGCATTTTTTGCCCCCTAGCCCCCAGCAGCACTCTATAAGCCAGTGGTCCCCAACCTTTTTTGCACAAGGAACTGGTTTCATTTTAAAGAAAATTCTGCGGACCAGCTGAGGAGGAGCGGGGGGGGGGGGGACAGGCGGCGCATGCGCACGCGGGTGGGGGGGAGTCGGCTCACTCGGCCCTCTAGGGCAATGGTGGCGAACCTTTTTTTCCTTGGGTGCCGAAAGGATGCACGTGTGCGCTGTTGTGCGTGCTTACATGCCCATTCCCATAATGCAATGCTCCCACATACCCCTTCCCCTGCACATCCGTGTGACACCCCTTCCACGCACTTCACCTCCCTTCACATACGCGCGTGACCCCCACCCGTGCTCGCCTTGCGGATGTGTGTTCAACATCCCCCACTTTTGGCCTCAGATCCCAAAACAGTGCTGGAGGAGGGGAGGGAAACCCTTGCATCTCAAAATAGCGTTGATGGAGGGAAACCACCTTTTCTCAGTGCTGCCTTTCAATGGGAGGCTTCTCAAAACAGTGCTGCTGTTTTAACAGCGCTGTTTTGGAGAGGGAGGACTTTCCCCTTCTCAGCGCTGCCTTGAGATCAGAGGGCCTCCAACAGCGCGAATGGCCACGCCTGCGCTCTCCCGCATCCGGTGCGCGCTCTGCCCAGGGGGCTGCCCCCTCCTCCCTCCTCCTCCTCTCCAGCCCTGTGGCCCGGTTCCTATCAAGCCATGGACCAGCACCGGTCCGCGGCCCGGGGGTTGGGGACCCCTGCTATAAGCCTCCATAAGGCTATGCATGCAATTTGTTTGACATAAAAATGGCCTGTTTTTGTGAAAAATGGGCCTTTTTTTGCTCAATTTTGCCCCACCCTTCCCGGGTGCAAGTCCCCACAAGGCTATTCATGCCTTTTATTTGGAAAAAAACGGGCCCGTTTTTGCAAAAAATGAAATATGAAATAAGTATGAAATGTTTACATAAAAAACTCAATCATTTAAAAAAGTCATTTTTGTGTAATCCTCTCTAGCATGTTAATTATATTTGTATTTCATTAATATAGAATGAATATAGATTTTAAAATATTTTTTAAACATGGAAAAGATATTCTAATCTGCAAAAAACTTACTAGAAATGAAACTGAACTTTAGCTACAAATTTCAATACAGAATGTAATTTATAGTTCAGAACTTATAATAACACATTAAAGTCTAAAAAACAAATTAATTTTTCATTTGTTTATTGAACTACAAAGTTATACTCAGTATAAGTGGAGCAAAATTACTAAATCAAATCAACAGCAAATGCCCAGGTAAGATATATGTAAGTATGTATCCAATAAATTTTGTTTAATTACAATAACAGGTTTACTTGAGATTACTATACTAATCTCAAAGTTCTAGACATGTTCAGCAAGAATCCAAATAATCGTTGAGGGCAGCAAAGAGAAATTTTTGTGCCTTAATTAATCTCCAGAAATAATTCCTCCATGTTCATAGTGGTAATTTTCCAAGCAGCAGATGGGGGTTGAGGAAGAATTGCAGAACAGTAGACTTATATATTTAAGTCTATATATAGATTGATATACAAATATAAGTGTTTCAAACAGAAAAAATGGTAGATTACTTACTGTTTCATATGCTGTGATAATTTTTTTTAAAACTTCTGGAACAATCCCTTGCAATTCCATTGTGGGATACTGATCATTGAGATTTATCATAACCAAGGTTGTATTATCAGATTTCACTAAGCGGCTAGACACTGCCAGAATACATTGTATAAGATTTGCTACAGGAGCAAGCCCACACAACTCTTTGAATGAAACTACTGCATTCTAATTGGAAGAGAGAAAGGGGGAGGGGAGAAAGAAGATACTGTACTGGTCAATTCGTTTATAATGTAGAAGTTGTAACAGCTAAACTGTACAACAGTAATACATAGATAGTCCATGGGAAACTAACTACCTTTCCTAGGCAAACAATGAGCTATGTATATTAGTAGTATTTATAACAAATACTCGATATGGTAAATAAATTTTGCAATGTTGCTAAGAAACCAATTCTTTTCATTTGTAATTCACAAAAACACCTTGCTTTCTAATGCAGAAAAATACTGAGGTATCCATGTTGTAATTTTACAATATGGCCTCCGTTTTCTTTTTTTAAAAAGTCAATAATTACTTATTCTGCTATGAAAAATGAGAGATGTTTTGAACTTTCCCATTTATTGAATCTCAGCTCCACTTCAAACTCTGATTTCTAATTAAAGACAGTAATGATATAATGATTGCTATTTTGTTATATAAATGAATGTTAAGAATATTAAAACTTAAACTAAGGCAGCTAAATGAGGCTTTGTCTACAACTGTGAACTTGCTCAACATAGGAAATATCCTCTCCACAAGTAATTTTCCACCAAACATATCTAAGTTCTTCCACACATTTCATTAATGTATATTTTTGTATAGGTGGATGGGTAATTATGGCAAGAAAATGCAATGATGCAAATGCAAGAAAAGTAAAAGGAAGAAAATGACCTCCACAATACTACTACTACTACTAATAATAATAAATTTTATTTATATCCCGCTCTCTCTCCCCAAAGGGACTCGAGGTACTATTTAGTACTAAACCCAACTCCTGATATTTACCATGTTTTTCGGAGTACAAGACGCCCCGGAGTATAAGAAGCACCCAGGTTTTGAAGAGGCAATTTTTTTAAAAAAAAGTAGGTAGGTAGGTAGATAGAGGGATAGAGAGGGAGAGAAAGAGAGAGAAATATAGTAGGTAGGGAGAGAGTGAGAGTAGGTAGGTAGGTAGGTAGAGGGGGAGAGAAAGAGAGAGAGAGAGAGAAATACGGTAGGTAGGTAGACAGAGTGTATAGTTAGGTAGGTAGGTAGGCAGGTAGATAAAGGGATAGAGAGAGAGAAATACGGTAGGTAAGTAGGGAGAGAGAGTGCATAGATAGAGAAGTAGGTAGAGGATAGAGAGAGAGAAATAGAGAGAGGGAGAGAAATATAGTAGATAGGTAGGGGGAGGGAGAGAGTAGGTAGATATGTAGATAGAGTGGAGAGAGAGAGAGAAATACGGTAGGTAGGTAGGTAGGGAGAGAGTGTAGGTAGGTAGGTAGTTAGGTAGATGTTTCCAGGTGTATTTACCCATGTGCTGGAGAAGGAAATCACTGACCACCTTTGGAACAAAACTTTGTTTCTGCAGACACAGCACTTGACCAACGTAATTGGTGGAAAAGGAAATTGAGGGGTTTTTAAGGGTTTTTTTTAATTCAGCTTTTAAGGGGTTCTGGGGTGGGGGGAGGGTTTATTCAGTCAGAGGGGGGTCAAGATATAGGGCCGGCTGGCGGAAGTAGGATAAAGGAGGGGTCCACTAGGGAGGGGGGATCAGGGGTCGTCTCTATTGAGGGCCGTCCCATTTGGTTGGTCTTGGGGAGGGGCAGGGGCGGTGCGAGACAGGATGTCCATCATGGGTTAGGGGCTCGTGGTCGCTGGTTACGAGAGGTCGCTTGCCCCAACCCCCTGTGCTCCACTCGTGGGCTTGGCGGTCAGGGACTACAGAGCCGGGGCCCTAGGCTGATGTTCTGCAACGCCAGGTCCATGGTGAACAAAGCCCCCCTCATAAATGACCTTGTGTCAGAAGGGGACCCGGACCTGGTGGGAATTACGGAGACCTGGTTGGGCCCTGAGGGGGGTTTACCCCTCGTGGAAATGTGCCCACCAGGCTATCGTGCATTTCATCAGCCTAGGGCCCTAGACAGGGGGGTGGGGGTGGCGGTTATTGTTAAGGAAAGTCTGGAGCCGAGGGAGACCACTGTGCCTCAGACGACCGGCTGTGAGTCCCTCTTCGTGAAGTGGGGCCTAGGGAGGCAGTTGGGCTTGCTGATTGTATACCTGGCTCCCCGCTATGTAACAGCAGCCCTGCCCGAGCTACTCAAGATGATCGCCACGACGGCGGTGGAGACCCCCAGACTGGTAGTCATGGGGGACTTTAACCTGCCGTCGGCGGGCGAAACATCCGAGGCAGCTCGGGAGTTCATGGCTTCCATGACGGCCATGGACCTGACCCAAGTAGTTCAGGGCCCCACTCACGAGGGGGGACACACGCTGGATCTGATTTTTGTCTCTGGACAGTGGAGAAGTGATCTCGGAACAGTGGATTTAGTCATCTCACCCTTGTCATGGACAGATCACTCTCTCCTTTGGATGGACTTTCCAACCGTCACACCCCACCGTGGGGAGGCGGAACCGGAAACACCGAGTTGGTTCCGCCCCAGGCGCCTGATGGACCCTGAAAGGTTCCAGAGGGAGCTTGGGCCAATACCTGTGTCCCTGCCCCGCGACTCGACTGAGGCTCTAGTGGCCGCATGGTATAGTGTGGCCACGGGGGCCTTGGACCGAGTCGCGCCCTTGCGGCCTCTCATGTGGCGTCGAGTCACCCAGGCCACTTGGTTTACCGAGGAGCTTCAAAAGATGAAACGCCGCAAGAGACACCTAGAGAGTAGGTGGAGATCTTCTCGATCCGAAGCTGACCGAACACTAGTGAGAGACCATATTAGGACTTACTTAGTGGCGCTAAGGGTGGCTAAACGTGAGTATTGTGCCACCCTTATCGCGTCCGCGGAAAACCGCCCTGCCGCCGTTTGGGGTGACCCGCTCCCTCCTTTATTTGAGGCCGCGGGAAGCCCCTTTGCAGGGTTGAGCAGAGGAATTTGGAGAGTTTCTGCAGGACAAAATCACTCAGATTCGGAACGAGCTGCCCGCCACTAAAAGTGATCCAGTCGATTTGTCCGGTGCTGGTCTTGAGATAACACCATGGGAGGAGTTTGATTTTGTCACTACCGAGGATATGGACAGGTTGCGGAGGAACCTTAGAGCCACCACATGTTTATTGGACCCGTGCCCCTCTTGGCTTGTACTGGCATCCTGGGAGGTGACGCGAGGCTGGCTCTAGGGCATTGTGAATTCATCTCTGAGTGAGGGGTCCTTGCCTACCATCTTGAAAGAGGCGGTGGTGAGGCCCCTCCTCAAGAAGCCATCCCTGGATCCAGCATTATTAGAAAACTATCGTCCCATCTCCAACCTTCACTTTTTAGCGAAGGTTGTTGAGAGTGTGGTGGCCCAACAGTTTCCTCGACACCTGGAGGAAGTTGATTATCTAGACCCGCGCCAGTCCGGCTTCCGACCCGGACACAGCACTGAGACGGCATTGGTCGCGTTGGTTGATGATCTCTGGAGGGCACGGGATAGAGGCTGTTCCTCTATCCTAGTCCTATTAGACCTCTCAGTGGCTTTTGATACCATCGACCACGGTATCTTATTGCACCGATTGGGGGGGTTGGGGCTGAGAGGTACCGTTTTACGGTGGTTCTCGTCCTACCTCTCTGGTCGGTCGCAATGGGTGTTGGCAGGAGGGCAGAGGTCGTCCCCGAGGCCCCTCACATGTGGGGTTCCTCAGGGGTCGGTCCTCTCTCCCGTTCTGTTCAACACCTATATGAAGCCGCTGGGCGAGATCATCCGTGGTTTTGGGGTGGAATACCATCTGTACGCAACTTGGGCGTCCTCCTGGATTCCCGACTGTCCATGGAGGACCATGTGGCGGCCGTGGCCAGGAGGACATTTTATCAGGTACGCCTGATACGCCAGTTGCGTCCCTTACTGGACCGGGGGGCCCTTCGCACAGTCACTCAAGCGCTTGTGACTTCTCGGCTCGATTACTGTAACACTCTCTACATGGGGCTCCCTTTGAGATGCACTCGAAAGCTACAGCTAGTTCAGAATGCGGCCACGCGTGTGATTATGGGTGCCCCAAGGCAAGCCTACATAATACCTCTCCTGCGCGAGCTGCAATGGCTGCCTGTTGCCTTTCGAGTGCGCTTCAAGGTGTTGACGACCATCTTCAAATCGCTCCATGGCTCGGGGCCTAGCTATATATGAGACCGCCTTCTGCCCCATACATCCCTTCGTCCGATCCGCTCCCACAGAGAAGGCCTTCTCAGGGTGCCGTCGGCCGGGTAATGCCGGTTGGCGACACCCAGGGGAAGGGCCTTCTCTGTGGCGGGCCCGGCCCTCTGGAACGACCTACCCCCCGACCTTCGCACTACCTTGGACCTCCGCCTCTTCCGCCAACGCCTTAAGACGTACCTATTCCAACAAGCCGGCCTAGCATAGCCCCCCGTTTCTGACTATATTTTTAAATTTTAATTTTTTAGGGTTTTAAAGGGTTTTTAGCACGGGTTTTAAGTTCATTTAATATGATTTTAATAGTACATATTGTTTTGTAATGGTTTTTTAATAATGCCTGTGCGCCGCCCTGAGTCCTAACAAGGAGAAGGGCGGGGGTATAAATTCGAAAGAAAAAAAAATTCTCAACAATCACTCTACCTAAACAGCTTTCCAAAAGGGAAAAAAGAAAACCCTTTTTGCACTGTGCAAACCTCCCCCAAAAGCCCTTTTTTCAAATAAAAGGCATGAATAGCCTTGGGGGGGCTTGCAGAGTGCTCCTGGGGGGCGTGCAGGGGTCCAAAACGAGGGAGAATGGCCCATTTATTTTCATGAAAACGGGCCATTTTATGGTCAAATAATAGCATGCATAACCTTATGGAGGCTTATAGAATGCTGCTGGGGGTTGGGCGGCAAAAATGCCCTGTTTCTTGCTCATTTCTGCCCTCCCCAGCCCCCAGGATCTCTCTGGAAGCCTCCATAAGGGTGGCCATTTTGGTGAGGATTTTCAGGAGGCAAAAAAATGCTGCATTCGATGCATAAGACGCACCCAGATTTTCAGCCTCTTTTTAGAGGAAAAAAGTGTGTCTTATACTCTGAAAAATACAGTATATACATTGCAAATCATTGCTAAAAATAGACAACTGCCATTTAATAAAGAAGCCTTTAAAGAAAAAACAATCCATCATTTTAGACTTGAAATTACTGTACTAAATAGATTGCTGACATAAGGAAATACGTTCATTTACTTGATTGACATAGGTTTACATGGTGTTTGGATTCATCAGCTATTTTAATTGCCTGTGCCAGTTTTCTTTAGGAAAATTGCCCAAGGATACTATCTGGCAACAATTTTTATACTGAAAGACTGACATTTAATTATTGACTGAATGTTAAGTTACAATCAAATGCTTGTTCTCACCACTATGTATTCCAAGTTTACATAGGTGCTATTGAAGAGGCAGTATACCCTCATAAAAATATTCAAGCTTAAAATAAAAATAACTTGCCCACATTTAATTTTCTTGTGTATGCTATTTATTCAATTTTTATTCCACCTGTATTATTAATTTATTCCACCTGTATAAAATACTTATTATTTTATAAGTAATTAACTTGATGAATATACCGTATTTTTTGGAGTATAAGATGCACCTTTCTTCCTCTAAAAAGAGGGTGAAAATCTGGGTGCGTCTTATACATCAAATACAGCATTTTTTTTGTCTCCTGAAACCCCACACCCTTCACCAAAATGGCTGTGCATAGCCTTACAGAGGCTTCCAGAGAGCTCCTGGGGGCTGGGGATGGCAGAAATGAGCCTAGAATGGACCGTTTTTTGCCCCCCTCCCCAGCTACACTCTATAAGCCTCCCTAAGGCTATGCATGCAATTTCTTTGACCATAAAACGGCCCGTTTTCATGAAAAATGGGCTAGTTTTTGCTAATTTTGCCCCCCCAAACACTCTGCTAGCCCCCACCCCCAGGCTACTCATGCTTTTTATTTGAAGACAAATAGGCCGGTTTTTGCGAAAAATGAGCTGTTTTGGAAAGGTTTGCAGAGTGCAAAAAGGTTTTTTTTCCCCTTTTGGAAAGCTGTTTAGTTAGAGTGGCTGATGAGAATTACATTGGTCAAGTGCTGTGCCTGCAGAAAGAAAGCCTTAGGTGCCCTCTATATACCAACCTACCTACTCTCCCTCCCTCCCTACCCATCTACTGTATTTATATATATCTCGATTTCTCTCTCTATCCCTCCACCTACCTACCTACCTACCTACACTCTCTCTCCCTACCTATCTACTGTATTTCCCTTTCCCCCATCTACCTATATACCTACCTACCTACTCTCTCTCTCCTCCCCTATCTACTGTATTTCTCTATTTCTCTCTCTATTCCTCTCCCTCCCTACTATATTTTTCTCTCTCTTTCTCTCTCTCTCCTTACCTAACTACTCTCTCTCCCTCCCTCCTGTATTTCTCTTTCTCTCCCTCTCTCTCCCTCTTATCTACCTACTTTTTTTAAAAAAATTGCCTCTTCAAAACCTGGGTGCGTCTTATACTCCGGTGCGTTTTATACTCCAACAAATACGGTACCTAATACTTGTTATTCCTGTTTTCCTCACAACTGTGAGGTGGGTTGATCTGAAAAAAAGACTGACTGGCCCTAAGTTATCCTATCAAAGAAATTCATTAGGTAAAACCTAGATATTCCTTTATAGACTATTATTATTTCTACAAACTAATATTCCATTTAGATTCTGGATTCATAATTAATTAAGTGTATATGCAAAAATATTGTTTATGAGCCTTGGTGGCGCAATGGTTAGAGTGTTGTACTGCAGACTACTTCCGCTGACTGCAGGCTGACTGCAATTTGGCAGTTCAAATCTCACCAAGATCAAGGTTGACTCATCCTTCCATCCTTTTGAGATGGGTAAAATGAGAACCCAAATTGTTGGGGGCAATATACTGATTCTGTAAACTGCTTAGAGTGGGCTGTAAAACACTGTAAAGTGGTATATAAGTCTAAGTGATATTGCTTTTGCTATGAAAGATGAAAAGTCATACCTGCATATTTTCTCTCAAATCTGTGGCATCACGTATGGGCTGAAGAGCATTCTTGAAAACTTCATCAATACTTTTAATCCACAAAGTCCTCATTGAAGCATATTCTCTAGATTTCTTGCTTTTCCTAACAGAAAGTCCCCGTTTATGAGGTTTTCCTCCACCTCTTCGATTAGTAATAGCAACATGAACAAACAAGAAAGCGTATGCTAGAGCTTCTCCTGTTAGAGACTGAAGTGGGACATGACGATAACCTGGTTGTAAGCATTCAAAAGGAATTGTGTACTGCCCAATGAATTCATCTCCAATGTAATCATCATCTAACACAACAAAGCGTACCATAGCAAGTTCAGGAAGGTTAATCTGAAATTCAAAACTCTCATCAAAAATAGGATTGTCTCCAGTTTGGTGGATGGTTTTTGTTCTTTGTTCTGCACAGTCTGCTGGAATCCCATGGATTTCTACATATACATAAGGATCTACTACATCACCTTTGGCACCTGAACCTTTTGGCTTTGGAAAATTTTGCCCACTAATAATCTTAACATGAAGAAGCTGAGGTGATACACCAGGCACCGAGTCCTTTGTATTTGCACTAAAGAAAGATACTTCCTCCCGCATGATAGCAGGCCGCAACACATAGCCACAATTGCCATTTTGTCGAAACCAGCCAATGTTAAGATCCATCATTAATCCAGGTGTCTGAAAGTTCATTGCCACAATTTGACAGCCGCATTTCCAAAAATCCTGTGGATTCATATTACTAGAATCAATCCTCATAGGGCTTGGGAAAACCCTTGCAAGAAAGCGTTTATTATAATTCACGAAGTCTCCAGGATGTTCATTGGCATATTTGGTAGCGAGCACTTCATTAAAAGAACAAACTTCCCAACACTTCTGAAGTTGAAATGAAACCTGAAAATCTTTGAACTGAACTGATTTACATATGCTTACCAGTTCTGATAGTTCTTTACAAAGCTGAAACCGTTTCACTGGGACAGCATTCTGTGGTTCTACTGCCTCTTTTCCCATTCTCTGTGACATTTCTGCGCCTTCATCTTCATCTGTAACATCTCCCTCTAGCCCAGAGCTATTAGATGATAACTTCTTGGCCTTAATTAGTATTTTTCCTTTAAGATATTCAGGAGATGGCAGGTAAGAGTCCTCTGTATTCGGAGGATTCATATACAATTTATCCTCCAGGATTTTCTTCATATGCTGGACCATCACATTCTGTTGCTTGAGAGAACAATGATTTTCCAAACATAAAATAAGAGGATATTCCGAAGCGAAAAATGCATATGTGTTAATTATGTCAATTACACTTCGGAAAACAATTTGTGAAGTCATTGTATGACCTGTATAAATTACAGGTTCATTGTCAGGACCGTCCCACACATCCAACTCAACACTGCGGCATCCCATTTTTAGAGCACGAATATAACCAGAGATATCAGATGGTCCTCGAAACTGATCTTCTATTAAGTATGTGTTATGAGAAGAATTTATGAAATAATGAGATAAAGGTTGCTTCATGTCCTGGCACACCTTTTTATGCTCTGGATCAAATATATGACATTCTGGGGAAGTAAGATAATTTGTAAAACCATCTATAGAGAGCCAGCCTCTTTCTTGACCTTCTTTAGATGGTTCGTATTTGTGAATAATATCAAGGCTAGTCTTCTCTGTGACATGAGCCATACCCTGTTCTGCTTCTAAAAACATCATAAGGTCCTTGGTATCAAGAAATTCTTTATTACTAGAAAACTGAACTAGTAAGAAATATATCTCAGGACGAGTGCAAAGCTCATGGAAAACTTCAATAAATTCATTCTTTGTGATTTCTGTATCAGATTTGTCTTTTGAACGCTGCAGTTCTTTGAATTTTAATTCAATTTTATTTGTTTTTAAACCAGGATTTAAATTTTTTATAAACTGCACAGCTTTGCCCAAGGGTATCCGCCCCATATGATCTATATCTGTTTCACTAAACATTTTGGAGATCCATGAGGTGCGCATTTTATCTTGCCTACTTTCTAGCATGTCCAGTGTATGTTTTCCATAAGATATCAAGTACCTTAGGCCAGTAACCCAAATATTTGCAACATCTGCAGTGTTTGCAACTAGATCCAGAGATTCATAGTTATCTCCATAAATAATAGAAAATGCACAATCTTCTGAAATTTGGTCAGAAATTCCATTACTACGAAAAATGTCTGTATTTTTCCCTATTCTCACTTCTTTGACTGATTTGATGTCAATCTTTGCTTTTTCAGAATCCTTCTTTGAAGGTTCCCATCTAAGTGATTGCATATCTGCATCTAAAAGAAAATATCGATGGTATATCCTAGAGTTGGACCGAACTTTTCTGAGTTCTGAACCTTCAACCATAGCATTGATACAGTCACTTGCACTACTTATCTTCTTCTCAGTAGGCATGCTGCTAAATGAGACAGTTTTTTTCCTTTCCCTTTTTTGTTTTGTGCCATCCTGGAAATAGAGAAGAGAGAAAATATAAAATTACATGGTAAGGAAAGATTATAGAATAAGGGGACAACCTACAGTAGGGTAGATGAATTCAATTACAATAGCAATTACGACACAATTGGAAGATTCAAAAGATCAGGTTACAGATAGATAATAACAACTTGATTGCGCATAATCAATCAATCAATCAATTAAACAATCAAAATAGTATTGTACATGGAGAAATCAAATCAGCAGCATCTTCCCATATGCTAAGTTGGGTGAAATGTCCTACTAATATCCTACTAATGTAATATACTAAAATGATAATAGAATGAAGAAGGATAATTATAATCTTCAAGAGTAAAAATAATTTCTGGTAATGGAACTGAAAATAAGTGTTCTTCTCAAGTTGCGAATAAGACAGAAGTAAAAAGAGGTTAAAAAAAACTAGGCAAAAAAAGGAGCAATTTCTTGACCTTTCTTGAGAGCAAATACGGAAACAAGACAGAGAAGCAATGTGAGAACTCTTATTTCATTTTCCCAAGCCTTGCGTAAATTAGCCTTAATCACTGTATAGCAGTACAAGTATATCACAGTGTACTACTATGCATACCAACATAATAATTGAGTCAGTTTGGTGTAATGCTATCCTAGAAACCAGGAGAGTGAGTTCTTAGTCTGCCTTAGGCTTGAAGGTGAATTGAGTAACTTTGGGCCAATTATTGTTTTTAAACTCAATCTACCTCAAAATGCTCTTATAGCGCATACAGGAGATAGGACTATTAAGCATGTTCACCAACTTCAGTTGACCAAATTTATAAAAAAGGCAGGAAAAATCTTCATCAACCTATGAATAGTGAGTATACATTAAACATTCATTTTAGAGACAGTTTTGTGTGGTGATTAAGGTGTCAAATTAGTAACAAGGAGATTGGTGGGTATAACAGAAACCTGGTTGGACCACGAGGGAGGACTACCCCTCGTAGAAATGTGCCCACCAGGCTACCGAGCCTTCCATCAGCCTAGGGCCCTAGGGAGGGGTGGGGGGGTGGCGATTATGGCTAGGGAAGGTCTTGAGCCGAAGGAGACCATGATCCCTCAGACGACCGGATGCGAGTCCCTCCTCGTGAAGTGGGGCCTAGGGAGGCACTTGGGCATGTTAGTTGTATACCTGGCTCCTCGCTATGCAACAACAGCCCTGCCCGAGCTCCTAGAGGTGATAGCCAAGGCGGCGGTTGAGACCCCCAGACTTCTGGTCATGGGGGACTTCAACTTGCCGTCAGTAGGCGAAACCTCTGGTGTAGCTCGGGAGTTCATGGCTTCCATGACAGCCATGGACCTGACCCAGGTAGTTTTAGGCCCTACCCACGAGGGTGGACACACCCTGGACTTAATCTTCATCTCGGGACAGTGGAGTAGTGATCTGGGAATAGGGGATTTAGACATTACACCCCTGTCATGGACAGATCACGCTCTCCTTCGGCTCGACTTTCCGATCGCCGCACCTCACCGTGGGGAGGCGGAGCCTGATATTCCTATATGGTTCCGCCCCAGGCTCCTGATGGACCCGGTAAGGTTCCAGAGGGAGCTTGGGCCAATTCCTGTGGACTTGCCCCGCGACTCGACTGAGGACCTAGTGGCCGCATGGTTAAGTGTGGCCACGGGGGCCTTGGACCGAGTCGCGCCCTTGTGGCCTCTCTTGCGGCGACGAACCACCCAGGCTCCTTGGTTTACAGAGGAGCTTAGGGAGATGAAACGCCACAAGAGACGCCTAGAGAGCAGATGGAGATCTTCTCGCTCCGAAGCCGACAGAACACTAGTGAGAACCTATATTAGGACTTACTTAGTGGCGATAAGGATGGCCAAGCGTGAGTATTGTGCTACCCTTATTGCATCCGCAGATAACTGCCCTGCCGCCCTGTTTGGGATGACCCGCTCCCTCCTTCACCAGAGGCCGCGGGAAGCCCCTTTACAGGGTCGAGCAGAGGAATTTGGGATTTATCTGCAGGAGAAAATCACTCGGATTCGGAATGAGCTACCCTCCATCGAGAGTGGTCCAGTCGGACTGTCCGAGGCTGTTCTTGGGGCACCATCCTGGGAGGAGTTTGACTTTGTTACTACTGAAGATATGGATAGGCTGTCAAAGAGACTTAAGGCTACCACATGTTTATTGGACCCGTGTCCCTCCTGGCTTGTACTGGCATCCTGGGAGACGACATGAGGCTGGCTCCAGGGCATTGTCAACGCATCTCTGAGTGAGGGGTCCTTGCCTGCCGTCTTGAAAGAGGCGGTAGTAAGGCCCCTCCTCAAGAAGCCGTCCCTGGATCCAGCATTATTAGAGAAATTATTGACCGGTCTCCAACCTTCACTTTTTAGTGAAGGTTGTAGAGAGTGTAGTGGCCCAACAGTTTCCGCGACACCTGGAGGAAATTGATTATCTAGACCCGCGCCAGTCCAGCTTCCGACCTGGTCACAGCACTGAGATGGCATTGGTCACGTTGGTTGATGATCTCTGGAGGGCGCGGGATAGAGGATATTCCTCTATCCTGGTCCTGTTAGACCTCTCAGCGGCTTTTGATACCATCGACCATGGTATCCTATTGCACCGACTGGGGGGGTTGGGGCTGGGAGGCACCGTTTTGCGGTGCTTCTCGTCCTATCTCTCTGGTCGGTCGCAATATGTGTTGACAGGGGGGCAGAGGTTGGCCTCGAGACCCTCCTATGCGGGGTTCCTCAGGGGTCGGTCCTCTCGCCCCTTCTATTCAACACATATATGAAGCCGCTGGGCCATTGGGGGCGAAACACCGGTGCCCGTGGAGTCGGCGCGCAATTTGGGTGTCTTCCTGGATTCCCGGCTGTCCATGGAGGACCATGTGGCGGCCGTGGCCAGGGGGGCATTTCATCAGGTACGCCTGATGCGCCAATTGCGCCCCTTACTGGACCGGGCTGCCCTTCACACAGTCACTCAAGCACTCGTGACATCCCGACTCGACTACTGTAATGCTCTCTACATGGGGCTTCCCTTGAGGTGCACTAGAAAGCTACAGTTAGTCCAGAATGCAGCCACGTGGGTGATTACGGGAGCGCCTAGACCAGTGGTGTCCAAACCTTTTTCAAAGAGGGCCAGATTGGATGAAGTGAACATGGTGGAGGGCCGAACATTTTTCCGAACATTCTTTGAACCATTACAATTAAATGCAAATAAATTATTTCATGCCAAGTTAATTGCCAATGACATACTTTTCATTTCATAACATTAAGATCAACTGACAGTTGAGTTTTCACAATGTATTGAAAATAAATTTTAAAAAAACTTACCTACCTCTTTCCTTCCCTCTTTCTTCCTCTCTCTCTCTTTCTTCCTCTCTCTCTCTCCATTTCTCTCGCTCTTTCTCTCTCTTTTTCTCTTTCTTTCTGTCTCCCTTTCTCTCTCTCTCTTTCTCTCTGTTCCTCTCTCTCTCTCTCCATTTCTCTCTCTCTCTCTTTCTTTCCTTCTGTCTCTCTTTCTTTCTTTCTCTCTCTCTTTCGCTGTTTCTTTCTTTCCCTTTTTCTCTCTCTCTCCATTTCTCTCTCTTTCTCTCTCTTTCTCTTTCTCTCTCTTTCTCTTTCTTTCTCTCTCTCTCTCTCTTTCGCTCTTTCTTTCTTTCCCTTTCTCTCTCTCTTTCTCTCTCTCTTTTTCTCTTTCTTTCTGTCTCTCTTTCTGTCTCTTTCTTTCTCTCTTTCTTTCTCTTTCTCTTTCTTTCTTTCTCTCTTTCTCTTTCTCTCTGTCACTCTGTGTGTGTGTCTCTGTCTGTCTGTCTGTCTCTCACTCACTTAATCAGTCTCTATCTATCTGTCTCTCCCTCCCTCTCTCTGTCTCTCCCTGTCTCTGTGTGTGTGTCACTCTCTCTGATTCTCTCCCTCCCTCTCTCTGTATGTCTGTCTCTCCCTCTTTCTCCGTCTGTCTCCGATTCAATCCGATTCCGATTCATTCTCTATCTGTGTCTCTCTCCCTCCCTCTCTTTCTCTCTGTCTCTGTCTGTCTCTCTGTCTTTCCCTCCCTCCCCTTCTGTCTCTCTCTGTGTCTTTCAGTCACTTCCTCGCCATTCGCAGCGGGCGAGGGAGCAGGCAGGGTGAGCACCCAAGGCTACCGTCATCTTAAGCACCACCGAGGCTGTCGCCCGGCAGGGGCGTCAGGCAGGGAAGCCGGTCACTTCTCCATTGCGGCTCGCTCCGGCAGGCATCACGGCTTACGTTCTGAGGCCGCGTGTCCGTCTTCCCTGCCTGACGCCCCTGCCGGGCGACCTTGTACGGCGGGAGCTGCACGTTCTGGGGCTGCGTGGCTGGGAGGGAGGTGAACGCGCCAAGCGGACGTTCTGGGGCCGCGCGTTCACCTCCCTCCCAGCTTCGCAGCCCCAGAACGTGCAGCTATGGAGGCGCGACCGGCTTTCCCTGCCTGACGCCCCTGCCGGGCGACAGCCTCGGTGGTGCTTAAGATGACGGTAGCCTTGGGTGCTCACCCCGCCTGCTCCCTCGCCCGCTGCGGGAGGAGGCGTCCGTAACCTCCGTCCACCTCCCTCCCAGCCACACAGCCCCAGAGGCAGAGGGAGGAAGGGAGGGCCACATTTATACAGAGCAGGGAGGGCTGTTGGAGGGCCGTATTAAACCGACCCCTGGGCCGCAAATGGCCCGCGGGCCGGACTTTGGACATGCCTGGCCTAGACAATCCCATATAACACCAATCCTGCGCGAGCTGCACTGGCTTCCTGTGGTCTTTCGGGTGCGTTTCAAGGTTTTGACGGCCATCTTTAAAGCGCTCCATGGCTCGGGACCTAGTTACTTGCAAGACCGTCTCCTGCCCCATACATCCCTTAGACCGATACGCTCCCACAGAGAGGGCCTTCTCAGGGTGCCGTCGGCCGGACAGTGCCGATTGGCGACACCCAGGGGAAGGGCCTTCTCTGAGGCGGGCCCTGCCCTTTGGAACGACCTTCCCCTCGAACTTCGCACCATCTCCGACCTCCGCCTCTTCCGCCAGTGTCTAAAGACACATTTTTTTTCATTTAGCCGGCCTAGCGTAACCTCTGTAAATGACTATTTTAGACAGTTTTAAATTTTGGGGGGATTTTAATTTGGTTTTAGCACAGGACGGTTATTAAATAAGTTTTTTAATTTTTTTATTGATTTTGTATGTATTTTAAAATTCCTGTGCGCCACCCTCGGTCCATTTGGAGAAGGGTGGGGTATAAATTTAATAAAATAAAAATAAAATAAAATTGTAATCAGAGTCCTCCTTGAAACAACAAAGTTGTTTGTATGACCTATCACTCAGTCTCAGCCCAACCCACTTCCAAATTTTTGTCTCACATAGACAATAACATTAGAAACTATTGCAAGCTACAAAAATAAAGGACAGTAGAACTTTTTATGAAGTAAATATTACATGTGGATATCCTAGTGTACAAAGAACATGGATAAAATGAGTTATTCTGGAAAAAGTGAGACTAGAGAAACAGCATAATAAAATAGTAGATTCAGTTGACAAATAGAGTTGACAGACTAAAATCTGTTTTCATTCTGACCCCCCCAGTAATATATCTTATCTTTTCTATCTTCCTTCCTTCCTTCCTTTCCTTCCTACCTACCTACCTATCTATTGTACGGCTTTTCATATCATGAAACAGTAATAGTAAAGTTCGTAATATGCATGTTTACCTATTATATGTATTACAAGAAAATAAGATGAATAGCATTACTATTTCAAGAAATATTTCTACACTCTTCTTTATACTTTAATATTAAGGACTAAATTTATAGAATAATAATTGTTTTACAGAAATTTATAGAAGGAATGCTCAAAGACGTTCATGGAAGTAATGCTCAACAACAAAACCACACAGGGATTAAGAAGAATCTGATTTGAAATGACAATATAGTACAGATGACTGTTAGGAATATAATCCTAGTGTTGGGTTGGCAATATATATATAAGCCATGATTAAAATTGGTATCTGTAACTTTAACTAATACAGTGGTATGTGATTGGCTGCTGCTTCCTCAATCAGCCATAAGAGGAAGCCAGAATCATTGTTAGATTGCTGATCTTTTTGAATGCAGACTCTGTATGTCGGGGTTAAATCAGCAAAAAGTGAAGAAACAAGAATTGTGGATTGAGCAACTGTTAGCCAACTGTTTGAGTTATAGACTGTATTTTGATTCAAGACTATCATTGTTTGTGAAGAAGTAGTTTACTTTATTTTTCCACTGCAAGTGAAAGTCTACTTGTATCTCTTGCTGCAATTCCATTGCACATCTCTCGGTCTCCTAACAGAGATATCCTCAACAATGACAATAAGAGATGTAGAATATCAGACTAAATATTTTGAAACAATAACAATTAGAATTGGCACTGGTCTTACCTGAGCAGGTGGAGATAGCATTTTCTGGGCAGGTGGAGATAGCATCCAGGAATGGGTTAACTCTGTCTGTTATCATATCGGGCTGAGTCTGCAAACTTTAATGTCATGCCTCCTTTGGTATCTCCACCTAGTTTTTGCCGAAGGCGTTGCTGCAGATTGACATGGATGAGTGGAAAGTCTCTCCTTGCTGACACCAGACTGAACCTCCTACAGGGGGGCTGGATGTTATCTCCAACTGCCCAGAGAACGGGCATCTCAGGTAAGACCAACTCCCATTCTCCATTGTTGGAGATAGCATCCAGGAATGGGACACACCAAAGCCTGTCCTGTCCCCATGGGTGAGTCATGGGACAGTCATAGTCTGGCCCGAAGTCTCCTGTTGCATGTGAACCTGCCAAATGCCACATCAGTCAATGCATAGCTGTCTATCTTGAAATGGCAGATAAATGGGGATGGAGAGGCCAGGTGGTGGCCTAACAAACCTCTTCCATGAAGCCTACATTGCCCATGTCACTGAAGCGGCTGCACTTCTGGTGGAGTGAGCCGTGATAAGCCTTGGAGGTGACTGAGACTTTAGTTCAGAGGTTTTTGCAATGCTCCAATACTCCAAAGAGGAAGGAGTTTGTTTTGTGTCCCATGGAGGGTGGCTGAAAGGAAACGAAGAATGTTTCTGTGCAACACAATGAAGATGTCTGACTGATGTAGATGTGAAGTGCTCTTCTGACATCTAACATTTGCCACTGTCATTCGAGGTGGTAAACCAGTGGCAAGCAAAAGTTTGATAGTATCAACTCTTGGGCCTGGTGGAACCTGGTGTTGACCTTTGGAACAAATGAAGGGTCAAGTAGCAAGACAACTCTGTCGGAATGGAATACGCATAAGTCCTGCCTTACAGACAAGGCTGCCAGTTCCGATACCTACCTGGCTGATGTGATGGCCACCAAGGGAAAAGTAGCGGAGGCAGGTAGTCCTCAAGGGTTCGAAAGGGGCCCCTGTGAGGGAATACAGTACTTTGGTCAAGTCCCATGTTGGACATTGGTGAATGACCGGAGATCAGAGATTGGTGGCCTCACGCAGGAATCGTTGAATCAAAGGATGGTGTGCTAGAGATGTGAATGTTAGTAGGTGAGAACTGAAGAGAGGGCTGGTACCTGTCTCTGGAGGGTGTTAGGCCCTCCTGCAGGAATTCCAAGACCTGATGGATGGGGGCCTACAAAGGAATGTTCTTGTCTGAGCACCAGCAAAAAAAGGCCCTCCAGGTAGCATCATAAATGCGATTGGTTGATGGGTGCCTTGACACCTGTGTCATCCCAATAACACTAGAGGACCATCCATCCACACTCAGGACCTGCCGCTCAATCTCCAGGAGGTGAATTTGAGCCACTGAGGATCCAGGTGGACAAGGGACTCTTAGCTGAGTGAAATTCTGGAGGCGGGGATCCTCCAGGGAGACGCTACTGAGAGGTTCATTAGATCCACAAACCAGGGCTGACAGAGCAAATAGGGTGCCAGATGCAGAAGTTCCACTCCTTCCTCCAGCATCCTCCGGATGACCTGCTGAATTATAGGAAGAGGAGCAAAGGTGTACAGAAGCCTGGCAGGCCACAGGCAGTGGAGCACGTCCATTCCTTCTGCACCTGAAATTGCGTACCTTAAGATGAAGCGTGGTACCTGTCTGTTGTCCTTGGTGGCAAAGAGATCGCTGGCATTCCATACTGGCTGGTAAGTTCCCGGAAGAGGTCCAGGTGTAAGTGCAGCTGAGCCAGTCAGCCTGAATGTTCCTCACCCCCACAATGTGTTCAGCCTTAAGGACAATAGGTGGGCTTCTGCCAAGAGGCTGAGAAGCTTGGCTTCCCACATGAGGGACCTGGAGTGAGAGCCCCCCTGGCAGTTGATATGGGCCTTCGCGGTCATGTTGTCTGTGAGGACCAGGATGTGCCTGTTGGTCATGCCTTCTTGGAAGTGCACCAGAGCCAGCCGCACAGCCCTTAGTCACAGCCAGTTGATGTTGTGTGCTTGAGATCTGACAGGAACCACTGGTCCTCAGCCATCCCTGACTGCAGGTGGGCACCCCAGCCAAACAGACTGGCGTCCATGATCAACATTAGGTGGTCTGGCTCTCTGAACAGTGAGCCCTTGGAGATGGCCGGGGACAACCACCACCTCAGATATCTGGTTACCTCTGGAGGTACCTGCACAGTGGTCAATGAACAGCTCCTGCCGGTCTTCAGGTGCTGAAGCAGAAACAACTGGAGAGTCTAGCTGTGTAGACAGGCTGAAGGAATGATCGCGAAGCAAGACACCATCTTACCCAACAGTTAGAATACAATCAGCTGGACTCAGTGTTGAAATCTCATGTAGCCAGCGAAGATTCAGAAACTGTCCCAGCACTCCTGGGAAAGGTAAAACCTACCCTCCGTGGTGTCTATGATAGCACCCAGGCGAAGAGCTGAGTTGAGGGGCAGAAGTGGTTTTTGTCTAGGTTTATGGAAAACCTGTGATTCCCCAGGGCCTGAACAGTGATATCTAGATCTCTTTCTGCCTGACTTGGTGATCTGGACAGTAGAAAGATGTCATACAAATAGATGAGCCGCTACTGCAGCTAGGAGTTTGGTGAACACCCTGGGAGCTGACAAGAGCCCAAAGGGGATGGCCCTGTACTGAAAATGCCACCCCTGATAGAAGAATCACAGGTACTGTCTGTGATCCGGGAAGATTGGGACATGGAGTTATGCCTCCGAGAGGTCCACTGAGGTGAGGTACCATATTTTTTGGAGTATAAGACCCACTCTGCTAAAAGAGGCCCCAACCCTTTGGCCTCTGCCTCCCAGCAATTTACCTTTTTGCAGCAAACGGGGGCTTGCGGAGGTTTCCATAAGCTATAGCAATCCCTGCAGCCTGTAACAGCTGATGTTCAGGAGAAATTGAAAGTGAAACTTGCTGTTTCCTCCACGTGGCAAATTGCTGGGAGGCAGATTTTTTTTTCTTGTGCTAATCAGGCTGTTTGCTGCAAGGAGGTAAGTCAACAATTATAAATGCCTATAGAATGTTCAAACTATTTTATTTTATTTTATTTACTTCTTAGACTTATATAACCGCTCCCTCTCCCAAAGGGACCCGGGCAGTGCACAAAAAATTAAAAAACACATAGATATCACAAATATAAATAATTAAAGCCAAATTAAATAAATTATCCCTGTGCTAAAAAATTTAAACATTAAAACTTAACCCAATCTAAAACCCAATTAAAACAATTTAAGATACAGACTATAGGCTCGGTAAATAACTTAGGCCAAACCGGCCTGATGGAACAAGAGAGTCTTTAATTTCTGGCGGAAGGCGCAGAGGTCCGTGGTTGTTCTAAGGTCGGGGGGTAGGACGTTCCAGATGATCGGGCCCACCACAGAGAAGGCCCTTCCCCTGGACGTCGCCCACTGGCATTGCCTGGCGGACGGCACCCGGAGAAGTCCCTCTCTGTGGGAGCGAATCGGCCGAAGGGATGTATGGGGTAGGATGCGATCCCGCAGATAACTAGATCCTGTGCCATGGAGCGCTTTAAAGATGGTGATCAACACCTTGAAGCGCACCTGAAAGGCCACAGGCAGCCAGTGCAGCTCGCGCAGGAGCGGTGTTACATGGGAGTACCTAGACGTTCCCAAGATCGCCCGCGCGGCCGCATTCTGGACTAGCTGTAGTCTTCGGGTGCACCCCAAGGGGAGCCCCATGTAGAGAGCATTGCAGTAGTCTAGCCGGGATGTCACAAGCGCATGAGTGACTGTGCGAAGGGCGTCCCGGTCCAATAGGGGATGCAACTGCCGCACCAGGCATACCTGGTGGAACGCCCCTCTGGCCACGGCCGTCACCTGGTCTTGCATAGACAGCCGGGTATCCAGGAGGACGCCTAAGTTGCGTGCACGATCCACGGGGGCTAGATGTTCACCCCCTATGGCCAGTGATGGAATCAACTGGTTGTACCGGGACGCCAGAAACCACAGCCACTCAGTCTTGGATGGGTTGAGTTTGAGTCTGTTGCTTCCCATCCAGATCCGTACGGCTTACAGACATTGGGACATCACTTCGACGGCATCGTTGGGGTGGTTTGGGGTAGAAAAGTACAGCTGTGTGTCGTCAGCATAGATATGGTACTCTACCCCAAAACCACAGATGATCTCACCCAGCGGCTTCATATATGTGTTGAACAGGAGCGGCGAGAGGACCGACCCCTGAGGCACCCCACAAGTGAGGGGTCTCGAGGTCGACCTCTGCCCTCCTGCCAACACAAATTGGGATCGGCCGGAGGTAGGAGAACCACCGCAAAACGGTGCCCCTCACCCCCAACCCCTCCAGACGATGCAATAGGATACCATGGTCGATGGTATCGAAAGCCGCCGAGAGATCTAATAGGACCAGGATGGAGGAACAGCCCCCATCTCTGGCACTCCAGAGATCATCCACCAACGCGACCAATGCCGTCTCCGTGCTGTGCCCGGGCCGGAAGCCGGACTGGCGCGGGTCCAGATAATCAATTTCCTCCAGGTGACGGGGAAACTGTTGTGCCACCACTCTCTCTACAACCTTCGCCAGAAAGAGAAGGTTGGAGACTGGACGATAATTTACTAACAATGCTGGGTCCAGGGAAGGCTTCTTGAGGAGAGGTCTCACCACCGCCTCTTTCAAGACGCTAGGCAACGACCCCTCAATCAAGGAAGCATTCACTAATTCCTGGAGCCAGCCTCGTGTAACCTCCCAGGATGCCAGTACAAGCCAGGAGGGACACGGGTCCAATAAACATGTGGTGGCTCTCACTCGCCCATGTAACCTGTCCATATCTTCGGAAGCAACAAAGTCAAACTCCTCCCAACGTGGTATCTCAAGACCGGCTTCCGACAATCCCTCTAGACCACTTTCGGTGTAGATCAGCTCGCTCCGAATCTGAGCGATTTTATCCTGCAGAGGAACTCCAAATTCCTCTGCTCGACCCTGCAAAGGGGCTTCCCGCGGCCTCTGTTGGAGGAGGGAGCGGGTCACCCCAAACAGGGCGGCAGGGTGGTTCTCTGCGGATGCGATAACAGTGGCACAGTGATGACACTTGGCCACTCTCATCGCCACAAGGTAAGTCCTCAAATGGGCTCTCACCTGTGTTCGGTCAGATTCAGACCGTGTGGATCTCCATCTCCTCTTTAGGCGTCTCTTGTGGCGTTTCATCACCCTCAGCTCCTCGGTGAACCAAGGGGCCAGGGTGGCTCTCTGCCGCAAGAGAGGCTGCAAGGGCGCGACCCGATCCAAGGCCCTCGTAGCCATAGTATTCCATGCAGCCACTAGGTCCTCCATCGGGGCGCGGGTCAGGGTCACAGGTAATGGCCCAAGCTCTGTCTGGAACCTCTCAGGGTGCATCAGGCGCCTAGGGCGGAACCATCTTGGAATATCCAGTTCTGCCTCCCCGCGGTCGGGTGTAGCAGTTAGAAAGTCGAGCCAGAGAACTGAGTGATCTGACCATGACAGGGGTATGATAGCTAGTTCCCCTACATCAAGATCACTCATCCAATGGCCAGAGACAAAGATCAAATCCAGCATGTGTCCTCCCTCGTGTGTGGGACCCTCAATTACCTGGGTCAGGTCCATGGCCGTCATGGAGGCCATGAACTCTCGGGCTGCCTCGGTTGATTCGCCGAGCGATGGCAGGTTAAAGTCCCCCAAGACTACAAGTCTGGGGGTCTCAACCGCCACCTTGGCTATCACCTCGAGGAGCTCGAGCAGAGCTGCTGATATGTAGCGGGGAGCCAGGTACACAAGCAGCAAGCCCAACTGCCTCCCAGGGCCCCATCTCACGTAGAGGGACTCACAGCCGGTGGTCTGTGGCACAGTGGTCCCTCTCGGCTCCAGACCTTCCCTAATAACAACTGCCACCCCCCCACCCCTGCCTAGGGCCCACGGTTGATGAAATGCACGGTATCCTGGTGGGCACATTTCCACAAGGGGTAAACCCCCTCGTGGCCCAACCAGGTCTCCGCAATCCCCACCAGATCCGGGTCCCCCTCCGACACAAGGTCGTTAATGAGAGGGGCTTTGTTAACCACGGACCTGGCGTTACATAACATCAACCTAAGGCCCTGGCTCTGTAAACCCTGACCACCTAGATCGCGGGGGGGGGGGGCAGGGGGTTGGGGCGAGCGACCGGTTGAAGCCAGCGGCCGCGCTCCCTCTCCCGGTGATGAAATTCCTGTCCCCCAATGTCCCTATCCCTCCCTATGACCGTTCTGATCGAAAAACCCTCTATGGAATCGACCCCTATTCCCCCCGCCTTGTTGGAACCATCCGCTTCCGTATCCACTCCGCCAGCCAGCTTGACCCTCATCCTTGCCTCAGGCTGACTAATCCCTCCCTCCACCCTGGACCCCCCTAAAAGCCGAATATCATAATTTACTAAAAACAACCTGAGTCTGCGCTTCTTCCACTTCTCCTGACTATTAGACTTATTTTTTAAAGACTGCTTTATTATTATTGTTGTTGTTGTTATTGTTGTTATTACTACTATTACTATTACTATTATTATTCTAGACAATTTAACAAAATTAAGCTTTTTAAAATAAATGCTTGATCTGAAGATGCCTAGTGTCATTATTTTAAAAAGTGCTGTTCTTTTAAATATCAGAGAATAACTTTACTTCCAGAAATCACATCAATTTTAACAGCATCCGTACAAGTATAGTCTGAAATATAATACTACAGTGTATATTGTCTGTACTGTTAGTTGCAAGGAGGCAAATTGCTGGGAGGCAGATGTTTTTCCCTTGCTTTCCTTCACAAAATCTAGGTGTGTCTTATATTTTGGAGCATCTTATACTCCGAAAAATATGGTAATTGTCCTTCCAGACGCACTCTTAAGATGGTGAGAAGGGAATGCATTTTGAACTGCCGGTAGACAATATGGCGGCATTTTAGATCGAGTATCGCCCTCCAACCCCCAAAGGATTTTGGGCTGATGAATAAGAGGGAATAGAACCCCTGTCCCTGTTGTTTCTCCGGATTGGGTGAATCGCCTGGATCTCCAGGAGATACTGTATGGGCTGTTGCACGAGGAGCCTCTTTCCCTGATCTCATGATATGGGACACCTGATAAAATACCTTGGGAGGGGGGAGAGAAAAACTCTAGGGAGAAGCTGAATTTTGATGTCTCCCTGACCAAGGTATCCGTAGTTGTCTCCTCCCATCAGTTGGCAAAGGCCAATCGACCCCCGGTGGGAAGGTTTTATTTTATTTTTATTTTATTTATTTAGATTTATACCCCGCACCTTCTCCTAAAAGGACCCAGGGCGGCGCACAGGAAATTTAAAACATAACAAATATCAAAATACAAAATTTTAAAACTTATTAAATTCCTACCCTGTGCTAAAATCGATTAAAATCCCTCGAATTAAAACTATCTAGGAGCAGTCACAACGGGAGGTAACGCTAGGCCGGCTTGATGGAAACGGTGTGTCTTAAGACACTGGCGGAAGAGGCGGAGGTCAGAGATGGAACGTAGTTCAGGGGGTAAGTCGTTCCAAAGGGTAGGGCCCGCCACAGAGAAGGCCCTTCCCCTGGGTGTCGCCAACTGGCATTGCCCGGCCGAATGCACCCTGAGAAGGCCCTCTCTGTGGGAGCGGATCGGACGAAGGGATGTATGGGGCAGGAGACGGTCTCACATATAAGTAGGTCCCGAGCCATGGAGCGCTTTGAAGATGGTCGTCAAAACCTTGCAGCGCACCCGAAAGGCCATAGGTAGCCAGTGCAGCTCGCGCAGGAGCGGTGTTATATGGGAGCATCTAGAGGGTCCCGTAATCACCCGCGCGGCCGCATTCTGGGCTAACTGTAGCTTTTGAGTGCACCTCAAGGAGAGCCCCATGTAGAGAGCATTACAGTAGTCAAGTCGGGATGTCACGAGTGCTTGAGTGACTGTGCGAAGGGCAGCCCGGTCCAGTAAGGGGCGCAATTGGCGCATCAGGCGTACCTGATGGAATGCCCCCCTGGCCACGGCTGCCACATGGTCCTCCATGGACAGCCGGGAATCCAGGAGGACACCCAAATTGCGCGCCCTCTCCACGGGGACCAGTGTTTCACCCCCAATGGCCAGAGTTGGAGTTACCTGGCTGAACCGGGGTGCCGGAAATCACAGCCACTCAGTCTTGGACGGGTTGAGCTTGAGTTTGTTACTACCCATCCAGATCCGTACGGCCTCCAAACACCGGGACAACATCTCGGCGGCATCGTTGGGGTGGTTCGGGGTGGATATGTACAGCTGAGTATCATCAGCGTACAGATGATATCCCACCCCAAAACCTCGGATGATCTCGCCCAGCGGCTTCATATATGTGTTAAACAGTAGGAGCGAGAGGACCGACCCGAGGAACCCCGCATAAGAGGGGTCTCGAGGCCGACCTCTGCCCCCCTTTCAACACATATTGCGACCGACCAGAGAGGTAGGACGAGAACCACCATAAAACGGTGCCTCCCAGCCCCAACCCCCCCAGTCGGTGCAATAGGATACCATGGTCGATGGTATCAAAAGCCGCTGAGAGGTCTAATAGGACTAGGATAGAGGAACATCTCCTATCCCCTGCCCTCCAGAGATCATCTACCAAGGCGACCAATGCCATCTCGGTGCTGTGACCGGGTCGGAAGCCGGACTGGCGCGGGTCTAGATAATCAATTTCCTCCAGGTGTCGCGGAAACTGTTGGGCCACCACACTCTCTACAACCTTCGTTAAGAAGTGAAGGTTGGAGACCGGACGGTAATTCTCCAATAATGTTGGGTCCAGGGAAGGCTTCTTGAGGAGGGGCCTCGTCTCCCAGGATGCCAGTACAAGCCAGGAGAGACACGGGTCCAATAAACATATGGTAGCCTTAAGTCTCTTTGACAACCTGTCCATATCCAGGTTCTCTAGGCAGTCACTTTTGACGTGGAAGAGATGACCTCCTCCACCCCTAAAGGACCTCTTGGGTGTAAAACCACTCCTGCCTGCCCTGTCCTGTTGTTGACCCTGTCTGGAGGGGAACTGTCTTTGCGGACGCATGAGGGTGAATCCCCTGTCCGAACCACAAAAGAGCAAACGGTGATAATAGCGGGAGGAACGGTTCTCAGACCTCCTAGAGGGAAGGCAAAATCTTGTGCTTGACTCTATAAGGAGTGGTTCCAAAAGAGCACCAAATAGTTGGTTCCTTGAAAAGGGAGCAGAAGTGAAAGCCAAGCACCACTTGTTTCTGGCATCAGCTTTGTTAGGATATTCAGCCTTATATTGGGTTGACAATATATATGAGCCTAAGTTCTTAAGGAGTTGTGTAGCTTTACGAACTGTCTTATAATCTGATTGGCTGTACTTATCAGCTCTACCATAAAGCAAGCTCAGAATCACAGCTCATTCCCTTTTCGATTCCCTGTGCTGAGGAGATGAAGCCGTGAAGAAGGAGAAATATTTGTTTTGCATCACTGTAAGATACAGTAACTCTATGTTTGGTGAAGGATTGTTTTGGAAGTTAGAATCACTGGTCGGAAGAAGCATTTTAGTTGCTACAAAGTAAAGACTATTTATTTTCTTACTATCAGAGTTTGTAGAGTTTGTCTGTGGTTACAGTAACGTATCTTTTTACTGTCCGGTGAATTACACTATTCCGCATTTATTTGCTAACACTGGTTAAGGGACCAGAGTTGTAACACTCGTTCTCAACCCAGAGTTGCTAACAAGCTTGCCACTGTCTAAGCTAGAAAAGGTGCCTGGTCACCACCGAGGAGGCAATGGACTTAGAAGCATACCTAACTGCATTTAGGGAGGCATCTGCCAAAAATTCCATTGCTGCCTTAAGTTTATTAAGATCGTGGTGGGACCTGGTGACGCCAGAGGGAATCCTGCCTTGCAACTGCTTCTGTCTTTGTAGGGAAGCCCTGTTAAAGGAGGAGGAAGCCGTGGAGGCTTGCACTGCCCAGGCAGCAGCCTGGTGACTCTTAACCAAGGTTTATTCAGACTTCTTATCCACCAGTTTGAGGGATTCCTCTGGGGTCCTCTGTGATGACTGAGGACGACAATGCTGCGACAGGAGCGTACTCAGAAGCCATTTCCAGAATCCTGGCTAAATCAGGACCTACATTATAGTTGTCCTGACTGTTAGGAAAAGATCCCGATGCCGAGAAGTCCACATCAAAGATTAAGGGATCACCTCTTTTTCTACAGCGGGCTTGGAGAAGAGAGGGTCCACTATGTCCCCCAATCCTGAGGGAGCTGCTTGCAGGGGCTGACTGGACCCTTGGTTGGCTACCTTTTGTGCCTAAAATAGTAGTGACTTAAAGAGGGAAGGATGAAAGAGGCCTATGAAGGCAAGTTGATCAAGGGCCAATATTTCTTCCTTGGGAAGGTCAGAATCTCTGTGAATGTCATCCTTGCCCGAAAGGGACCTAGAGGGCCATCTATATGGATGGGACAAGGAACCCTGACGGTCCTGTATCTCCCTGTGGCTCGGGGCTCTGCTCCTCTCTGATGATTGTGGAGAAGCTCTCTGTTGTAGACCTGCAGCAGTCCCCTGCCAGATGGCCTCTATAATAATGGCTGCATATTGACGTATGTCCGTAGATGCAGGGAATGAAGGCCTGCTGCCGTTGGGGTAAAAGTGGCCTCAGGTCTGAGACTTTTGTGCCTGGATGGCAAATCCCTAGAAACTGGAGATTCAAGGTCCTGCCCCCCTCCCCCCTCTTCCGTCCTCTGGAAGAGACAACGGAGGTTCCTTGTGGCTGTCTGGGGACATCTCATTCTGTTGGGGGTTGTTCTGGATCAGGGTCAGCTCTGAAAATGGATGAGGACTGACCTGCTCAATGGAGTGTCAGCCCGATGTCCTCCTAGCCACTTTCTTTTGGACCTTAGCAAACTCCCTGTCTAAGGCCGTCTGGTGCCTGCTTTCCGCCTTTTCCATGACTTTGGAGGCCTTCTTGTAACGCCCCAAGTTTGTTATGGAGGGTCGCCCACTTCCTTGCAGGCCTTGATCCCAAGGGTCCTATGACTAGCTCTTCCTGTGGGAAGGGGGAGCCTTGAGGATCATCTACAGTGCCCAAAGTAGCCACCAAAATGGTGTCCTCTATGACTGGACAGCATGTGGCAAACTCACCTCCCGATGTTTCTGCTGCCCAAACTTGTCTGGAGAGAAGGGGAGCCGTGCGGGTTAGCCCTGATCCGTGGCTAAGGCTCGCCAGGGCCTGTGCTGCTGAGATCAATTCCCGGGTGTTCTGTGCTCTCAATGTGGCCGCCATCTTCGTGCGCTTTTAAAATGGTGCCTGTCCGTCTTGGAGCAAATTCAAAATGGTGGTCAGCATTCTGGGGTAGAAACTTGTGATGCTGCCCTGGGATGCTTGGGCCACCACGTCACGGCCCTCAGCGCCCCAGGAATGCACCCTGGGTGCTGATTGGAAAGACAGCTTTACCCCGATTGAATGTTAAAGGGAGCAAGCCTCAATTTTAGGATAAAAGTTATTTGAAGAACTCTTGAAGAGCAGAGAAATGAAACACGCCCAATCCTAATGGTAGATTGAGTCTAAAAGCTGGGTGGAGCTACCAGAGGAGGTGGGACATTAAATTTTGCAGACAAAGTCTGATGGGATAACAAATGAAGTTAACCCATTCCTGGATGTTATCTCCACCAACAATGGAAAACAAAGATATGATAAAAACAATCACTCTACAGATCTTATAACCTACTAAAAGCCAGGAACATTATCTTCGGAGTGTGAACCAAACTTTCCAATAAATATCAATGGTGTCTAACATAAAATTAATTTTGGTGGTATGCTGATCTGCCATTGCCTTTTTTCTTTTTAAATTTTTTTTAATTTTACTTTTTTAATATTTTCTTATTAAAAAATATTTTATTGTAACTTTAATTATAGTGTGTAGTCTTATTTGTTCCTCCTACTAGAAACGTCACCAAATTACTTACAGCTATCATTGCCAGTGAAAAGGTGACCTTGATGGAAGGGAAGAGCAGTTACCAAGGCAATGAGCAGGTAAACATTGCAGAAACCCAGGTGAGGTAGGGACTAGTATGAAAACATTTCAGACAGGGACACACTTCTGAATTTACATGAAGATAGAAGAGGGAGGAAGAGAAGCATATTCAGACCTGCAAAGCTCTGATAATATTGTTAATCTTAATAAAAGTAGTTACACCACGTATGTGGTATCTGTTTCTTGGGGTAGTCGTACAGCTAATATTGTCTTAAACAAAAACTACTTTAACTTTCTGATTTATTAATGAATACTTTTATTCCATTATTTAAAAGATACTGCACCTAGATTACATCTTTGTTGTTATAGTATATGTGTCAAAGTAAATTTTTACTTATTTACATTTGTGTTCATATATAACTCGTTTCTATATTCACTATCAACCATTAGCACCAGTCAATGGTATTTGTAATGCATTTTTAAATGTTCAGTTGGCTGAGTTTCATGTTTAATGAATAAAGTAAATAATAATAATAATAATAATAATCATCATCATCATCATCATCAAATTAATTGATGTTATTGCTAGGGGAAAAACATTTTTGAAAGCTAGCACAATCTAGTAAAAGTTAAACAAGGGAGATCCAGGATATAATTATTCTACCATTAGGAACGGAAGCCATCTTAGGCCAGTCAATTTCCCAGTCCAAATCAGTATCAGTCTTTGAAAAGCCACCTGAAAGTCCCGTCCCTTGTGTGCATCATGTATTGATAATTTTGTTTAAGAACAGGATGAGTTTAGCACAAAATAAACATAATCTGCAAGTAAGCAGGGCAAATGCACAGAAATAAAATACTGCCACAAAATATTTGCTCATTAAATTTATCAGGCAAGTTTATATCATACTTTCCTCCAGGAGCTTGAAAAAGCAAACAAAGCACTTCAATAAATGAGAATATATGCAATTTACTCCTAGAATCCATGAGATCCTGTGACATTATCAATGGGATCCCCACTCTCTAGATTCAAAACAGGATTATACATACAACCAAAAGTATAGATCCAGTATGTAGGTAAAACTTTCATTATGTTAAAAAAAAGGAATTAAAGACGAATGAAACAATCAACATCTTCAAACACACAACCAGACAGAAGACAGCAGAGCACATTCTATGATTGTACAGTACCTTCAAAGATGGTTAAGTACCTTTTTAAAAAGCCATTGTAACTTCAACCCGTCATTAAAAACCCCAGTCCTTAAGCAAGATAACTTCTATTGTATAAAAAGATTAGATGCTTTAACTCTTTTCATCTCATGTAATAAAGCTTTGAGAAAGAAAACAATTATAAGACTTATTAAGTAATAATTTATAATGACGTTTGCTCTATTTGTGTTAAGTAGGCTGTTTTTGTATTTAAACTACTACATTTATAACACAAGAGAAATGTCCCTTAGAGTTTATAGTCTATAACAGTGATGGCAACTCTTTTTCGTCTTGGGTGCAAAAAGCACACATGGGCATGCCCACCCCCATAATTTAATGCACTCCCTGCGCTGTGTCCCCTGCACATGTGTTCTTGGAGTCTGAGGAAGGAGAAAAGGGCCTACCCTGCCCCCGGGAGGCCTTCCAGAGAACAGCCTGTTTTCCAGCTTCTGAAGGGGCTGGTAGGTCCACTTTTCGCCCTCCCCAGGCTCCAGAGGCTTTCTAGGAGCCTGGGGAGGGTGAATAACTGCCCAACATGCAAACCGGAAGTTTGGGAACAGACTTCCAGTTTTCCCGTTGGACTGTTTTTCACCCTCCAGAGGGAGAAAAACAGCCGAAAATCAAGGCCGAAAATCAGCTAGCACACTGGAGCTGACAGGGCAACACCTTGTATGCTCTCAGAAATGGCTCTGCCTGCCACAGATTCACCATGATGGGCCTATAAATTTTCCTGTCCCAAAAATGGCAGTTATCTGGTATATTCAGTTGGATCTGATTAGGAAACCAAATGCTCCTATTTTCAAAAAGAAAAGAAAAAAATCCATCAAACTGCAGACCTATTCATCTGACAATGATACCTGGACAGATTCTTGAGATAACAATGTGCTATGTAGACTTCCATGTTTTTGGTGATGGCCAGTGCCTTCCTGACCCACACACAGCAGGAGAACAATAACTGGAAATAGGGTAGCAGCTTCCTATTTCTGCCACCACTATGAATTATCCTTAGTTTAAGTGCAGTGGTGCAGCTAGTGGGCAAGACTAAGGAACGGTTAGCACTGACACAGTTCATTTCTCATTATCATAAAGTGCAGTAAGGGTGAGGTGGATGCAGGGGGAGGCATTTCCCATTTTTCTGCTATCAATCAACTTAACACTCCGCCTGGTACCTTCTCCCTGCCTGCCCTAGCTCCATATATAAGATGAGGATAGGGATGTTTAGGGACTCTGAATTTCACAGCCTTTCACTGAAATTCAAGAGAATGGTCAAGAGAAAGAAGGGAAAAGATGAGAAGCAATAGCAGTGATGGTATCTTTCAGTAAATCCTGGTGAAGATGTCTAGCAGGAGAGTGTGCCTATTGCTATAAAAGAACCTAAAAGAGCAAGAATGCACTCCTGATGCCATCTACGCTTTGCAATTTGAGGCTAAAGTCAAGAACCTGCAGGCCTGACTCCTAGGCTCATTTTCTAGCACTATCCAGGTGAGCAGTCTCATTATGGCACTGGCCTATCATGTTCATGGCAGGAGCCAGTTTGTGCTTCAGATACAAGAGTTCCGTGAATCAATGCAATATTGAAAGCCACAAACCTCCACACTTCTCTGTTACTTAAATGAGTAATCTCCAAGTGCCACTTGCATTTTTTCTTCCGACAGAATTCACTTATACCATTTTAAGCTTTTTTTCCATTAAAAGTAATCTGAGATTTCTTTTATAAGAGGGAAGTATGTGTCAAATTAATAGAAAATTCTTTCCAGGTATTTGTTACTTGGTATACATCTGGAAATAATTCTGGGATAAAAAGAAGGAATGCTCATCAAATTTGCAAATGGCACCCAAGGGAGGATAGCTAATATCCCTAATATATTAGATAAAAGAATTGAAATTAATAAAATGAAAATTGATGGAGATATAAAGTTAATTTAGGAAACAAAATTTAAACGATGTATATATGATTGGCTTGATTACATTACTGGCAAAAGGTTTTGGAATAAAAGATGACCACAAGCTGAATATCAGCCAGTGGTATGCTGATGTTGCAAACAGAAGACAAGAAGCAGAAAGTATCAACAAAAAATTCTATTAAGGAGGAAATTCACAAAATACCTGAAGATACTCACAAGTTTCTTATTCCCAAAGTTACTAAAAATAGGTTCCAAATAAATGCTGGAAAGCAATTAGCTAATGAAACACTATGCTTATGTTCAGCTGGAGAGTAGACTGCCATTTGTAAGGCACATATTATTTGGGATTCTGCACAAAGTGTAGAGAGATGATACTCAGTGGATTAAATTGTATCTTCCAACTCTATATTCTATTGTGGTAATTTACTATTTCAAAAATAACATAAAGCACGATGCATATCAAAAATTTAGTAGCGCTAGAAAAAATAGATAATAGAAGAAATTATGGATATTTCTGTTCATTGTGCTTTGTTCTAAAATAATGTAACATATTTTCTATCCATTTGAAATCCATATAAATAAAAATTTAAAATAGTTTGTGCAAAGCCGCTAATCCCAGAAAGTACTGCATCGATCAGCACCAAATTTTCACACAATGTTGCCAAGAACTTCCGAAGCAATCATACGTACATTTTGTGTGGCTGGCACACATGTGCCATGTGCAAGCAGCACAAATGTAAAAGGTACGCACTTCTGAGGTTTTCACCTCCCTTAAGCTCCTCCCACCTGGCTGCTTCTTATGATGCATCACGCACACACCTCTCACATTTCCAACGGTCATTTTCTCAGCAAACAAATAAGCCTCCAATGTTCCCTCACACATGGCACACTCCCCTATGGCCCAGGCAGGCCTACTAGGCCCAAAACAAGATGCAGGGGGTGGCACACTCCCAGGTGGCCCAGGCAGGCCTATTAGGCCCAAAACAAGATGCAGGGGATGGCCCACTCCCAGGTGGCCCATTTGTGGTCCCAGGAGGCTTCAGGCAGGTGTACTAGGCCCAAAACAAGGCGTGGAGGTGGCACACTCCCAGGTGGCCCATTTTTGGTCCCAGGATAATGCATGGACGTCTACTAGGCCCAAATCTAGGCATGGGGGGTGGCACACTCCAATGTGGCCCATTTTTGGCTCCAGGAGGCTCCATGGTAGGTAAGTGGGTAGTGGGATAGAGAGACAGAGAGAGGGGAAAATACAGTAGGTAGGTAGGTAGGGGGATAGAGAGGGGGGGGAAATACAGTAGGTAGGTAGGTAGATAGAGGGATAAAGAGGGAGAGAGGGAAAAATACAGCAGGTAGGTAGAGGGATAAAGAGAGAGAGAGAGATAGGGAAAAATATAGTAGGTAGGTAGGTAGGTAGAGGGATAGAGAGAGAGAGAAAAAATACAGTAGGTAGGTAGGTAGAGGGCTAGAGATAGGGAAAAATACAGTAGGGAGGTAGGTAGGGAGGTAGAGGGATAGAGAGAGATGGGGAAAAATACAGTAGGTAGGTAGGGGGATAGAGAGAGAGAAATACAGTAGGTAGGTAGGGAGATAGAGAGAGGGAGACATACAGTGGGTGGGTGGGTAGGTAGGTAGAGGAATAGAGAGAGGGGGGGGGAAACACAGTAAGTAGGTAGGTAGGGAGAGAAAAAGAAATACAGTAGGTAGGTAAGTTGGGGGTTATATGGTGGTTATGTGTACGTGTTTGTGTGTGCAGGTGTAGATCTACACATAGATTGGTTGGCCATTTAACCAGACTGGGCCACAGCAACGTGTGGCCTGGTACAGCTAGTAATTAATAATTTACTGATAGAGCTGAGCAAACCCTGTTCCGCTTCTGGCGGCGACGGACGAACTCTGGGGTTCGTCCGCCGTTTTGTCCCTCTTTCGGCCCCTAACGGGGCGGGGCACCCCCTTTTCCTTTGGGGGGGGGCCCTCTGCAGGGCTGGCTTGCCTGGGCTGGTCCATCCTGGCGGCAGCTGGGAGGCGGTCTGGGTCTTCAGCCCAGGAGGAAGGGGGCATGCTGCGGGGGGCTTGGTTCCCTTCGCCAACGGAGGTTGGCAACAATTAACAAATTTGGAGAGAGCTGAAGGCGGGTCGGAAGCCTTCCGGGGCTTTGGCGGCGAGAGGGAAAGTGAGTGCTTTTTCAAACTATTTTTCTTTGCTGGCAGCCTGGACTGAAAGAACTGTGGAGGGGGGTGTTTGTTTGTTAAACCCCCCCTCGGTGCAACAGCGGCGGTTAGAAATGATTCCTCGTTGCGAGGGAGTTATTTTGTATCCGGCTTTTTTTTTTCTAAGCAAGCGAAAGCAGTTTGCGGCTTGTATCTACAAATGTATCTAAGTCCGGTGGCTTGAAACAATTGTATCTTTGACTTTCTCCGGCTGGTTCCCAGGCAGGGCGGTGGAAGATGGCTTCCCTTTGTTCCTGAAAAGTTATTTTTGTTTGTGGAAAAATACCAACGTTTCTTGATGATTTGGACTGCCTCTCGCTACCAATGAAGAAATTTTTGGACTGATTGATTCCTTCTCTGGAGTGCCTCCTTTGTTTGAATATATGTTTTTGCAACTTGCTCTCTTTGGGGATTTTATAAACTTTCTGCAACTTTGATTTGGACCTTGTTCTTCTGACTTGCCATAGCGGCCCCACCCAAAAAACGCCATCTTAGTGGCACGGATTTTAACAGTTTACCATGGCTTCTATCACATCTGAAGTGGCAGGACTGGAAAGAAGAATGACAGCTCTGGAAGAAGTGTTACAAACTTTGGTGCAGGAAATTAAAGGATTAAGACAAGAAAATAAGGATTTCAGACAGGGACTTATGGAAACACAGAACCAACTAAAGGAGAATATACAGAAGACCGAGGAATTGGAGGGGGGGCTGGCTGGGGCAAAGGGGGAACTTAAAAATGTTAAAACTGAAGTTGGAGAATTAACTGGGCATATGTCAAGGATGGATTTTGAAAGAATGTCATATTTTTTAAAATTTCAGAACGTTTCTGAGGTAGATGGTGAATGTCTTCCTGATCTCATGAGTACAATTTTAGCAGAATATTTGCATAAACCCAAAGATGAGATCAGGGGGGATATTGACCTAGCCTACAGAATAAATTCTGCATATGCCAGGATAAATGAGGTACCCAGAGAGATACATGTTAAATTTGTTAGGAGGTCAACCAGAGAGGAAATTTTGAAGGCTCAGAGAGGTGGTCCGTTAATTTACCAGCAGAAAGAAGTCGCTATCTTGAAAAAGATCCCTAAAAAGATTAGAGAGATGAGAAGGAAGTTTTCCTTCTTATCTAAAAAATTGTTTGATCACGGGATTTGGTTTAAGTGGGTGACGCCCGAAGGGATGTTGGTGTTCTGGGAAGGAGGGAGAGTTAGGATTAAAACAGTTGCTGAGGCGGAAGCCTTTCTTAAAAAACATTCCTCTATCCTGGGTGAAGATTTGGGAGGGGCGGGGGGGGCCACGGCCCCGCCCGCTGGGGGCCAGAAAGGAGCGCAGGAAGATGTAATTGCCAAGAGACTTAGATCTAAAAAATGAATTTGTTTGGTTTCTTTTATTTTACTAGCCCAATGTAATTTTTTATCTGGATGTTTGTACATGTCTGCCAGCATAGAGTTTAGAATTTAGAATTTATGATGTATGCACTCACTTCCATCTTGTAGTATATTGAAAAATGTATTACCAATGTTTTATTAAGAGGCCCTGGAGGGGCCAGCGATTCCGTCTTGAAAGTTCTCAAAATTTCATTGTATTTTACCTTACCTATATCCCTTATCCTATCCTCTTGGAAAAATGTAAAAACTAATAAAACTTTTTCAATTAAAAAAAATAATAATTTACTGATAGAGCTTAAAACAACTAGCAACATTTTTTGGGGGAAAGGGGGGGATTTTAAGACAACTGACTGTAAAGTAATTTAATGCAACGGGCTGGGGAAGGCATGCAGAGAGCCGAATACACACCTCAGAAGCTCCATTTCAGCCAGCAACCTGTCTTGTGAGGCCTGTGGAGGTCCCAATGGAACTACAGAGGGGTGCACATGAGGCTGGAAAGGAGACTGCTTTTTAGATCTTTACAAGGTAGGTAACCTGTATGAAAGAAGATGAGTCGTGGCAGTGGATTTGAGATCTATGGGAAGGATGTTGAATGAATTCTACTTCAAGCTAGATGATGGAGAGCTAGATAAAATGTGGCCATCTAAAACTGGTAACTGCTTCTGGGTTCATGACACCCAAAAAGAGACAGAAGTAGAAAATAGCTTGCCCTCCTTCCTTAAACTTCAAAATATAAGTGAGGAAAATTTGGGGCCTGGTGGATTGGGAAAAAAGGCACCAATCCTGCATGGACAAGGAGGGATATATGGGGGAGAAATACGTAGGTAGAGGACCTACTGCGGCATCCCTATGGTTGGTCTTAAGTTATGCCCACTGTGGAGTGCTCCAGTGGGCATAACTTTGGAACCAGGTCGTAAGTAGTTCATAATCAACCACTCATAAGTCAAGGACTACCTGGATTTCATTACAATGTTGGTGGTTTCTTCTGATTTCATTCTTTTTGCTTTCCTTCATACAAAAGTCAGGGCATATCTTTTAGATTTCAGTAATCTATAACTTCATTTGGAACAAAAATAAAAAATGCCATACAATAAATTGTCTCAATAAAATGCATAATTAATGTCTAAATAATTATGTCTTAAAGAATGCAAAGAAATAAATATAAGTATTAAGAAATGTTCTTCAAATGTTCCAACTACAGTAATATTTTTTCTCATTCCTTCAGTTTCAAGAACTTTGTCATTTCTACTGAAAAATGGTTTAAAAATTAAAGGATTAAAATGTGTTTTTAGCTTGCAGTTTAAATTGGAAGAGTATGCTAATGAACTGTGACACAATTCCATTGGATTGAAAATTGTGAAAAGATCTGTTAGATATTTCTGGCCAAGTAAAAAGCTTTATCACAAATCTATTGTCATTGCTTTGATTATAGAAAAGGGTGAATTAATTATTGTTATGTATATCCTATTTTTGACACACATGCAAAATAGTTTTGTTGCCATTATTATTGAAAATAAGTAATTTTACAGGATGGCTCAGATGTGGGTATTCTCATGTCTTGATTGGTCCAGAGACTGAGTAAATAATTCTGAAGCCACGCGTTTGACTCTGCTCTTCCTTGGCACCAGTTTAACGAGATTGCAGTTTCAAGGTTCTGAAACAATAAGGGAAGTCAAACAAAGATCCACCCCACCAACTGACTAACAACTAACTCCAACACTATAGGGAGGGACCTAAGCCATCCTGCTAATCCATGAAAATCAACGTTCAGGTAAGCCAACATATGTTCTCCATGGATCCAGCAGGACAGCTCAGGTGTGGGGCATACCCAAGCTAACATCTGGGGTGGGGGGAGAAACTATGGTTGCCCAGTCTACCTACAGCCAAATGACGCATCTGCTGATGCGAATGCGTCCAGCCGATAATGCCGAATGAATGGGGAAGGCAATGCCCAGGCTGCTGCCTTGCAGATATAGTCTCTATGGGGGCACTGGTACCCCAGGCCGCCGAGGTGGCATCGCTTCTCATGGAATGTGTGGTGATTCCCTCTGGGACTGGAAGGCGGCGAGCCTGATAGCCCTAACAATCGCTCCTCTTAGCCACCTTCCAATGGTCGATGGGAACTATCCCCCCAGGAAGAACGCTAGAAGGAGACAAAGAGAGTCTCCAACCTACAGAATGGATCTGTCCATTTTATGTACATTCGTAGAGCCCTATGGACATCCAACCTATGCCAGTGACGCTCCCTATCCCTAGATAGCCCCGGTCAGAAGTACGGAAGGACCACCTCCTGAGATCTTTGAAAAAAGGGAATTGACCTTTAGTAGGAAGGTCAGGTCCAAATTTAGGACCACTCTGTTATCGTGAAAAGTGAAGAGGTCAGCCTGAGGAGATAGTGCTCCGAGATGCGCCTGACTGAGGTGACCACCACTAAGAAGGCCATGTTAAGCATCAGGAACTGAAGTGAGACGGATCTAAGCAGTTCAAACAGTTCGCCCACTAATCCTGCAGAACCGTAGGGAGATCCCAGGAGGGAAATCTATGAACCACTTGGGGCCGCAGGTTGGAAGCCCCTTTTAGGAAATGCCTGATGAGTGGCTGTTGGGCTAAGGGAGGAATATGACCATTTCCTAGGACCATGGCTAATGTTTACTGATGGAGTGTGCTGTGAGACAGATCTCTCTCAAGTCCATCCTGCAGAAACTCGAGGACCTGGGGTGGGGACGCCAATATGGGATCGACATCAGACTCCACACATCATCTAGTGAATGCTGACCAAGTCGCATTGTAGATGCGTGTTGTCGAGGGTCTCCTGGAAGCCTCGATGGTGGAAATCATCTGAAATGTTGCCCACCCTCAGGATCCGCCTTTCATGTCGCAGGTGGTCAACCAGAGCCACCGGGGCTCTGGATGGAGTAAGACCCCCCTGGCACAGGAAGATCTAATCTCGAGGAATCCTCCAAAGGAGACACTGAGAAATGGACAAGATCCACAAACCAGGCCCTCCTGGGCCAATGTGGAGCTACCAGTACCACCTCCACCCTTTCTACCTCTAGCTTCCTGATGACCCCTGAAAGGAGCAGGAGGCACAGAGAAGGCATGGTGGCCAGCAGCATCAGAAAGCATCTGTGTCTTCTGCTCCCCATGTCGGGAACCAAGAGATGAATCAGGACAGCTGGGCATTTTCTGGTGTCACAAAGACATCCACCTCTGGTGTCCCGAACTACTGACAAATCCTCCAGAAAAGTTTGGGTTACAGCTGCCACTCCCTGTGGTCCACTGGGGCCCTGCTGAGTCAGTTGGTCTGTAGGTTCGTTGTCCCCGAGATATGTTCCTTCACGGTCAATGCTGGGTGTAACTCTGCCCATATGCCCAGCTTTTGGATCTCGACCCACAAAGTTTTAGAGTGGATGCTCCCCTGATGACAGACATGGGCCTTTGCCGCCATGTTGTCAGTTAGGAGGATTACGTGCTATCCCCAGATACGGTCCTTGAAGTGACTGAGTGCTAGGCGGGCCACTTTGAGCTCCAGAAAGTTGATGTTGTGAAGATCGACCTCTGTCCACCAGGCCCTGTGCCAGCTGGTTCTCCAACACCGTTCCCCAGCCATGGAGACTTGCCTCTGTGGTGAGCATGAGGCATAATGGGTCCCAAATCTCAGACCCCTTGTTCAGAGCTGGGGACAGCCACCAGCATAGGGACAGAAGAACTTGCGGTGAGACCTGCACCAGTCCTGTGGATGTGCTGGTGCCCTGGTGCTGGAACAGAATCAACGCCCACTGCAGGCGAACCCAAGGCACAATGCTTATACAGGAAATCATCTTCCCTAGGAGGCTGGACAACAGGAAGACTGACACTAACCATGCCCGACAGACTTGAAGTATCAGTTGGATGAGACTGTCTCACCAATCCATCAACAGGAAGACCTGCCCCTGCATGGTGTTGATGATAGCCTTCAGATGCTGAAGTCTTGTGACGGGTTGCAGATGACTCTTTTGAAAGTTCACTGACAACCCCAGGTTTTGTAATGTCTGTACTGTCAACTGTATATCTTGCCATGCCCAGGCTGCAGATGTTGCTTGAACCAGGATGTCATCCAGGTAGCACTGGATCCTCACTGGAATGATCTGAAGGTAAGCCGCCACCACCATCGCCACCACCTTTGTGAAGGTTCTGGGCGCCAATGCTAAAGCAAATGGGAGTGCTCTGTATTGGTAATGCATGCCTGCATATGAAAATCTGAGAAATTTCAGAATTTTATGATCTGGGAAGATCATGATGTGCAGGTATGCTTTGGTTAGGTCAATGGAAGCTAGGTAATCTCTATTTCATGGATGACAAGGAGGTGGTTGATAGTGGATCTCATCAACTTAGTGAAGCACAGTGGCCAAAGTCCTGTTGCTCAGTAGTCCAAAGTCCTGTTTTCTGATGAGAGAAACTTTTGCCTCTCATTTGAAAACCAAGGACTCAGAGTATGGAGGAAGAATAGAAAGGCACACACTGCAAGATGTTTGAAGTCCAGTGTAAAGTTTCCACAGTCTGTGTTGATTTGGGGAGCCATGTCATCTGCTGGTGTTAGTCTACTGTGCTTCATTAAGTCCAGAGTCAACACAGCCATCTACCAGAAGATTTTGGAGCACTTCATGCTTTCTTCCGCAGACGAGCTTTATGGGGATGCTGACTTCATTTTCCAGCAGGACTTAGTACCTGCTCATATTGCCAAAAGCACCAAAACTTGATTTAATGACTGTGGGATTACTGTGCTTGATTGGCAACAAACTCGCCTGACATGAACCCCATAGAGAATCTATAGGGCATTGCCAAGAGAATGATGAGAGACATGAGATTGAACAATGCAGAAGAGTTGAAGGCTGCTACTGAAGCATCCTGGTCTTCCATAACACCTCAGCAGTGCCACAAGTTGATAGCATCCATGCCACGTCGCATTGAGGCAGTAATTGCTGCAAAAGGGGCCCAAACCAAGTACTGAATACATATGCATGCTTATACTTTTCAAAGGTCTAATATTGTTCTATGTGCAATCCTCGTTTTATTGATTGCATGTAATATTCTAATTTTCTGAGATTGTGGATTTGGGGTTTTCATGAGCTGAATGCTATAATCATCACAATTATGACAAATCACGACTTGAACTATCTTGCTTTGCATGTAATGAGTCTTATATATTAGTTTCACCTTTTAAGTTGCGTTACTGAAATAAAGGAACTTTTGCACGATATTCTAATTTTTCGAGTTTCACCTGTATATTTATCTCTGTTGAAACACCTATCCACCTGCTTATCCGAGTGGAACTGATAATAACTCTGAGATGGTGCCTCCTGGTCAGGCGGTCGATAGGCCGGTCTGCAGTAGTAGGACACCGGTTGCTACTCCAAATGCTTGGTGGGAAGTACTTTTTTCTTGTCCTTTTCCTCGACTAATATAGGTTCAAGTGACTCTCCAAATAAGGATCCCCATGAATAAGGTGCTGCCGCTAACCTCCACTTGGATTTTGCATCCACCTGCCACTTGTGCAACCATACAAGTCTCCTGGTGGCAACTGACGAAGACAAAGCCCAGGGCATAAACTTCACTGCTCTAAGGGTGGCGTCTGCCAAGAACTGAATCATGGCCAGCAGCTTATTGCAATGCTGCTGGAGGCGGGCATCCTGCGGGGAAATCCTTTCATGCATCTGTTGTAGCCACAACAGAGAGGTTCTATTAAAGAACGAAGCAGCAGAGGCAGCTTTAATGACCCAGGCAGTCGATTGGAAATTCTTCCGGAGAGTGAGCTCTGCCTTTTTGTCTTCTGGCTTAAGATTGTCTGCTTATGTCCCTCACCACCAGGGCAGAAGACGTTGCAAGTGCCGCCATTGGCACATTGATGGTTGGGACCTGCAGGATCTGAGAAAAGGCTGATCCATATTATAGAACCTGCGGTCATTGCCTCACTGATTGGGAAATGCCTGAGGATGGGCCCAATGGTTCTTCACTACCTCCGAAAATAACTGTGTGGCAGAAATCTCCTCCTTGTCCGGTTGAGGCTGAGAGAAGAGTGTATCGCCCCGAACCGGTTGGGAAGGCTGGGCCACTGGAGTCTGATTGGGTGGAACCTGGGCAGCTGTCTCCAAGTCAGTTGTTATTCTGGCCTTACGAAGGAGAGACTTAAAAAGGAAGGAAAACAACCCGAAAAGGCAGGAGGATCCAATTTAGAGGACTCCTCATCCTCCAATAAATCAAGGCTCCTCCCCCAGTAGGGACTCTTCACTATCCACCAAAGGTGAAACAGGACAGCCTCCAGGGGAACCCGGGCCTCCCTGCTGTGAGTGAGCTATGCCCCTTGCCCTCAGCCTGTTTAGTTTGTGCCTTGTCTTTTGGCATAGGTCTGAAGCAATGCCATGTGATATGGCCTGCACAATGATATGCTGTATGCGTTCACGAATTCTCTGTATGAAATCCCCAGGAGGAGATTCATCCCTAGAAGGGGATTCATCCCTAGGGACAGGGGGCCCCTGGGGAGCCAAAGAAGCATATCAGACATGGAACAGCTGAAAGGATCCCCTTGCAGCTCTCCCACATCTCTGCAAGACAGAGGGGGAGATAATGAAATTTCCCTTCCACTCCTGAAATGTGGGGGGGGGGGGGGGGAGGAAAAAAAGCCACCAGCCCCCTATTAGTAGACGTGTACCTATGGGGAGATGGGCTGATACTGTGTGCTGCAGAGGCCAGCTGTCTCTCTGCTCTGGCTATTTTCTTCTCCAGGGCCTTCTGTCTGCATTGTTTGTCCTTGTCCACTGTCCTTGATTCGTCCTGAACCGCAGGCCCTGGCTCTCTTGCTCTTGACTTTCGCCTTTCTAGGAGGGCTGCCCTGGCTCTGGGTGCTAGAGTGACCTGCCTCCCTAGCAGGGCTGTTGTTGGCCAAGGCCCAGTCTGACTATTCCACTCTCTTGAGAATAACAAACATTTGTAGAAAGCATATATTCAGGAAGCAAATCCATTAGAAAAAGAGGCTTAAAACGTAAGAGTTATCAAACAGGAAAGCACCAAGTAGAAATAAAACACCTACTGAGCTATTTAAGGCTGGAGGAGTAAAGGCTAAGATATTAACTTTTCTGCCTATGTTCAGCCTCGTAACTGGGGGGGGGGGGGGGGAATCATTGTATTACTTATACTAAGAAAGGTAAGAGAATATGCAAATAAGTGAACTTCTGCACTACCTTCACAGAAGCTAAGATTATATAACCATATACTTTAAAAGATATGCAAAAGAAATGGATTGGTTTTACAAAGGCAGAGTTACATGAGATTAAATAATATAAGATGAATATAAAAAGGAAGCTTATATCTACTTTATTGGTCACAGCAAGGATTTTAATTGTACAGAACAGGGGTCTGGTCTGATACTTAAATAGGAATCTTATGAGCTCTAGTTCTTAATCTAAGGCAGGGATATTCAATCTGTTGAACAGACATTTTCTGGGGTAGCTTGCTTCTTCTCTCTCTTTCACTCTTATCAATACTTGTTGATACAGTCAGTTCTTGATTTTTAATAGTTCATTTAGTGATTGTTCAAAGTTACAATGGTACTGCAAAAACTGATTTAAGACTGTTTCACATTTACTACGACAGTTGGGAAGAGGCAGATAAGAAATGTGCAAGTCACTCACTGAATTACTCATATGGCAAGCACAGTCCTCTGGAAGACTAGTGAAAGGGACTGGAAGAGCTAATGGAGCTGCACATGGGGAGTGCTGCAGACAGAAAAAAAGTGGGAGCAGCTTGCTATATTCTCTCCTACCTTTCCATTGACTTTGCTTAGGGGAACCCAGCAGAGAAAATTATAACCATAACATCATGGTTTTGAACAAATGGACATAAACTGGGGACTACCAGCACAGATTAGTCATATATTCTATTTTCTGACATAATACATAACAATATCCAATTATTCTTCAGAAAAATATTTACAATGAAGTAGAAGATAGTAATAAAATTAAATTATTAAAATTAAAAAACAGTTCAAAATAGGGAACAGAATGAGAAGATGTATTGTCTGCATAGTTTTAAAGTACCGTATTTTTCAGAATATAAGACGCACCATGGTATAAGGAGCACCAAGGTGTTGAAGAGGCAAATTTAAAAAAAAGGTTTTTGCACTCTGCAGACAGCCCAAAAACAGCCTGTTTTTCTCGAAAATGGGCCTGTTTCTTTTTTTTTAATTGAAGGTCTAAGTATTAATAGTTTAAGATATGATGACACCAGTTTGTTAGCATAAAACTAAATAAACTTTAGAAGAGCTTATTATGGGATTATAAAATGGAAAAATCCAGAAAATGCTTGCTTCTTTAACACATTGGCAACCAAGAAGGAAAAAGTAGTAGATTGTTCAGCTTTCTTTGGCTCAAGAATAGATAAAAATGGCCAATGTGGTACAGAATTAAAGAAAAATATACTCTAAGGAAAGAAGTATTCACAAATTATAAAAATAATGAAAAATTATATTTAATCACAAGACTGTAGTTAAACCAAATGTCTTTCCAGTGGTATCTTATAGCTGGGAAAACTGGATAGTGAGAAAAAGAAATTAGGGGCCTACAAACTATAGATAAGGATATAGTTACCAGGATTATCATAAAGTAGAAGAATAAAGATTGACTATTCTCTTGAGATAGTATTCCTCAAGCAGAAATTAATATACTTAGTTGAGTGCAAGTGGGTGAGTGTTAGGAAAAAAATGTTTTACATTGCAAATCCTCAGGAAATGGAAAAAAGAAATGATAATGGATAGTTATTTGGATGTATAAGATTATATTTTCGAATAAGATTTTGGAAATATTCTTGGGAGAACTGTAAAGTTCTTTTTTATTAAGTCAGCCAAAACAGCAAGTATTTGCTTATACAAAAGTTAATCCAAAAATTCAATCTTGATAGTACTTTATAAGCAAGATATTTCCAGATTAAAAGAAAAAATAAAATTCTGTTGTTACACATTGTTAAATTATTTTATTGATTTTAAGTTTTTAATTCTTCCTATTTTTGCCACATTTTCAACACAAATTATCATTCTTAAGAAACCATGCTAATAAATACAGTTCTATAAAGGAGTCTTCTGGAGTGTCTACTTTTGTTACATAAACATTATGCAATATGTTTTATGAAATCTATCATAATTGGAGTAAATTATTTTCATAATTGAAGAACTAAATTACAGTAATTATTCTTTAACATCACTGTTTGAAGAGTTGAAAAATGTAATTAAAACTTTAAGATATAAAAAATGTTTATACCTACTACTGAGCTTTATAGCTAGTTATTTCAATTCTACAATATTAGATGAATATTGGCTCCTAAAACATTTAATTATTCCTATAATATTAATTTTATTTTCAATCAGTTAAAATAACAAATCAAGTCCCTGTAATAGGATAAACGGATGGATAGATTGTTATAAAAGGAGTTGACTGGATGTCAGTAAGAAAAATACATCCATCAACTGAATTATCATATAATATTTTCTCAAATTTTACTTTAATAATAATTATGACTATAGAAAAATATTAAGCAATGTATATGACTTATTCAAATGATATTTTAATATCTCAAAAATCATAATTACAAAAGCAGCAACAAACTTTAGTAATGATTTCTGTCCAGCAATGTCTATGTTCAAACCCTATTATCCAGTCAGAGCTGAAGAAGCTTCTTGGATGAGAAGCGAAATGTCTTCAAAGAAAAAACCAGAAAGTCTAGTTGCCTCTTGAAAAAGGATCTTCATCAGTCGCTCCTTTTAGTCCTTCTCTGAAAATTTAATTTTAATTTTTAATTTAATTTAATTTATACCCCGCCCTTCTCCTTGTTAGGACCCAGGGCGGCACACAGGCATTATTAAAAACCACAATAAAACAATATACATCGTTAAAAACATATTAAATTATTTAAACCCGTGCTAAAAACCCATTTAAAACCCTGCCTAATTATAATTTATCCATAAAAAGTCAGAAACGGAGGGCTATGCTAGGCCGGCCTGTTGGAATAAAAATGTCTTAAGACGTTGGCGGAAGAGGCGGAGGTCCGAGATAGTGTGTAGGTCGTTCCAGAGGGCCGGGCCCGCCACAGAGAAGGCCCTTCCCCTGGGTGTCGCCAACCGGCATTGCCCGGCCGACAGCACCCAGAGAAGACCCACTCTGTGGGAGCAGATCGGACGAAGGGATGTATGGGGCAGGAGGCGGTCTCGTATATAGCTAGGCCCCGAGCCATAGAGCGCTTTGAAGATGGTCGTCAACACCTTGAAGCGCACTCGAAAGGCCACAGGCAGCCAGTGCAGCTCGCGCAGGAGAGGTGTTATGTGGGCTTGCCTTGGGGCACCCAAAATCACCCGCGTGGCCGCATTCTGCACTAACTGTAGCTTTCGAGTGCACTTTAAGGGGAGCCCCATGTAGAGAGCATTGCAGTAATCCAGCCGAGAAGTCACGAGCGCTTGAGTGACTGTGCGAAGGGCCCCCCGGTCCAGTAAGGGACGCAACTGGCGTATCAAGCGTACTTGATAAAACGCCCCCCTGGCCACGGCCGCCACATGGTCCTCCATGGACAGCCGGGAATCCAGGAGGACGCCCATGTTGTGCGCCCTCTCCACGGGGGCTAGTTGTTCGCCCCCAATGGCCAGTGTTGGACTTATCTGGCTGAACCGGGGTGCAGGAAACCACAGCCACTTGGTCTTGGACGGGTTGAGCTTGAGTTTGTTACTACCCATCCAGACCCGTACGGCCTCCAAACACCGGGACAGCACCTCGACGGCATCGTCGGGGTGGTTTGGGGTGGATATGTACAGCTGAGTGTCGTCAGCGTACAGGTGGTACTCCACCCCAAAACCACGGATGATCTCGCCCAGCGGCTTCATGTAGGTGTTGAACAGAAGTGGCAAGAGGACCGACCCCTGAGGAACCCCACATATGAGGGGCCTCGGGGACGACCTCTGCCCTCCTGCCAACACCCATTGCGACCGACCAGAGGTAGGACTTGTACATCCACTCCTTACACATGATTTTATATAAGATATTTGCATTGCAGGAAATCTTTTTTATCATATGATTCACGTTGTCTTAATTTCAGATTCTATTCATGGATTTCCTAAAGACTACTTTTCTGTACAAATTTAACAAAAAGAGGCAACCATGTATGCATTCATAAAGCTGGTTGCCAAGTTATGATTAGCCAAGAGCCAATTTTACATCTGCTCTTAGATAAAATATTTTTTATATTAGTACTTTATCCAGAAATATTACATGTGTTATATAGGACTAGTTTTCAACAAATTTCATCAATAATTCTGAGTCAAGGCACCAAGAACGTTTGGAGAGGAAACTGTAATTACAGCAGCTAAATTGTGATAAAATTGTGATTTAATGTTTTATGAGACTGTGTTGTCTAACTCTCATATATCCAAGAATATTATATGTTTGACTATCTACACCATTTTAAATTTCTCTCTGATGTTGAAATCATTTCTTTTTTCTTATAATAACAATAGCTTAGACTTAAATATTGCTTCACAGTGCTTTCCAGCCCTCTCTAAGCAGTTTATAGAGTCAGCATATTGCTCCCAACAATCTGGGTCCTTTTTTACCCACTTCAGAAGGATGGAAGGCTATAGTTTATAGTTTATTTGATTTATATACCGCCCTTCTCCCTTTTGGGACTCGGGGCGGTGTACAGCCACAATAAAATAAACGGTACAAAATCTAAATCAATATGTTAAAAAGATATTAAATAAATGGCCTACATTTTAAAACTCCATACTAAAATCACTATAAAATCCCTTTAAAAACTACCTTTAAAAACTACGACAGGCCAGCAGCGCAGAATAAATGCATCTTCAGGGCCCGACAGAAGAGATGTAGGTCTGAGATCGTCCTTAGTCCAGGGGGTAGGTCATTCCAGAGGGCGGGAGCTGACACAGAGAAGGCTCTCCCCCTGGGGGTCGCCAGCATTGTTTAGCCGACGGCACCCTGAGGAGGCCCTCTCTGTGGGAGCGAACTGGTCGGAGGGAGGTATTTGGCAGCAGGAGGCGGTCTTGCAGGTAACCAGGTCCCTTGCCATGGAGCGCTTTAAAGGTGGTCACTAGCACCTTGAAGCGCACCCGGAAAGCCACAGGCTGAGTCAATCTTGAGCCTGGTGAGATTCGATCTGCCATTAATGCTGATTTATTCAGGCAGTCCCATATATAGTACAGATCTACTTTAAATTAGAGCAAACCTCTTTGCAAACATTAGTTGAATTAGGGAAAGTAAAACAGTAATTTTAAATTTGCCTCTTACTTTGCTCATTTAATGCTTCCCTATTCTTTCACTTTCTATTTTATGGTTTTCTTAACCCACTTCCTCCATCCACTCACCCACACACCCACACACACGTTTTCTATTATAAGTAGAAGTTGATAAAATGAAATCTTCAGTAGATTTCCTTGAGATTTATTCAGGAAATAAATATTATATCGTTTTAACTTTTGAACCCAGGTTTTTAACACTGACACATGTAATTTCCTGGACTTGCACATTTCAGGTAACTAGCAGGCTTATAGTAAGTCATTTCTGCACTAATTTTGAAATATTTGCCTCTTGGCCATAAAAGGCTAGAAAAGTAGGAGTCATGTTCTAATTAATTTAATTACCAAGCCAATTGATGATTAATCCTCCCAGATCAGCTGCAATCTTTTACTTAAATAATAGGCCTGAAAAAATATTCAAAGTCTTTGTATTCTAGTTTGCATATTATAAAGTAGCAAGTTAGATACAGACAGTTCAATTTACTACTTTGGTTCTATAGATTGTACTATGGCAAAATCTAGCTTTTTAATAGAAGCTTTTTAATAGAGCCTCTTTTGATAATATAATATTGTTTGGCATCCTTTTTCTGCTAAGGTTCACACATACACATACTCTAAATCACCTTTGTTCTGCTGTTTTGTGTAGTTTCTTTAAAGGTTAACTATCCATAGTCTCTAGTAGTTGTGCAGCATATAAATGTAAACATTATAATGCTTTCTTTCTATATGGATGATACGTAAAGTGTATTCCATGGAGGCATTCTGCCTCTGTTTGTTTCCTCCATGTGGACACTCTGATTGCTTCAATGGATTTAGCCCTGGAAGTATGAAGAATAATTACTTGTTTGCTTTTTCATTTGACTCTATCCCAACTTTTATTTTATGGAAATCAAGAGAAAATGACCATTGGCTTAACTAAAGGGTCCTTTTCTGTGCGCTGCAGGAGAGTCCAACCATTGGTTAAATTAGCCTGGTTGCCCTAGGACTGAGGTAATCCTTTTCCTTAGCCACACCTCCTGGTCCTCCTTAAGGCCACATTTTTGACAAGTTCTGGAACCCAAAAAGGCTGATGATGCGATGAAAAAAACTCGGAATTGATGTGATAGCCCCGAATCCCTGGACCCGAAGACCCTGGGTGGGGTTGGACTCTCCCACAGCACACAGAAAAGGAGCCTTTAGGTAAGCCAATGGTCATTTTCCTATGCGCTGCTTGGAGAGTCCAAGCATGGGACACATCCAAGTTAATTGTCACTAGGATGGGAAGGTCTGCCGTTGGAGTCGGTCATGGAAACAACCCCCTGCAGAACCTGCCTGCCGAAAGCTGCCTCAGCTGAAGCAAACATGTCCAATTTATAGTTTCTGACAAAGGGCGATGGGGATATCCATGTTGCCGCTCTGCAGATTTTGTCTATTGTAGACTGGGTTGCCCAGGCAGAGGTGGTAACGGCACTACTCGTAGAGTGAGCAGTGATATGTCGAGGGAACACTTTAGACTGGTGCTCATACACCGCTGTGATGCACGCTCTCAGCCATCTGCTGACAGTGGAAAATGTTACGTTTCATCCCATGGACCCGGGCTGGAACAACACGAAAAGGTCTCGGACCTGCGGAACCTGCTGTCCATTTAATGTATCTATGCAGGGCCAGAGTATGCCAGACCTGTTCCCTCAGGTGTCTGGGGTGTGGGCAAAAGTTCGGTAAAATTACCTCTTGCGCCCTGTGGAACCATGTGTTAATTTTTGGGACTAAGGGTGGGTCCAGAAGAGGCACAACTCTGTCTGGATGTATGATACATAGGTCCTCTCAGACAGACTGGGCCACCAGTTCTGAGATTCTCCTTGCAGATGTTGTCGCAATAAGGAAGACTGTCTTAACTGTGAGCTGTTGGAGGGAAGTCCTGTGAAGAGGCTGGAAGGGGGCTGAAGTTACAGCCTGCAGGACAACCAATAACTGCCAAGTCAGGAACCGGTGGACCACCGGAGGGTGCAGATTGGAGGCGCCCTTCAGAAAACACCAAACCTTCAATAGTCTGCTAAGGGGCGGAGATGAATCTCCAGTGGATAATGCAGCAACCTGACAGCAGAGGGTGTTGGGAGCGAGCCCCCTTTTGAGGCTCTCCTGTAGAAAGTCCAATATACAGGGAATTGGTGTTGTGACCGCATCAAATTGGCGGTTGTTGCACCACCTGGCGAAGGTAGTCCACATGGAGTCTTAAATTCTGGTCATCAAAGGGTTGTCTGGATGCCTGGGTGGTATGTATCACCTCCTCCAAGAATGCTGTCCCTCTTTAGGAGGTCCCCCTCAAGTGCCAAACTGCCAACTGGAGCCACTGGGTATCCGGATGGACGATAGCCCCCTGGCTGAGGGAGACCTGGCCCTGAGGGATTTGCCACGCACTGGACACCAAGACGCTAACAAGGTCGACATACAAGATCCTCCAAGGCCAATGAGGCACCACCAGAAGCACCTCCGCATGTGATGGTTTTGCGGACTGCTTGTAGTATAAGGGGAAGAGGCGGAAAAGCGTACAAAAGTCCCCAAGGCCACTTGCAGCAGAGGGAATCCGTCCCCTCCACCCGGGGCGATTGGAAGCGGGAGAAGAAGCTATGTAGTTGCATGTTCTCCTGGTTGGCAAAAAGGTTGATCATGGGGGTGCTGAATCTTTGGGACAACTGGCGGAAGAGGACCGGGTGCAGGCGCCATTCTGCATTGTCTATGGTGGTCCTGCTCAATCAGTCATCCTGGGTGTTGTCCACCCCCAAGATGTGATTGGCTCAGATGGATTCAATGTGACACTCTGCCCACCTGCCCAGGACCTCTGCTTCCGCCATGAGCTTCCTGGATCTCATGCCCCCTTGATAGTTTATGTGTGAGAAGCCTCGCCACCCTTAGCACTAACCAGTTGATGTTGCAAACTGTCTCGGCTGGAGACCACCTGCCCTGAGTCACATGATGTCCCATGTGGGCACCCCAGCTGAATAGGCTGGCATCCGTCATGATGAGTACTCTCATCACTTCTTTGAAGAGGTTCCTTTGAGCAAAGCAGATCGCCACCACTTGAAGGATCTCTTGATGGTCAGTGGAAGCCGGACTTATAGCATAGAGTTCTTTTTGTTGGCTCTCTGATGGGGCAGGAGGAACCACTGCAACTCCTGCAATGGGAATTGTGCCCATGGAACTACCAAGATGCACGAGATCCTCTTCCCTAATAATTGCAACAGGAACAGCATAGGAACCTGCCTCAGCCCCTGAACCTTGTGGACTAGGGAGCCTAGGCTGTCCATTCTGTCCTGTGAGAGAAACACCTTGCACTGCCCCAGGTGGAGGAGTCTGGTGGTAGGTGTGAGATGACTTCTTTCCAGGTTCATGGAGAACCTGGAGATCTCACAAGGTGTGTTTCCTGGATGACAACTGGATGAATATGTTGTCCAGTTAACACTGGAGACTTATGGGTCTGCGCCTGAGGTGAGCGGCGACGACTGACAGGATTTTGGTGAAGGTCCTGGTGGCCAACAAGAGGCTGAATGGTAGGGCCCTGTACTGATAATGTCGGCCCGCATAGTAGAACTGCAGGAACCTTCGATGTTGAGGCCAAATTGGGATGTGAAGTTATGTCTCCTTCAAGTCTAGGGACGTGAGAAGGTCACCCTGGTGAATCCCTGCTAGGATGGTCTGCAGGGATTGCATTTTGAACCTCCTGTATGCAATATGGTAATTTGAGGTTCTTCAGGTTCAATATTGCCCTCCAACCCCCTGAGCTTTTGGGGACCAGGAAAAGAATGGAATAAAATCCCTTCCGCTCCTGATCGGATGGTACCTGCTTTATGGCATTGATCTCCAGGGGATGTGGATCTCCTGGCACATGAGCTCTCTCGATTGGACAAGAGGGGGTGGGACATCGGATGAAATTTCTTGGGGACATGAGATGAATTCTAGTGAGAGTCCTTCCCTCACTGTCTGCAAGATCCAGGAGTTCTCTGTTGTCTGTTCCCATTGGGAGATTTGGAGTTGTCCCCGATAGGAAGAGTTCCCTGGTGGTCACTTGGTTTTGCAGAAGGGCCTATGAGAAACCCCTTCGCAATTGGGGTTGCAATTGGTGGGAGTCACGGAGACCTGGTTGGGCCATGAGGGTGGTTTACCTCTCGTGGAAATGTGCCCGCCAGGTTACCGCGCGTTCCATCAGCCACGGGCCCTAGGCAGGGGGAGGTGGCGGTTATTATTAAGGAAGGCCTTGAGCCGAGAGAGACCACTTTACCACAGACCACCGGCTGTGAGTCCCTCTGCGTGAAGTGGGGCCTAGGGAGGCAGTTGGGCTTGCTGATTGTATACCTGGCTCCCCGCTATGTAACAGCAGCCCTGCCTGAGCTTCTCGAGGTGATCGCTGAGGTGGCGGTTGAGACCCCCAGACTGTTAGTCATGGGGGATTTAAACCTGCCATCGGTAGGCGAATCATCCGAGGCAGCTCGGAAGTTCATGGCCTCCATGACGGCCATGGACCTGACCCAGGTAATTCAGGGCCCCACAAACGAGAGAGGACACACGTTGGATTTGATTTTTGTCTCTGGTCAGTGGATAAGTGATCTTGGTATAGGGGAGTTAGCCATTATACCCCTGTCATGGTCGGATCACTCACTTCTCCGGCTCGACTTTCTACCGCTACACCCCACCACGGGCAGGCGGAACCTTCAACTCCTAGATGGTTCCGCCCCAGGCATCTGATGGACCAGGAAAGGTTCCAGACGGAGCTTGGGCCACTACCTGTGACTCTGACCTACGCCGCGACGGAGGACCTAGTGGCGGCATGGAGTACCGCGGCCACGGGAGTCTTGGATCGGGTCGCGCCCTTGCGGCCTCTCATGTGGCATCAAACCACCCAGGCTCCTTGGTTCACCGAGGAGTTGAGGGTGATGAAACGCCATAAGAGACGCCTAGAGAGGAAATGGAGATCTACACAGTCTGAATCTGACCGAACTCAGGTGAAAGCCCATTTGAGGACTTACCTTGTGGCGATAAGAGTGGCCAAACGTCATCATTGTGCCACTCTCATCGCATCCGCAGATAACCGCCCTGCCGCCCTGTTTGGGGTGACCCGCTCCCTCCTTCAACAGAGGCCGCGGGAAGCCCCTCTACAGGGTAGAGCAGAGGAATTTGTAGAGTATCTGCAGGAGAAAATCGCTCAGATTCAAAGCGAGTTGGCCTCCATTGAAAATAGTCTGGAGGGATTACCCGAGGCAGGTCTTGAGACAAGTTTGTGGGAGGAGTTTGACTCTGTTACTTCCGAAGACATGGACAGGTTACGTAGGCAACTGAGAGCCACCACATTTTTATTGGACCCGTTCTACGGTGGTTTTATTTGTTTATTTATTTTATTCAAATTTATACCCCGCACCTTCTCCAAAAAGGACCCAGGGCGGCGCACAGGAAATTTAAAACATAACAAATAAAACAAAATACAAAATTTAAAAAACTATTAAATCCCTACCCTGTGCTAAAATCGTTTAAAATCCCCAAATTAAAACTATCTAAGAGCGGTCACAACGGGAGGTTACGATAGGCTGGCTTGATGGAAAAGGTGTGTCTTAAGACACTGGCGGAAGAGGCGGAGATCTGAGATGGTACGTAGTTCAGGGGGTAAGTCATTCCAAAGGGTAGGGCCCACCACAGAGAAGGCCCTTCCCCTGGGTGTCACCAACCGGCATTGCCCAGCCGACGGCACCCTGAGAAGGCCCTCTCTGTGGGAGCGGATCGGACGAAGGGATGTGTGGGGCAGGAGATGGTCTTGCATATAACTAGGTCCCGAGCCATGGAGCGCTTTGAAGATGGTCGTCAAAACCTTGCAGTGCACCCGAAAGGCCACAGGTAGCCAGCGCAGCTCGCGCAGGAGAGGTGTTACGTGGGAGTATCTGGAGGTTCCCGTAATCACCCACGCGGCCACATTCTGGACTAGCTGTAGCTTTCGAGTGCACCTCAAGGGGAGCCCCATGTAGAGAGCATTACAGTAGTCAAATCGGGATGTCACGAGTGCTTGAGTGACTGTGCGAAGGGCAGCCCGGTCCAGTAAGGGGCGCAATTGGTGCATCAGGTGTACCTGATGAGACGCCCCCCTGGCCACGGCTGCCACATGATCCTCCATGGATATGTGCAGCTGAGTATCATCAGCGTACAGATGATGCTCTCTACATGGGGCTTCCCTTGAGGTGCACCCGAAAGCTATAGTTAGTCCAAAACGCAGCCGCGCGGGTGATTATGGGAGCCACTAGATGCTCCCACATAACACCGATCCTGCGCGAGCTGCATTGGCTTCCTGTGGTCTTTCGGGTGCGTTTCAAGGTCTTGACGACCATCTTTAAAGCGCTCCATGGCTCGGGGCCTAGTTATTTGCGAGACCGCCTCTTGCCCCATACATCCCTTAGACCGATACGCTCCCACAGAGAGGGCCTTCTCAGGGTACCATCGGCCGGACAATGCCGACTGGCGACACCCAGGGGAAGAGCCTTCTCTGTGGCGGGCCCAGCCCTTTGGAATGACCTACCCCCCGAATTACGCACCATCACCGACCTCCGCCTCTTCCGCCAATGTCTAAAGACATACCTATTCCAACAAGCCGGCCTAGCCTAACCTCCCATGGGGACTTTTAGATAGTTTTAAATTGGGTATTTTAAAATTGGGTTTTTAGCATAGGATTAGACGGTTTAATTTATATTTTAAATTATGTATTTATCTTTGTATTCTGTATGTTTTTTAAATTTCCTGTGCGCCGCCTTGGGTCATCTGCGGAGAAGGGCGGGATATAAATGTAAATAAAAAAAATAAAAAATAAAAAGATATCCCACCCCAAAACCACGGATGAACTCGCCCAGCGGCTTCATATAGGTGTTGAACAGGAGGGGCGAGAGGACCGACCCCTGAGGAACCCCGCATAGGAGGAGTCTCGAGGCTGACCTCTGCCCCCCTGTCAACACATATTGCGACCGACCAGAAAGGTAGGACGAGAACCACGGTAAAACGGTGCCTCCCAGCCCAACCCCCCCCCGTCGGTGCAATAGGATACCATGGTCGATGGTATCAAAAGCCGCTGAGAGGTCTAATAGGACTAGGATAGAGGAACATCTCCTATCCCGCGCCCTCCAGAGATCATCCACCAACGCGACCAATGCCATCTCGGGGCTGTGACCGGGTTGGAAGCCGGACTGGCGCGGATCTAGATAATCAATTTCCTCCAGGTGTCGCGGAAACTGTTGGGCCACCACACTCTCTACAACCTTCGCTAAAAAGTGAAGGTTGGAGACCGGATGGTAATTCTCCAATAATGCTGGGTCCAGGGAAGGCTTCTTGAGGAGGGGCCTCACTACCGCCTCTTTCAAGACGGCAGGCAAGGACCCCCCACTCAAAGAAGCATTCACAATATCCTGGAGCCAGCCTCGTGTCGTCTCCCAGGATGCCAGTACAGGCCAGTAGGGACACGGGTCCAATAAATATGTGGTAGCCTTAGGTCTCCTTGACAACCTGTCCATATCCTCGGTAGTAACAAAGTCAAACTCCTCCCAAGATGGTGTCTCAAGAACAGCCTCGGACAATCCGACTGGACCACTCTCGATGGAGGGCAACTCATTCCGAATCCGAGTGATTTTGTCCTGCAGGTATACAGTAATCCCTCGTTTTCCGCGGCTTCGTTTTCCATGGCTTCAGTGCTTCGCGGATTTTTTAAAAATAAAAAAGTTTCCTAGCGAATCCTACTTTGCAGTTTTCAGTTTTCGCGGAAGGTTGCGGTCCCCATTAACTGCGGAAAACGAGGGATTACTGTATCCCAAATTCCTCTGCTCGTCCCTGCAAAGGGGCTTCCCACGGCCTCTGGTGAAGGAGGGAGCGGGTCACCCCAAACAGGGCGGCAGGGCGGTTATGTGCGGATGCAATAAGGGTGGCACAATACTCACGTTTGGCCACCCTTATCACCACTAAGTAAGTCCTAATATGGGCTCTCACTAGTGTTCGGTCGGCTTCGGAGCGAGAGGATCTCCATCTGCTCTCTAGGTGTCTCTTGTGGCGTTTCATCTCCCTCAGCTCCTCGGTGAACCAAAGAGCCTGGGTGATTCGGCGCCGCATGAGAGGCCGCAAGGGCGCGACTCGGTCCAAGGCTCCCACGACCACACTCAGCCATGCGGTCACTAGGTCCTCAGTTGAGTCGCGGCGCAAGGCCACAGGTATTGGCCCAAGCTTCCTCTGGAACCTTTCCGGGTCCATCAGGAGCCTGGGGCGGAACCATCTAGGAATCTCAGGCTCCACCTCCCCACGGTGGGGTGTAGCGATTGGAAAGTCCAGCCGGAGGAGAGCGTGATCTGTCCATGACAAGGGTGAGATGGCTAAATCCCCTATTCCCAGATCACCTCCTACCTCTCCGGTCAATCGCAATTTGTGTTGGCAGGAGGGCAGAGGTCGACCTCGAGACCCTTCACATGTGGGGTGCCTCAGGGGTCGGTCCTCTCGCCGCTCCTGTTCAACACATATATGAAGCCGCTGGGCGAGATCATCTGTGGTTTTGGGGTAGAGTACCACCTGTACACTGATGACACCCGGCTGTACATATCTACCCCAAATCACCCCAATGATGCCGTCGAAATGATGTCCTGGTGTCTAGAAGCCGTGCGGGTTTGGATGGGAAGGAACAGACTCAGACTCAACCCATCCAAGACCGAGTGACTGTGGTTTCCGGAGTCCCGGTACAACAAGTTTATTCCATCACTGGCCATTGGGAGTGAACATCTAGCCCCTGTGGATAGGGCACGCAACTTGGGCGTCCTCCTGGATACCCGGCTGTCCATGGAAGATCAAGTGATGGCCGTGGCCAGGGGGCCATTCTACCAGGTTCACCTGGTACGCCAGTTGCATCCCTTATTGGATCTGGACGCCCTTCGCACAGTCACTCATGCACTCGTGACATCCAGTCTAGACTATTGTAACGCTCTCTACATGGGGCTTCCCTTGAGGTGCACCCGAAGATTACAGCTAGTCCAGAACGCAGCCGCGCGGGCAGTCCTGGGAGCCTCCAGGTTCTCCCACGTAACACCACTCCTGCGCGAGCTGCACTGGCTGCCTGTGGTCTTTTGGGTGCGCTTCAAGGTGTTGATTACCCTGACTTCCTTCCGGTTTCCCGGAGGCAACGGTCGAGTCCTGGGACTCGTCCGCCGTTTTGTTTCTTTTACGGCCCCTAACGGGGCAGGGAGTTCCTTTTAAAGGACTCCTGCCGTACGGTCGGCTCGCTGGGATTTCCCTATCCCGACGGCGGTCGGGGGGGGTCCTTGTCCTCGACCCCGGAGTAGAAGAACATGCTGCGGGGGGCTTGGTTCCCTTTGCCAATGGAAGACCGGAACATTTGATCGTTCTTGAGAGGGCTGAATCGCTGGAGTTGGAGGCAACGCCGAGACTCTAGGCTGCGGAGTGGATTGTGAGTGAACTTATTTTATTGCTTGCAACTTTGTTTTCAAAGAAGATGGAGGGGGGATTTTGTGAAACCCTCCCTCGGAATGGATAAAAGCGGCGATTTAAAAATGCTCCTCAGGCTTGAGGAAGCGGAGAAATCACCATCCGAATTTCTTTAAAGGATAGTGAAAGTCTTTCCGGAATGATTGTTGGATACTTAGAATCGAAGTCTGGCAACAAAGAAACAATTTTTACTGGTGGATTTCCCGGAGGCTTCCAGATGGGCGGGGGAAGATGGCGTTCCTTTGTTCTCAGGAGATATACTTTTCATGGAAAATTACTGACATTCCTTGTGCTCGGGACTTTCTCTTTTTATTAATGATTGCATCTAAATGATTAATTGGACCTTTCCCTGAAGTGCTTCCTTCTTTTTTTATATTTGATTGCTTGAAGAAATTGGTTTCTCTCTGGACTCAAATTGGACCAAACTGTGACTTTGTTTATTGGAATTTGCTCATGCCCTGTCTCACTAACTCCTCTTCAGCAGATGCCATTTTACTGACACAGACTTAACTCTTTCATCATGGCTTCAAAAAAGCAGACACATCAACCTAAAATCACCTCGATGTTACCCGAAAAACCTGATACGGATGCTAGATTAACAGCTATGGAAGAAACTCTTCAGACCTTGGTGAAAGAAATTAAAGAAATGAGGAAGGACCATGTCAGTTCTAAATTAGAACTTTTGGAGACGCAGAAGAAATTAATGGAAAACACACAAAAGATTGATGGGCTGGAGGTGGGGTTGGCTGGGACAAGGGGAGAACTTAAAAGTATTAATAATGAAATAGGGGGTTTAACTGGTCATATGTCTAGGATGGATTTTGAAAGGATGTCATATTTTTTAAGATTTCAGAATGTTCCTGAGGAGAGTGGTGAAGATTTAACTGATTTAATGTGCACAATTTTAGCAGATTATGTACACAAGCCTAAGGATGAGATTAGGGGGGACATTGATTTGATATATAGAATAAACTCAGCATATGCCAGGATAAATGAAGTACCCAGGGACATACATATTACATTTGTGAGAAGGTCGACAAGGGAAAGGATCTTGAGGGCGCAAAGAGATAGTCCTTTAATTTACCAGCAGAAAGAGATCGCCATCTTGAAGCAGATCCCGAAAAAGATTAGAGAGGTAAGAAGGAAGTATTCCTTCTTGTCTAAAAGATTATTTAAACAGGGGGTTTGGTTCAAATGGGTGATGCCAGAGGGAATGTTGGTGTTCTGGTAGGGGGGAAGAATAAGAATTAAAACAATTGCAGAGGCGGAAGCCTTTCTTAAAAAACATTCCTCAGTCCTGGAGGATGAAAATGGGGGAGCAGAGGGTGCCGTGGCCCCGCCCACTGGGGGCCAGGGAGAAGAAGATACAATTGCCAAAAGACTTAGATCTCAAAAGTGACTTTATTTTAGTACAATATAACTTTTGTTTGGAAGTTTATACATGATTGCTAGCATAGCTTTTATGATGTTATATTTGCATTTCTTTCCACCTTGTAGTACAAATGAAAATTTAATGTATTATCTATATTTTATTATGAAGCCTCGGAAGGGGTCAACGACTTCGACGTGAAAGTTCTCACAATATCTTTTACACACCTTACCCTTTACCCTATTTGTAAAAAATTATAAAACCCAATAAAACTTTTTTTCAAAAAAAAAAGGTGTTGATTACCATTTTAAAGCGCTCCATGGCACGGGACCTAGTTACTTGCGGGATCGCATTCTGCCTCATACATTCCTGCGGCCGATTCGCTCCCACAGAGAGGGATTTCTCCGGGTGCCGTCCACTAGGCAGTGCCAGTGAGCGACGCCCAGGGGAAGGGCCTTCTCTGTGGTGGGCCCGACCCTCTGTAACGACCTACCCCCTGAACTTAGAACAACCACGGACCTCCGCTCCTTCCGCCAAAAGCTAAAAACTTACTTTTTTCATCTGGCCGGCCTGGGCTAATCTATGCATCCTAGGCTGTAATATAAATTTAAATTGTTTTAATAGGGATTGCTGAGAATTAGGGTTAAGGGTTTTTAAGGTTTTAAGATTTTAAACTTTTAGCGCAGGTAAATTATTTAATTCTATTTTAAATATTGTATTGTTTGTATTTATAAATATGCTTTTAAAGTCCTGTGCACCGCCACGAGTCTCTTCAGGGAGAGGGTGCAGTCTACAAATCAAATAAATCAAATCAAATCAAATCAATTGGGCTGGCGGTAATTGAATTGCTGCCTACCCGTCCCGAAAGGACTGCCTGTCCTGGGACCTGACTGATTGAACAGTCTATGGGAGGTGGAGGAGCTGCTGCAATGATTTTAGTCATGTCTTGATGGAGATGAGCATTCCCCGCAGGGAGCTTAGGTGTAGCTCGCGTAACCAAATAATGGAAACCCTGTTAAAGAACGATGCGGAGAAAGACACCTTAATGGTCCAGGCTGCCACTTAGTGAGTTTTGTGGCAGGCCTTCTCTGCCTTTTTATCTTCCGCCTTGAGGCCCTCCATTAGGTCTGCCAGAAGAACAGAGTTAGAAGTGGGAGCTGCTATCGGGGGATATATTGAGGGCAAGGCCAATACGTCCTTTAGGTTTGATTCTTCCAAATATCGCTTCTTGTCCCCACCACTAGGCGCAGCTAGGGAAGCAGGTTGGACCCATTGCCGCTAAACTACATCCATGAAAAGACTGAGCACTGGAACAAGGTCCTGTGGATGGGTCTGCATTTTAAACATGCTGCCATTAGCGTTGGAGGCAGTCGAGTCCGAGGAACTCTGGTCTGTCTGGGGCTTGGTACCCAACTGGTAATGGCCTTGGCCTTGTGGAAGATGGATTTAAATAAGGTGGGCTTGAAGACACCAGAGAAGGCAGGGACATCTGGAGGAAGGTCTTTATCCCCTGAGAGTTCCTGCTCCTCCTGCTCTGGGTCCTCCAAAACAGAAACCTCACTGAGCACAGAAGAATCTAGGGAAGGATGGTGTCCCTGTGGGTGGTGCCAGGCGCTTCCTTCCAGGACCCAGGTAGGGTCAGTTTATCCGATATCTGATCCCTCTTCTGAAGCCCCTTGGCTATGCCCTAGGGGATGGCACAGGCGATAACCTGTTACATGTGGGCAGACAGTTTGAGCCCCTGATCTTCACTAGGCCTATCCCCGCCCCTGACTCTGGAGAGAGCGTGTCCCCGGCCCTCAGAGGATGGAAGTAGGAACCCCCCCTGACCCGGGTTCAGATATAGAAGGCGGTGTGGGGGAACCTGGATCAGCCAAGGAAATATCTGGGGATAAATCCTGTGACTCTACCTCCTCCTCAATGACCCTCAAGGGGTTCCCCATGGGAGAGGGGGGAAGGGTTGGCTCAACACATGCAGAGGTCTGCGGGATGTCCCTTGTTGCCTGGTGTTGGGCCTGTTCAAATTGTTTCTCAAGAGCCCACTGCCAGCATTCAGCATCCCTGTCCGCGGCCATGGATGATGACTGGTAGGGATGACTGTTCTTACTGGCCATCCTGCCCCTCCTTGCCCTTTTGCCCTTGCCTGAGGCCTTGCCCTGGCTAGGGAGAGTCGTGGTCTACCGTCATAGGTGGAAGATGGACCTGGCTACTTCAAAACGTTTCGATGTGGAGATAGGAAAAAAAGAAAATAGGATGGGGAAAAAAATTTAAAAATAGGAAATGCAGAAAAAAAACGCCTAATCTAGGGAATGGCAAAACAACAAAGGTAAGGAAAAAGAAAAAGAAAAAAAGATTACCTCAGTCCTAGGGCAAACCAGATTAATTTAACCCATGCTTGGACTCTTCAAGCAGTGCACAGAAAAATGTTTTGTTTCTGATTTCATCCGTAGAAGATATAGACAAGAAATATCAAATACAATTCCATATAAGCTAATACAGGTAGTCTTTGACCTACAATCATTTTCTTAGTGATAGTTCAAAATTACAATGGCACTGAAAAAAGTGACTTATGACTATTTTGTATATGACTGTTGCAGCAAACTCATGGTCATATGATCAAAATTTGGATACTTGGTAAATGTATGGAATGTATTTATGATAGTTGCAGCCGCCTGGGTCATGTGGATACCTTCTGACAAGCAATCAATAGAGAATCCAGATTCACTTAACAACCATATTACTAATTTGACTGCAATGATTCCCCTAACAACTGTGGGAGGAAAGATTATAAAGTGGGCGAAAACTCAATAACTGCCTTACTTAGCAATGGAAATTTTGGGACGAATTGTGGTTGTAACTTGACCATTACTTGTAAAGTAATAATATGAAAGTTTTCATGAAGTGATGTGTGTTTCTGCTAACCATCACTCAAAAACACCTGCTATTTGAAATACTTTACTTATTAACTTTAGGGGACATAGTTATTCAAACATTAACTTTTATATAACAAATTAGTAACGTGAAATCCATAAGTTAAAAAAATAGATTTGTACTAGAAATAATGCTGATAACAAGTTAAATGTAATTACTTCCATTCTTCCCCCTTTCCACAAATAATCTGATGCTCACAAAAAAAGACTATTTTTATCTTTGCCAAAGTATTTTGCTCTGAACCTTATGCTTTGTGGTATTTTGTTCTTAATAATAGCATAACATTCTTAAGCCAGACTGATTTGTGCCTGTACCATTAGATGTAATTTGAAAGCAGTTTATAAGAATGAGATTCACTATAACATGGTATACATTATTTAGACAGTATACTAATCCAACCCATAAACAAATCCATCATGTTCTTCAAAGTTTTCATTCAATGCTTTCTATATTATTATTGAAACCTTTTCATTTTAGCTTTGGACTTTACTTAACTGTATCTTTCCACTTACACCCTTTTTCATAATATTCCCCAGAAGAGAATGAATATATGAAATGTTAGGATATTAAAAGATTAGAAGATAGAATAAAGAGTATTACTATGGCTTGCTTGTTTGACTGTAGGAATAAAAACAATTCACATATTATTATACAAAATTAAACTATAAGATTGAAACAAATTGACACACCTATGACTCTCCTCTTCCTTGGCCCAGTTTAACTAGGTTGTAGCTTCCAGGATCTGAAACAAATAAGGAAAGACAAAGAAGGAAGCCCTCTCCTCTTTCCCACTAGCTAACAGCCAGGTGCAACTACTGGGGGAGGGGGGAACCTGAGCCGTCCTGCTGTTCCATGAGAATCAACATTCAGTTAAGACAACATATGTTCTCTATGGATAAAGCAGGACAGCTCAGGAGTGGGACATGCCAGAGTTAACATCCTATGGGTAGGTCACTAAGATTGTTCTGTCCATCTAGGTGAGTGTACAACTTGTTGAAGCATCCTGCGGTCGAATGATGCATCAGTGGATGCAAAAGTGTCCAGCCGATAGTGTCGAATAAAAGGAGATGGCGAGGACCAGGCCATTGCTCTGCAGATGTCCCCTATGGATGCACTAGTGCTCCAGGCTGCAGAGGTAGCTGCACTTCTTGTGGAATGTGCAATAATTCCTTCTGGGATTGGTAGATGTTGCACCTGATAGGCCTTTACAATAGCCCCTCTCATTTCCCAATTGTGGCAGAGGGATACTCTAGCACTCCAGGAGGAAGGCTGAAAGGAAACAAAGAGAGCCTCTGACAGGTCTGTCCTCTTTAGGTAGATTCATATGACCCTACGAACAATCAATCTATGCCATTGATGCTCTCCCTCTCCCATTAGCCTGGGACAGGAGGACCACCTCCTGTGATCTGTGGAAGAGAGAATTGACCTTTGGGAGAAAGGTTGGGTCTAATCGAAGGATCATTCTGTTTTTGTGAAAGGTACATAGGTCAGCACGAGATGACAGAGCTCAGAGTTCCAAAATGCACCAGGCAGAGTGGCCTGCCACTAGGAAGGCCACCTTAAGCATTAGGAACTGGAGAGAGACGGTCCTAATAGGCTCAAATGGTTCGCCCACTAGGGTCTGGAGAACCATGGGAATATCCCATGAGGGAAACCTCTGGACCGCCAGGGGCCGCAGGTTGGAGGCCCCTTTAAGAAAATGCCAGATGATCTACTGGTGGGCTTAGGTAGGGTAATGACCATCCCCCAGGACCGTGGAAAGGTGTAGAGAAGGCCTGCCGGCCAGTGGCAACAAAGCCCATCTATGTCCTTTGCTCCGTGTGACGGGAACCAGGAGACGAATCGTGGCCGCTGGGTGTTTGCTGGCATGGCAAAAAGGTCGACCACTGGTGTCCCAAAGTGATGGCAAATTTGCTGAAACAGCTTGGGTTGCAACTGCCACTCCCCATGGTCCGCGGTGGCCCTGCTTAGCCAGTCTGCCTGCAGGTTCGTCATTCCCGTAATGTGATTTGCCACAATTGATCCCAGGTGTCTCTCCGCCTACATGCCTAGTCTCAGGGCCTCGACCCATAAGGACTTTGAGTGAGTGTCCCCCTGCCGGTTTACATGGGCTTTTGCTGCCCTGTTTTCTGTGAGTAGGAGCACGTGTTGGCCCTTGAGCCAGGTCTTGAAGTGGAGTAGTGGTAGGCGAGTCACCTTGAGCTCTAACCAATTTATGTTGTGAAGGAGGTTGGCCTCTGTCCACCATCCCTGCACTAGCTGGTTCTCTAGCACTGCTCCCCAACCATAAAGGCTGGCATCTGCAGTTCAGCCAGATTATTCCAACTCTGGCCATTGGGGGAGAAACACCAGCCCCCGTGGAGAGGGCGCGCAATTTGGGTGTCCTCCTGGATTCCCGGCTGTCCATGGAGGACCATGTGGCGGCCGTGGCCAGGGGGGCTTCTCATCAGGTACGCCTGATGCGCCAATTGCGCCCTTTACTGGACCGGGATGCCTTACGCACAGTCACTCAAGCACTCGTGACCTCTCGACTCGACTACTGTAATGCTTTCTACATGGGGCTTCCCTTGAGGTGCACCCGAAAGCTGCAGTTAGTCCAGAATGCAGGCGCGCGGGTGATTATGGGAGCGCCTAGACACTCCCACATAACACCAATCCTGCGCGAGCTGCACTGGCTTCCTGTGGTCTTTCGGGTGCGCTTCAAGGTTCTGACGACCATCTTCAAAGCGCTCCATAGCTCGGGGCGTAGTTATATGCGAGACCGCCTCCTGCCCCATACATCCCTTAGACCGATACGCTCCCACAGAGAGGGCCTTCTCAGGGTGCCGTCGGCCGGACAATGCCGACTGGCGACACCCAGGGGAAGAGCCTTCTCTGTGGCAGGCCCAGCCCTTTGGAACGACTTACCCCCTGAACTTCGCACCATCTCCGACCTCCGCCTCTTCCGCAAGTGTCTAAAGACACATTTGTTCCATCTAGCCGGCCTAGCGTAACCTCCACTACTGACTTAGATAGTTTTAAATTTGGGGATTTTTAATTTGGTTTTAACACAGGATTGTATTTATTGAATAAGTTTTTTAAAGTTTGTTGTATGTTTTTTAATATTCCTGTGCGCCGCCCTGAGTCCGTTTGGAGAAGGGCGGGGTATAAATTGAATAAACTGAAACTGAAACTAAACTAGTGTTAAGACGGGGCAGCTCCCAAATCTCGGATCACAGACTTAGGGCTGGAGACAGCCACCATTGTAGGGAGAGAAGAACCTGCAGAAAAACAAGCACCAATGCTGCTGATGTGCTGGTGCCCTGTTGCTGGAATGGAATCAGGGCCCATTGCAATGTTCTGGAGTGTAAGGGGTCCAGGGCACGATGTCTATGTAGGAAATCATTTTTCCTAAAAGGCTGAATAACGTGACTATGGACACCAACCGAGCCCGATGCACTTGATGTATTAGTTGGACAAAGCTGACCCAGTAGTCCAGTGATAAGAAGACCATCCGTGGACCATGTTGATGACCACACCCAGGTGCTGAAGTCTCGTGATAGGTTGTAGGTGGCTTTTTTGAAAGTTCACTGAGAACCCCAGAGTTTGCAATGTCTGTATTGTCAGCTGCAGGTTGTGTCGTGCCTGGGCCGCTGTTGATGCGTAGACAAGGACGACGTCGAGATAACACTGGATTCTTACTGGAACTGTTCGCAGATAGGCCGCCACCACTGCCAACACCTTTGTGAAGGTCCAGGGCACCGATGCTAAACCAAATGTGAGTACTCTGTATTGGTAATGTATACCAGCATATGAAAATTTAAGAAATTTCCTATGATTTGCGAAGATCAAAATATGCAGGTATGCCTCGGTTAAGTCAATGGAGGCCAGGTAGTCACACTCTTTGATTCCTGCTAAAATGAATGATGACATCTTGAATCTGCCATAAACCAGGTGGCGGTTGAGGGATTTCAGGTCTAGTATAGCCTTCCAACCCCGATGTTTAGGGACCACAAAGAGATTGGAGTAAAACCCCAAGCCCTTCTCTGCTTCTGGGACCAGTTCTATTGCCTAAATGTCAAGGAGATGAGGGAGGACCTTTCTCATAAGTTTATGCTTTTCCCTGACCTTGGACATGGAGAAGACCCTAAAGCAATTGGGAGGGAAGGAAAAGAACTTGAGCCTGAGCCCCTCACGTAATATGATAAGTACCTACGTGTCCATGGTGACGGCGTCCCAGGCTTGCACAAAGATGGCGAGGCGACCACCAATGGGATGATCCCCTGAGGAATCACTTCCCTCTTGAAAGAATGACCGCTTCCCCCTCAAAAGGGCCTCCTACCCTGGGATTGATAGTGGTTTTGGTACTGAGGCTGAAACCTCTGTCTGTCCCTGTTAAATCCCCTATCCGCCTGTCTATCCGGATGAGGCTGATTAAAATGGCCACCATAATGAGAACTTGCTGTTGGAGGTTTCAAAATGGCCGACATGCCTTGCTACAAGGCTCTGGAGGCTTCACTGATTGTTGAGGTCTCTGAAAGTCCTGTGGCTGAATTTAAGGGAGCCACGCAACCTCTGCGAGTCTGGAGGATTCCTCTGCTCCCTGAGGCTAGCCTAGTCAGGGAATTCCCCTTGAGGGGTAAGACACCCCCACAGATCAGGTGGGCACTGTAGGCTGCCTCTCTATTACTCCCAACTATTTTAGAATTTCAGATGTCCAATTTTGTCACATTTAAGCTTTGTCCATAGACTGATAATAATTCAGAAGTGGAATGAAGGAAATTACTTCTTCTCTTAGACCAGACTGAGTTAAACTGGGCCAAGGAAGAGGAGAGACATAGGCGTGGCTTCTGAATTATTGACTCAATCTCTTGACCAATCAGGCTATGAGAATACCCGCTCTTCAGCCATCCTGCTGTATCCATGGAGAATCTATCAAGATTCTTCAAATAAAGAACTCATATTAATTAGCAGCATTATGATGTTCTTTCTTCAGTTTGAATAAACGTCTCCCTCTGGTATAACATTTGACAAGTTTGTTCAGAACATCACCTTCAAGACAAAGCAGCAGACATGTCTATGACAACTTAAATAAAGAATATAACATGGAAAGATTTTTCAACTATATAAATTCATTTTTCCACAACAAACAAACAGGGAAGGTAGTGTTAAGGTTAATATAGATTTTAAGGGTTATTACACTAGAAGTGCTATATTGAGAATATGGAACAGATATAAATCCAGAGTGGCCAGCACAAGAAGCATTTCACAAAAAAGAAACAGTAGGTAAAGAAAAGTGGCTAACTTATCAGAAGTTATTAGAAAGGAATATGGAGGGGGAATCAAAATAAGTTTATGATAAAATGGACTAAGAAATTAGGACACAATATACTGGCAGGGAAAATATGTACATTACAGGAGTGAAATAGTTATATAGAACTTTTATAATGATGTGCCATATGAATCCATAAAAATTGTCTAGAATATATAAAAATATTTCAAATTTATGTTGGACATGAAGGGTCATCTTATTATGTCTGGTGGATTCATAAAGGAGTAAAAATTTCTGGATTTAAATATGTATAATAAATAAATAATAAATAAATAAATAAATAATTTAAAAAGTCAACATTCAACTAAACAAGAACTTTTCTTGTCAAGATTGATGGCTAGTTGATTAGAAGAAGATTGTTCCTGTAAATGATTACTGTTGCAAGACTAATATGTTGGGGGAAATGTAAAATTATTAAACAGCCACAATGGGTGTTGAACATGCTTGGTGAAAATGACCTAACCAGCAGAAAAGGCAACTTGTTTGAATAAAGAATATCAATTAACCAGAAAAGGCAACTTGTTTGAATAAAGAATATCATTGAATGGAAACCCTTTATGAACTTTTTTTTCTGAAAACAGAAAAATAAACTTGTGATTTATGATTTGAAGATTAGAAAAACTAGCTTTGGGAGGAAAATATGATGCAATCTCAGAAACAGATAGTGTCATATTTATAACTACCGTGAAAAAGTTCAGAAGCTTCTTTCTTTTCCATTTTCTATTTTCTTTGTTCTTTCTTATTTTCATTGTTTTATTTCTAATTAAATATTCTTATTATCTTATTAAACATTTCTACAATAAAGAAAAAAGAAAAAAGAAAAAGGAACTTTTCTTCCTTGTACTCTGATACATATAGGAAATTTTATAGAACCTCAATAAGATAATAGGTGTAAAGGTGTAAGTTTTCCTTAGAAGATATATGGAGGAGGTAACTGATATGGGTTCAAATTTGAAATAAGGTTGTATGGAAAGCAATAGTGATAGCACTTAGATTTAAATACTGTTTCACAGTCTAAGCTATTTACAGAGTCAGTCTATTGCCACCAACAATCTGGGTCCTCATTTTACTAACCTCAGAAGGATGGAAGGCTGAGTCAACACTGAGCAGGTCAGGATCGAACTCCTGGAGTGAGCAGTGAGTTAGCCCTGCAGTACTGCATTCTAACCACTGAACTACCAAAGGGGAGGGGGGGTTAGAGTTTATTCAAAAGTATGAGCTGAAATTACATTGTTGAAATTTTTAAACATCCCTCATCAGACCTCTAAAGTGTTCATTCCCTGGCTGTACTTTTTGTCTAGTTTTATAGTTGCCATCACTTATCTCCTAGAGGCTTCCAACTTTCAATCTCCCTCATCTGGTATATGAGAAATTGGATTCTCAAACTGTACCACATGTCCGGTAATTAAAGCATAAAAATACAAAATGTTAGATCATATTAAAATGTATTACATGTATTTTTATTTATTTGTTAAACTGATTTGCTGTTTTATCTTGTCGTGGAGCTACTTTATAATAATAATAATTATAAATAATAATCTAGTTTATAATAATAAAAAATAAAAAGCGTGTAAACAGAAGAAAAATAATAAAGAAATAATATAAATAAATACACTAGTAGAAACACATGTGATTAAATAACTAGAACAGGTAATATTTCAGGCATACTGTAAAATAGTGCAGGTTTATTACAAATAAATATGTTTGTGCCAAGTGTGTAAAACAGGGAAATATTTACCAGTAGATGTTTCAGATTAATATTGTATGAACATTATAGAGAAAATTACAAATCTTCATATTCTGGTTAACAAATGGAAAAGAAGTTACTGAAGTTACCCAGTTTCGTAATTTGTAGCAAAATTAAGAATTAATCAATTTAATTAAGAGATTAAGAATGTTAGAAAGAAAAAACATCAAGAACCTAAAGCGAGTTCTGGCTATGCTTTTATTAGTTCTACTAGAATTGCAATACCTCAAGCATTTCTTTCTCTGCCTCAATTTTCCTTTCTTGGAAATTTCCAATTAATCAGGGTCTAAGGAAATGATTATAGTTACATGTTTCCCAGCCTCAATTCACATCTTCATCCATATCCTAATCCATCTTAAAATAAACAGTTCCTTTGTTTAACAGTAGGAGATACTTGGGTAATCTGACTGTACAATGACCTTGTCTCATTGAGGAAATGTGTTGAAAATATCTTCACTATTTATGTAGGGATCTGTAGCTTTTCCAACTGGCAGAGGAATCACATTCATAAGAACCCCAGATAGTAATTCTTCAGCTCTTATCCAAATAACATGCTGCTGTACTTAATGCCAAAACATACAGGAGTGGCTTACGGTTTTAAATCTATTAACCGAAATGGAGGATGGATGGATGGATGGATGGATGGATGGATGGATGGATGGATGGATGGATGGATGGAAGGAAGGAAGGAAAGCATTTAATTTCATTTTAGATTTAAAATTAAAATTAAATTATTACTAATCATGTACCTTATTAAAAATTATAATTTGGTTCCAGTTTCTCCAAATATTGGAATCTCAGATTGTGCAAGAATGCTTTAAATGAGGTTTAGCAAAAAGGAATCATTTACAGTTTGCCCACTTTCATTTTTTAACCGAAGAACAAAGAATCCTTCATTTTAATTTAATTTGATCCACTTGGATTTCAGTTTATAATGATTTGCTAAATATGATCAATAATTATGTTTCCATGCAAGCAGTTTTAACTTAATGATAAGTTTTGAGTCTGAAAAATTTGTTTGTAAGTTATTATAGTTCAGCGAGCTATCCTGTGACCTGATTCAATTTTAAAATGATTGTTATGATGGACAAATTAACAAAGTAAGTTACCATGGTTGTCAAACAAACATATTGTTTTAAATATTATTTTCTGGCTGAAAAATGCCAAAAACATCACAAATCATAGTCACATGATCATGTGCCATAAAAACTGTTCAAAAATACAATCCAGTTTATTTTCATGAAATTAATGCTGAAAATAAGGTAATAGAACTTTTTACTTTAAAAGCTAATATAATGTGTGAAATTTCATCTAAAACCTTCTAAAGGTAAAGACCAATACTTTAAAATGCACCTGGAAGCAAACTAGAAACAAATGCAGCTTATATGTCCAGGCTAAGAGTCTTCCTAACTGGCCATACTGCTGTATTCTGTACCAGTTGTAGCTTCCAAATACTGTTCTGAGTTAACTCCATGTGGAGGCTTTGCAGTAAGCTGTGAGATAAACAGGGCATAAGTAACTGTAGTAAGTACCAAATACATAGTAATTTCATATGTGTCCAATCATACTTGGCCAATAAAGAATTTTATTTCTATTATATTCTATGAGTACTATGATGAAATGAGGAGATCAAATAAGTTAGTAATATAATGAGATTTCAGTACTCTACAGCACATAAAGATTAGTTCTTCAGAGTTTTTCTTTTAGAAAAGATAATAGATCCAATTTAAAAGATACCTAGCTGAACCTTTCGTCAGTTCTCTATCAATTTCTCAGTTTGTTATATAATCAATATAATCTTCTTGACTTTGCATAAAATCTTTTCCATAGCCTGGTACCACTATATTCAATTTTTCAAGTTGGAACTCCAAGCTATATTTGCTGTAAACCTAATGTTGTGGCCAGCCAGGTGCCAGCAGAGCTGGCGGCAGACTTGTACAATGATGAGGTTGGAGAGGAATTGGAGTCTGGAAAGGCTCTGATGGATGCTCTGCGTCAGACGCAGAGCTAGAGCCAGGGCTGTCCAGCATTTCCCAGCCACCAGAGGCAGCTGCCTTTGGAGGCTGAGATAAGTGGGGAGGAAGAAAAACTGGGGCCTGTTCCAGATGCGTGTATGTACAGAGCTGTTAGGAGAGGAGAACTACTGAGGACAAGGAGTCGACACACGTGGATGCTGAATGGCCCCGCCCTGGCTGGGGAATAAATAGAAGGAAAGGGGAGTGGTGGTTATAGGGGACAACAGTTCATTGTGATTTGGCTCATTGTGTTTTATGCCTCAGAGACTGCTTGCAGAACTAAATTTGCAGCTTTGCAGCTGGGAACTCACAGCCTGGAAATTATTGCAAGGAACTAATAAGGTCTGTTACTGCAGTTAACTCTTTGAAGAACTATTCAAAGAACTTTTCGGTGTGGGACTGCCATTAATTCACAGGAGATAGTGTTCTTCTACAAGTTTTTATTGTTTAGATTTTTTTAAAATTCTGCTGAACATATCAAATACTCCTTCCTCCTGTTTTCCCCACAACACCTCAGTGAGGTGAGCTGAGAGACAGTGACTGGCCCAAAATCATCCATTTGGCTTTCATGCCTAAGGCAAGACCAGAATTTATAGTCTTTCTATTTCTAGCCTGGTACAATTAGATCTAATTGGCTCTTTACAAATAACTTTTCTACAAATGCAGAAGGCTGCATCTTTACAGTTTTAGTAGTTAAAGATTGTTTTCTGCCTCTTATCTATTAGTATGGAACACATGCTAGGAAAATTATCTGGCAAGCTGAAGATTCAGTTTAGATCCAATTTAAATAAAAAGTTATGCCACAGATTCAGCTACTTGCTCCATGGCCAAGCAAAGACAACTGTCTTAATCTCCATTCTTTTTACAGAAATATCAAAGTAGCTCTGAGAATTACAAGTCTACAATGTTTATAAAAGAATTCTTCTAAGGCTTCTGCTAGGATTAAAGGGCAGCTTACTCTGCTTCAACTCCCAGGGAAATGAATCCACAGAAATAGTGAGAGAAGCTTACTCAATAACAACATAAATTGCTTATTAAAATTAGTTGTCTAAGTATCCAGTTTTGACATTCCATTCTTTCAACTTTTTAAACAGTATTCACTTATACAAAAACCATTCACTGTTTTTCTTCTCTGTACTTACAGTATTTTAGACTTTTAAAATATTTTACATTCTGTTTCAATTATCTACGATAACAAAAACAAACACACACACACTGAAAAAAACCCTGATAGGCAGAATGTTGGTATATAATACATTACTCTCTCCATTGATCAAATAGAACAGTGGTTTGGACACCCCAGGAATTTGAAAGGACATATAAGAAGACAAAAATTCTTAAATATTTCCCTCATTTTAAAAGCAAGAATTAAACTAGCAAGTTCATCATCAAACACTTTTTATTTCAAGGATAATTACACAAAAATAGTTCTATATATACCAATGAAGGAAGGAATTTACCATGGTTAATATATTTGCACATAGCTGCAAAAAAAAGCAATCTAAAAAAAAGCAAAGATTTTTGAGAAAAAATGCAGAATTTGAAAATTCTTATATAAAATCAAGGTCATGTATTAGGATCACGCTGACACATATTAGCGAATAAATTTTTTAAACAGATCAACAGGAAAGGCAATGAAAAATCAATAAAATTTGTCCATGCCACAATCTAAGGGAAGTATTTTGTCTATGGTTTAAAAATGGTAAATAATTCTGATTGCCAACTTAAATAAAATACATACAATGGAAAAAGTGGTAGAAATGCTGTAACTAAACAGTAACATATTACCAAATGTAGGGATGATGCCAAAAAATTCAAAAGTATTACATCATAAAAATGTATACACACACACACACACACACACACACACAGTCTGAATTAAGCAACATATATTTCTATTAGGAATAAGGCCAGAAAACATAAATGAAAAACATAATTTATTAAATTCATGTTGAAAGCAACCAGAGGAAACCTTTCAGAGCATTAGAAAAGAGATACTTTGTCTGCAATACCAGATTGGGATGCCAAAATGGGAAAATATGTTACAATGACAAAACTGACTATATCTATAACAGATGTCTAAGATGTCAAGTAGGATTAGCATCTTTGTGTACAGTACAGCATACAGCAAGGCAAAATATGTTAGTTAGGGCTTAAATAGAAATTAACAATTACCAGTCTAATATAAAAATTAAATATTTCTAATGTTTGGGAATATAGCCAAAGTAGAGGATATATTAGCAGAAAATATTTTTCTTTATTTTAAATATAAATGTAGTTAAATTAAATATAATATGAATTATATTTAAAAAATAATATTGAAAAATCTTTATCTATGCATTTGTTAAAACAATATTGGTGACAAGTGTTTATTTTTATAAAAGGAAAATTGAACAAGAGAATATTAGTTGCTTCAAACCTCCCCCAATCACATACAAAAAGATTTCTTCATAAAATAGATTTGGTATAGAGAATTTGATACTGGGAAGAAATTTAAACACAAAGGTTGGCCTCCTGGGAAAAAGGAGAGAGACAAAAATCCAAAAGACAGCATTCTTTGTGTAAAAAATGCAAGCTCAATGGTTAACTGATACATGCAACCACAATTAAATGGATTTATGTATTACTTAAACATTAATTTGACTCAAGAATTGATTATATATATATATATGGCTTCTAAATTCTTAATGAGGCAGACTCAGCAAACGGAAATTGACCCTATCTATATAAGTAGATATTGTAACATTGACTTTGGTTAAAATTGAACAATATGCCCTGCCCTTATTTCTGCTATTTGAATCAATACCTAGCCAAATAGCAAAACAAAATGTATCATCCATCTTAATAACTATTTTATAGAAAATGAAAGCACCAGTAACAAGAGAATTCAAAAAAAACCCTATAAACTAATGCTAGTGTTAATTTAAAATGGAAAATAGTAATATATGTTGTAGAACAGATGCAAGGTAGCATCCCTTTTATAGTTTTCCCTCTGGAATTTAGGAGAGAAAATAGAACATGTTGCTTCCACTTCAGGGAATTCAGCAAACGAGGTGTTTGTCAAATCTGGAACACCAAAGAGAAAGGAGCTGCATTTTTAAAGTTTCTACTGAACAAACTCTGCAATCTCATCCTCACCCTTAGTTTAAAAAACTAAACAAAATGTTTTTACTTAGAATATTTTAAATTACAAAATGTTAATGACACTCTTAAGCTTAATATGCAGGAATTAACACAAAGTTTTAAAAATTGTTTAGAAATAATCATCAGTAATAGTCATTTTCAAAAACTCTTAATCTCTCTTTAGTTAAATTACACAAATTCTGGAATCTATGATTATTTACAAATCACAAATAGATTTTTAAAAAAATGTATTCTCTTTATTGTGTGCACACAAGACTATGGTTCAAGAAAATGACAACTCTTTAAACAGAGAGAAAAGAATATCTACTTTAGCTTCTACTTGGAAATTGTTTCTAGCCTCTTCTGGAGACAGAAAAAATATGAAATCTTGGCTTTGAGATTTGCTGATTAGATTATCTTGTTATAGAAATGGCTAATATTACTGAATATTTAAAAGTAAAGATCTGAGGCTGTAAATTTTGCATTCTACTGTACTGGAAAAAGTTGGAACTCACTGCATATTTTTGTTTTCCCTTGTGGCACAGCTGGAGGGATGGCGGGCCAGGTTCAAGACCCAAGTGCCATGTGATCAGTTAAACTCCCATTCTCACCCCAGTTCCTACCAACATAACATTTCAAAAACATGCAAATGCAAACAGATAAATAGGTAACATGAATGAGCAGCTTCAGGGATTGGGGTGTGGCAACCAATCAACAAGGGTCAACAAGAGTTCAACCCGATGAGACAAAGGAAGCAAGCTCCTCATTGACTAGCTGCTGAAGCTGTCCTGAAGCAGGAGCCTTTTTCTACTACCAGAGGTTGAAGTATTTTACTCAGAAGTGTGGGAAAATGCTTTCCTTAGATTTCATGTTCTTATAGCTTCATCATCATCTGAATAAAGCACTTTGGCTTCTCTCCTCTTCTGGAAAGCTTCAAAAAGTAATCCTTAGGACGCTAGCAAAGCAGAATCAGTGGGACAGGATGAAGGGAAGCAATTGTGGGGACCCCAGGGGAGCATGAGGTATCTCATTGGATTGGGAGAGGCCTTGAATGGCCTGTTGCCGCACTGGGCCCCACATGCTTTTTCCCACTCTGAGATACCTTATGTGCATTTAATGAACTACGCATTCGATTAACAAATGTATTGGAAAAAGCAGGGAGTGATCATGTTCATTTAATGTGATTCAAACAAAAAAATTCTAGGGTTATGAATGCAATTGGCAGGTGCAATTACATTTGTAACTCAAGGATTTCCTGTATGAGAGTGAGGGAGGATTCTCAGGGAAGTCCTGCCTTAGCACTTTTTGGGGGCAAAACAAATTGTGGCTGTTTACAAGTTACTATTGTGCAGCCCAAGAACAAAATGCTCCATTTTACCGCCTTAAAAAGGTCTGTACAGTGCTACAAAAGTTTCTAACAGCTTCAGAAAGCCACTGGAAACATGATGGCTGTTTCCAGAATCATGCCATGTAGCCATGGGATATAGTCCTCTGGAAAGTCTCAGAGCCCTTCAAAAGATAAATGGTGTTTGGCTTGGTGAAGTGGAAAAGGTCTATGGAGACCTAAACCATGGGAAACAGATCACAGAACATCTCAAGAGGATGGGAAAGGCCTTGGGAGAGCCAGGGCCTCCAAAGGCCTCCCCCACTCCAACTTATGACATGCATGTTTATTTAATGATTCATTGGGGAAAGCTGGGAGGGAAGAGTTGTTAATTGAGCTGCTTCATTGAATGACTGTTGTGACATATGACGGTAATAGGTAAGCTCCAGTCGTATCTCGGGGATTGTAGCCATATGGTCTGTAATAGAGAAATGTCAGTTATTTAACATATGAGCTACCTAAAAATAAAGATGTGATTTCTGTAGTATCAGATTTCCTTCTAGAAATATATAATCTTTTCTCTCATAATACATTTCTTTCTACTCAGATAAGCACATTAATTAAGCACAATCTTAATCCTGACAAAATACTTAATCTCATCATTTTCCTTTTATGTATTTTATCATTTAATGATGCTCTATATGAGAAATATTATGAAGTACATTCTTTAGCAATGTACTTGTTACTGTACCAACTATGAGAAATGAGTCATTATTAATATTAACCTACTCATTTCTCATTTCAGAGTAGAGAGCAAGACGGTAGCATGGAAGCTTGCTGTCTACTCTTGGCACCAACAGAAGACCATCCAGAGAATATGAATATTTTAATATTCCCTTCGGGGTGAGAGAGCGGTTTACAAATATTATTATTATTACTATTACTATTACTATTACTATTATTATTATTATTATTATTATTATTATTATTATTTCTTTCTCCTGAGATGGGTGACATAATAGTTTTCACCTATCCTAAAGTCAATTTACTTTTAAAAAAACCTGTTTTCTCTAAGGAGAGTAGAAGAATTCATGTGATACAGGGAAAGGAAATATTCTTCTAAATAACATGAATGAGTATATAGGAAAAAACACATTCAAACTTTTTTTTAATTGTCTGGGTATTCATAAATGAATGAATGAATCCAAGTCCCTGCTTCAAAAAAGATGTCCTCATCTGAAATATTTGTCTATCTATTTTTCTTGTGAAATAGGATGAGAAAATGTATAACTATTTGCAGGCCCAATATGTAAAGAGAGAAAAATATCAGGACTATTTTTTTTTCAGCATCCAGCCAGGGTATATTTTTTATGTTTAATGTTAGTTGTTTGGATTTCCCCCCCCCCCTCTTTTTTATACATTATTTTGTTGTTGTTTTTACTGTTATTTTATTCCCATTGATTTGATATAATATATTTATATTTATATATATTTATATACATACATACATAAGCCAAATCCACTCAAGTCATCACGAAATCTCCAGAAATGTAAAGCCTACAAACTTGAAATTTGGCACATATGTTTCTCTTGCTAAGGTGCTTGCTAAGGAAGTACTTTTCAGGTGCTTGCTAAGAAAGTATTTTTCAAAATGACTATCAGTTCATTAGTATTTCTTATACAGTATTTATATCAGGGGTGAAATCCTATCAGTTCAGAAGAACCAGTAGCGGACATTGGGCCTGGGTCACCGAACTGGTAGGGACTGCTGGCTGGCCATGCCCACGAACCGGTCTCCTGGTTGCCACTCGCTCGCCATTCTCAGTCTCTGCTTTCCACTGTCACAGCCTGCTTACCCTTGTGAAGGCAGGCAAATGGAAGGCTGCAGGGAAGGGAGTAGACTGCTAGCTCCCTTCCCCGTAGCTAGCCAGCCCCAACACGCTTGCCTGCCTTATGGGACACCGGGAAGGCAGGCAAGCATAGCAGGACAGTGGGGAAGGGAATAGGCTGCTAACTCCCTTCCCTGCAGCTGGCCAGCCCCAATTTGCTTGCAAGCTTTCCACATGGCCTTTTTGCTTGCCTGCCTTTGCAAGCTGGCCAGCAGCAGCAATGGGGGAAGAACTTGCCTGGGCTCTCTGCCATCCCAGAACTGCGCCATGCAAGGGAGTTCTCCTACACATATATACCTGGCAGCAGCGGAGGCAGCACACCCTGAGATGGGAGGCAAAGAAAGAGAAAGAGAAAGAGAAAGAGAGAGAGAGAGAGAGAGAGAGAGAGAGAGAGAGAGAGAGAGAGAGAGAGAAAGGAAAGAGAAAGAGGAGAGAAAGTAAAAGAAAGACAGAAAAAGGCAGGGGAGAGAGAGAGAGAAGAAAAAGAAAGAAAAAGAAAGAAAACAAACAAAAGTGAAACAAAGTAGATTCTCCACATCTTTTCTACATCATGGTGACCAAAACTGAATGCAGTATTCCAAGGGTGGCCTTACCAAGGCATTATAAAGTGGTGTTAACACTTCACGTGATCTTGATTCTATCCCTCTGTTTATGTAGCCTAGAACTGTGTTGGCATTTTTGGCAGCTGCTGCACATTGCTGACTCATATTTAAATGGTTGTCCACTAGGACTCCAAGATCCCTCTCACAGTTACTACTTCTAGGTGTTCGCTAATTCGTTTCTTGATTATCTTTTCCAGAATCTTTCCTGGTATTGAATCAGGCTGATAGGTCAGGCTGATAGTAGTTTCCTGGATCTATCTTTTTTCTTTTTTTGAAGATGGGAACCACATCAGGTCTTTTCCAGTCCTCTGGCAGTTCCCTGGTCTTCCAGGATCTGTGAAAGATATAGTTCAGTGGTTCTGAGATCTCGTCTGCCAGTTCCTTCAGAACTCTTGGGTGTAATCCATCTGATCCTGGTGATTTGAACTCATCTAGGGTAGACAAGTGCTCAGTTACCATTTTCTTCCCAATTTCAATTTGTATTCCTAATCTGAATTTTGTGGTGCTGTTTTTGATAGGTTGAGCTGTTTTTGATAGATTGGGCTGTTTTATCCCTTTGTGTAAAGACAGATGCAAAAAATGAGTTTAATAGTTCTGCTTTCTCCCTGTTGCTTATCACCTTCTTGCAACTTTCTCCCAGCATTTTGGACCAATTGTTTCTTTAATTTTTTATTGTTTTTAACATGTTGGAAGAAGCTTTTTTTGTTATTTTTTACTTTTGTGGCAAGCCTTTCTTCATTGTGAGCCTTAGCTTTGCTCACTTCATCTTTACAGGCTAGGGCTATTTGCTGATATTCTGTCTTAGTTATGTCCCCCCCTTTCCACTTTTTATCTTTATCTTTTTTGTCTTTCAATTTGTCACAAGAATTCTTTATGTTAAGAGTAGACTCTTAGAGTTGGGTAGGCAATATATAATACCATGATGACAAACGGTCATTGTGACTTTAAGACTTTTGGAATGCTGGAATGCAATTAGAGACTGTAATTATCTCCCCAATAAGAGGAAGTAAGGAGAGCATATATTCCTCTCTCTGCCAGATTCTCTCTCTGTTTGAAAATCTATCTACTGATAACTGACTGCTCGTTGTGACTATGTTTGAAGAAGAAAGGATTGTGGATTGCTAACTGTAAGCAGTTTGTTTCTTTGTTAAAGCAGGGGTCCCCAACCTTTTTTGCACCAGGGACCGGTTTCATTTTAAAGAAAATTCTGCGGACCGGCTGAGTGGCTCAGCAGTCATGTGACTGGGTGGGCGTGGCCAACTTGGAAAATGTGAAACTCACTTAACAATGATCTTGGTTAGCAACCAAACTTTTGGCCTCAACTGTGGTCATAAGTTCTTTCTTTCTTTCTTTCTTTCTTTCTTTCTTTCTTTCTCTTTGTCTCTGTCTCTCTTTCTTTCCCTCTCTCTCTCTCTATTTCTTTCTTTCTCTCTTTCTCTCTTTCCCTTTCTCTCTTTCTTTTTCTTTATTTCTCTTTATTTCTTTTTCTTTCTTTCCCTCTTTCTCTCTTTTTCTCATTCTCTCTTTCTGTATCTTTTTCTGTCTTTCTTTCCTTTCTGTCTCTCTTTCTCTGTCTTTCTCTCTCCCACTTTCTTTTTCTTTCTTTCTCTTTTTCTTTCTCTCTGTCTCTCTCCTTCATCCGCCCATCTGTCACTCTGTGTGTGTGTGTGTGTGTGTGTGTGTCTGTCATGCATTCACTCAATCACTCATTCTGTGTCTCTATCTATCTTTCTCTCCCTCCCTCCCTCTCTCTGTCTCTCTATGTGTGTCTGTCGTCGTCCCCCCAGCCTCCTCAGCCCGCCTGCCACGCTTGGTCGCTCCGTGGCTGGGTAGGAGCCGGGCCGCAGGGCTGGAGAGGAGGAGGACGGAGCAGCCCATTGGGCAGAGTGCGCGGGAGAATGCAGGATGATGGTGGGGGCTCTTCCTCCACCCTCGTCGACGGAGGGACTCCTGGGCGCCGCCGGAGCAACCCTCCCTACGGCCGCCAGTTCCCTCCCCCGCCCGCGGAGCCTCCGCAGCCCCTGGAAGAAAACGAGTGGCCGGCATGCCAGCAGGAGAGGCTCCGTGGTGGAGAGGGAATCGGTGGCCGGTAGGGAGGGTTGCTCCGGCGGCGCCCAGGAGTCCCTCCGTCGACGAGGGTGGAGGAAGAGCCGCACTCCAACGGCGCGAACAGCCGTGCCTGCGTTCTCCCGCGCACTCTGTTCAGGGGGCTGCCCCCTCCTCCCTCCTCCTCCTCTCCAGCCCTGCGGCCTGGCTCCTACCCAGCCACGGACCGGCACTGTTTTTCCCCTTGAGGATTCTCATCTATGGAATTTTTCCCAAGCTCTCTCTTAAGTTTTTTGAAATTAGCTCTCTTAAAGTCCAAGACTCTAGTTTGACTTCCGTTTGCATAATGTTGAATTCCAATATTGCATGGTCACTTACCCCCACGGTTCCTGTGGCTTCAACACCTATCATTTCTTCTCTGCTAGTGAGAATTAAGTCCAATATGGATAATCCCTTTGTTCCCTTCTCTACATTTTGGGAAACAAAGTTGTTTGCTAGGTTTGTTAGGAACCTGTTTGATCTTCCCCTTGGTGCAGTTTGTTTCCCAGTTGATGTCAGGGTAGTTACAATCCCCCATTACTATTGTGGTGTGCTTCCTACATATATTGGTTAGCTGACTAGCAAAAAGTTCATCTACTTCCTCTGCTTGGTTGGGTGGCCTGTAGTATAGACTTATGGCAATCCCTTTTTTCCGGCAACAGAGAAGCAGCCATTGAAGCTGCTGAAGGTTGGGACAGCCCCAGAACGGAAGGAAAGCAGGAGAGAGTGTGTGGCGAATTGGTGAGATAAATTTTACTGTTAGAGAAGAGAATACCCAAAAAGATCAAATGTAAATTTAAAATTGAAGACAGAAGAGGTTAAGCGGCAAAACTGAGCCTGAATTAAACTTAGTGTGCTATTTTTCTTTAATCTTTTTACTTGATGGAATTTTTGCAAACACTTATTTTTCAAACTGGACTGGTTTTTATTTCCCTTCTATTTCTCCCCTTTTTTCAATACTTATTGAGTAAGACATTTCTTTTTTCTTTTTTTATTGCTCGATTGTACTTTCTTTTTAAGAATTTTTCTTTTTTTCCTTAAGTTTGGTATATAAAGAGGGAAGCAAAAGTAGAGGAAAAGAAGCAACACTGCCATTAGAGGCTTGGAAACATTGTTTTTCTTTTCTTCCTTTGAGCATTTGATCTATACTTCAAGGTCTTTGAGCTTGTTTATTGAAAATGATAGCGGGATGAGCAGGGATTGTTTATACAGGTACTCCTCTGGGGTACTATCAGTAGCTGGATTGGAGTGAAAAGAAAGTGTGACTTGTAAGAGACAAGATTTCAGTGAACTTGTCTGGAACTTAATAAAAAAGCCGGGTTTTATATAGGTGGCAATTGTTTACTATCTGGAGGAAAAGACCAATATAGATGATGTTGCAGCATGAAAAAGAAAAAGAATTGACATTATAGATGATTATGCAATAATACAAGTAAGAATATAGATTATTGAAAAGAGAATGGAGCATATTGAACAAAGAATAGGAATAATAGATGGAAAAATTGAGAATATTCACCAAACAATGATTACATACAAGGACAGATTTCAAAAAGTTAAAGAAAAAGATGAACAAAGAGATAAGAAAATTGGAGATATTGCCAGTAGATTGAACGTGGTTGAAAAAGACAAGAGTGGAATAATGGAATGGGTGAGCAACAGATCAGAATTCTACCTTAGATTCCAGAATATAGAAGAAAAGCGAGAAAACATGGCAGAAGTAATGATAGAAATTCTGGCAGAAACATTGATGATAATCAAAGGGAAGTTGATGAAAGGAACAGACGTAGGGTTTTGACCCTTTACAAGATATGCAGTGAAAAACAAGTTGCCAAGAGTCCATACAAGACTACTAAGAAAGCAATTAGAACACAAATACCACAAATGGCAAGAGATACAACATTGCCCTACCATTGGATAGATAAAGATGTTGTAATGAAATGCTATAATAAAAATTAATTTAAACTTAGTTAAACTTAGAATATTACGTATAAAATGAAGTAATAATAGTTATAGTCAAATAAATGATTTACAATAATAATGTCTGTCTGTCTGTCTGTCTGTTCCACAACACCCTGTTAGGGCCCCAATTAAGGGAGGAGACATACTGTTTCCTTTTCTGCCTTTCGGCTCATCACCAGAGAACATCTAGACAGAAAGCCATGAGTTCCGTTGTGTGAATTTTTTTTAACATGTGTGTTTAGTTTTATGAGCTGATCAATAAATAAATCAGAGAGACTAGTATAGATCAGGCTGATATGCAATACAGCCCCGGTTCGAATCCCAGTAAGGGTATGGCTAGCTGATGAGAGCTAAAAAGCTTGAAATAGTAATAGTAATAATCTTTATTGTCATTGTAAAAATTACAATGAAATTGGTTAGTATAGTCTCTCTGATGTATTTATTGATCAGCTCATAAAACTAACACACACACACACACACACACGTATGTGTGTGTGTATATATATATATATATATATGTAGGTCTTTGGTTGTTCGGGTTTTCTCCCGCGTAGAATTGGAAGTATCTTCACTATCTTCACTAGTGAAATTACTAGGTTTTCGCGGGTGTTGTATGTAGGTCTTTGGTTGTTCGGGTTTTCTCCCGCGTAGAATTGGAAGTATCTTCACTTTGTTTTCTGAGGTTTTCGCGGGTGTTTGTATGTAGGTCTTTGGTTGTTCGGGTTTTCTTCCGCGTAGAATTGGAAGTATCTTCACTCAGAAAACATATATATTATATTATATTATATTATATTATATTATATTATATTATATTATATTATATTATATTATATTATATTATATTATATTATATTATATTATATTATATTATATATGTATATGTATATGTATATGTATATGTATATGATTGATATTATGAAAGTTTACATAAATTGTAAGTGAGAACTATGGAGAGGATGCACAAAAATTTTGTAATCAAAGATAAACAATTTTACACAGAATACAATTTAATGATGTAAAATTACTGGATGTTTTGGGATGATGTGATGAAATGCCATAATATAATCTTACTTTTAACTTAGAATATCTGACATAAAAGGAAGCAATAATTATAATATTCAGATAAATATTTAATAATGATAATAATTCTATGCATATATATTGGATTGATAATATGAGATTTTATATAAACTAAGTGATGACTGTGGTAAGGAGGCACAGAAGTTTTGTAACCAACCGACACACTGTATGTAACTGGAGGATTATTTTTATGTTTTGTGTTTGTTTATGTTTGTTTGTTTAAAAATAAAATAAATTGGTTTTTTTAAAAAAAACATTCAGATGCTTGGCAACTGACCCATATACAGTATATGACAGTTGCAGTATGCAGGACATGTGACCATCTTTAACCTTCTGACAAGCAAAGTCAATAGTGAAGTCAGAATCACTTAACAACTGGGTGACTAACATTAGCTGCAGTGACTCACCTAATAACTGTGGCAAGGTAATTAAATGGGGCAAAATTCACTTAATAAACTCACTTAGCAACAAAAACTTGCGCTCAATTGTGGTCATAAGTTAAGGATTATTTGTATGTGTAAATATTGACAGAAATATAATGAATATGATTCCTTATGAGGAATAAACAAACCAATATTGAAATCAGTGTATATAACTATGTAAAGGTATCCTGATGATTTTGAAAAGTTGTTATATGAAAGTTGAGTGAATAGGTTTCTCAATAAGAGATGGAGACAAAAATAGATGTTGAATGAACATAGATGAATATAAAATGGATTAAAGAATCAATTTGGTATATGGTTAAAACCTTTAATCCTGATACGCCTGGTACGCCAGTTGTGCCCCTTTCTCGACCGCGACGCCCTCCACACTGTCACTCAAGCACTCGTTACGTCCCGCCTAGACTATTGCAATGCTCTCTACATGGGGCTGCCCTTGAGGTGCATCCGGAGGCTCCAGTTGGTGCAGAATGCGGCTGCGCGGGGGATTCTGGGAGCTTCACGATGCTCCCACGTAACACCTCTCCTGCGCGGGCTGCACTGGCTACCGGTTGCCTTCCGGGTGCGCTTCAAGGTGCATGTCACCATCTTTAAATCGCTCCATGGTTCGGGACCTAGTTATTTGTGGGACCGTCTCCTGCCACATATCTCCCACCGACCGATTCGCTCCCACAGGGAGGGCTTCCTCAGGGTGCCTACCGCCAGTCAATGCCGGCTAGCGGTGCCCAGGGGCAGGGCCTTCTCTGTGGCAGGGCCAGCCCTCTGGAACGACCTACCCCCCGAACTTCGTACTATCACGGACCTTCCCCACTTCCGCTGCTCACTCAAGACGTTCCTTTTCCATCAAGCCGGTCTAGCTTAGAGTTTAGAACTTTATTTATTTTTTATTTATTTATTTATATTTATATCCCGCCCTTCTCCACAGAGGACCCAGGGCGGTGCACAGGAATTTAAAAAACATATAAACAATAAATACGTAATTTAAGAACATATTAAATTAATATGAACTCTGGCACAATACAGCTCTAGCCAATTAGTAAATGGATGTTGGTATTTTAAATGGGAATTTTAACACAGGTTTCTTATTTAATTCATTTTAATTATTGTTATTGTATTTGTTGTTATTTATTTGTGATTTTAATTCCCTGTGCACCGCCCTGAGTCCATCTTGATGGAGATAGGTACGGTATATAAATTGAAATAAATTGAAATTGAAATTTAAGACACAGGTGTCAAATTTGTGACATCACACTGCCATCATGTGACGTTTCACTGTTTTTTCCCTTCACAGAACTGGGGTGGGCATGGCCTGAGTGTGACTCATCCATCTCCTGGCTTGCCAGTTTGACACCCGTTTTAAGGCATCAAGCTGGCAACCAGAGACTAGGAGTTCTGGTTCCACCTTGGGCATAAAGCGAGTTGGATGAATTTATTTTCTCCCAGACTAGGAAGGAGTTAATGACAAACACTTCTGAAAAAGCTTGCCAAGAAAACTGCAGGAATTTGCCCAAGCAGTCTTCACAAAATAGACACAACAGAAGAAAAGAAAAATCTAGCCTGATAGTATGTTGAAGTAGTTTGAAAATCAAACTAAGGTATGTGTATGCACGTGTGTCTGTTTGTGTATGTATGAATATAACTGGGTTAACAGTATTGAGAAAGTTATGGCTAGATTGGCTTGATAAGATGTATGAAAAGAAACAAAAAGTTTAAAGCATAGCTATCCACATTTGGCTTGCCTGGGCAGCACTCACTGAGTGAAGAATTGTCTTGGACCGCATCTAATAAAGTAGTCATTGTATATAAATCACATAATTTAGAAGTTTACAATCTTGTGAAGCCACATTACTAGCTGTTCAGAACCACACGTCCACAGGCTGCAGATTGAATGCCTGATTTAAAGAGTAAAAAGCAATATAAGAAGTAATATATGGACATAGAAACAATGATAGTTTGCAAGGCTAGTAAATTACACATAGGCAAATTAATAGTGGTGGAGTAGACTAGATTTGCTATATAATACTATTATTTTTCTTCCCATCTCATGTCCTTAACTTCTTTGAGTAGCTTTTTCTTACTTCCTCTATGCAATGCAGACAAAAGCATGACAACATATATGTTTGCTTTGTTTTTTTGAATTTACATAACAAATACATTTCATAATAAAATACTGTAAGCACACATGGAGCTATTTACAGCAGGATATGCCTGCTTATGCTAGGCTTCAGTCTAAAGTTTGAGTACTAAAAACATTCTTTTTAATAAAGAGCAAATATACAGCCTGGGTTTTTGTTTTTGTTTTGGAATTCCAAACAGAAATGCAACATTCCAAGATATGATACCTATGCTGCTTCAGTAGGAAAAAATAGAATTCAACCACAGAATATTAAAACAATAAAAATTTTGTATGTTTAAAGATGCATTTTTCACTAGCCATTCTTTGGCAAGTACTTATACATGGCTATTATATTTATAGGTAGTCTTTGATTTATTTTATGGACTTCAACCCCCCCCCCCAAAAAAAAAAACTACTCACAACCAAGCAGTTGTTAAGTTAGTAAGATGGTTGTTATGTGAATCTGGATTCCCCACTGACTTTGTCAGAAGGTCACAAAAGGTGACCCTGGGAAGCTGCAACCATCCTAAATATTTGGTTTATTTAGACCAATTCAAACACTGGTTGCCAGTGATTTTTGATCATGTGACCACGGGGATTCTACAAGGGTGGTAAGTGTGAAAAAAGTTATGTCACTTTTTTCAGTGTCATAACTTTGAACGATCATTAAATGAACTGTTGTAAGTCAAGGACGTCTTATAATTATGCATATAAATTTACCTATCCATAGCAAAAACCTGAATTTGTTCTTCAGAATATTCTCTTGCTAGAAGTATTGAGAAATATTATGAAGAACTTTTTCTTAGAATGTCAATAAGCATTTTCTAAACACCAAGTCTTTCAAGGCTATATGCCACTTTAGTGCCACAATACCAGAACTGAAATATATAATCGTAATTGTAAGCAAATTCTGCCTTGTCATTTAGTAATGGAAAATCCCTTTACATTCTATAAAGAGGAAGTCCATAATTGTCTTACTAAAGGGACTTAAAATAAAGCACTTATCTCATTATCAATCACCATCATTGCCTGAAATTAATCTCACTTCACCATATTTATACAACCTTGAAAAAAGAGAAAGGGGGGGAGAGAAAGGGGCAGTGAAAGTAAGAGTGTAGTAGTAATAGATAATTATAATGAAACACTGTCATTCTCTACAGCATTACATTATAACTATAAGCAGCCTCAATTAGTTCACTAAGAATAACTGTCTTAGGAAACCAGATAGGGAACCACAGTAATCTTGCCTATGCTCTTAGTGAAGCTACACAGATTGTGAACAGCTTTAAGGGGGGGGGGGCACTAAAAACGTTAATATTCAAAAACAAGACACTCAGAAATATTTTTGGGAAAATATATATTTTAGCTGTCATTGCTTTTGTTATGATTTTATTTATATTGAACCTTTACTATTTTTTACAAAGAACTCAAGGTGGCAAACATATTCAACACATCTTTCTCCTCCTATTTTCCCCACAACAATAACCATGTGAGGTGAGGTGAGACTATGTAGACTGGTCTAAGGTCATCCAACCTTAGGCCAGGTTTTCATGGCCAAGACTTGAACTCACAGTCTTTTGCTTTCTAACCTGTTGCCTTAACCACTAAACTAAACTGATTCTTATAATCCAGAATTATCAGACAAGAACATCTAATTAATGATTTTATTTATTCAATAATTTGAATCCCAAATTTAGGCAATACTTTTTTCCAAACATCCTGTTAGGGCCCCAATTAAGGGAGGAGACATACTGTTTCCTTTTCTGCCTTTCAGGTCATCACCAGAGACCATCTAGACAGAAAGCCTTGAGTTCCGTTGTGTGCTTTTTTTAATATGTGTGTTAGTTTTATGAGCTGATTTATTTATTGATCAGCTCATAAAACTAACATACATACATACATACATATATATATATAATAATTATACATATATATATATGATAATTATAAGAATAATTATCACAGCTCCTGTGAAGTGGTCCCTTTAAGGGGAGGAGACTCAACATCATCCCTCTCTGCCCTTCGACTCAACCCAGAGTCATCCAGACAGAGAACCAAATTAGATTACTGTTGTGTGACATTTTTTAGATATGTGTTAGATTTTTTAAGGGCTGAAAATAAAGAGACCAGGATGGATCCATTTCAGGCTTATTAGCCTTCTTCAGCTGGCCATACTCCTTCTACTGGGATTTGAACCAGGGCTTTCCAGCATTTGAGGCAAGCTCTCTATGCCTTGAGCTATCTGGTATCCCTGATATATCAGCCAATTTACAGGACTCTTAAATGAAGAATAATTATCACAGCTCCTGTGAAGAGGTCCCTTTAAGGGATGACGTTGAGTCTCCTCAAGGGATGACCTCAACGTCGTCCCTTTAAGGGATGACGTTGAGTATAGAATAGAATAGAATATTTATTTCTATAACCGCGTCCTCTCCCCGAGGGGACTCGGAGCGGTGCACAGGGAGAAATTAAAACAACATAAAATATATACATACATAAATACAATAAAAACAAATTAAATCTAACTATCCCTGCACTAAAATTCCCATTTTAAAATTAACATTTCCTAACCCCTGAGGTAGAGACTAACCTAGGCCGGCCAAGCAGAAAAAGTGAGTTTTTAATTTCTTACGGAAGGAGCGGAGGTCCGTAGTTGTTCTAATGTCGGGGGGAAGGTCGTTCCAGAGGGCTGGGCCCGCCACAGAGAAGGCCCTTCCCCTGGGCGTCGCTCGCTGACAAAGTCTAGTGGACAGCACCCGGAGAAGTCCCTCTCTGTGGGAGCGAATCGGCCGGGAGGATGTATGGGGCAGAATCCGATCCCGCAGATAGCTAGGTCCCGAGCCATGGAGCGCTTTAAAGATGAGAACTAGCACCTTGAAGTGCACCCGAAAGACGACAGGTAGCCAGTGCAGCTCGCGCAAGAGCGGTGTTACATGGGTATACCTTGTGGTACCCATTATTGCTCACGCGGCCGCATTCTGGACCAGCTGAAGTCTTCGGGTGCAACTCAAGGGGAGCCCCATGTAGAGAGAGTTACAATAGTCCAGTCGGGATGTCACAAGAGCATGAGTGACTGTGCGAAGGGCGTCCTGATCCAATAGGGGGCGCAACTGGCGAACCAGGCGGACCTGGTAAAAAGCCCTCCTGGCCACGGCTGTCACTTGGTCTTCCATGGACAGCCGGGCATCCAGGAGGACACCCAAGTTGCACGCCCCATCCACTGGGGCAAGATGTTCGCCCCCAATGGCCAGCGATGGAATTAGCTGGTTGAATCGGGCAGCCGGAAACCACAGCCACTCGGTCTTGGTCGGGTTGAGCTTGAGTCCGTTTCTTCCCATCCAGATCCGTACGGCTTCCAGGCACTGGCACATCATCGCTACGGCATCATTGGGGTGGTTTGGGGTAGATATATACAGCTGAGTATCATCAGCGTAGAGATGGTACTCTACCCCAAAACCACGGATGATCTCACCCAGCGGCTTCATATATGTGTTAAACAGGAGAGGCGAGAGGACCAACCCCTGAGGCACCCCACGTGAGGGGTCTCGGGGTCGACCTCTGCTCTCCTGTCAACACAAATTGCGATCGGCCAGAGAGGTAGGAGGAGAACCACCGTAAGACGGCCCCTCCCACTCCCAACCCCCCCAGCCGATGCAATAGGATACCATGGTCGATGGTATCAAAAGCCGCCGAGAGGTCTAATAGGACCAGGATGGAGGAACAACCCCCATCTCTGGCCCTCCAGAGATCATCGACTAACGCGACCAATGCCGTCTCGGTGCTATGCCCGGGCCGAAAGCCGGACTGGCGCGGGTCTAGATAATCAACTTCCTCCAGGTGACGGGGAAACTGTTGTGCCACCACACTCTCAACAACCTTCACCAGAAAGGGAAGGTTGGAGACTGGACGATAGTTGGTTAATAGAGCTGGATCCAAAGAGGGCTTCTTAAGGAGGGGCCTCACCATAGCCTCTTTTAGGGAAGCAGGCAAGGAACCCTCACTTAAGGATGCGTTGACAACCTCTTGGAGCCAGCCTCGTGTCACCTCCCAGGATGCCAGTACAAGCCAGGAGGGACACGGGTCCAATAAACATGTGGTGGCTCGCAGTCGCCCACGTAACCTGTCCATATCCTCGGAAGTAACGGAGTCAAACTCCTCCCAAACAAGATCTGTCTCGTGGCATCCCACTGGGCCATCAATGGGGGCTAACTCGTTCTGTATCTGAGCGATTTTCTCCTGCAGAAAAGTCACAAATTCCTCTGCTCTACCCTGTAGCGGGGCTTCCCGCACCCTCTGTTGAAGGAGGGAGCGGGTCACTCTAAACAGGGTGGCAGGGCGGTTTTCTGCGGATGCTATGAGGGTGGCACAATGATGACGTTTGGCCACTCTCAGCGCCACAATGTAAGTCCGCAAATGGGCTCTTACCTGTGTCCGGTCAGATTCAGAACGGGTAGACCTCCATCTTCTCTCTAGGCATCTCTTGTGGCGTTTCATCACCCCTAGCTCCTCGGTAAACCAAGGAGCCAGGGTGGCTCGCCGCCGCAAGAGAGGCCGCAAGGGCGCGACTCGATCCAAGGCTCCCGTGGTCGCAGTATTCCATGCGGCCACGAGGTCCTCCATTGGGGCGCGGGTCAGGGGTACAGGAAGTGGCCCAAGCGCCGTCTGGAACCCATCAGGGTCCATCAGGCGCCTGGGGCGGAACCAAATTGGTGACTCAGGTTCCGCCTCCCCGCGGTGAGTCTATATATATATATATATATTTGCTTTCGTAGATTTTCACGGGTATAGGTATGCTGGTATTGTTGTCTTCAGGTGTTTTCCCGTGTAAGTATGAAATTGTTTTTGCAACGTTTCGGCAAGATCTCACTTGCCATCTTCAGGCTTCGGTCCGAAGCCTGAAGATGGCAAGACCGAAGCCTGAAGATGGCAAGTGAGATCTTGCCGAAATGTTGCAAAAACAATTTCATACTTACACGGGAAAATACCCGAAGACAACAATACCAGCATATATACATACATACATACATATATATGTAACTATGTGTAACTAACACACATATTAAAAAAAATCACACAACGGAATTCTTGGCTTTCTGTCTAGATGGTCTCTGGTGATGAGCCGAAAGGCAGAAAAGGAAACATACATACATACATACATACATACATACATACATACATACATACATACACACACATACTTTGTCAGAAATAAATCAATGGAAATTTCTCATGAAATGTATTATTTCAGTTTAATCTTTAGTTTTATGTGGCATATCAATTGTTACCTTCCTTATATTTCAAATATTTTACAGATCATTTTACAGTTCCCCAAAATCCAGGGTTAACTGACCAATTAAAGTAGAATCAAAGTAGAAAAGGAAAAACTGTTTTCCCTATCGCACAACACTAAAACTAGGGGGCACTCCATGAAACTTTTGATAGCTAGACCTCAAACAAATAAGAGGAAGTACTTTTTCACCCAGAGGATCACTGGCCTATGGAACTCCCTGCCAGAAGAAGTGGTGAAAGCTCTCAGCCTCGACACCTCTAAGAAAGGATTAGATGAGTTCATGGAGAACAAGGGTATCAATGGCTATCATTATGGATGCCTAAGGACACCCTCCGGGATGGAGAGATAGGCAGGATATTTCTCAATGCCATTTGCAGGGAATCATAAGCAGGTGAAGACATCTGCTTGGGAATACCCTGAAGCAAATGGTGAGCCACTGTGTGAGACAGAATGCTGGACTGGATGGGCTGTGGCCTGTTCCAGCAAGGCTGTTCTTATGTTCCTATTAAAATATACTAATTTTGTTTTAAATTCTTGTTAAAAGTCTATCAAATATATCAGCTAGAAAAAACATCAGCTCTGATTTATAAATTTAAGTTTTACTTCAGAAAACATGTTTCAGAAATCTAATATTTTATGTATTCAGAGCATTCAACATTCTTGTTTTTTGAATTTAAAACCTACTGTCAAATAAAGTACTTTTTTATTTGATATTGAGATGATTTCACATTTTCAAAATTCTGTACATTGGGGAACATTTTTCTGTCTTTTGTAGTTTAGATAGCTATGTATAGTAAACAAGAAACTGCAGTGAAAAAACCTACACGGAAAGTCAAAGCCTGTCTAAACAGACCTTGGCATCTGATTTGAACAATTCCTGTTCACTGTTTCAAAATTGTATTTTATACATAGGGTAAACAATTCTTCTTAAAATAAATTAATACAAATGAGTTTCTGTTACCTGTCTTCCATAGTGCTTCAACAAAACATTTCTATAAATCGTAGTAACTGATTTTGCAACGTCTTAAAGTAAAAGAGTCAATAAAACAATTCTAAAAATTATAGGCAATTAAGAGCAAGAAAAATAATTCTTAACATGAACAACATATCACTTGCTCCCAGGATTTTTTAAATAATCTTTATCTCTGCAAACATAAAAGAATGAAATTATATTTTTTCTTATGAATTATATTTTTGCAATGCTTTATTCATCTTTAGCCATTTTTAACTATATTTTACAATAAAAAGGAACAGTCCTTTTGTTCCAAAAGGTATATTGATCTTTTCTGGTATTGTAGATATAAAAAAGGAGAAAATTCCAAATTAAATTATCTTTTTATCATACTAAGTGTACATACAGTAGAATCATTTGTAGAATATATTTGTATTATATTATTGTAATATAATAAGGCAATAGTATTTATTTCTTAATATCTTAATCAGTGGCCCTTAAGAGGATTAACATTCCTTAGCTTCTAAAAATAGACTTAAATATTTGAACATGTACATTATATTACCCTATAAGAATATCCGTAAGATTTTTAAAAGCATTGATTGAAAACTAATGCCTCCAATGTCATTGCTGCCAACAGACAGCAGTAGTGACATAGTACAAGCTTGTATGGGTTGTTTAGCATCTGTTCTTTCACTTCAGTTGATAGAAAGTTGCTGTGTGAAAAGGTTGAATTGCTATGAATTGGAAGCCTGCAATAAATACTCATCACTGCATTTTATGCAATGCATCATGTCTGAATTTTTTTCCATTGAAGGAGTCTGTCCAACTGATATTCAGTGCTAAATGCAGGCTGTTTATATAATGGCTCTGTTGATGCAAGTACTGTGCATGAGTGGGCCAAAAATGTACAGATGGTGAACCAGAAAGCACTGATTTGTGTGATCAAGCATGTAGTGTATAATCTATCACAGCAATCAACAAGAAACATTAAACTGGTAAAGGACAATCAGTCGATCAATCAAAGGGGAACTGTTGTTAAGCTCAGCATTTCATAGGAAAGTATAGGCTATATTATTGGAAGAGTTTCCAAGATAGATTTACTGCATGTGACAGCAGAGATGAAAGCTTTAAGAAATGAAATTTGTCAGTAATCATACTACAGAAATAAAAATGTAGAATTTCTTGATAACATTGTAACAACCAAAAATGATGGGTCCATCATCATGGACCCATCATTAATGCCTCAAAAACGAAGTGTCAGTTTATCAAATATGATTACAAATCTACAACTGCAGGAAAAAATAATCAAATCCCAGGGTCTAGTTTAAAAAAAACCTGTAAAGTTTGGGGGGATATACATTATTCACATGGACTTCCTTTAATATGACAACAACTCAGTGTTACATTGCCAAATTAAAGAATATAAACACTTTGTTTATATGTGAAAGCACAAGAAAGAAATTTTGCTACAACAGTGCTACGCCTCATACCTCAGGACTCAATCAACAGACACTTAACAAAATTGATTAGCTTGGTCTTACCTGTTCCTACATATTGTTCAGACCTACTACTATGTAACTTCCAATCTTGTACAAAATTGAAGGAATACTTTGTAAACAAAAGAAGTAGTAACTGAAAAATCAAATAAAAAGGAAGAGTCAGTTTATTCTTAACAATTAAGTCACCAGTTTACAGATCAGGTGACTGTGCTTTTGAGTCCTGGCAGAGACACAAAAGGCAGCTGGGCGATTTAGTGCTAATCACTCTTTCAGCCCAATTCACCTCACAGCATTGTTGTCGAGGAAAAATACAAAAGTATGAAAAAATATTAGGTATGTTCGCTACCTTGAATTATTTATGAAAGTAATAAAGGTGAGGTTAAAAAAAACTTTTAAAAAAAAATTAAATGTGAAAAAAACCATCAATACCAAACTCTTTGTGGAAGGCTTTAAAATATTTGCCCATTATTTGCACAAGTGTGCGGACAATAGTTTGTAAAAGACATTCAATTTCCTTGGATATTGATATTTGCATCCTTCCAATCTCAGGCATCTTTCCTCCCCTATGCTAAAAGTTCATCTTTTGCAAAATTTACAAATATTCACCCCCAAAACATTCATTGATTAAAGGCTTCATGTTATTCCAGCTCTTTTCTGGTTGAATCTTTTTTATAATTTGAGAAACCATTCATTGTTATAGGTCAGTGACGGCTAACCTTTTCGGCACCAAGGGCCCAAGCATACAAATTGTGCATGTGCACTGTAAACCAAAAAAGCATGATTTCCTGTTTCAGGCATGTGCATGCGCACCGGCCACCTGCTCTCCAATGTGCATGCGCCACCTCTGCCTGGCCTTTCAGGGGTCTTCACACCTCCCTGCCAGTCACCCTGTCCCATCAGGACGGCAGGAAATCCCACCAACGACTTGGTTCCTCAGCCCCAAACAGGGAGAGAAAGTTGGACTGCCTCTCTCTGCTGGAAAGCTGGAGTCCCTTCCCAGCCTCAGAGGTAAGGGGCATCGGCATTCATGGGGCTTGGGTTGTGGGGCCAGCATGTGGGAGAGATTTGTCCCCATTTTGGTCGGGATGAAGCACCATCCACCCAGCCCACTATCGAGAAGAAGCCAGCGCAGCCCATTCCTTCCCAGCCTCTTACCCCTCAGTGGCATCTCTATTTTGCGCTCTCCTCCAGCCCTCTTGGGGCAGCTCGCCTCACCGACGGTGGCTCTTCCTGCTTCAGCATCCCGGCCAGAACAGCAGAGCAATAACCACCACCACTGCTTGCAACAGCAGGTGTAGTGGGTGGGGTGGGTAGGTGGGCGCCCAGCGAGCAAAATCCTGCCCCCGAGCTGGCAAGGTAGCCAGCAATGGACACATGGCAGTGCCGTGGGCTGGAGCTATGCAAGAAGCCCGCTCAGGTGGGGAGGGGGGGAAGCCTGCCCGTCCATCCTGGCTGGCAGCTCTGCTCCCCTTGCTCTTGCTCCTCTTGCTCTTGCTCCACTTGTGGGTTCCGGCGTGTGCACATGTACTAGCCAGCTGGTCTTTGCGCATGCCTGTGTGCTGGAAACCAGAAGATTATCTTCCTGGCACACACATGTGCACCAGTGGCTACTCTTTTGGTTTCTGGCACTCCCGCGCAAGTGAACACCAGCTGGCCAGTATGCTGGAACCCGGAAGAGCAAAAGGCAAAGGCTCCGTGTGCCAGGAATGATGGCTCTGCATTCCACTTCCAGCACATGTGCCATAGATTTGTCATTATGGTTATAGGTCCATTCATAACTGGTCTTTTCTTCGCTGCATTCTTTGGTAATTTTAAAAAAAAATCTAATTTGCATATAGAAATCATATTCCTTGTACACATTAGAATAACTGATGAAATGCTTTTTGTACTGTCATATTATTCATTAGTATAGTAACTTTGAAATTCTTGAAGTTTCAATTTTTTTTTGTAGTTTATATGTCAACCATTTCCCTGGTTTATTCACAAATTCAAATATAGTTTGCTTTACTCAGTTCATTTTTATCTTCATTCCAGTTTTATCTTGCCTCAATAGATCTGTAATTGTTCTTTTTATCTCATTCAAAATAAACCTGTGTTTTCTTTTGGCAATTCATTTTAACTAATGTATTACACTGTGTAAAATATCACAATGGTTCTATTTGCCAAACAGTTCTTAAATTGGTGCCCAGATTTAGATTTTTTTTAAAAACTAACACACTTTCTTTTTATATCACTATTCTTTTTTCTGTAATATTACTATTTCAATAATACTTTTCATTTAGTCTCCATTAAAAAGTAGTAGCTTTCCTTTTCTAAACCAAACTCATCGGGTTATGGTCAAAAATAGTCTGATAAGATCTTTGCTTTAGAAATCTTAATAGAATAAAAAGAGCTAATTTTAAGGATTTTTCTGCTTTATCTGCTTCAACTAAAGTTATGGAGCTGGAGACTTTTCATTCAATCTTGATAGATGGTGCACAAAATAAACAGCTAATGAAGAAGTAGAACAGGGGATAGGCAATCCGATACTCTCCAGGAAATTTAAATCTGATCCCCTATTAGGCTGACCAAATGGAGTTGTATTGTAGATACTTAATCCTAAATTATGATAGTTAGAGGAGAACCAGAGACACTCAAGGTCTGAAAGTTCTTAGACTTCAAGCTCACAACATAATAGAGGACTTTCTTTTCAATCTAATTTACTTCACAGAATTATCCTCATAAAAGGATGAAAGAAGAAAAGAGTAAACCATTTCCTGAGCAACTTAAGTGAAATAAAGATTATTGGTTCTCCTAAAGACAGAAGAATCATAAATCTTATCTTACTTCCTCATTAACATTCTGAGAAATAACCAGCAATGCATAAGTTAATTCAGTTCATCCCTTCTCCTAGTTCTCTGCCTTGTATTTCACTTGCACAGTGCCATTTCTCAGAAACTGAGAAATATAAACTGAAATTTTAAAGGCATTTAACAGTTAAATCACCAAATGTATCCATTTGTGACTTTTCTGCAGGAGAAAATCGCTCAGATACAGAACGAGTTACCCCCCATTCATGGCCCAGTGGGATGCCACGAGAGAGATCTTGTTTGGGAGGAATTGGACTCCGTCACTTCCGAGGATATGGACAGGTTACGTGGGCGACTGCGAGCCACCACATGTTTATTGGACCCGTGTCCCTCCTGGCTTGTACTGGTATCCTGGGAGGTGACACGAGGCTGGTTCCAGGAGGTGGCCAACGCTTCCTTGAGTGAGGGTGCCTTGCCTGCTCCCCTAAAAGAAGCGATGGTGAGGCCCCTCCTTAAGAAGCCCTCCTTGGATCCAGCTACTTTGAACAACTATCGTCCCGTCTCCAACCTTCCCTTTTTGGCGAAGGTTGTCGAGAGTGTGGTGGCACAGCAGTTTCCCCGTCACCTGGAGGAAGTAGACTATCTAGATCCGCGCCAGTCCGGCTTCCGGCCCGGGCATAGCACCGAGACGGTATTGGTCGCGTTGGTTGATGATCTCTGGAGGGCCAGAGATGGGGGTTGTTCCTCCATCCTGGTCCTATTAGACCTCTCGGCGGCTTTCGATACCATCGACCATGGTATCCTATTGCATCGGCTGGGGGGGTTGGGGGTGGGAGGCACCGTTTTACGGTGGTTCTCCTCCTACCTCTCTGGCCGATCGCAATTTGTGTTGACAGGGGGGCAGAGGTCGACCGCGAGACCCCTCACATGTGGGGTGCCTCAGGGGTCGGTCCTCTCGCCCCTCCTGTTCAACACATACATGAAGCCGCTGGGTGAGATCATCCGTGGTTTTGGGGTAGAATACCATCTGTACGCTGACGACATCCAGCTGTACATTTCTACCCCAAACCACCCCAACGATGCCGTAGCGGTGATGTGCCAGTGCCTGGAAGCTGTACGGATCTGGATGGGAAGTAACGGACTCAAGCTCAACCCGACCAAGACCGAGTGGCTGTGGTTTCCGGCTGCCCGATTCAATCAGCTTACTCCATCGCTGGCCATAGGGGGCGAACATCTTGCCCCTGTGGATGGGGCGCGCAATTTGGGTGTCCTCCTGGATGCCCGGCTGTCCATGGAAGATCAAGTGACAGCCGTGGCCAGGAGGGCGTTTTACCAGGTTCGCCTGGTTCGCCAATTGCGCCCCCTATTGGATCAGGACGCCCTTCGCACAGTCACTCATGCTCTCGTGACATCCCGACTGGACTATTGTAACTCTCTCTACATGGGGCTGCCCCTGAGGTGCACCCGGAGGCTTCAGCTAGTCCAGAATGCAGCCGCGCGAGCAATTATGGGGACCGCAAGGTCTACCCATGTAACACCGCTCTTGCGCGAGCTGCACTGGCTGCCTGTCGTCTTCCGGGTGCGCTTCAAGGTGCTAATCATCATCTTTAAAGCGCTCCATGGCTCGGGACCTAGCTATCTGCAGGATCGGATCCTGCCTCATACATCCTCACGGCCGATTCGCTCCCACAGAGAGGGGCTTCTCCGGGTGCCGTCCACTAGACTGTGTCAGCGGGCGTCACCCAGGGGAAGGGCGCTCTCTGTGGCGGGCCCGGCCCTCTGGAACGACCTTCCCCCCGACATCAGGACAACTACGGACCTCCGCTCCTTCCGTCTTAAATTAAAAACTTACTTTTTCCGTCTGGCCGGCCTGGGATAGCCTCCTTGCCTTGGGATTTTATAGAATAGGTTTTAGTTTAATTGGGATTTTAGCACAGGATTTATTTAATTGGTTCTTAAATTTTGTTGGTATATTTATTGTTATTTGTTATTTATTGCTTTTATGCTACCTGTGCACCGCCCCGAGTCCCCATGGGGAGAGGGGGCGGTCTAGAAATAATAAATTTCATTTCATTTCATTTCAATTTCATTTCATTTCATTCATTTCTTTTTGGGACACTGAAAAGATCCACTATGTTTAGGAAAGAAAAAATACTAAGAGAAAACAATAAAGCTTTTTCAATAACGATTCTTAGATGGGAGTAGGGGAGAATTTGCCTTTATCATATTCTCAATGAGTCTAAAAGAACCATTTTAAGAATAAATTGTTTTAGAGATAAAGCAGCTGAGTTGCAGTGGCACAGTGGTTATAGTGCAGTACTGCAGGGTACTTCTGCTGCTTGCCAGCTGCCAGCAGTTTGGCAGATCAAATCTCACCAGGCTCAAGGTTGACTCAACCTTCTATCCTTCCAAGGTGGGTAAAATGAGGAGCCAGATTGTTGGGGCCAATATGCTGACACTGTAAACCGCTTAGAGAGGGCTGTAAAGCACTAAGGGGGGGAGCGCAGGAGGGGCGTGCGCTGGCATGCTGCACCCATAATTCAATGCGCGCACACCCCAGTGCGCATGCACACATGACAGGCACCTCCCCCCATTTTTACATGCTTTTTTTGCCCTCCCCAGGCTCCAGAGTATAAAGCCTCTGGAGCCTGGGGAGGGCGAAAACAGCTCCCCCCCCAAGAGGCCCTCCAGAGGCTTCAGGAGCTTCCCTGAAGGCTCTGGAGGACTAAAAATGACACTACGAGAAAACTGGAAGTGACCAGGTAGGGTGAAAAATGGCTTTAAAAATGGCTGAATCAGTTGGCCAGCGCGTGGATGCACGCTGACCAACTGACAGGGCAACGCCTCGCATGTGCTGCCAAATGGCTCCGCGTGCCACCTGTGGCACACATGCCATAGGTTCACCATCCCTGCTATATGCATTTCCAAAAACATTGTTTATTATAATATGAACTCATGCAAATATATTACTAGCATTATGTAGCAGACTATTCTGACCAACATGGGTACCAATATTACTGGAAAACAATTTTGTTTTTGTTAACAAATTGAGAAAAAATATAAAGGCTTTTTGTTCGTCAACAGATCTGTAAATATTTAAGAAAATAATGTTCGCAATACAAACAAAAGATATAGTTTTAAACCTATAGAGAAATTGAAACTGAAAAAAACTTTATAAAAAATTAAGTACAAAAAAAAGTACAGACAAAGTACTATCTGTAATATTACAAACATTTAAGTTACTACAACTTCCCCACTCTAAAACACATGAAAAAACCAGATTCATTACCTTATACTGCTTCCTATAAAAAAGCATAGTGGTTTACAAAGATAAAATACAAAATAGTAACAATGCATTTAAACCATATTTTAAAAGAAAGGAATCGGGGAACAGGAAGAAAAGCAGTAAATAAAACCCCATTATTCCAAACTCATACAGAATTTCAGGGGAGAGAGAATTCCAGAATGTTAGCCTATAAAGTATAAACAATTACAAGATGACATTTTGTAAGTCTATCCCCTGCAATAGGATCTATCCAGATGAACTCAGACATAAACTATATAACAGTCCATTGGTCCTGAGCAGTTTAAGGCTTATACACTATAAGTAAAACCTTGGTTATGGACTTGGGTCAAGTATCTACATCCTTGCAGCTACAGCAACATCCTAAAAAAACAGAGCTTGAATATGTAGTCCTACAATACTTTCCATTTATTTTTGTCTTCTGCACTGAAGACTTTGATGCAATCAGGATGTACCAAATGGTACACAACCACGATACCCAGAGGTTACAAATGGGACATGGAGAATTGCAACACAGGTGAGGCCTACCACAGAAAATTAACACAGAAACTAGGTTTTTGGAAGCAAGAACTATCTTTACTATAAGACCTAGAGGGCCCATTAGAAATACTATCTAGTCTAAGTCAGGATTTTATACATGCAACCAAAATTAACAATAATCAGGTTTTAAAACTAGCTGAAAAGAGATGAAATACTCATCTTACAACTTGGACTATTTTTGCCAAAACTTAAATTCAGTTACAAAAGCAAAATAAATTGTAGCAAAGCCTTTGGACAAAATGAAATTTAAGAATAGAGCAACAGGAGACAAGATAGCAAGAAAAATGTATTTCTCAGTGAAAAAGATAAACGTTTTTAAAAATACATTATATACAGGAAAGTAACAGCACCATGTATTATTTACATAAATATGGATTTATACCTTATTTTAATATCAATGTTTATCATATAATTTGGGGAAATTATGTAGAATCAAGCGATAGGCAGAGCCATTTTAAAAATATGTACCCATTACATTTGTTAAACCTGTTCATTTTATCAATAGATTTCTGCATTAGCCACCATATATATTGAAAATAATATTACATACCACATGAAATATATATTACTGATTTAAATTTGGAAAAATTGTTTTACATTAAATATGTATTTCTGTTCTGTAGCTATGCATGTATATTAAGTGTATTAATCCTGAATATAGATATCTATAAACAGCCCATTAAGGAGGAAAACCAAGTTTTCAGAAATTTTGCATAGATATTTATATACCATGTATATATATGATTATGAAATTCCAAGATATGGCTCAAGTAAATTTCATATAGCTTTAATGCTGATAGCATTTACATGGAAGTAAGCTCCACTGAACCTAGTTGGGCTAGCTTCCAAGTAAACATATATAGGATTTGGCCCTAAATAACAACACTCCAGTCCAAAATAAAAATGAGCCAATGCACCTAAAATAGCACTGAAACTCAGACCACATGAAGTAATGACAACAACTATACAGATAATTCAAAAATAACCTTTATATTATATGCAGAAATTGTCAAGCAGTTATGTCCTAAAAATGTTAAAGGAAATATGCAGTTTTGCATTTACCGCTAGATAAGTGAGTAATTTAATGTCAACAATTACACAGAGAAGGCAAAGTTCATTTTTGTATACCACAGTGTGGATCCTTAGCTTATTTCCAAATAAGTTATAGTTTGGGTTAAAACAATGTTTCAAATAAAAATGAATATTTTAAAAATAAATTTAATAAGCTATGCAACATAGCACAAAGTACAAAATCCCCATTTAAAGATATCTGGAATATTCGAATCTGGACTTAGGTCAAAAGACTTCTGGCATTCTTAACTAAGATCAAATTATACATACACAAACATAACTACTGTGTATGTGTAGAAAAGCATACTGCATTATGTGTAGAAACAGCATTGTAGAAACACTTTACTATAGATTGTCACAAACACTGTTGTGGGTTATTTAACTGTCTGCAAAGCCACTCTCTAAAGAAAGGTTGGATGCAAAATTTTGACAAATGCATTATGGTAATGCTTGTCCTTGAGTTTTTCCCTTGAATATCAAACGAGATTTTGAAATAGAATTTAAGACTGTCCAAAATATTTACTCCTAGAGAACTAGATAAATAACACTGATTGCAGTGCTAATATATATGTCACTCCATACAGAATCCTATTTTATGTAATTTTTGGTGCAGCTCATTTCTACACCAAACAGCCAGGATGGAATATATGCAAATAGACTGTTTTAGCTGGGATTTTTTTTGTATACTTTCTCTATGATTAAACAAAGCACATAGAAACATTTTATTTTTGCTCTATATTGATACTCCTATTGACTCATCTGTAACACTGTCAATATCCTGAATGATATGCTGTCACCTTCAAGAAAGCATTCTATATTTTTCTCTTCCCTTCATCATTAATCTCTAATGCTCATGACTTGCTATAACTCAGTCAGCCAAAGGAAAAACTGTTCTGCACAGGTGCATCTAATAGCCCCTATGATCAGCAAAAAACGGTCTAATCTATAATCTTTGTAAGGTGAATAGATTTCATACTTTACAGGGGTGGAATGCCCTCCCATCCATTCCGAGAAAACAATTTATTTACCAAGAACCTTTTACAGATAGACTTTATATAAATTAAGAAACATGCAACATATTAACAAAACTTGTTATTGAATTTTGACATATTTCCTGGCCTGCACAGCTGCAATTACTACCAATCAGCAGTCAGACTGCTTATAACGCTAAGACTAGTAATCAGGATAACCTCACTTGCACAGGGTCACTTGCACAGGTCATTCTGTATCCCCAGCAACATTTACCTTCAGTTCCATAAGCTAATTTGTCAAGAACCTTTTACAGAGATAATGTTTCTTAATTTATATAAACAAAACTTGTTATTGGGACTGTGACGTCTTTCCTGGCCTGTACAGCTACGGCTTCTGCCTATCAGTAATCAGACTGCTTATGACGCTGAGTGATCAGGACAGCTTGACTTGTACAGGGTCATTTTGTATCCCCAACAAGTTATCTTCTCCGAGTTAATAAAAACTAAAAATATATTGTCTTACCTTGATAATGCTGGCTTTCTTGGGAATACCAGATTTGCCTTCTGGGTGCAGATTGGAACATCCTCTCTCTACAGCAGGACTGCCTGGTTGAGGAGAGTCTGTGTGTTCTCTGTTTCCTACTAGAGCACAATCCCCATTGGAGACCCCATTGCGAGCACTGTCCAAGTGGATTCTTGCAATACCACTGCCCCCTCCTCCTCCTTCCCCATCACCTGCTTTAAAAACCACCTTTCCATGTGCCAAATTTGGGGAGGAGGTTGCTCTCCCCCCACTAGTGTCTCCCCCTCTGCTGCCAAATTCCGCCATCTGATTCTAAAGAAGCAATACAGTATAGTGATTTTCCTGCTTTCCTTTTCTTCTCCACCTCCTGCAGCAGCTCAGTGATGATGATTGCGCTTCTCTCCGCTTTTTTTCTCCCTGACACAAAAGATCTGAAGCGATGAGCAGCCAAACATTCCCCTCTCCTTTTGTAGTTTAAATTGCAAAGCGCTGGAGACACCTCTGAGATCTACACACACCTGGGGAAAGCAAGAAAAAGGAGAATATGGAAGATCAATCTGCTCTTAAATGAAGTTCCCAGAAATATTAATAACTTAGAATATTACGCACCACATGCACGAAAGATGAAGGAGGAAGCGATGAAATTCAACAATCAAACGCTTTAGCAACACACAAAGGTTAAGGCTACAAGCTCTTCCCGCTACAACAAAGACGATTTCTCCAAAGAAAGGGAAATGTAGAAGAACAATCGCAATCCTTTCCCCCAAAAAATCTAGAGGCACCCGTGTGCGATGTACGAGGCGCAGCAGTCCTGCCAAAGGTAAACGCTGCTACTAGCAGTTCGCGTTTGCAAGTTCAAAGCAAAGAGAATTAGTATTTTTTGCACCACCTGCAGTGGAATAGCCAAAGGAATATAGTTAAGATTGAAAACGGTATGCATCGGCGTTTCCCTCCCAACCATCAACAAGCATACCGCACGGCTACCATTCTCTGATTTTCAGTTCCCCCATCTCTGTCCGGATACACTGTGAGCAAAGGGCCAAGCCCTGCCCCTTTATACCCGCTAACAATCCACACCCGCCGCATGTTAGCCTTGAAATGCAATTCCCGCCCTACTCATTATCTAGTTGTCCGAGGAGCAAAGGGCGCGCGGGAACAATGTACACACCTCCATCTAGAAAGAGAGCTGCGTCGACTGCTCCGAAGGAGCGGACGAATCCACCTCTGAAATTCAACATGGACAAATATCTCTTCCGACAGCAGTAATTGAGCCTGCAAGCCCGGGCACAGAGCCTTCTTCCGGCAACAGGGCGCCCACGTGCACAATTTGCCTGCCTTACTCTGAGCTTGCACTTCCCCACGTCCTCCGCTTTCGGCCCACTGCTCCGGGCAACTCTTCTGTGCCTGTATGATGTCCTCAAATCCCGCCCACGCAACACCCCCCCCCCCCCAAGCACCGTCCAATGCTATCCTTTATGCTACTTCTCACTTTTACTGCCGCCCAATTCTTTCTCACCCGCCCAAAATAACACACCTCCACAAGGTGAGGGAAGTCACTACTGTTGGCTTCGCTGCTCTTCCTCTGGCCTCAATAACAGCAGCAGCAACCGCGGCTTCCTCTCCCTTTCCGCCTCTGCCTGAAGCCGGATACGCGCAGTGATAGATTCACTGAGCCGCCGACAAGCTAGGAAACTAGCGGGTGGAAAGCGAGACACCCTTAGGCAAGGCAAGCGGGGGTCCACCCACGCATTAGCAGCAGCAGCAGCCTCGGCTTCTGGCTCTTGCACCGCGGCGGCCCTAACCCAGTTGTCAATCATTCGAAGGAGCACTACTAAGATTGGGCAATCACCCAGGACCCCTTTCGGCAGGCCAAACATACTACGGTGGGGTGGACGGAGGGAGAAGCCCAAGTCCCGGACCGACGCTACCCTGAAGGAGAAGAAGGCCACTTTATCACAACCCTGCCCCCCCCCTTCGATGTTTAAGTAAACATCAGAATTAGTACTGAATTGTTTTTAAGTATCTGATGCCTTTTCCTCAGTAATTCCCTTACCGCATTGGCTTAAATTTCTTAAGCGGCATTTTTTTCATGGAGGCGCTTGCCTGTAAAGAGCATGCCTTTGTGAAAGCAAACATGCTTTCACAAAGGCATGTTTGACAGTTTTCATTTTCTATCTTTGTTAGAAGTAAAACCTGCTCTGACTAAATTGTGGATTCCGTTAAAAACTGGTGCCCTCCACATTAACGATGATCATTAGTTTTTCATGCTGAGCAATATCACTGACTTCACTTGTGAAAATACCCCAGGACTATCAACGTTCATCATATTAGCTGGATTGGATTAGAGCAGTCATATTCCTAGATAATCAATTCTGACCATAAATCGCTCACAAAGTGTAAACCAAACTGAAATGAAGGCATTGCCTAGTACAGGGGTCTGCAAAGTTGGCTCTTTAAAGACTGGTGGACTTCAACTCCCAGAATTCCCTAGCCAGCATGGCTGGCTGGGGAATTCTGGGAGTTGAAGTCCACCAATCTTAAAAGAGCCGACTTTGCAGACCCCTGGCCTAGTATATACTCAAGAATATGCAGATGACACTTTCAAAAAGAAAGGATGATGGGAACTAAAGATGCCGCCTAAAAAACATGCAAAGGAATATCTCTTGCAAATATTTTCCAACATACCAGCCAGATCATGACACCCAAAAGTTTTCTCCTAATGTACAATCCGCTAGGAAAATAACACCTACAAATGCTGTAAGCTTGCATTTCATACACTTAAATATTATGAAATAAATTAGTAAGAATACGTTTGCAGTATTTCACATGCTATACGAATGTCAGTCATTTTTAAAGACTGAATATCAAAAATCATACTCCCAAAAGCCCCTTTTTAGAATGAGTGTAATTCAACTGTGGAGCCCATATTTTCCATGTTGTCATGTAAAATTAATTATTTAGCATTTCCAAATAACGTTAATAAAATGTAAATTCCAAAAATCTAATAGGAATCATTGTTGACAATGACTAGACTAAATGGACCAATAGCATTACTCAATATAAAGCAACTTCTGGTTTTTAGTGGTAAAAACTGCTGTCGGATTGCTAGACATCCATATAACTACAAAAAATAATATTTCTGAGATATTTTCTTCAATTTCAGTACGATAGTCTTCAATTTACAACAGTTCACTTAATGATCATTCAAAGTTACAACTGCATTAAAAAAAGTGACATAACCATTTTTCAGTTATCACCTTTCCAGCATCCCCATGTGCATGTAATCAAAATTCAAATGCTTGGCAACTGGTCCGTATTTATGACCATTGCTGTGTTACAAGATAATGTGATCTCCATTGCAAACCATTGCCTTCTTACAACCAAGATCAATGAGGAATCCGGATTCACTTAACAACTGGGTTACTAATCACCTGTAGTGATTCACTTAACAACTGAGGCAAAAAAAGTCAAAAACGGGGGCAAAATTCACTTAACAAATGTCTCAATAACAAATTTTGGGCTCAATTATGGTCACAAGTCAAGGACTACCTGTTGTCTTTTTTACCCACTCTGACCATTTGCACCAAAAGTAAACTAGTCTATAAACAGCAACTAATTTTTTAAAACAGCATAAATAAAATCAGAAGGTAAACAGAGTTTGCAAAAGAGATTAAATTATATGAGAAAATGATGAGAACTAAAAAGGAATATATAAGCAAATATCTATGACCAAACAAAATAGTATTCCAAAAATAATTTTGAAAAAGAAGCAATTGTTTGGAGTGAAAACAAGAAGGCAAGTTGCCTGAAATGAAATAGGAGATTGTCCTGAGAACAAATTTCCCTATGTATATCAACTATTTTTCTGGAGAAAATGTCTCCTGCAAACTAAGAAACCCCTTTCTCCTAGGACAAGGGTCTGCAAAGTTGGCTCTTTGAAGACTGGTGGACTTCAACTCCCAGAATTCCCCAGCCAGCCTGGCTGGCTGGGGAATTCTGGGAGTTGAAGTCCACCAGTCTTCAAAGAGCCAACTTTGCAGACCCCTGTCCTAGGAGTAAAAGACAATACATGATAAAGATGTAAAAAAGCAAAAGAGGAATACCATTTATAATCTGCAGCTGGAAGACTATTCCTTCAGATTTTCTCCTACAATGAAGATCTTTTTTTTTTTAAGTTCCTTGAAGACTGGTAGACTTAAAGGGAACTTTCAAAATGTGCACTGGAGCTTATTCCTTTTAAGCCAATAATTTTAATTTTATTTTATTTGTAGAATATTGTATAGGAATTATAAACAAATACATACTATGAACCTCAGCATTTACAAAGCTAAGGAGTTAAATGGTTGGAGCTGAGGTGCCGAAATATAATAGCAATAGCACTTGGATTTATATATTGCTTCACAGTGCTTTACAGCCTTCTCTAAGTGGTTTAGAGTGCCAGCATATTGCCCCAACAATCCAGGTCCTCATTTTAGCAACCTCGGAAGGATGGAAGGCTGAGTCAACCTTGAGCCTGGTGAGATCAAACTGGCAAATTGCAGGCAGCCAGCAGTCAGCAGAAGTAGCCTGCATTCTGACCACTGCACCATCATGGTTCTAATAGGTTATGTCCAAGAAATCCAGCAGGATTGTATGGTAGCATGTTTAGATATGCAAGCACTGCCAGATAATTGGGGGTTCTTCTAAACTCATAGCTCCTACTTGAACAGCAGGTGGCAGCCTTGGTAGGAGACCCTTTGCATACATTGGGGGTGGTGTCTGCTCGCTGTCATGCATGGTCTTCAGAACTCTTGCTTAGATTACTGTAATGTACTCTACATAGGCTAATCTTAAGAGTATTCAGAAACGTCAACTGGTGAAGAATGGACTACGTGTGTAGTAAATGATGACAAATATATGGCACTTAACACTATTACTATGTAAGTTGCACTAGTTACTTATATGTTGTAAGTGTAATTCAAGATGCTGATTATCACTTTTAAAACCCTACATGGTTTGGACTGGGATATCTAAGGGACTATCTTTTTCTAACAGTCTCTTCCCACCCAATATGATCTAGCACATTAGACACACTTGAGATCATATCATCTAAAGCCGTGATGGCAAACCTATGGCACGCGGAGCTGTATTTGCAGGCACGGCAGTCCTCAGCTGATATTTGGCCTTCTGTAGGGCTGAGGGAGGCTATTTTCGCCCTCCCCAGGCTTCAAAAAAGTCTCTGGAGCCTGGGGAGGACAACCCTCCCCCACATGCAGGGTTGCTTGCTCATGCATTGCAGTGGGTTGCTCGTGTATGTGCAGGTGGTGTGCTGCTCGTGCATGTGCACTTCAGGGATTGCTCGTGCATATGCAAGTGGGTGGGCACATGTGCATGTGCAAATAGCACACACACACAGTTTTGGCATACCTTTAGAAAAAGGTTAGCCATCACTGATCTAGAGTGTCAGCTGGCAGTGACCAGAAGATGTGTCTTTTCTGCAGTGGCCCATGCTATATGGAATATTCTCCCCACAGAAAAAAGAATGGCCCCAATCCTGCTGGTCTTTTGTAAAGCTTTAAAAAAATTGGCTATGTACTGAGCCTGGAGCTCTGAATGTTTAAGAGTCCTGGTTTTTGTCTTTACAGTTAATTGGTTAATTTTCTTGGTTGCTATATATATTTCTTTTGAATGTTTTTTATGTTTGTATTTTTAGAATATAAGCTACCTCAAGTTTGTAGCTGAGATGGGAATAGAGATGGATGGATGAATGGATGAAAGGATGACAAAAAACAGAAATTACAAATCGTATTATTACAAATAATATTATTCTAATTTGCTATGTAGGCTCACTACAAATCTAATAAAAATGAAGACTGATTTTGCCATTATAAACGCCAGGTGCAAAATCCATCTCCTTGCCCATGATTAGGAAGGTAACTAAGTCTGATTTGTGCAACTATGCAGAAGACATTAAAGTTCTCTTGCCAATTTCACAGACAGATATAGCTCTATAGTAGAGCATATCTGCTTTGTATGGAAAAAGTCCAGGTTTCAATCTCAGAATAAGATTGGAAAAAGTATCTAAAATCCCTAACAGCCAGTACCTGGAGGCCATCTTTTACTTTGGATCTTCTGGGCTGCCACATTTAGTGGATGGGCATACTGTGGCTAATGGAAGGGGAAGTAGATGGAAGCAGGAGGTGAGGTATAGCCATAACAACATTCTTTTCCCTGGGAGTCAAGGACATTCAGCCTGCACCTGGAAAGACATGACTGGGAAGCAACTCCAGTTGGGACAGGGATGTGATTAGACCATGTGATGGACATGTGGTTGCAAGGGAAGGGACTTTGATATTCATTTGGGTGGGGAAGACCCAGGAGCCTTTCAGATTCAGGTTTTCCCAGACATCTCTAATAGAACTCTGAGGAAAATGCCTGTCTTGGAGTGTTACTTCTGTTGGGGATGTTACTTGGAACCCTGACATTAACCTGAATTTCTTTTAAAAATATCTACCCAGCTCTCTGCTCTGCGGGGTGCTGTCCAGGATCCTGAGCCCTGGGCACTGGCCTGATTGCTGGGCAGCCTAAAAACTTAAGGAAGATGGAGGAGAAGATGGCAATCACAGAAGAAACTATAAGGACTACCTCAGAGGTCATCCTTGAGATTAACTACTCCCCCTCAGAGAGTGTGGTGTTAGCAGCAGATGCTGTGGAGGCTGAGCTTAGGCAAGGCATCCAACTCAAACAGCCAGCGCCCTGGCAGACTACTTAGCTGGATCCTTCCCAATGGGGTGAAGCTGTGGGAGTCCTGCCATCTGAAGAGTTGGCAGTCGGGGCGACACTCCAGGAGCATCAGATTACAATGGCCAGAGCAGAGCATGCCAGGGTCTTCGAGTAGGAGATGACAAGACATCCTGAGCCCAGCAATTTTAGGGAATGGGGTATCCTGCCGTCATAATTGAGCCAGTCGCTAGCAGGTCTTCCAGAACAATTTCTGGAAGAAACTATGTACGACCACTGACCTACGCCTCTTCCGTCGGGCCTTGAAAACACATCTATTCCGTGCGGCCGGCCTGGCGTAGTTTTTTAATTGATTTTATTTAGTTTTATTTGGATTTTAGAACAGGCCCCCAATTTAATGCCATTTTAAAGTATTTTATATATTGATGTTTTGTACTGTTTTATTGATGCCTATTCACCGCCCTGAGTCCCGCAAGGGAGAAGGGCGGTATACAAATTTAATAAACAACAATTTGACCAACTCAGCATCGCCTAGCTTGTCCCAAGCGGTCAGCCCAGCTGGGTCTTTGTCCAACCCACATTCACTTACTCGGACTGAGGAGTTACGACCATCCAGAGCAGAGCGTCAGCTTCATATCACTCAGCAAAAGCGGATCACGCCTTAGCCACCCTCACCAGGCCCAGTCCATCTGGATGGTAGCTTCTGTGGGAATCAGTGCTGCGCAGCAGCAACAGCCTCTGGGCCAGTCCAGCCTGGGATTGTGGGGAGACCATCGGGGCTGCCGAGACCTAACACACACACACACACACACCTTGCCAGCTGGCCATCAGACTGCCTCTCGCTGATCAAATCCCCCTCTGGTTGGGCCTTTTACACTGACTGGGGGTACTCTGCAGTACCAGTGGATGCCAGCTCCGGCCCCACAACCCATGTTGGCCTCACAGTCAGCATCGCCAGCCGCCCTTCTCCCATGGTTCAGAGCAACGTTCAACTCTGGCCTATTTCCTGAACTGGATTTGATCCCACCTTAATCACTAAAGGAACCAATACCAAACTGATCAGGATATAGTTTCAGCAATTGCTAACAACATGATGGAGAGAGAAGCCTACTATCGAGTACAGGTTAGGGAAGGGGATGAATGGAAGATGGCATTCAACTGCCCACTGGGCAGCTTCCAATTTAGGTCCTGCCAATTGGGCTCCAGCCCCCCCCCCAATATTTATGCAGCTAATCAATGAGGTGCTGCATGAACATCTGTACAAGGGGGTCCTAGTCTACCTGAATGACATTCTTATATTTAGTGAGACACTGAAACACTTTAAATTAGTGCAGCAGGTGCTGAAAAAACTCCTAACCATAAAGCTCTATGCAAAGCTTTCTAAATGTGATGGACATGTGTGCAAGGGAAGGGATTTTGATTTTAATTTGGGTGGGGAAAACCCTTTCAGATTCGGGTTTTCCCACATGTGCCAATATGACATCTCTAATAAAATGGAACTCTGAGGAAAATGCCTGCCTGGGAATCTTACTTCTGTTCAGAATGTTACTTGGAACCCTGACATTAGCAGCATGTACAAACAATATTCCCCAGACATAAATTGTATTGACTTATACAATAAGGCATAAGATTGAGGGACCTCATATTTTCCTATTTTAATAGGAATCACTTCATACAATAGAGCCATTTTGATGTAGTGCAGGGGTGTCTAATGCAAGGCCCTTGGGCCATGGACCCATGGGGTGCTTAGATAGGGCCCACAGCGTGCACATGTCCTTGGACTCCGCTTTCACTGGCAGAGGGCTGTTTCTACTTTTGCATTTGAGCATGCAAAAAGGGACAGGAAAAGAGAAAGGGAAAGAGGAATGAAAAAGATGGGAAGAGAGCAAGGATATAAGGAATAGAATAAGGAAAAAGGCGGAAGAAGAAAGGAGAATGAAGAGGGAAGGGAAAAGGAAGGAGATTATAATGAGAGTGAAGGAAGGTCTCAAGGAAGATCTGTTTTAGCACTGGGCTACCACAGGTGCCCCTGACATAACTGACATCGAGCTGGCCATGCCCACCTTGGCCAAGCCTACACCCAGCCCTCTGAGGTCAAACACAATCCTGATGCAGCCCTTAATGAAATAAGAATTTGACATCCCTAATGTAGTGGTTAAGGTGCTGGCCTAGAAACCAGGAGATTGTGTACTCTTAGCCACCTACGTAGGCTTGGTGACTCTGGCCCAGTCTTTTTCTCTTAGCCAACTCACCTCACAAGGTTGTTGTTGTGAAGACAATAGGAAGAAGGAATATTACATAGGTTTGTAGGCCAACTTGAGTTATTTATAAAGTACTAAAAGCAGGATTTTAAAAAATCTAATAAATACATAAACAAACTGTTATTCCAGAGAACCATAGTTTTACAACATCAATACAACCCTATTCAAACCATATCAAATATTAGGATTCTGCATAGTAACATTTTAGAAGGATAAGTAAATACTGTTATTTTATACTTATACATTTTTCACTTAACATATAATCTATTCTGAGTCATGTGCAGATTATTTTCCAAAAAATAGCCATTTCGTATTGGAAAAATTTCTGATCAGGTATTTATTTCCATCCCATTCTCAGTTAGAAATATTATCATCTCCCCAAATATCAGTAAAGTCACAGAAGAGACAACTGAAAATTAGAGGAAATGTTTAATTACTTTTCTCATATTAAAAAAGTAAAGTTAATTCAAACTGATCTCAATTCCTGATGACTTCAAAAATGCTGTTTTCTTGGTAAAATATGGAAGTGGATTGTCATAGCCTATTTTCAGATATTAATAACATTTCCCATTCTAATCTTCAGCCCTAAACTTTCTAGTGGTCTCCCATTCAAGTATTATATCCTACTTTGCTTTGAATCTATTTGCGCAGTTTTATATATCAATTTTATATTATGCACTAGTATAGTGTAATTAATGTGGTGTAGAGGGTGTGTGGCATTTTTCTACCATAGCAACTTTAGATGTGTGGACTTTAACTCCCAGAGTTCTCCATCTAGCATATACAAGGCTCCCTAGAGAATTCTGAGAGTTGAAATCCATATATTTGAAAGTTGTCAAGGTTGAGAAATGCTGCACTAAAGTCTCTAAAATCATATACAAAGTATATCTTTGTACCCTGGACAAACACTATGTTAAAGCAACGGTCCCTGTCTCATTTCAATTGTATTCAAGGTGAGTCCTAACCAGCCAGAATAGAGCGGAACTATATAGTCTGGGATTTATTTTCCAGGATTTGGAATACTAAAGCAATTCAACTGATTTGTTGAATAAGACAAAATGATGTGTACACAATACAACAAACCATAAATTATGGTGTACAAATTACAGAGGAATCATAATTTCATTAAGACTAAACTAAACAAATCATATTATGGCTTCTGACCCTGTGTCAGAAGCAGGGCTGTTGAACGAACTTCAAAAACCAAAAAGGTCAGTGATCTACAGAAAACATTTTGTAAGTTTAAAAAGCTTCCCATAAATCAAAATTTCACTCTATGTGGAATACTGCTCAACTGTTGGCAACAGCTAAGCTAAAATAATTGTAACTGATAAAAAGAACAATGAACAGTCAAGAAAGGAGCACAATAAACACTTTAATTGTGTAGTCTTAGCTTTAAAAAGTGAGTATATCTTCCTTTACAGCCTAGCAGGTTTGTCAGTGAAAACTCGAGCCGCCTCTTATATTTGTATTTTGTAAATATCTTTAAGTCTGCTGTAAAGAACATAGTCATACCCTCTCTGTTGTCTAAGGAACAAAATACAAAGAGAATATATTGCTTGGCAAGGCAATAAAAATTAATTTCTCAGTGATTTACTGATAAGTATTTTTATTCTCCATCAAAAATAATTGGGGGGAAAATCATACAATAAAGATAAATTTTCTTTTTCACAACTGAGACCCAATATCCTGAATTCTTACTGCAATCATAATGGGTTATTTGTTTTTAAACATTATTAGTCATATTCATTATCAAAATAATTTATTACATTTCAAAATTACTCTCATTGCAAGGAGGGTCAGTTCAGATTGTCATGCTGCATATTGCCATCTGCTTTGCTTTCATTTCTTCCTTGGACTACATCTTACCCGGAGATGAGTTACAATTTTTTTTTTTTGGCAATGAGTTTTAATTTCAATTTTGAATTTTACATTTTACATTCAACCCACATTAGGAAGAAGTGAAATAGCATGCAGAAAGAGCTCTGTGATCATGGCAAAGCTGTCACCAAAATTCTTATATAATTCAGGCAGAAATAAAAATGCAAAATACCTAGCCAAGTGAGAGGATAGGTTTATGGAAGCTTTGGTATTAAATTCCATATTAACCACTTGATAGATCAAATTGATGGTGTTTTCAAGCAGGCTGATTTATCCTTTTTTAAGTAAATAAAGTCTGTGTTAATCAATAGGCAGATCAGGATGAGGGGATTTTCAGGAGCCAAGGTCATCAAAAAAGTAATATAGCCCCATTTTATTAGGGGGTAGATTGGGTGTGATGAGTGATGTTACTTTGTCCTAATCATTTTGTTAGTTCAAAAGGGGCAATTTTCTCTAAAGCACACTGGATTGTTTCCCTGCGCCTCAATTTGCAAAGATCAATTTTCAGTACAGAGTTCCCACAGAGCAGCAGGAATAGGATGGCAGTGCAAGACTGCAAAAACTGGAAAAGAAATTAAGAGAAAGTAGACATAAACACTGAAAAGATGTTAGGCAAATTAGTGACAGCTTATTTTATTTTTTAACTTTTTATTTACAAACATGTAAAATACACAAAACTTAGACATACACCACATTTACACAATACAATACGAACAGGAGCTTCCTGTTCTTTCTAATAGCAATTGTCAATCGATGCCGCTCACCTTATATTATTTCCCCTTCTATTATATTTCATTTGGATTTTACTATTCTTAACCATCTTATTTTACTCATAACTACTATTTTTAAGTTTTGGTGTATTCCTTCATTTGTTCTTGTTTCTTTCCTCCATCCACCTATACCATTTATCCCACTTCTGGTAGAATTCTGATTTTTCTTTTCTCTGGATTTCTTTAGTAAATTTGTCCATTTCAGCACAATCCATAAACGTTCTTATTATTTCATATTCACTTGGAGTTAATTTGTTTTTCCATTTCTGTGCAAAGGCAATCCTTGCCGCTGTAATTATATGTAGTACTAGCTATACCCGGCCACGCGTTGCTGTCGCCCAGTCTGGTTAAATGGCCAACCAATCTGTGTATAGATCTACACCTGCACACATACACACGACCACCGTATAACCCCCTACCTACCTACCTACCTACCTACCTAAATACCCACCTACCTACCGTATTTCTCCCTCTCTTATCTATCCCTCTACCTACCTACCTACCTACCTGCATACATACATACATACATACATACATACATACATACATACATACATACATACATACATACATACATACTGTATTTCTCCCTCTCTATATATTCCACTACCTACCTACCTACCTACCTACTGTGTCTCCCTCTCTATCTATCCCTCTACCTACCTACATACTGTATTCCTCCCTCTATCTATCCCTCTACCTACCTACTGTATTTCTTCCTTTCTCCCTCTATCTACCTACCCACCTACCTATCTACCTCTCTCTATCTACCTACCCACCTAGAGGGATAGATACAGAGTATTTCTCACTCTGTATCTATCCCTCTACCTACCTACCTACCTACTGTATTTCTCCCTATCTATCCCTCTACCTACCTACCTTCTATATTTCTCCCTCTCTCTATTCCTCTACCTACCTACCTACTGTATTTCTCCCTGTCTATCCTCCTGTCTGCCTACCTACCTACCTACTGTATTTCTCCCTATCTATCTATTCCACTACCTACCTACCTACTGTATTTCTCCCTATCTATCAATCCATCTACCTACCTACTGTATTTCTCCCTCTCTGTCTGTTCCTCTACTTACCTACCTACTGTATTTCTTCCTTTCTCCCTCTATCTACCTACTTACCTACTGTATTCCTCCCTCTATCTATCCCTCTACCTACCCACCTACCTACTGTATTTCTCACTCTGTATCTATCCCTCTACCTACCTACCTACCTACTGTATTTCTTCCTTTCTCCCTCTACCTACCTACTTACCTACCTACTATTTCTCCCTCTCTATCTATCGCTCTACCTACCTACCTTCTATATTTCTCCCTCTTTCTATTCCTCTACCTACCTACCTACTGTATTTCTCCCTCTCTGTCTATCCCCCTGCCTGCCTACCTACCTACCTACTGTATTTCTCCCTATCTATCTATCCCACTACCTATCTACCTACCTACTGTATTTCTCCCTTTCTGTCTATCCCTCTATTTACCTACCTACTGTATTTCTTCCTTTCTCCCTCTACCTACCTACTGTATTTTTTCCTTTCTCCCTCTATCTACCTACCTATCTACCTACCTACTATTTCTCCCTCTATCTATCCCTCTACCTACCTACCTTCTATATTTCTCCCTCTCTCTATTCCTCTACCTACCTACCTACTGTATTTCTCCCTCTCTGTCTATCCCCCTGCCTGCCTACCTACCTACCTACTGTATTTCTCCCTATCTATCTATCCCACTACCTACCTACCTACTGTATTTCTCCCTCTCTGTCTATCCCTCTATTTACCTACCTACTGTATTTCTTCCTTTCTCCCTCTACCTACCTACCGTATTTCTTCCTTTCTCCCTCTATCTACCTACCTACCTACGTTTCTCCCTATCTATCTATCCCCCTACCTACCTACCTACCTACCTACCTACCTACCGTATTTCTCTCTCTCTATCTACCTACCTACCTGCTGTATTTCTCCCTATCTATTCCCCTATTTACCTACCTACTGTAATACAATAGCAGAGTTGGAAGGGACCTTGGAGGTCATCTAGTCCAACCCCCTGCCTAGACAGGAAACCCCATACAATTTCAGACAAATGGCTATCCAGCATCTTCTTAAAGACTTCCAGTGTTGGGGCATTCACAACTTCTGGAGGTAAATTGTTCCACTGATTAATTGTTCTAACTGTCGGGAAATTCCTCCTCAGTTCTAAGTTGCTTCGCTCCTTGATTAGTTTCCACCCATTGCTTCTTGTTCTGCCCTCGGGTGCCCTGGAGAATAGCTTGACTCCCTCTTCTTTGTGGCAACCCCTGACATATTGGAAGGCTGCTATCATGTCTCCCCTAGTCCCTCTTTTATTAAACTGTATTTCTCCCTCTCTCTCTCTCTATGGGCCACCTGGGAGTTTGCTATCCTCTGTGTTTTGGCACTTTTAGGCTTCCATATGTTGCTGAGGAAATGACAGTTGAAAAGCAGCCTGATGGGAGGAGCTATAGGGAGGTGAAAACCTGATAAGTGGGTATATTTTACGTTTGTGTACCTTGCACATGACACACGTGTTCTAGCCACAAAATGTGTACATATTCTATTATCGGAAGTCCTTGGGAACAGTGTGTCAAAATTTGGTTCAAATCGGTGCAGTAGTTTTTGAGATTAGCTGCTTCGTACAAATTTTACATTTTTATTTATATAGATTAAATACTGGATTTCTTTTTTGTATTTCGCAGACACTATTCCTAATAAAAAAAACTTAAGGTTTACATTCTATTTTAACTCCTGTTATTGCTTCCAACCAATTTTTGATCCTTTTCCAAAAAGATTTAGCCTCCTTACAGGTCCACCATAAGTGGTAATATGTTCCATGTATTGATTCATATTTCCAAGATTTTGGGGAGGTATTTGTTGAGATTTTAGCTAACCTTGTTGGTGCCAGCTGCCATCTGTAAAACATTTTGTACTGGTTTTCCTTGTATGCAACTGATAGTGTCATTTTTAAGTTTGTTCCCCAAAATTTTTCCCATTTGTCTAATTCAATATTATAGCCAAAGTTCTGCGCCCATTTTATCATTTGTTCTTTCACAATTTCCTCTTCCATTTTATACTTCAGGAAAAATTTATATATTCTCCCTATCATCTTTCTATCTGAGCTTTGAATAATTTTATCCAATTCGTGTGGTTCTGTTTCGATGTCATATAATTTAGTATCATTATTGTATTTAGTTTTGATTTGGAAGTAAGTTAGCCAGTCAACTTTCATGTTTTGCTCTGCCAATTCTTCAATTGTTTTCAAATTTCTCTGTCTGTTAATTAGGTCTCTGTATATTAGCATTTCATTCATATCTATAAAATTTGGATGGATTGTCCTTTCTGTCAGTGATAGCCAATTCGGGATTTTCACATAGTGGATTCTTTTGATTTTGAGCCAATTTTGCAATAACGCTCTTCTAATTAAATGTTTTTGAAAGTATTTGTGCATTCTGTTTTTATCATCCCATAGGAATGTATACCAGTCTGCTTGCAAATCATGGCCTTCTAAAGTCAAAATTATTTTATTCTTTAGCTCTATCCAATCTTTCACCCATGTTATTGTTACTGCTAATGCATATAATTCCCAATTTGGTAGTGCTAAACCTCCCCTCTCCTTGCTGTCTTGCACTGACTTTAGTTTAATTCTCACTTTTCATCCCTGCCTAATGAACCTAGCCATTATTTTGTTTAATTCTTGAAAGAAGGTTTTCTCTGGATTAATAGATGCGGCTTGCAGCAGGAATAAGATTCTTGGTAAAATATTCATTTTAATTGTAGCTATAAGTGACAGCTTATTTTAAGTGGAGAGAAATTGGGAAGATATTTTGAAGTATTGAAAAATCTCTGCCTTTATAAATTCATTATAAACGAGACTAAAAGTTCTTACAGCTTTTAAAATTCTAAATTTAATAAATCTGTTTAGTTCTTGTTTCCTTGATGTTGCATAATAGTGATCTGGTGTTGATTGAATCCACAGATTACATAAATTACATACATTCCTAAGGTTCGAATAGCACAAAAATAAAAAGGAAATTAAAGTATATGAACATACTTCAAGATGTAATATTATGTGCAACTTGAAATACAAAAATAGCATTTCTGGTGCCTGTGCCTCCTATAATTTTTTCATTCAATAGCAGATCTATAACACTATTTCAATCCATTACTTTATAAGAACTGGTTTTGGAGGAAGAAAAAGGAAAACTAAGAAGAAGACATACAGTAAATCTAGTACATGAGTAAACATCCAATGAACTATTCAGAAAAAACAATGTATTCATGTATGAATTTGTACATATATTCTGGAAGAGTTATTTCAAAAGAATGAGAATCATTTGTATGAATTGTTTGAAACACACATTAAAATGATTGAACTAGTTACAGAACTATTAACTTAATGACTGAATAGAAACTGGAGTGCAGGTAGTCCTTGACTTACAATCATTTGTTTAGTGACTGTCTGAAGTTACCACAGCACTGGAAAAAATGGAATATGACCCTTTTTCACACTTATGAAAATTGCAGCATCCCCACAGTCATGTGATCAAAATTCAGACACTTGGCAGCTGGCATATAATTATGCAGTGTATTATGGTCATGTGATCATCTTTTCCAACCTTCTGATAAGAAAAGTCAATGGAGAAACCAAATTCGTTTAATAACTGTGTTACTGAATTAATAACTGCAGTAATTCATTTAACAACCATGACAAAAAGGTCATAAAGTGGAGCTGTTCTACTGCTAGAAAAGGCCACCTGCTTCAGATCACCCAACGCCTCCTCTGAACTACTGAAATACCTCATGTTCCCCTGGCGTCCCCAAAATGTCTCCCCCCCCCCCCATCCTGCTCTGACGGGTCTCCATAAGCACTAGATCTGTGGAAACTCACTTACTTTGTGAATATCTCCAGGATCAAATGAACTATTTCTCCAGCCTCTCTACTGTGGTTTCTTTGTTTGCTCCCAAAGCTCCAATAGCAGAGAGCAGAGGCAGACACGCACACCATGCTCAGCATGACTGACTCACTGAGACTGCCTGTGCAGGACACCCGATCCGCTTTTCCACCAAGCAGCCTTGGTGAATCTGAACAAGTTAAAAATATCCTGAAGGCTTCTATTCTCCACGCCAAAAGCTTTGGCTGCAGAGAATGGTAGCCTGCAGGGGCGCAAGATCTTGAGCTTCTTCAGCTCTCAGTCCTCTGAACCAAAAGCTTTTGCAAAGGGTATAAAAGATTTCGGGAGTGCGATCCCATGCTACTTTAGGGCTCCATCCCCTTTTCAAAAGCTTTTCTTGTGGATAATGGAGGCTGAAGTAACACAAGATCACACCCCAAAGTCTTTCATTCCCTTTACCTTTGAAGAGGAAAATGGACGCTGTCTACATGGGGCTGTCCTTGAAGAGCATCCGGAGGCTTCAACTGGTCCAGAATGTGGCTGTGTGGGGGTACCTAGGTCCTCCCATGTTACACCCCTTTTTGGCGGCCTGCACTGGTTGCCAGTTGTTCACCGGGTGCGATTCAAGCAGTGGTGGGTTTCTGCAGGCTCGCACCTACTCGCGAGAGCCGGTTGGTGAAATTTAGAGAACCGGTGAGAGGAGGTTCCACCGGCGTACCTGGAAGTAAATCTGGCCCGCCGCTGCCAGTGACCCAACGGGAAGGAAAGGAAAGGAAAGGAAAGGAAAGGGAAGGAAGGAAGGAAGGAAGGAAGGAAGGAAGGAAGGAAGGAAGGAAGGAAGGAAGGAAGGAAGGAAGGAAGGAAGGAAGAATTTATCATCACAATTGAGTCCAAAGTTTTGGTTGCTAAGCAAGAGCGTTCTTAAATGAGTTTCACCACATTTTAAAAGGTGGCCACTCCCACCCTGTCACATGACTGCCAAGCCACGCCCACAAAATAGGCCACACCTACAGAGTAGGTTCTAAAAAATTTGAAACCCACCACTGGATTCAAGGTACTAATTATGACCTTCAAAGCACTCCATGGCTTAGGCCTAGGGTACTTGCGAGACCACCTACTGCCACCGGTAGCCTCCCATCATCCAGTACGATCCCACAGAGTTGGCCTCCTCAGGGTGCCATCAGCCAAACAGTGTTGACTGGCGACCCCCAGGGGGAGAGCCTTCTCTGTGGGAGCGCCTTCCCTTTGGAATGAGCTACCTCCGGAGCTTTGCATAATTCCCAACCTCCCTTCCTTCTGGCTCGCCCTAAAAAGCTGGCTTTTCCAGCAAGCCGGCCTAGCCTGAACAAAATAACGTATTAATTTTAATTCCAATTTTAATTTATTTTACAAAGTCTATTAATTTATTGCTTATTTGATTTTTTATTTAATATTTTTCTAACTTTTGTACTATATGTCTCTTATGTTGTACACTGCCCTGAGTCCTTTGGGAGAAGGGCAGCATATAAATCCAACAAATCTGAAATCTAAAATCTGAATCTGAAGCCTTTGGGGGATCCAATCCACTCCAACAGTGGACCAGGTATGCTGTGCAGGCAGTCTTGGTGAGTCAGCCAGCTGAGCAGGGTGCTTGTCCCACTTTGATTCTGCTCTCATCACTCTACTATTGGAGCTACATGATCAGGCAAAAAAATCACAGCAGAGTGGCTATGGAGGAGACAGCTTGCTTGATCATGGAGATCTTTAAAGAAATAGTTACTTTGCATGTTAGGTCCCAGGAAGGGAGGGGGAATAGGCAGGAGGAATGTTGCAGTGTCCCTGTGGTTGGTCATAAGCAGGAATAACTGCCATGTTGCTGCAGCATTTGTGACTTTGAGACTGTATCACTTTTGGGGGTGATGTCGTAACTTTAAACCATTGCTAAATGAACTGTCATAACTTGAAGATACCTGTATTGTCTTGATTAGCAATGCAAATTTTGGGTTCAATCATTGTATGTTGAGGACTACCTGTAGAAGAATAGGAAACATCAGGAAATTGAATTGGAAGGGGGACTTCCGGGGAAGCAATGGAGAACTTAAGACCTTTCGGTTAAGAGCAGAGCCAACAATCACAATGGAATGAGGAACCAATGAATGAATCAATTTATCAGAATTCCTTTCCAGACAAGGAAAAGATCTGAAATCATCTGCATATGCTCCAGACAGTTGCTTGCCAAATTTAAAAAAAAATAGCAGTCTCCACTGGATTTAAACTTGGGAGCTGACAGAATAGCCATCTTTGCCTAAGCTGTGCCTTTAAAAGGACATTCAGTTTGCAGACTTCCTTTCTTAATCACTCCTATAAATTCTTGTTATTTTTTTTAATATATTAGGAGCCTTCAGAATGGCATATTTCACTACACCTGGTGAGTCTCCTTCCATCCTCAGCAAACAAGTTTTATGTAAGTTTAAGAGCTTAAATACTTTGGACAGCAAAAGGGTAATTATAACATTGATATGGAAACAAATGTCATACTAAATATGCAACTGAAACTAGCTGATGTCTCAATAATTAAAAGGGATATACAATAACAAAGCAGAACATTGTCTTGGATAACTTTTTAATTTGAGGTTTACAAAAAAGGTCTTAAGATTTTTCCTAAAGAGATAAAGAGAAAATGAAAAGAAATGGATCACTATGTAAAGAGATTAAAGATCAAGATTATCAAAAGTAAAGGGAAATAATATAAAATGATTTATTTGATCAAGGTTAGCATATGTATATGCATATGCATACACATATGTATACGTGTTGTTGTTGTTTCTGGTATCTCTTAAGGATTCTTTGTTGACCAGAACTTAATGAGGCTTTAAAGGTTATATAGATGAGATATGGGAAGAAGAAATCTTTTGTATTTCAGAAAAAAATTACATTATTATGCTAAAAGGGGGGGAAAAGAAATATAAAATGGGTTTATTTCATTAAATTCAAAATATATGTTATTTATAGTACCTCTTAATATATTATTCCTGATTAGGACTAAGGCTTTAAGAATTTGTTTATATACAGGAGATGAATTATGGGAAGAATAGACTTTTGATCATAATATCAGTATAAGCTACTGAAATTGTTTGTAGTTGACATGATAAAGGAGAAAATCATCTATTTTTCCTGTTCTATATTTTTAATTTTTTCTGCACTTTTATTCTTTTTCTCACTTATATGTTTCTTACTTTGTATTAGTATTTTGGTCTTTAAACTTCAACAAAAATTACTTTGCAAATAGGAAGTTGAACTGGAACAGAACTGTTGTGGTTTGCTTTTTAATGTTTTGTTTTTTAACATTTATCTAGCATTGTCACTGCTTTAATTCAAAGGATGCAGAATAATCTGTGCTGACATATATAGTTTGTTCAAGTGCAATAATCACAGTTGATCTAAAAATGTACTATTAATACAGAATGCAGTATGACTGAATATGCTTTTACTGTTGCTAGCAGAAGTCATTCCACTGTAAAACAGAAATAACAATAAAGGTCAAAGACTAATCTCTTGCTTTAAGCCATTTAAAGTTCGAGCCACAAGGTCATTCAGTGATGTGAATATTAAGATGTATGATCCATCATAAAATTGGCTGGAAGAAGTATATAATGCAAATAATATTATCAATTTCTGACTACAATAAATAGCTCATATTCCTTCAGCGGTCGAAGAGTAGCTTTATTTTGATTCTGTTATGTCTAATTTATAAGATACTGTAATCATTCTAACTACAATTATCTATACAGAAAAATACTACTCTATTTAAACATAGATCTAAAGAAAGAAACTTAATTATTATAAAAATGATCAGGATCCCCTGGTTTCAGCACTACTGTAGTTTTTAACTTTTTAATCTTTATTCCTATATCATCAGAGGTGGGATTGACCAGTAGCAGAAATTTTGAGTAGTTCAGAAAATTGGTAAATTCGAAAATAAATAACATCTCTGACTGGCCCTAGCTATTAAAGTTAACACCCAAGATTATGTTACTGTATTATAAGAATCCAGGTATTTGTTGTTTCTTAACAAAAAAGGTTACTGAATTAGTTTCTGGGCTAAGTGAGATCTTTGATGGTAATTCAAGGGTTAAAAATTCAGAAACTGAAGAAACAAATTATGCAACAGCATCTTTAGGATATTCTGAATATGTCTGCATATTTTGCTACTTTGACAAATACTCCCATATCAGGAAAAGTATCAAATAATCTGACTAGTAAAATAAAGCTCCTTTGGCTTCGCCCGACTGATTAGTATGTATATATTGTTGTTTTAACTGGCTCATCATAAGCTTGAGCTTGCATTACAAAAGCGGAAACAGAACTCTTAAGTTTGGGATGCTGATTGTATATTACAAGGGTCAAAGGAGCATGCCCTTCCATTTCATGACACATGCACAAGAAATTCACTTCAGGGTTGTGTTTGATCTCGGGGGAGACCGAGTGGCTGTGGTTTCCGGCTGCCCGATTCAACCAGCTGATTCCATCGCTGGCCATTGGGGGCGAACATCTTGCCCCAGTGGATGGGGCGCGCAACTTGGGTGTCCTCCTGGATGCCCGGCTGTCCATGGAAGATCAAGTGACAGCCGTGGCCAGGAGGGCGTTCTACCAGGTTCGCCTGGTTCGCCAGTTGCGCCCCCTATTGGATCGGGACGCCCTTCGCACAGTCACTCATGCTCTCGTGACATCCCGACTGGACTATTGTAACTCTCTCTACATGGGGCTCCCCTTGAGGTGCACTCGGAGACTTCAGCTAGTCCAGAATGCAGCCGCGCGAGCAATTATGGGAACCTTAAGGTTTACCCATGTAACACCGCTCTTGCGCGAGCTGCACTGGCTGCCTGTCGTCTTCCGGGTGCGCTTCAAGGTTTTAGTTATCATCTTCAAAGCGCTCCATGGCTCGGGACCTAGCTATTTGCAGGATCGGATCCTGCCTCATACATCTACACGGCCAATTCGCTCCCACAGAGAGGGACTTCTCTGGGTGCCGTCCACTAGACTTTGTCAGCGGGCGACGCCCAGGGGAAGGGCTCTCTCTGTGGCGGGCCCAGCCCTCTGGAACGACCTTCCCCCCGATATTAGAACAACTACGGACCTCCGCTCCTTCCGTCTAAAATTAAAAACATATTTGTTCTGCTTGGCCGGCCTAGGGTAGTCTCTCGTCTATGGGATTGTCAATAATGTTAGATAGGGATTTTAGTATTTTAATTGGTAATTTTTAGCGCAGGGATATATTTAATTTGTTTTTATTATGTGTATGTGTATTTATTGTTTTATTTGCCCTGTGCACCGCTCCGAGTCCCTTTGGGGAGAGGGAGCGGTCAACAAATTAAATTATTGATTGATTATTGATTTCCCACACTAACCATATATTTGGCTAAGAATCCCCTTTGAATAGAGAAACTCTATAGAGCTAGGCCAGGGGTGTCAAACTCGATTTCATTCAGGGTCGCATAAGGGTTGTGTTTGATCTCGGGAGGGCATGGCCAGCTTGACATCACTTGTGTTGGGGGTGCCTATGTTGGCCTAAGCACTCTGACAGAGAAAACGGGCTCTCAAGCTCCGTTTCTGGCTGTGATGGCTTTCTGCAACCCTCTGTCAGCGAAAATGGAGCTCGGAAGGGCCACATGCAGCCCTCACAAGCTTCGTTTTCAGCTGTGATGGCCTTCTTCAACCCTTTGTCAGTGAAAAAAATTCCATTTTTGCTGGTAGAGGCACTATGGCCAGTCCTTTATGGTTTCCAAGGCAGCCTCGTGGGCCAGATCTTAGCACCCAACAGGCTGAATCCAGCCCCTGGGCCTTGAATTTGACACCCCTGAGCTAGGCTAATATCCATAAAGATTTAATTCACCTATTGCCTCAGTGTACAGATACATAATGGTTAAAAGATATAAAATTAAAATTGAGCACAATCCTGCCTTCTTGTTTGATCAACATTTGAGATTAATTTATGTGTATGCTGTAGCGATCCTTGATGCTAAATGTTTCACTCTTATTTCATAGATGCAAAACAACATATTTCTAAAAAATTAGTATTTGTCTCTAGCTTGGCATTTTTTGCACCTGATTTACAGTTGCCTAAACTTCATAATATGAAGGATTCAGGATTCAACTTTTATACAAAGAAGTCACTGCCTAGAAAAAATTACGTTTCTTCATTTTTCACTTAACTATTACTTTAACATATTCCTGTTCAGCACATTTTCATGTTGTGCTTTAATGATAAAAGAGTTGGACTACGAATTGGAAGATCTTGATACAAGTCTCTCTGTCACTGAATGGTCTTTTGCTCACAAAAATGGAGCTCAATTTTTGCTGGCAGAGGCACCATGGGCTGGTTCTTTGCTATTTCCAGGGCAGCCCTGTGAGCCAGATCTAAGCACCCTACTGGCCAAATTTGGCCCACGGACCTTGAGTTTGACACTCCTACTTTAAAGTATCAAAAGTATAGTAGTTGCTGTGAAATATGAGTAAGAATACTAACAGCAATGGTTAAGCAATATAGCTTTTCCCGTTTAGGATTTTACTCTATTGGGTACAATTTTGATTATTGATGTACTGACTAAGACATCATAAAGAATAATTAGTCATTATTTTGAAATCTCTTACTGTCATCAAACATGGGAGAACCAACTACATTTATTGTATGATTCATGATGGAATCATTTACAGACTACTGAAAAGGCAGAAAAACTGACTCAATAAATATTAGTTCAAAAAAAAATCTTTAAAAAAGAAAGCAATTAAATCTGCTAACATTTTCAAAATCTGTTTCACTATCAATATTAGTATAAAATACAACAGGACATCACAAAGCCCTCAAAAACCATAGGAGTAAGACCTTTTTCTAAAAGTGTAACTTGCTTAGACTTACATCATGAAATACCTCAGAATTAATTATGAATACATTTGATTGGTCCATACAGCTTTATTAAAAATCATCAGAGAAGATTTTATTCACAACATCTATCCTTGCAACGACAGTATGACAATCACATGGAATGAGTACTTTTAATAATTACTGCTGTCTTTCATATCACTTTTTCTTTGATACTTATGGAAGTTCTTTTTTATTCTGTGTTTGGTGATTCTTAAAGATACATTGGTGTAACCTGCCCTGCAGTTTGATGCTAGATTATATTATTTATTTATTTTATTTATATTCTATCACAGCTTGGAGAACATTTATAAGAGGATTTTTTAGAAATTGTATGAAATAAAGGTAATGGTTTTTTTTACTGTTTATAATAGTCTTCCCCAAACTAGATCTGCTGGTGGAAAATAATATGTCAGGTACAAAGAAACAGGACCACTGGTTCTGTTGCAGCACAGATTTATTCAAGCCTATGCGTAAGAATCTGGTGACTTTAGGACTATTTTTCATATTTATGACCTTTGCAACATCTTCATGGTCATGTGACCAAAATTCAGACAATTGGCAACTGGCATGTAGTTATGACAGTTGCAGAGTTCTAGGATCACATGAACATCATTTGTGACCTTCTGATAAGCAAAGCCAATGGAGGGGTCAGATTCACTTAATGTGTTACTAACTTAACATCTGCAGTGATTGACTTAACAATTGTGACAATAAAGTTCATAAAATAGGGCAAAACTCACTTAACAGTATCTTGCTTAGCAGTGGAAATTCTGATAGTAAGTCAAGGGCTAGTGTAATTAAATTATTGATTGAATATCATTATTTTTGAGTGAATCTTGATAGATATTTCATGCTATTTTATATAAGTATTACTTGGGACATTTTAATATTGTAAATAGAATATACAAATGTATATTTAGTGGTCGCCTTTTAGCTCAGATACAATATTTTCTTCTTAGCCCACCCCCCCAAAATTGCAAGCTTTCAAGATGATATATACTTAGCCCAGCAGAACCAAATACTTTACAAAGGACTAACAGTTATGCCCTTTGCGAAGAAAAATAAAAATGTTAGTGCAGAAAGTTAGCACCCACCCCTCTTAAAGAAGAATGAAATATTCTAGGAAATATTAGAATGGCAGAATATTATTCCTGGATGAGAAAAGGAGAAGCATACTCTTGGAAAGCAACCCCCAGAAAGATTTGTTAATAGCCCCTATTTGTTAATAGCCTCTATTTGTTAATAGTCCCAGATAGACTGGGCCATCCTATCTACAATACAAAAGGTCTTCAGCTCCAGGGTGATACAATTAGCCCTCACTCAAGATGCAAACCAGGACAAAGCAGTTAAGCCATAATAGGAATTGCCCAACACCCTTTCAGAACACAACCCTCTTTATTACATCATCACCCAGCAAGATTCAAGCAAGCCTGGGACACAGACAGCCTACAAGTTTAGCTAGATCTTTGGGAGTCTGACAACCAATAGGATACATTTCTTGCAAGGTCCAAGAGAGGGTATAAATATATCTCACTCTCCACTTGATGTGGTCTTCTACCCAGAATCACATGTGGTTGGTAGTTCTGCTGCACCATTAAACCATCCTTTCCAAGCAGCCTCCATGTTTCCAGTGTCTTTCTTCCCACTTGGAACTGAACCCAGATGGACATTTCTTCCAATACTAGGTTACATACAGCAAGACAACTAAATCCACTTCATCCTACAAACATACTACAAATAAAATTGCATTTGGTATGGCATGTGTTATTGGTAACCAAGCACAACTTTGTTTACCGGGAGGTTAAAACCAGGAGTTTAAACTCTTATGCTTAAGGGCCACAAATCTAGAGTTGCTGCAGCAGAATCTGCAAACAGATAAACACTAGAAATAAATCTATTCAATTTGACAGCCTTACTTTTCTTGCCTTTGTGCATTTGCTTTTCAAATAAGCAGATTAAATTTCTCAAAAATGGAAATTAAAACAACATTCACAGCTATTCTGCATTGATATCAGGACAACACCCGTGGAAGCTTTTGCAATGAATTTTAGATAATTATTGGAATTAGTCAGATTGCTAACTTGTTATTTTACCCAATTTATTAGAGCATAATAGCTGATCAAGGTATTATTGGAAAATTGGCTCTCTGAGACAAGAAATCACATATTCACAAAATATTGAGGATTTGGGGGTGGGGGAAGACAGGAAAGATCTTTCCTGAAGTATTCACATTTGGTATCTTCTTACCCTTCTTTGATTTAAGTAGATATAAATGAACTGTGTCTTACAAAATGAAGATGGGTGCTCCGTTAATATTTAAGATGCTTCCTTCATGTTTTCACAATAATGTTATTCATTTGTCTTAAATATTACATCAATATTGTAGGAAGATTAGTCCTGAATGGTGCTGCCAAAATAATTGAATGACAACTAGATGGTACCAGAAAAAAGCATTCTTCTAAGCTCAAACAATTGTTATTTCCTATTGGAATCGTCCATTGATCTCATTTATTTCAGTATAGTTCAATTCAGTCCTACAGTTTTCTATGTGCCTATTCTAAAATTAATATATTTCTGAGTCCCTTCACACATGGTGCTGGAAACATTTAACACAACTGCCTGCTGTCCAATTAACACCTCAAGATCTTGTCATGGGGAGTCTGTTCCATGACAAAGTTGTTTCCGTTTCTGGAGAGAATAACAAATTGACAAAAATGAGTTATAGCAGCAATTGTTGGATTACCATTCCCATCTGTAATCACTATGATTTTTATCATTTTATATCTATATGGGCGTCCATGTTATTATTATATATTTTGAAAAATGTTTAAAAAATATGTGGTGCAGCTAAGAAAATTAGGCTCATGTAGAAAAGTATAGGCAGCTAAGCAACAAATATAAAATATCATAAAAATAATATTTTATAATACATAATTACTGTATTTTTCAGAGTATCTTTCCCCCCCCCCTAAAAGTGGGTGGAAATTTAGGTGCATCTTATAGACTGAGGATGGGTGGTTTTGGCCTCTGAACCCTCCGCTCGTCATGTTTTTGCCCTTTTAGGCCTCAAGAAACACTCTGCAGTGCTCCGCACATCCTGTTTTCGCCAAAAACGGGCCTTCCTTGAATATTAATATCTAGATGGCCCAGAAGAACCAGAAGATCAGAGATTATAATTCAAGGTATGAAGAATAATTATCTTCGGTGAGGTTGAGATTCTCATATGACTTGAAATTTCTGGGATTATTAAAGTCATACAGAAATGAGTAACACTGCAGCATCTTCCACTACCAGCTTGTTAATGCAATTACAATTGAGGGCATGTTTCAACTAAACATACACATTACAATTGCAAGTGGTTTAGATAGCTGCTTCTAGTTTGTATCATTAGTTCTTGTATTTAATTTGATTACCATAAAACAAATCATAGAATCTCTTATCAAATTAAAGCATTCTAAAAAGGTTTAGAATTCTGCTGGAAATCAAATGTACAAGTTTATAAGATGTTACAAACTAATTAGTCAAATGATATTGAAAACTGAAGGAAATGAAGTACAACATGCTTTAGAGATAAAAAGGGCAAGATCCAATGTTTGATATACACAAAGACTCTGTTCTAAAATCTTGGAACTCTGCTGCCAGTTAGCCTGTAACTAAATCTAAACTGGTAACCTAGTAATTTGACTAGACTGAAGACATTATTATGTTAGAGTAGTTATCCCAAAATAGTAAATCATGCCATTTTTAACATTAAAATGTTTCAGCAATGCTTACTACTAGGCCTCCAGAAATAAAATCTTGTGTGTTTATCTTTCATCTTGAGATGAAGCAATTGATATAACCTGATGATTGTCCTCAGAAATTCAGCTTGGTTAAAAAAAATTGTGCAATCTTTGTCTTCTTTCCCAATTCAGTGTTCCTCAGAAGAACCAGTTAAACAGGGGAAATGCAAAAGTACACACTTGGAGGGCCCCAGTCTACAAAATGCCGTTCCTAGTACTTCGTTCAGTCTGGAAAATTATGTCTCATTTTCTATTTGTCCCATCATACTTCGTATTTGTGTAAAATTATCAAATTAAGCAAATATTCAGCGATAGTATCTCTGGGTTACTGAAACATAGAACATTTTATTATGATTTTTTTTTTTTCAGATTCAAGAAAATGACCATTGGTCTTACCTGAAGGGTCCATCTCTGTGCACTTCCGCAGTGTCCAAGGAAAGGGTTAAAATTCTGTCCCACTGCCCATGGACTGGATTAAAAAACTTCTTAGTCCTGCCTTCCTTTCCCATGATCCTCAGTTTTTTAATGAAGAAAGAAGACCATCGAGACAGATGCTCAGTCAAGAATCTTTATTGTTAACAGAGAAAACATGAAACACAGCAAAAAAATGCCACAAGAAGAAATGCAACTGGCAACAATTCAAACTCTGGGAGGGATTGGACACTGCGGAAGTGCACAGAGATGGACCCTTCAGGTAAGACCAATGGTCCATCTCCTGTGCACTTCCTTCAGTGTCCAAGTAAAGGGACATGCCCAAGCAATATGTCACTAGGGAGGGCAACAGGAAAAAAACATACACCCCCTGCACGAATGAAGAATAGGTCAGGAAACAGATGAAACAACTTGCTGTAACACCCGCCGCCCGAAGGCAGCGTCAGTGGAGGCGTATTTGTCCAACTTGTAATGTCTAACAAACGAGGGTGTCGCCCAGGTGGCTGCCCGGCAAATCTCTTCAAGAGGAGCCAGGGAAGCCCAAGCCGCCGTGGCAGCAGCGTTGCGGGTGGAATGAGCCGTGAGACCGGAAGGTTTAGGCCGGCCCTGGTGTTCATAGGCGAGAGTTATGCAGGCCTTGAGCCAACGCCCAATGGTGGAAGAAGACACCTTGTGGCCCATGGTGGCCGGGAGAAAGGAAATGAATAACGACTCAGAGCGGCAATGGGAAGCCGTATGCTTGATGTAACATTTTAGTGCCCTACTCACATCGAGGGCGGGCCAACGGCGTTCCCTGGGGTGGGTAGGGTGAGGGCAGAAGTTCGGGAGCACAACTTGCGCCCTGTGGAAGGTGGAATTGACTTTTGGAATAAAACCTGGATCGAGACAAAGCACCACCCTGTCGGTGTGGAACACGCATAACTCCTCACGATCAGACAGGGCGGCCAGCTCCGAAATCCTACGAGCAGAAGTAATCGCGACCAGGAACGCTGTCTTGAAGGAGAGATGTCTGAGAGATGAAGGCTTGAGAGGCTTGAACGGAGCAGCCGACAAGGCTCTGAGCACTACGGAGAGATCCCAGGATGGGAATCGGTAAACCACCGGAGGCCGAAGATTCATGGCCCCCTTGAGGAAGGCCCGAACACTCGGGTGACGGCTCAACGGGAAAGCAGAGTTGATGGAGAGAACAGTAGTCAGGGCAGCAACCTGGCATTTCAGAGTGTTCGGCGCAAGGCCCTTATCCAGACCACTCTGGAGAAAATCCAGGATGTCAGGGAGCGAGGCCAAGAGGGGAACCAAGTTGCAATGTGTGCACCAGCTGGAGAAGGCCAACCAGGTGGCCCCGTAGATCCTGGTGGTAGAGGGGCGTCTGGCCGCCTGGATGGTAGGGATAACCGGATCTGAAAAACGTGCTTGAGCTTGGAGATCCCTATCAATCGCCAAATGGTTAGGTTGAGCCACTGAGGCTCGGGATGGTGGACAGCGCCCTGAGTGAGGGATACCAAATCTGGTGGAAGTCTCCAGGGCTGGCGGACTGACAGATTGCAGAGGTCGGCGAACCAAGTCCGGCGTGGCCAATGAGGAGCCACCAGAATACTCTCCGCTTGCTCAGGAAGGATCTTCTGAATGACCCGCGGTAGGAGAGGCAGCGGGGGAAAGGCGTACAGCAGGCCGCTGGGCCAGGGAGTGTGAAGAGCGTCCACCCCTTCTGCCCAGGGGGAGTGGTACCTGGTGAAGTAGTGGGGAAGCTGGGCGTTCTCGGGAGAAGCGAACAGGTCTATGAGGGGGGTGCCGAATCGAAGGCAGATCTGCTGGAATGTGTCTGGGTGGAGCTGCCACTCTGATGGATCCAGAGTGGCCCTGCTCAACCAATCCGCCCGAACATTGTCCACCCCCGAGATGTGTTCCGCACGTATGGACCCGAGATGCTGCTCCGGCCATCTCCCTAGAGCTGTTGCTTCCGCCATCAGCGCGTTGGACTTTGCCCCGCCCTGGTTGTTGATATGGGCTTTCGCTGCTATGTTGTCCGTTCTCACGAGGACATGGCGGCCTCGAAGGATGGATTGGAGCTGTCGCAGGCCAAGGTGGATGGCCCTCAATTCCAGCCAGTTGATGTTGTGAGCCAGTTCGCGTGCGGACCATCTGCTCTGAACCATCCTGTCTTCGAGCTGGGCCCCCCATCCGAAGAGGCTGGCATCCGACATGAGCACCACCTGTTCGGGCACCCGGAACAGCGAGCCCTTCGCCAACGCCGGTGACAGCTACCACTTGAGGGACCTCAGTACCTTGGGAGGCAGTCGGATCCGAGCTTTGGAATTGCTGGCATTGGCCCTCTGCGATGGGAGGAGGAACCACTGGAGCTCTCGCGCATGGAGGCGTGCCCAGGGAATGATCGACAGGCAAGAGATCATTTTCTCTGGCAGCTGAGATAGAAGCAGGATCGGCACGGATGTCGACGCCCAGATCTGACGGGCCAAGTCCTGTAGGCTGGCAATGCAATCCGGGGAGAGGCTCACCAGACACAAGGAGGTATCGATCACCATTCCCAGATGCAACACCTTTGTCGAAGGAGTCAGGTGGCTCTTCTCCCGGTTGATGGAGAAACCATGGTACTGCAACGACGATAGGGTGACGTGGAGGTCTCGGAGCGCCTGCTCTTGCGATGGGGGTTGAAGCAGAATGTCATTGAGATAACATTGCAGACGAATGGGGCGCTTCCTGAGGTCCGCCGCCACTGCGGCCAGCAACTTGGTGAAAACTCGTGGTGCAGAGGATAGACCGAAGGGGAGCGCCCGGTACTGGTAGTGGCATCCCGCAAAGAAGAACCGAAGAAAACGACGGTGAACCGGTCAAATGGGAACATGCAGGTAAGCCTCCTTCAGGTCGATTGACGTCATCATGTCCCCTGGCCGGAGACAGCCCAGGATCGACTGAAGGGACTGCATTTTGAACTTCTTGTAAGCGATGTGAAAATTTAGGTCTCTTAAGTCCAAATTCGCCCGCCACCCCCCTGAATGTTTTGGATCCAGAAACAGAATTGAATAGAACCCCCTTCTCTCCTGACCCAGGGGAACGGATTCTATGGCCCTGATATCTAGCAGGTGCTGAATTTCCGCCTGCATGAGACCCTTCTTGGTGACACACCTGGGGGTGGGGCAACGAAGAAAACAACAGGGAGGGGGCAAATGAACTCTAAGGTGAGGCCGAGCCAAACTGTCTGTAACACCCACACATCCGACATAGTTGCCTCCAAAGCGATCCGCAAACAGCTAGAGACGACCCCCTAAGGGAGCTTGGGAGTGATGGTCATTTATTACGACAGTAGGACCTGTTGTCCTGTCCGCCGTAAAAGGGGCACCTGTTGAAGGGCTGGTGCCTATACCTGTCTCTATATGGTTGCCTGTCCTGACCACGGTCAGATCCCTGGGAGTAATTGCGGGAGAAAGAGGTAGAGGCAGAGGTACTGGGCTGAGACTTGGGAGGCTTGAAACCCTGCCTACGAAAGGAAGAATTCCTATGGTCCTGCTTGCGGGACACTAACGGCATGACCTTCTGCTTATCCTTGTTCTCAATGAGAACTGATTCCAGGGATTCCCCGAACAACTTGCCACCCTTAAAGGGGGCTGAGGCCAGCTTCCATTTGGAGCGCATATCGGCATTCCAATGCCGAAGCCAAACAAGGCGACATGAGGTGACATTGGAGGCCATAGTGCGGGAGGCAAACTTGGCGGCGTTGAGTGAAGTGTCTGCAGTGTACTGCACCACAAACATGATCTTATGGACATCTTGGCGGAGTCGGGAATCGCCCTGAGGCAGGCGGCAGAGGAGCTGCCGAAGCCAGGCAATGGACGCCCTGCTAAAGAAAGAGGCAGAGGTGGAGGCCCTGATGGCCCAGGCCGCAGCCTGGTGGGTCTTGTGGCAAGAACGCTCAGCTCACTTATCCTCCGCCTTAAGGCCCTCGAGGAGGTCAGGAAGAAGAATGGAATTCGAAGTCATGGCTGCTACTGGGGGATCCACCTCGGGAAGTTTGAGGAGCTCATCCATGGAAGGATCCACAGAATAGAGGCGTTTTTCATTTGCGCCAGGAGTGGCCCAGGTTGCGGGTTGAACCCACTGGCATTGCACCACTGATGTGAACAGTTTCGGGGCCGGAACCAACTCCTGAGGTTGAACCTCATCCTCAAACAGGCCGCCGGAAAGCCGGACAGACCTGCTGGTGTCAGCCGCATCATCCCGCAGCTTCTTCCAGACGCGGGGACCAGTGGAGAGGCAGAGGAGCGTGCCGCTCTATAAAGAGCGCGAAACCGGCTCCGAGGGCAAGGCTTCCGACGAGGCAGCAATTAGAAAGGAGAAAAAACAGCCCTAGAAAGGAAAAACCTAAGGGGAAAGGAAATGTCCAAGGAAAGGCTAACTAGGCTAAGAGAAAAGAAAATCCAAAATAAAAAAGGGACTAAGAAGCTACAAAAAGGCAAGAGAGAAATGTTTTCCATTCGATGGGCTCGTGGACTGAATTAAAAAATGGAGGATCATGGGAAAGGAAGGAGGGACTAAGAAGTTTTTTAATCCAGTCCATGGACAGTGGGACAGAATTTTAACCCTTTCCTTGGACACTGAAGGAAGTGCACAGGAGATTCATCTTTTTCATGTTTCAGATTTACTCTTCTTCTGAAATTTGTGCTATTCCTAGTAATTTCTTCATAGTATTTTACATGATTTGCCATATATAGACATTTCTTTACTCATGATCCTAGAAGCAAGCTTTTGCTATGGCAGTAAACAAGATTGAAAGCATAAAGATCTATTGCCCTGATTCCTTTTTACCCCAAAAGAATAAATCTTGGAGTACTTGGGGATAAATTATGCCTTGTGGAAAAGATGACAGTACTGCCATGGTGCAGAAATACAATTGGGATGGTTAGTCACTTTCAGTGATGTTTCAATAGAGAAAGTTATAAAAATTGTCCTCAGATTTTTTTTTAACCCAGTGTTCTTAAATGCAATAAAAAATTAGGACAGGCTAAACTGAGAGCAGTACAGAGCAAGCTAAACAAAAGTGCTGGTCCTGTATTCTGACATTGAGAATATATTATATTGTTATAGTTCTCAAATCTGGAGTCTTCAAGATTCAGATAGCATTGACTCATATCATAGAAGTATTTTTATAATCCAAAACATTTCTTGTTTATGATACTGTTAATCTGAAGGCTTTCAGTTTACTGATACATAGGGAATGTAGATGAAGGTTTTCCTGTTATAGCAGACATAGAGGCAAGGATGAAATGATAACTACAATACATTATAAGAAAATATCCAGAATAAAGAGGTAAAGAAGCTTTGCGGCCAATATCTGGTTCAGACATTTGGTTGATTCTGCAGTCACATTTCAGTAACATTCCCAGTATTGGTGTACAAATTTTACCTTTGACATCTTCTAAGATCAGAATACTCCAATGTTTGGCAAATTGCCAGAAGGTTTAGGTTGTAAGTGGCTGTGACATGCATTTTGGTTACTACAAAATCCCCATTTCCTCCCGATCAGCCAGGACTCAGGAGGCAGAGAATAGTTGAGGGCGGGGCCAGTCAGAGGTGGTATTTACCAATTCTCCGAACTACTCAAAATTTCTGTTACTGGTTTTCCAAAACTGGTCAGAACCTGCTAAATAACACCCCTGGACTCCATATATGTCCTTCAGAATGGTTTCATTTCTTACCTAATCTGAGTAGGCTCATTAGGTGGGTAGCCTTATGGTCATCAACGGTCATTGTTCCTGAATCCTTCTCTTAAGTTAATCATTAACAGGGTTGTTAAGAGTGACCTCCCTGGTGAACCTGTAAAGTGATCTTGATCTTCTGAGGTGGAGGCCTTAGACAGATTGTGTCTGAGGCCTCCACCTCTATTGAGGGAAGAATTTTCAACTTTAGCATAAATGGATTCCTTCACCGTGCTCCAAAAATATGTGGTCTCCCTAATCAACTTACTCAGACTGAAGAAGCTACTTGGAAAAGCAGTGAAATATGTCAAACCAAAAGGAAAAAGAAGTCCAGATTCATGACCACTTCCAGACAACTCTGGATGACTGAGAATTTTCATCGTCATAAAGATTATTGTTCTTTCATCAGTGGCGTATCAAGCCACGGGAGGGGCAGAGCAATTAACTCTGGGTGAATAAGTAATGAGATGCCACTGAAGATGAGGAAGCTGCAGGTATGGATTCAATTCTCTGCTGCCAACAGCTATACAGTGCAACAGTAAGAGAAGAAGAGAAGCAACTTAGAATTAAGGAGAAATAAGAGAAGCAACTTAGAATTAAGGAGAAATTTCCTGACAGTAAGAACAATTAACCTCTGGAACAGCTTGCCTCCAGCAGTTGTGAATGCCCCAACCCTGGAAGTCTTTAAAAAGATGTTAGACAGCCATTTGTCTGAAATGGTATAAGGTTCCTGCCCATGCAGGGGGTTGGACTAGAAGACCTACAAGGTCCCTTCCAACTCTGCTATTGTATTGTATTGTATTGTATAAGAAGAAAAAATGCCATCAAGTCAACTTGACTACTGATTCTTGTCCCCTGAAGTTTTCTTGGTAGCATTTTTCAAAAGTTATCTTCCAGTTTTTTCTTTCTACAGCTGAGGGAGAAAATGACTGAACAAGGCCGTTCAAATGACTTTTATCTATGAATCAAGACTATCATTCACAATCTCCCTGGTTTTCAACCTTATGTTTTAACTACTTGCCTTATTCTAGCTTCATTTTCTAAATTCAAGGCAAACATTATTCTCCCCTTCCCCATTGTTATAGAGCTTCACCATCACATTCCTGGTGTCTGCCTGCAAGCATTATTTTGAAGGTATGGCCTTCTAACCTCCATTCATCCACTTTAGTAACATGCAACCATGGTTACAGTTATTGGGAAAAGAGCTAGCATGAAAACCGCTCACAAACCACCTCACCTTCACAGCTTGCACAGCTATTATTTCACCTTCATAGCCTTAATTGCAAGAGAGGAATCGAATCTTTGTAACTGCTCATAGCAACCACTCAGATTTTGCTTACATGCAACATATATTGAAAAGATATAATACTACTATTTATTTTAGTCCCTATTTGTACAAGGCAGAAATGACCAAAATTTTGTTGCTCTGGGATCTGTGATAACTCAGGTGCAGGATAATGATTGAATTACATTTTTGTACTCCCCTATTAAACAGCTGCATGACAAGCAATGTTCATAGTGCTCATTTTGAGATCTAAGAAATTAAGTACATTTACAGAAATCAGAAATTTCAAACAGCTTTATGAAGGAGTAGAAATGAAAACAGTATGGTACGGAATGCAATACTATTAAACACAATGTTTAACCCTGGTATGAAAGAATACAGTGTGTAAATTTCAAAAGTAATAATACAAAATGCCATTTTTAAATGGGAAATATAAGCAGAACTGTTCTATTCACTTTCTCAATTTAATTAAGTCTAATCCCTCTTTTTTTTAAATAACATGAGCATTTCTTAACAAATCTGTCCTCAATAAAGATTTCCAACTGTGTGTAATTACATTTGCCATTATAGACCTTTAAAATTCTGATCACAACAAACCACTAGGTTGAAACACTATCCATCAGTCCATGAACTAGTAGAAAAGCAAGGCAGCAGCATATTTGTAGCCTCAATCTGCTATATTTGCCAGTATCGGCTATAATAATAAAACTACACTATACTTATAATTTTACTACAGGGCAAGTTAAGGAAATTAACTGGAGAACTCTCTTCCCCTCTTATCAAGCATCACCTGATAGTAAAAAAAAAAAGGGGGGGGGAATGAAGTTGACAGTGAAAGGTGCTTGAAATGGTGTGCTCAGCAATGGTGTGTCAAATTGCCCCAATTCATGGGATACAGAGGACAAATGGCGAGGAGCAAATGGGGAAAATAGGAACCAAGTAACAAGCAAGCTTCACCCTAATGTACTGAGACAAGAAAAAGGCAGTGCTGGTAAAGAGGTGGCTACTGCAGGCCTCTTTCTGGTACCACCTCTTTGCCTGCCAGCACAGCCTGCCAGCACAGCCAGCTTGCTGGTGCAAATGACCTGCCTCCACCACCTCTTTCCTGATGTAAATGGCCTGCAGCCCCATCCTTGCCACCATGAATGGCCTGCTGGCACTATCTCTTTGCTGGTACGAATGGCCTGCAGCCTCCACCTCTTTGCCAGCGCCAATGGCCTGTAGCTGCCGCCTCTTTGCCAGTGTGAATGGGATGAAGCTGCCACCTCTTTACCAGTCCAAACCACCACTGCTGCCATCTTGTCCCAGAACTGTCATTCATGCTAGCAAAGAGGCCATGGCAGGTCGTTCATGCCAGCAAAGAGCTGAAGGAAGATTCACCAGGCAGGCAGGGAACTGGGCTGCATAGAAGGAAGTGGAGTACGGCGAAAGAAGGCTTGGCAGGGAGTTGGTCAGGGCAAAGGCAGTCAAGTGGGCTGGGCTGTGGGGGCTACGTCATCAAGGCAAGCGAGCTACCAAGTGAGGCAGCAGCAGCTATACCATGGCCAAGGCCAATGAGGCGAGATAAGGAGTGGCTGGGACTCCTGGGCAGGGCAAGGCCAGCCAGTGGTGGGATTAGCTGGGTCTTTGAACTGTGCAAAAAGTTAGCAACCAGTTTGCCCAAACTGGTGCAAACCGGCTGAATCCCATCTCTGGGTAATATTTTACCTATCTGAATAGTAAAATACCTGCAAACAACCAAGCTCAGAGACTACTAAAAATTCCAGATATATTTTCTATGTTTTCTTCTGTCAGAGTGGAAAATATATATTGTATTCCATGGTGACAAAACTCTTTCACAATTTACATCAACCTCGGCAACATACTATACAGTGTAGAACCATCACTTAGAAGAGTATGACCATTGTCTTACCTGAAGGGTCATTTTCTGACCATCTCCAGTTTTTTTCAATGGAGGCATGGAACTGTTGTGCACTGGTAAGTTCACTGACAGTCAATAATAAATCCAACAAACAGGAAACAACATCCAAGGAAACAGTCCAGAAAACAATACGTAACAGACTGACCCCAGGTTGGGGTGGACTCTTCTTCGCAGCACCCAGAAAACGACCCTTCAGGTAAGACAATGGTCGTTTTCCTGGGCGCTGCTCTGGAGAGTCCAAGCAAGGGACATACCCAAGCTAAATGTAACTAGGGCAGGAAACGGTCACATCCAGGGTTCTCTCCGCTGGTATGAATACCCTGAAGGACACATCTCCCAAAAGACCCCTCCGGAGAAGCAAATTTGTCCAATTTGTAATTCTGAACAAATAGAGACAAGGAAGTCCAAGTGGCCACTCTGCAAATGGCGAAAAAGGAAATTGAGGGGTTTTTTAGGGTTTTTTTTTAATTCGGCTTTTAGGGGGTTCCAGGGAGGGGGGAGGGTTTTTGGGATCAGGGTTTTTAGGGGGTCCTAGGGTGGGGGGGAGGGTTTACCCAGTCAGAGGGGGATTTGGATACAGGGCCGGCCAGCGGAAGTAGGATAAAGGATGGGTCCATTAAGGAGAGGGGAGTGGGGGTCGTCCCTACTGAGGGCTTTCCCATTCAATCGGTTGTGGGGAGGGGCAGGGGTGGCGGGAGACAGGATGTCCACCGTGGGTTGGGGGACCAGGGCTGCTGATTACGAGCGGTCACTTGCCCTAACCCCCTGTGCTCCACTCGTGGGCTAGGCGGTCAGGGACTACAGAGCCGGGGCCCTAGGCTGATGTTCTGCAATGCCAGGTCCATGGTGAACAAAGCCCCCCTCATAAATGACCTTGTGTCAGAGGGGGACCCGGACCTGGTGGGAATCACGGAGACCTGGTTGGGCCCCGAGGGGGGTTTGCCCTTCGTGGAAATGTGCCCACCAGGCTACCATGCATTTCATCAGCCTACGGCCCTAGGCGGGGGTGGAGGGGTGGCGGTTATTGTTAAGGAAAGTCTGGAGCCGAGGGAGACCACTGTGCCTCAGACGACCGGCTGTGAGTCCCTCTTCGTGAAGTGGGGCCTAGGGAGGCAGCTGGGCTTGCTGATTGTATACCTGGCTCCTCGCTATGTAACAGCAGCCCTGCCCAAGCTACTCGAGGTGATCGCTGCGATGGCGGTGGAGACCCCCAGACTGGTAGTCATGGGGGCTTTAACCTGCCATCGGCGGGCGAAACATCCGAGGCAGCTCGGGAGTTCATGGTTTCCATGACGGCCATGGACCTGACCCAAGTAGTTCAGAGCCCCACTCACGAGGGAGGACACACGCTGGATCTGATTTTTGTCTCTGGACAGTGGAGAAGTGATCTCGGAACAGGGGATTTAGTCATCTTACCCTTGTCATGGACAGATCACTCTCTCCTTCGGATGGACTTTCCAACCGTCACACCCCACTGCGGGGAGCGGAACCGGAGACACCGAGTTGGTTCCGCCCCAGGCGCCTGATGGACCTGGAAAGGTTCCAGAGGGAGCTTGGGCCAATACCTGAGTCCCTGCCCCGCGACTCGACTGAGGATCTAGTGGCCGCATGGTATAGTGCGGCCGCAGGGGCCTTGGACCGAGTCGCGCCCTTGCGGCCTCTCATGCGGCATCGAGTCACCCAGGCCCCTTGGTTCACCGAGGAGCTTCGGGAGATGAAACACCGCAAGAGACGCCTAGAGAGTAGGTGGAGATCTTCTCGATCTGAAGCTGACCGAACACTCTCGATGAGAGACCATATTAGGACTTACTTAGTGGCGCTAAGAGTGGCCAAACACGAGTATTGTGCCACCCTTATCGCGTCTGCGGAAAACTGCCCTGCCGCCCTGTTTGGGGTGACCCGCTCCCTCCTTCACTTGAGGCCGCGGGAAGCCCCTTTGCAGGGTTGAACAGAGGAATTTGGAGTGTTCCTGCAGGACAAAATCACTCAGATTCGGAACGAGTTGCCCTCCACTGAAAGTGGTCCAGTCAAAGTGTCCGGTGCTGGTCTTGAGATAACACCTTGGAAGGAGTTTGACTTTGTCACTACCGAGGATATGGACAGGTTGCGGAGGAACCTTAGAGCCACCACATGTTTATTGGACCCGTGCCCCTCTTGGCTTGTACTGGCATCCTGGGAGGTGACACGAGGCTGGCTCCAGGGCATTGTGAATTCATCTCTGAGTGAGGGGTCCTTGCCTACCGTCTTGAAAGAGGCGGTGGTGAGGCCCCTCCTCAAGAAGCCATCCCTGGACCGAGCATTATTAGAGAACTACCGTCCCGTCTCCAACCTTCACTTTTTAGTGAAGGTTGTTAAGAGTGTGGTGGTCCAACAGTTTCCTCGACACCTGGAGGAAGTTGATTATCTAGACCCGCGCCAGTCCGGCTTCCGGCCCGGTCACAGCACTGAGACAACATTGGTCGCGTTGGTCGATGATCTCTGGAGGGCACGGGATAGAGGTTGCTCCTCTATCCTGGTCCTATTAGACTTCTCAGCGGCTTTTGATACATCGACCATGGTATCTTATTGCACCGATTGGGGGGGTTGGGGCTGAGAGGTACCGTTTTAGGGTTGTTCTCGTCTTACCTCTCTGGTCGGTCACAATGGGTGTTGGCAGGAGGGCAGAGGTCGTCCCCGAGGCCCCTCATATGTGGGGTTCCCCAGGGGTCGGTCCTCTTGCCACTTCTGTTTAACACCTATATGAAGCCGCTGGGCGAGATCATCCGTGGTTTTGGGGTGGAATACCATCTGTACGCTGATGACACCCAGCTGTACATATCCACCCCAAACCACCCCAACGATGCCATCGAGGTGCTGTCCCGGTGTTTGGAGGCCGTACGGGTCTGGATGGGTAGTAACAAACTCAAACTCAACCCGTCCAAGACCGAGTGGCTGTGGTTTCCGGCACCCCGGTTCAGCCAGATAAGTCCAACACTGGCCATTGGGGGCGAACAATTGGCCCCCGTGGAGAGGGCGCGCAACCTGGGTGTCCTCCTGGATTCCCGGCTGTCCATGGAGGACCATGTGGTGGCCTTGGCCAGGGGGGCGTTTTATCAGGTACGTCTGATACGCCAGTTGCGCTCCTTACTGGACCGGGGGGCCCTTCGCACAGTCACTCAAGCGCTTGTGACATCCCGGCTGGATTACTGTAACGCTCTCTACATGGGGCTCCCCTTGAGGGGCACTCGAAGGCTACAGTTAGTACAGAATGCGGCCGCGCGGGTACTTATGGGCGCCCCAAGGCAAGCCCACATAACACCTCTCCTGCACGAGCTGCACTGGCTGCCTGTGGCCTTTCGAGTGCGCTTCAAGGTGTTGATGACCATCTTTAAATCACTCCATGGCTTGGGGCCTAGCTATATACGAGACCGCCTCCTGCCCCATACATCCCTTCGTCCGATCTGCTCCCACAGAGAGGGTCTTCTCCGGGTGCCGTCGGCTGGGCAATGCCGGTTGGCGACACCCAGGGGAAGGGCATTCTCTGTGGCGGGCCCGGCCCTCTGGAACAACCTACCCCCCCGACCTTCGCACTACCTCAGACCTCTGCCTCTTCCGCCAACGTCTTAAGACACATTTATTCCAACAAGCCGGCCTAGGATAGCCCCCCGTTTCTGACTTTTTATACTTAAATTATAATTTGGTACAGTTTTTAAATGGGTTTTAACACGGGTTGAATAATTTAATATATTTTAATGATGTATATTGTATTTATTGTGGTTTTAAATCATGCCTGTGCGCCGCCCTGGGTCCTAACAAGGAGAAGGGCGGGGTATAAATTCAAATAAATAATAAATAAATAAATAAATAAATAAATAAATAAATAAATAAATAACCTCTACTGGAGCCCAGGTTGCCATGGTGGCAGCACTCCTCGTAGAATGTGCGGTGATATGGTGTGGCACTGGTTTAGACTTAAGAATGTGGGCGAGGGTAATGCAAGCCTGCAAACACTGAACAATGGTAGAAGAGGAAACCTTGCAGCCTAGAGATGCAGATTGAAATGAGACAAAAAGTGATTTGGAACGCCGGAACAAAGCTGTTCACTTGACGTACTTGCGGAGCGTTCATTGGACATCGCACATGTACCATCTCCTCTCCCTGGGATGTTTGGGATGTGGACAAAAATCCGGGAGAATGACCTCCTGGGCCTAGTGGACCAGGAATTGATCTTCTGAATGAATGTTGGGTCCAGACGAAGGACCACCCTGTCCAATTGAATTAAGCATAAGTCCTCATGAACCGATAGGGCTGCCAGTTCCGAAATATGCCACACAGAGGTGATGGCAATCAAAAAGGCAGTTTTAAAAGTCAAATGCTTAAGGCTGGCCGAACAGTGGTTCAAATGGAGGGCCAACTAGGTCTTGGAGAACAATGCTAAGATTCCAAAAAGGGTATCTGTTTCAGGTCTGTTTCCGGGGGTTTCAGGTTGTTTGCACCCTTCAGGAAACTACGGATAGTGGGATGACGTCCAAGGGAGGAATGTTCATCAAGAGCAAGAATCGTGGATAAGGCGGCCACCTGATGCCGTAGCATGTTAGGAGCCAGACCCTTGTCAAGCCCATCCTGCAAAAAGTCCAATATTTGTGGGAGCATGGCAGAGGTCGCTGTCACTCCATGAGATGTACACCAGGTAATGAATGACCTACAGGTGGCATCATAGATACTGGTCATGGAGGACTGTCTGGACAGCTAGATGGTGTGGATGACCTTGGTGGAGAGGCTGCTCCTGCTCAGGAGGTCCCTCTCAAGTGCCAGACGGCAAGTTGTAGCCACTGGAGCTCCAGGTGTTGAAGAGCCCCCTGGCTGAGAGAGACCTCATGTGACCAATCCAGGGAGACCTCAGAGACCAATCCAGGGAGGATTGACGGATAGACTCACCAGATAGGCGAACCAGGTTCGTCTGGGCCAGAACAGAGCAATGAGAAGGACATCCGACACCTCTGACAGGATCTTACGGATAACTCTGAGAAGAAGAGAGAACAGTGGGAACACATACAGTAGACCCGGCGGCCACAGGCAATGGAGGGCACTGACCCACTCAGCTTGCGGATCGTGGAACCTGGTGCAGAATCTTAGGAAGTGCGTGTTCCCTGGGGGGGAAAACAGGTCAACCAGCGAGCGGCCGAACCTCTGAGTCAGGCGGCAAAACAGGTCCAGATGCAGACGCCACTCCGAGTGGTTGACCGTGGCCCTGCTCAGCCAATCCGCTTGGGTGTTGTTCACACTGGAAATGTGCTCTGCCTGTATCAATTGTAGGTGCTGACTGTACAGCTGGGGTGCACACCATCCCAGAGATTCGGCCTCTGCCATCAGGGATCTGGAACACATGCCCCCCTGGTGGTTTATGTGCACCTTTGTCACTACCTTGTCTGTAAGTACCCTGACGTGATGGCCCCGGATGTTGTTGCTGAACTGAACAAGGGCCAACCTCACCGCTCTCAACTCCAGCCAATTGATGTTGTGAGTCGCCTCGGTCGGAGTCCACCTGTCCTGTGCAATCTGATTGTGAAGGTGGGCATCCCAGCTGTAAAGGCTGGCATCCATTGTGATGGTGAGATGGACTGGTTCCTTGAAGGGACTGCCTTTCGCTAGGGGGGGAGACAGCCACCACCTGAGGGACCGACATATATCTGGGAGATCTGCACCAACCTTGCAGAGCTGCTTTCGTTGGCCCGCTGGTAGGGCAGCAGGAACCATTGCAAAGGGCAAGAATGAAGACTTGCCCAAGGAACGATGAACAGGCAGGATATCCTCTTCCCTGGGAGTTGGGACAACTACACGATCTTGACGTGAGGAGACTGCTGCACTTGTAGGACCTATTCCCTGAGACTCGCCACTCTCTCCGGTGGCAGGAATACCTGGCAGGAGGTGGCATCGACTATGGCGTTTAGGTGTGTAACCTGGTTGTCAGCTGTATATCTTGTAAGCTAGGTCTTATGCCGCCTGTTGGTGGAACAACGACTGGATGAGGACATCATCTAGGTAACCAGACGAGATCTGAGAAAGGCTGCCACTGCCACTAGGGTCTTTGTTAATGTCCTGGGGGCCGATGACAGGCTGAACAGAATGGCCCTGTACTGGTAGTGGCAGCTGGCATAGACGAATCTCAGGAACCTGCGGTGAGCATTGCAGACGGGTATGTGAAGGTAGGCCTCTTTGAGATCGATGGAGGTCAGCATGTCCCCTGGCCTGATGCAGCCCAGAATTGACTGAAGGTACTGCATCTTGAATCACCGGTAAGCTATGTGATGGTTTAGCTTCTTTAAATCTAAGATTCCCCTCCACCCTCTGGAATTCTTTGGGACTAGGAATAGGATGGAATAAAAACCTGTCCCTTCCTGACCTGGTGGAATTGGTTCTATGGCCCTGATGTCCCTGAGGTGAAGGATCTCCTGTTCCATGAAAGCCCTCTTGATGGGACACGAGGGAGTTGGACAATGGATAAAGTGGTGGGGGGAAGGTGAGAGAAATTCCAAGGTCAGACTGATGCAAATGATTTGCAGGACCCACTGGTCCAACGTGATCCGCTCCCATTGGGTGTGGAAAAGCTGTAGACGCCCTCCTATGAGAGCCGACCTGTGGTGGTCATTTATATCTCCTAAATGGTTGGGAACCAGACCCCCCCAGAAGGGGTGCTTGGAGAAATTCTGCTAGTGACCTCTGTCGCAAAAAGGCTGACGGTTCTGGGACCTGTCATTGTGTTGTGAGTAGGGCCGATGAAAGGGCGTGGAGTTGATGGAAGGCTCCATGTTCCGAAAGGGCCGCCTCCTGTAGGAGTTGGAACCCTTCCGGTCAGATTTCTTAGTGACTGAAGGCATGACCTTCTTCTTGTCCTTATTCTCCAAAAGGATTGGGTCTAAGACCTCCCCAAAAAGCTTGTCCCCTTTAAAGGGGGCAGATGCAAGCTTCCATTTTGTCCACATGTTCCAGTGCCTGAGCCATAAGAGGCACCGGGTAGTGACATTGGAAGCCAAGGCCCTGGACGCAAACTTGGCAGCGCTTAGGGTGGCATCCAAGGTGTAATCGGTAGCAGCAATGATCTTATTAACGTCTTGTCTCAATTTGGTATCTCCGGCCGGAATTTTGGTGAGTATCTGCCACAGTCAGAGAAGGGAGGCCCTAGATAGGAAGGATGCGGAGGCAGACGTTTTGATCGCCCAGGCAGTCGCCTGATGAGTCTTATGACAGGCATTCTCCACTTTCTTGTCCTCTGCCTTGAACCCCTCCAGAAGGTCAGGCAGAAGTACAGAGGTGGAGATGAGAGCTGCTACAGGAGAGTCAACAGGTAATAATTCCATCAGGTCCTCCAGACTTGCATTCACCGTGTACAATTTTTATCATTACCACTGGGAGTAGCAAGGGTGCCCAGTTGCACCCATTGCTTCTGCACAATGTTAAGAAACAATTTGGCAACTGGAACAATCTCTTGAACTGACTCCAGCTCCTCGAAGAGCCCCTCGGAAAGGTCAGTCAGGTCAGGAGCAGTTTGAGTCAGGTCAGGAGCAGTTAGAACCCATGCAGGGTGAGACTTTGGCCTTATTCAAAATAGTCTTGAAATTGACAATCTTAAACAAACCAGAGAAGGCGGGCTTTTCAGAAGCCGCACCTTCTTCCCCTGAAAATTCAGGTTCCTACCTGGGAAGGATGTCCTCCTCCCAATCGGAGTCCTCGCTGGCTAGTGAGGAATGTGGGGACTGAGATGGATTGGCCAAGGATGCCTCTTGAGGGGGATCCTTTGTCTGGAGATGCCGGGACTTGCGGAGGCGCTTGCCCTGCTGCAGCATGCCTGCCTCAATACCTTGGGAAATAGCCCTGAAGATAACATCCTGCATTTCAGCAGAGAGGTTGTGGCCCCAATCTTCCACAGGGCAAACCCCAGAGGAAGGTTGGGGAGCTGGTTGCTGGGGCACCAGAGACCCTACAGGGACTGCCTCTTCCTCAAGGTCTGATGCATATGCAAAGAGGTCAGCCTGGTCAGCCATGGAGGGACCTGGGGAACCCACAATGACAAGGGAAGCAGTGGGAGAAAATTCCTGCCCTTCATTCTCACTCTCAGAAATAGGGTGCTCTTGACTGGACTGGGCCTCCAGTGAGGGCTCCCCAAGAGACACCATTTTGGAGGCCTGTGCCTGCTGTTGGGCTCTGGAAAACTGCTTCTCTAAGGCCTTCTGGCAACAGAGGGCATCCCTATCAGTGTCAGAGCCCTGCTTTGAACCTGGTTTAGAATAGGGCTTGCTCCCCTGATGGCCTTCCTGGCAGCCTTGCCAGCCTGTCTGGAAAATACCCTGGATGAGGGGCCTGGCTGCTCTGAATCTCCAGGGGCCTGGTCTGCCATGACTGAATAAATGAGATCTAACTGCTGCAGGCAGGGAAGCCTCCACTCACCACCTTCACAGTTAGGTACAAAGCCAAGTGTTCTGAGGAGAGATACTGAAGGCAGTAGCCAAGGTCTTGAGGAGCGATGAGGCTTCCTAGTGCGAGCTCCAACTGCTCCCAGCACCACGTAGGTCAGAGAACAAGAGGAGAGTGACTAGAGAGAGCCACACACTCCCTGCCATACCCCCAGCTGATTCCAAGGCCTCAAAGAGGGAATTAGCTAAATTCGTTGACAATTCGGGCAAAGAAAACACCACGCGGCAACCTGCAAGGAGCTAGACGACCAGGAAGCTGCAGCAATGTGTTCAGAAAGCGAAAGTGAAAACCAAAAAAGGCGGCCGGAACTTCCAACCTCCTCAAAATGGCCACCACCACAACCAGGCCACTCAAATGGCTGCCGCTACAACCAGGCCACTAAAATGGCTGCCGCTGCTTCAGGCCACTCAAATGGGCACCGGAAGGTTGTTGATAGCCCTGAAGTACCACTCCGCTCACGGGCTTCTTAAAAACGCGGTTGGCGGCAATGGACCCCCAGTGGGGAGCCTGATCGCAGCTGGAGCGCTGTGATCGTGCTGGTGTCGGCACTCCGACCACGCGCCTCCCACAACAGCTGCCTGCAGCCCAACAACGCCCGAGCAAACCCGGAACACCGAGAGGGCTGAGAGGTGAGTCTGACAATTAAAGGGAAGGAATTAATTTTGTCTCACCAGCCTGCTCACAATTTGGAGTTTTAAGCAGAAAAGGAGAGTCCAAGCAATCTCTAGGAGTTGAAGAGAAACCATAAGCACGTCCACTAGGCTAGCTGAATTGAAAAAAAATGGAGATGGTCCGCACACTGGGGTCAGTCTCCGCTGTTACGTATTGGTTTCTGGACTGTTTCCTTGGATGTTGTTTCCTATTTGTTGGATTTATTATTGACTGTCAGTGAACTTAACCAGTGCACAACAGTTTTCAGCCTTCACTGGAAAAAACTGGAGATGGTCAGCACCAGAGGCGTGGCTTAAAGTTTCAATTCAGCTCCTGGGCAAATTGGCTGTGTTTAACCCTTGCTTGCTTGCTTGGACTCTCCAGAGTAGCACCCAGGAAAACTAATATTTATATGAGAAGCCTGCATAAACCCAATAAAAACCACCGAGAAATCAATGATTAGAAGTTGCTGTTGTTGCTGAGGAAGTTAGATGTCTGGACTTTCCTCCAACAGAATGGAACAAGTTAAAGATTATTTTAAATTGCCTCAACTGTGAACTGAAATAAAATAAAAGCAATATGACAAATGCACATCCTTTTAAAAAACCAGTTACTATATGACATGTTGATGCAAGAATATGGAGATAAACAAAAGAGCTGTTTAAAAGAGTATTTTAAACAGTTACATTCTGCCCCTTTTTTTAGAAATAGGCCATTTTTTGCTCATTTCTGCCCTCCCCGGCCCTCAGGAACACTCTGAAAGCCTCCTAAAGCTTTGCATGGCCATTTTGGTGAAAGAGGTGGGGTTTTGAGAGGCAAAAAAATGCTGTATTCAGTGTATAAGATGCACCCAGATTTTCAGCCTTTGTTTTGAGGGGAACAGGTGCTAGGCAGATTATCAGCAAATAGCCTGAACCTGCAAATATAAAATAAAAAAGCTAAGGCTCAAAATAAACTTTTGAGACAAAAGTCAAAAATAAAAAAATAAAAGCTTATTTCAACATGTCAAAAAACAAGAAAAAAATGGGAGAATTAATGGGAGAAAAGACAAGATGACCAGCAGTCAGAAGAAAGCAGAACTGCTTACCTCGTTTTTTGCATTTGTCTTTATACAAAAAGAAAAAAACAGTCCAATCTATACAAAAGAACCCCTGTAAAATGCAGATTAAGAATGCAAGTCAAACTAAGCAAAAAATAAATAAATGGCAAAACCTATCTGCTCTAGAGGAATTCTAGATACAGTATAGGGTTTCCTGTTAACCAGCAGGTTGCACTAGAAGAAGTTAGAAGTTCCTCCCAATTCTGTTATTCTTGTCTCATGCTTTCCTCCACAATAGACTTGGATGGCCCAAAGTCACCCAGCCAGCTTAGATCTCAGTCTCTTACTTTTTAGGCCATCACTTCCACCACTACACCAAACTGTCTCTCTAGATTCTTCCCATTCTCCAAATTCTCAAGCAAGCTGTGGCAATCTCTTGGACAAAAGTTGCTAATAAGGTCTTCCTTTCATCATTTCTTATAACAATTAAATCACTTTTATAAATGTCACAGCTTGTTAAATCAGCTTCCTCAAATGAAGAGTCTGTTTTCTCAGGAATCCGCAGTCTCAAATCTTACTATGTTTGCTTTTTTTCTCAGTTCAGTAAATACTCACTATAAAGAAACTTAAAAGATCATATCTCTCACCAGTTCTTAATGTTTTACATTATTTTATGATTTCATTTGCAACTTAGTTCATCATTTGTTTTTTGTTTCATTCCAAATGGTATTTGCAATCACTAAGAGTCAGGCAAGAGTTATATAAAATAAAGTCCTTCATTTAACCAAATGCTTTCAGCTTCTCATTTGCTGCCTCCCTCCCTCTTTCTCTCTGCAGTATTGGGCCAAATCATCTATTACTATCTACTTCAACAATATTTAGAAATAATCCAACACATCTGGAAAACACCAAACCGGGGAAATTTACCCTATATCAACTGGCAAATAGGCAAATATTGGCGAGGCAGTATCCATAAATATATTCATCCAACAATCTCCTGCAATTACTACCATAGTACAATTTCTGATTTTCAGTTTGTCCATTCCCATTTCATAAACCAATTAGTTCTATTTTTATTTCAAAGTTATGCATCCCAAATATGCATCACTAAACTACATATACCTTAGAACTGATGTTTGTTGGCTTGCAAGCATGCTTCACTTAGAAAAATTTGTTGATTATTCTTATGACATAGTAGCTAAAATATACCAAAACAAATACTCATGACTATTATCAGAAAATTCTGCATGCGCTCTAATATATTTATACCTGGTAACCAAGACTACAAGTAATCCTTAACTTATTAATACAATTGAAGTCAAAATTTCTGTAAGACAGTTGTTACATGAGTTTTGTCCCTTTTTATGACCTCTGTTGTTGTTTTTTTGTTGTTGCAGTTGTTAAGCAATCACTGCAGCTGTTAATAACATTGCTGTGGCATGCATCTGGCTTCCCCAATGACTTTGCTCATCAGAAGATTTCATGGTAATTTTCATAAACGCATGTTGCCATGTGTCTGAATTTTTATCCTGTGACCATGGGCATGTTGCAACAGACATAAGTGTGGAAAACAATCATAAGTCACTTTTTTCAGTGCCATTGTAACTTTGAACAGTAATTGAACAAATGATTATAAGTTGATGTCTATTTCTATATCTTCTCTAATTTGCTATTATCAAAATACCTTAACTGATCAAAACAAAAGTCTATATCTATGAGTTCATCTAGTAACAAACACAACATATGAAACAGGGGTGATATTCACTTACATTCCCTACCCGTTCGCAAATGTGAGTGTGCCTACCTCGTCTGCGGATGCGCTCAACCTTCTATGCATGCACTTTGGTGAAAAAAGTACCTAAATGGGATGCCATAGAACCAGGGTAGGTGGGCACTACTACTGGTTCGAGTGAACCAGGCCAAGCTAGCAGAATACCACCTCTGATATGAAAGAGGAATCAATAGTAAAGAGCATAAATTAGTGAAATAACAAATAGGTATATTGTGAGTCTATGGAAATAAGATAAAAGGAAATAATGTAATAAATCAAAATGAGATGATTTGGTCTTGTACAGTATAGTTGATGAATATATACAGAAAATAAAGTTGTAGATTTAACAATGAAAGAAACTAAAATATATGTCAGAAATATGAATTTAGACATATTATTTAGATAGCCATAAGTACATATGAAACAAAAGTTCTTAAGTTGGATATAATTCATATTATGTTTCATAATAAAAGAAGAACCAGAAATTATTTTGAAGATCAAGTTTGCAATTTTCAATAGATGTGATAGGAATAAAGGCTGAGAATATGACGAGATGGTAAACCAAAAGTTATCAGATCACAAAGTTACCAGAAAATAATAATGGTAACTGATAAGTATCCGCTTAGAAAAAATACTGTTTCAAATTAGAGGTCCAAAGGTTTTCATACACATAAATAGAAAAAGAATTATCTAAATCTAAAGATATACAGTTGTCCATTTATGAAAGCCAATATGAGCAAAGGTGCTGAACCACATCTTAGGGAAATAGAGGCTCAAGTTCGGCTAGAACCAGTCAATCTCTATCAAACTAACTCACTTCACATGGCTATTGCTATCTGTCAGGAAGACAGATATGATGTAGGCCATTGAAGAAAACATGGAATGTGTATGTGTATGTATAGAATATAAAAACAGAGAAAATTACTAACAAACAGAATATAGTGGTAATATATTATTTAAGAAGTGTTTACTAAATCAGAAGAGATAGAATCAGCAATTAATATCCGATGAATTAATGCTGATCAAATACAAGAGATCAGTGCAAAAGAAATATGTTTGGGTCTCATCATAAAAGTAGTATATTAAGAAAGAATGAATGGGTTGAAAGGAAACATTGCAGTTGGTTGGAATTGATAAGATTAGCAAACATGGGAAAAATTCAAAGAACAAAAAATAAATATATGAATCAGAGTGTAGGACATGACAGAAATGATACTTTGCAAGAATATGAAATTGTGAAGTTTTACATTATTATAAATTACTTTGCTTTTTTCAGATGCCTTAACATTCTTGGACCTCACAAGATATATTTAGACAATATATTTAGACAACCTACTGAAGCATCTGGATCACACTGCAGCTTAAATGAATCATATAGATTGTTCAAAATATATTCAAGTTTAATAAGCTATGCAGAAGTTTGCAGCTATACTGAGGAAATTAATGAAGACACAGAAATAATCCCTAGCCTCTGTTACAAAACAAAAACTTTATTTGCTTACCCATGAAACTGCTACTTAATCTTATTAGCTAATCTTGAAATTAGTAAAGTAGTTGAACAGTTAGGAGGCGAATCTGCCAATACAGATAGTCCTGACACAATTGAGTCCAAAATTTATGTTGCCAAGTAAGACAGCAGTTAAGTGCGTTTTGTCTCATTTTACCTTTCTTATCACAGTTGTTAAGTGAATTTATGTAGTTATTAACACAATTGTTAAGTGAATCTGACTCCCCCACTTCTTATCAAAAGGTTGCAAAAGATGATCGCATGACCCCAGCCAGAACACTGAAACCATAATACAGGCCTAGTTGCCAAGTTCCAAATTTTCTACCACAATACCATGGGGATGCTGTTTTAAGTGTGAAAAACAGTCACATCACTTTTTTCAGTGCTGTTTAAACTGTGAACAGTCATCAAACAAATGGTTGTAAATCCAGTACTACCTTATGTGGCTTTGGCATTACCAGATTACAAATGATCTGGTATGATCACAAATGATTTGCAGTATGATAAAGAAAGGTTTCACCTCTAGTAACCTTTCACCTACTTGGTTTCCCCTCAAATAACTTTTTTAAATGATTCTTTCCACACTAAAACATGTTTGGTTTGTCTCTGCCAATCCTTTTACGTGCTTTCCAGATTCTTGTTTTTGGTTTAAGCTTCCATGTAGATAATCTTTATGAAAACTAAGTAAGTGCAACTGTAATAATATTCTAAAGCTGTTTTCCAAATGGAATTAAAAATCTGGATTCCAGCATCTCATAGTTTGGCTGAACTTATTCTGTTGTGAATACAGAGGTTTTCAATATGTGATACTGTTGGCGCTCAATTACATGGAGCAGAAACCAAACATGTGACTTGAAATTTTTCAGTAGGTGAAAGAACATTGTAATGAACACTACTGATTGCTATACTGGCCTTATTCCAGCATACTTCTGTACATTGATGATTTACATTAAATAACACAGCAATTATAAAATAAACACATCAAGCAAGCTATGCAATATGTATTAGGATGGCATATTAATATTAATCTTTAATATTTGTATTGCCTACCTGTTTATTCAGAGGCAAAGCACAAGACGTATGGCATAAAATAATATACTTTATTAAATTTGTACAGGTAGTTTTTGAACTTGCGACCAAAATTGAGCCCAAAATTTATATTGCTAAGCAAGACAATTATTAAGTGAATTTTGCCTCACTTTCTTGCCACAGTTGTTAAGTGAATCACTGCAATTATTAAGTGAGTAACATGGTTGTTAAATGAATCTGGCTTCCAGGTTTACTTTGCTTGTCAAAAGGATACAAAAGGTGATAGCATGATCCTGGGACACTTCAACCCACATAAATAGAACATAGAATATAGAATAATTTGAGGCAGTTGCCAAGCATCTGAATTTTTATCACGTGGTCACGGAGATGCTGCAATAGTGTGTAAAACAGTTGCTTTTTTCAGAGCCATTGTAACCACAAACAGTCACTAAGTGAACTGCTGTAGGTTGAGGACTATCTAAAAGACAGTTATATAATTGTATTAAATGCATAATAAATGCAGTCGGAGTTCCAGTGATTTGGGGCAGTTTACAACTATTTAAACATTGTTTTAAACAAATATAGAAAACATTAAAAACAGCACAAGACAAAGGTACAACAGAAAGGAAAAGCAATCGTCCTGTCCAAAACTCTGGATAAAGATCCAATCTTTAAAACCCTTCGAAATCTCAGAAGGGTGGAACCTGTTCAAATTTCGGGGGTGGAGACCTCATTCCAGAGGGCAAACAGGCAGATCCATAATTAACTGAAGAGCCCAATCCTATGCAAGTTTCTTATAATAGATCAAGAACTGCAACGTAATACCTCAATATAGCTTCAAACTGGTAGGTGATACAAAGCGAGAATTGAGGCTCGCGCTCTCTTTCTCTCTGAGTGATGAAAAAAAATTCCATTACCACGTTTGCATTTCGTTCATAGACATGAGACTACTTCCATTTTTTCTAAGTCTTGTTTATTTACCACTATATGGCAAGCAGAGAAAAAGCACGTACTCACAAAATAGCACCATAAACCCTCATGTTTTCTTACAAGAAGTATTTGCACCCCTGGGTTATCTTCAGCTCAGTGTCCTCCATCTCTTCCACAAAACAACTACTTCATTTCACAGCCCCAAAGCAACCGGGGAACTCAGCGAAAGAAAGCTCTTCCTTCCTTAAAGTGGTGCCATGACTTGTGTCAATGGCTTTTCTAGCAAAACTCATAAACTTCCTGTTTGCTGGGGGGGGAGGCGGGGGGGGGAGGCAGAGCAGATATTTTGCAATCGGAAATGATTTTTGCTTCATTCTAAATATTTCAAATAAATAAAATGTATTAAAGTTTTCTGTCTTTTGTGTTTCAAAATTATTCCTCTCTAATATGAATTACTCCCTTGCTGCTAACTGGGTATGATGCTATTTTGATTCATGTTCTTATAAAGTGCAATCCGTTACAGTAGATCGTATTTCTCAGACTGCAGCGTGAACATCGCAAGGGTGAAAAATATTTTCTTCCTGTGCCTTCCTGGGTTTGCAAAAAAGCTTGCAATAATAACATTTGCAAGATTTTGTCCAACGGTAACTATTGGCCTATGCTGACTCTTTGCCCTTTGTTATCAGATTTCTGGTCAATGAAACAGAGATCGGAATGATAATTCCCTCCCCGTTTTTACACGAAGAGAGCTCTGAGCCCAGCAGGACTCTACTGCGCCGAGTTTATCTCTAATGCCTACACAGGACAGGTGAAATTCCTCCTCCGTGTTTCTCATCGTCAGCCAAACCAAACAGTGCTGAGGGGAGCCCATTCAAACTTACCTTAAATGAAATGTCAACCTGCCATTTCTGCTCGGAGTGTTTGCAGCCCCGCTTTCTCTTTCTCTTTCTTTCGATTGCCAACCCTATCCCCACCCCCAAGTTGCTAGGCAACCGCATGATATGGCTGCGCTTGCATGGCCACCAATACCTAACCCTGGCCTGCCTGATCATTTTTATTTCATGTTTTCCATGGAATATAATGAAACCCCCTGGCATAGCTTTCCTTTCATAGAGGGAGGGTCGTTTCCTGAAGAATTTTGGAATCTGTCATCTTCAAAATGTCATCACCATGGCCAAGAGCCTGTCCCTTGCAAGAGTTTCTTATTGTGATCCCTAAAAATAGCAGTGATACCCAACATAGTTAATTTTGCTTTGTTTTTATTTTCATATGCGAATTCTTTGAGTTATTTAGAAGGAAGTAATTAAGAACATTTTGTGGCTTTATCTTTTATAATCAGGGTTGATTTAAAAAAAAAGATTTAGTGGTCGGAGGAACAAATTTAAATAAACAATTCTCATAATCTAGTCTTGTCCCCAAACCTAGGCTCTTGCTGGGTGTCAAAGCCAATATGTCACCGGACACAAGGTACCAAGATATAAAGGGCCCAGGTTGAAAAGCTAACCAAAAGCCAAGATTAGAATCTTATAGAGATTTTATAATCAAGGGATGGTCGCATTCAACCTTTTGCACTTCCCCTAATAATGCATGCATAACAAATAATATTGATTGGTTATTTGGATTTCAGCCTCCCCCCCCCCCTTTAATCCCTTAGGCTTGTTGTGTTAAATAGCTAAATGTCACATCACCTGTTTTTACCCCAGGTAACTTGCAAAGTGTGCCAGCTACATAGGTTTCAGTTTTTTTCTTATTAGTGAGCTATTCTTGTTCCTAATATCCTGGCTAGTGGTTTTAAGGTGTTAACTTCTGTCTCAATGTTAATATGTGCCCCCCCCCCCCTTTCTATTGCAGACCAGAATAAAGAACAAACAGTTTCATTTGAGGCAGCTCCCTCATAACTCCCTCCTTCTACAGAAAAAATTAAAAACAGTTTAAAACTTTTGTCTGAATCAGCAACCGCCCCCTCCCCACCTCCCTCTGCAGTGAGAGAAACAGGAACAAAGTTCTTAATTGTCAAGGCAAAGAAATGAAGACAAGAGAAAATGTTTTATCAGAATTCATATTCCTCATGTTCATGTCCATTCCATCCATTCCTGAGTCCTATCTCTACATGTGACCCTTCCTCTGATCCCCAGGGCCTCATCTGGACATACATTCTATCATCTGATTCTTCATTCCCCCCTCGAGGACCTTGGGAAAGCCTACTTTCCAGAGGTCCTCCTAAAATGATCAATTCTTATTTGCTTTATTGACCTTATAACCAATTGTATGAGTAGAGGCATCACACAGGGCATGAAAGCTAGTCCTGCTACCCCCACACAGCAACAGAAACAACAGCTATTTGATCCAGGCTTTTCCTGGCATCCATGAAAACCACTGGTCTGTCCCTAATAATCCTTGTCCAATCCGGGATTATCTGTTTTGCAGATTCTTCACAGCTTCTCTGACCACTCCTGATTTATTCATATTGAAACAGCATTCTTCTCCTAAAAACAAATCACTTTTCTCAGCTGTCAGGAGATCAAGGCCTGAATTTTGGAAGACTACTGCTGCCAAAGTGTCTATCTGATCTTGCACTTCAAGCAAAGTCCAAGCAACCTGACCTAAGCTATGTTGGAACTTCTCTGGCAGCTGCTTAAACTGCACTGTAGAGTGAACTAGGCCAGTGGTCGGCAAACCGCGTCTCGCGAGCCAGGAGTGGCTCTTTGGCCCCTCGAGTGCGGCTCTTCCTTCAACTAGCCACGGGCAGACTCCGGGAGCTGCACGCCCACCTCCCTCCTCCCGCAGCGAGTGGCCGTGCGGGCGTGCGGGGGGAGGACCCAAGGCTGCGGCTATCTAAACGCCGCAGAGGCCGTCCGGTTGCCGCAGGCCGACCTCCCTCCTCATCCGTGCAGCGGGCAGCCCTGGAAAATGCCCCTCGATGGCTTCTGCAGGCGGCTGCTGCTGCTGCTCCCGAGCCCTGCAACGTGCAGTTCTCGCCGTCCAAGGTCACCCGGCAGGCGCATCGGGCAGGATGAAAGGGGAGGGGTCTCACGGGCTCCCCCTCAAAAGGGAGAGGGCCCTGACGAGCCGAGGCTCCCAACGGAGAAAGCCGAAGCGAAGCCGAAAACCCAGCAGCAGCCAAGGAAAAAGACGCCTGCAAAAGCTCGCTCGCTCACCTGGGCCACTCCGGACCTCCGGAGCATTGCGGGTGGGCGTGGGAGGGAGGGGGGGGGAAAGAATGAGGAGAACCCCTCTTTTTTCCTTCCTTTCTCTCCCTCTCTCTCTCCCTCTCTCTCTCTCTGCCTTCTTTTGCAACAGTTTTGGCTTGGGGGGGGGGAAACAATGAAAAGCAAACCACAAAAAAATCCAAATTGTTGCAAGGAGTGCCTTTCCTTTCCTTCCCGACGCAGCGAGCACGCCAAAGCTATGGGAGAGCAGGAGGAAGGAGGGAGGCAAATAGCCCGGGGGTGGGAGGGGGGGAGAAGAGGAGGAGGAGGAGGCGGCAGGGGGGGGGAAAGAGGAGGTGGGCGCCCACTGGCAAAGAGAGAGAGAGAAAGAGAAAGAAGAAGAAAGAGAGGAAAGAAGAGATAAATTGGGGAGGGGGAGGCAGAAGGAAGTTTCTCCGTTGTCTCAAAGCGCAAATCTTCCCCCCTCGATTCGGATGGGCTCCCTTCCCCGAGTGGGAGGGAATGAGGAGGGGCTGGGAAGGCAGACTTTCCTTCGAACTGTTGCTTTCTGGAAGAGGGGGGGGGAGGAGGAGGGAAGAATGTGGAGAGGAAGTGCGGAGAGAAGAGGAAGGAGGGAAGGGAAGAGAGAGAGAGGAGGGGGAGAAGAAGAGGGAGGAGGAGGAGGAAGAAGTTGAAGGAAAAGCGGTAAGAGGGAAGAATGTGGAGAGAATGCCAAGAGAGGAAGACGAAGGGAGGAGGAGAGGAAGAGGTGGAAGGGAAAAAACGGAGGAGGAAGGAATGCAGACAGAGAGTGCCAAGAAGAAAGAAGAAGAGGGGTGGAGGCAGAGAATGGAGGAGGAGGAGGAGGAGTAAGAAGAAAGAAGGAAAAATGAAGAAAAGGAGAGCCACCAAGAGGAAGAGGAGGAAAAAGTAGGGACAAGGAAGAAGAGGATGATGATGATGAAGAAAAGCAAGAGGAAGGAAGAGTGAAGAAAGGATGGAGAGAAAGACAAACCACTCAGGGGCTACAAGAACATCGATTTACCTATTTTTATTTTACAGATGTATTTGTGTTCCACCTTAATAACTCCAGGCACTAAAACAGACTTGCAACCCCTTCCTCTTTTCCCCTCTAACAACCCTGTGAGGTGGGCTGGGAGAGAATTAAATCCCCATGTTCAACAACCTTCGGTCACTAATGTTGAGCAGGGGACTGCAATCCTCATACATGCAGACCAGTTGCCCAGCTCCCAAATTTTGATCGGATTCAAAGCGTAAAAGCAGTGAGATTTATTTATTTATTTTATTAAATTTATACCCCGCCCTTCTCCTTGTTAGGACCCAGGGCGGCGCACAGGCACTATTTAAAACCACAAAATACAATATATATCAATTAAAATATATTAAATTAATTAAACCCGTGCTAAAACCCATGTTAAAACCTTACCAAATTATAATTTATTTTTAAAAAGTCAGAAACGGGGGGCTATCCTAGGCCGGCTTGTTGGAATAAATATGTCTTAAGACGTTGGCGGAAGAGGCGGAGGTCCGAGATAGTGCGAAGGTCGGGGGGTAGGTCGTTCCAGAGGGCCGGGCCCGCCACAGAGAAGGCCCTTCCCCTGGGTGTCGCCAACCGCCATTGCCCCGCCGATGGCACCTGGAGAAGACCCTCTCTGTGGGAGCGGATCGGACGAAGGGATGTATGGGGCAGGAGGCGGTCTCGTATATAGCTAGGCCCCGAGCCATGGAGCGATTTAAAGATGGTCGTCAACACCTTGAAGTGCACTCGAAAGGCCACAGGCAGCCAGTGCAGCTCGCGCAGGAGAGGTGTTATGGGGGTTTGCCTTGAGGCACCCATAATCACCCGCGCGGCCGCATTCTGTACTAACTGTAGCTTTCGAGTGCACCTCAAGGGGAGCCCCATGTAGAGAGCATTACAGTAATCCAGCCGGGATGTCACAAGCGCTTGAGTGACTTTGCGAAGGGTTCCCCGGTCCAGTAAGTGGCGCAACTGGCGTATCAGGCGTACCTGATAGAACGCCCCCCTGGCCACGGCCGCCACATGGTCCTCCATTGACAGCCAGGAATCCAGGAGGACGCCCAAGTTGCGCACCCTCTCCACGGGGGCCAGTTGTTCGCCCCCAATGGCCAGTGTTGGACTTAACTGGCTGAACCGGGGTGCCGGAAACCACAGCCACTCGGTCTTGGACGGGTTGAGTTTGAGTTTGTTACTACCCATCCAGATCCGTACGGCCTCCAGACACCGGGACAGCACCTCGACGGCATCGTTGGGGTGGTTTGGGGTGGATATGTACAACTGGGTGTCATCAGCGTACAGATGGTATTCCACCCCAAAACCACCGATGATCTCACCCAGCGGCTTCATGTAGGTGTTAAACAGGAGTGGCGAGAGGACCGACCCCTGAGGGACCCCACATGTGAGGGGCCTCGGGGATGACCTAGGCCCTCCTGCCAATACCCATTGTGACCGACCAGAGAGGTAGGACGAGAACCACCGTAGAACAGTGCCTCTCAGCCCCAACCCCCCCAATCGGTGCAATAAGATACCATGGTCAATGGTATCAAACGCCGCTGAGAGGTCTAATAGGACAAGAATAGAGGAACAACCTCTATCCCGTGCCCTCCAGAAATCATCAACCAATGCGACCAATGCCGTCTCGGTGCTGTGACAGGGCCGGAAGCCGGACTGGCACGGGTCTAGATAATCAACTTCCTCCAGATGTCAGGGAAACTGTTGAGCCACCACACTCTCAACAACCTTCACTAAAAAGTGAAGGTTGGAGACGGGACAAGAGTTCTCTAATAAAGCTGGGTCCAGGGATGGCTTCTTGAGGAGGGGCCTCACCACCGCCTCTTTCAAAGCGGTGGGCAAGTACCCCTCACTCAGAGATGAATTCACAATGCCCTGGAGCCAGCCTCGTGTCACCTCCCAGGATGCCAGTACAAGCCAGGAGGGGCACGGGTCCAATAAACATGTGGTGGCTCTAAGGTTCCTCCGCAACCTGTCCATATCGTCGGTAGTAACAAAGTCGAACTCCTCCCAAGGTGTTATCTCAAGACCAGCACCGGACGCCCCGACTGGACCACTTTCAGTGGAGGGCAACTCGTTCCGAATCTGAGTGATTTTGTCCTGCAGAAATACTCCAAATTCCTCTGCTCGACCCTGCAGAGGGGCTTCCCGCGGCCTCAAATGAAGGAGGGAGCGGGTCACCCCAAACAGGGCGGCAGGGCGGTTTTCCGCGGACACGATAAGGGTGGCACAATACTCACGTTTGGCCACTCTTAGCGCCACTAAGTAAGTCCTAATATGGTCCAGATACCAAATAGAGATACCAAATAGGTGAATTTTATGATGCTCTTTTCAAAATATCAGAAATTTCCAAAGATCCACAAATTAAAAGCGAGGCAGAATCTCTTGGAAATGCAATGAAAGACTATAAATTTTTAGTATCACTGGTTTTTTGGTACGATTTACTGTTCCAAGTCAATTATGTAAGCAAGGAACTTCAAAGTAAATCTGTAGATGTATCCATTGCACTTTCTTCATTTGAAAAACTTTTAAAATGGTTAAGTGACTACAGAAATGCTGGATTCGAACAAGTTTTAGTTCAAGCAAAAATTCTTGCACAAGATTTGGAAATATCTACAGAATTTCGAAATAAAAGGCTTCGGAAAAGAAAGAAACATTTCAATTATGAAGACGATGATGAACCTATTGTAGATCCGATAAACCGAGCTCCTGGAGGTGCCCGAGCTCCTGGAGGTGATTGCTACGGTGACAGTGGAGACCCCCAGACTTTTAGTCATGGGGACTTTAACCTGCCATCGTTGGGCGAATCATCCGAGGCAGCTCGGGAGTTCATGGCTTCCATGACGGCCATGGACCTGACCCAAGTAATTCGAGGCCCCACTCACGAGGGTGGACATACGCCGGATCTCATCTTTGTCTCTGGCCAATGGAAGAATGATCTGGGTATAGGGGATATAGTCATCACGCCCTTGTCATGGTCAGACCACTCACTTCTCCGGCTCGACTTTCCGACTGCTGCTCCCTTCCGCGGGGAGGCAGAACCAAAGTCTCCAATCTGGTACCGCCCCAGGCGCCTGATGGACCCGGATGGGTTCCAGACGGCGCTTGGGCCATTTCCTGTACCCCTGACCCGTGCCCCGATAGAGGACCTCACGGCCGCATGGAATAGTGCGGCCATGGGAGCCTTGGATCGGGTCGCGCCCTTGCGGCCTCTCTTGCGGCGGCGAACCACCCTGCCTCCTTGGTTTACCGAGGAGCTGCGGGTGATGAAACGCCGCAAGAGATGCCTAGAGAGAAGATGGAGGTCTACCCGATCTGAATCTGACCGGACACAGGTAAGAGCCCATTTACGGACTTACATTGTGGTGCTGAGAGTGGCCAAACGCCATCATTGTGCTACTCTCATAGCATCCGCAGAAAACCGCCCTGCCGCCCTGTTTAGGGTGACCCGCTCCCTACTTCAACAAAGGGTGCGGGAAGCCCCGCTACAGGGTAGAGCAGAGGAATTTGTGACTTTTCTGCAGGAGAAAACCACTCAGATACAGAACGGTCTACCCTCCATTGATGGCCCAGTGGGATGCCACGAGACAGATCTTGTTTGGGAGGAGTTTGACTCCGTTACTTCTGATGATATGGACAGGTTACGTGGGCGACTGCGAGCCACCACATGTTTATTGGACCCGTGCCCCTCCTGACACGAGGCTGGCTCCAAGAGGTTGTCAACGCATCCTTAAGTGAGGGTTCCTTGCCTGCTTCCCTAAAAGAAGCGATGGTGAGGCCCCTCCTTAAGAAGCCCTCTTTGGATCCAGCTCTTTTAAACAACTACCGTCCAGTCTCCAACCTTCCCTTTCTGGCGAAGGTTGTTGAGAGTGTGGTGGCACAACAGTTTCCCCGTCACCTGGAGGAAGTTTACTATCTAGATCTGCGCCAGTCCGGCTTTCGGCCCGGGCATAGCACCGAGACGGCATTGGTCACGTTGGTTGATGATCTCTGGAGGGCCAGAGATGGGGGTTGTTCCTCCATCCTGGTCCTATTAGACCTCTCGGCGGCTTTCGATACCATCGACCATGGTATCCTATTGCATCGGCTGGGGGGGTTGGGAGTGGGAGGCGCCGTTTTACGGTGGTTCTCCTCCTACCTCTCTGGCCGATTGCAATTTGTGTTGGCAGGGGGGCAGAGGTCGACCTCGAGACCACTCACTTGTGGGGTGCCTCAGGGGTCGGTCCTCTCGCCTCTCCTGTTTAACACATACATGAAGCCGCTGGGTGAGATCATCCGTGGTTTTGGGGTAGAATACCATCTATACGCTGATGACACTCAGTTGTATATATCTACCCCAAACCACCCCAACGATGCCGTAGCGGTGATGTGCCAGTGCCTGGAAGCCGTGCAGATGTGGATGGGAAGTAACGGACTTAGGCTCAACCCGACCAAGACCGAGTGGCTGTGGTTTCCGGCTGCCCGATTCAACCAGCTCACTCCATCGCTGGCCATAGGGGGCGAACATCTTGCCCCTGTGGATGGGGCGCGCAATTTGGGTGTCCTCCTGGATTCCCGGCTGTCCATGGAAGATCAAGTGACAGCCGTGGCCAGGAGGGCGTTTTACCAGGTTCGCCTGGTTCGCCAATTGTGCCCCCTATTGGATCGGGACGCCCTGCGCACAGTCACTCATGCACTCGTGACATCCCGACTGGACTATTGTAACTCTCTCTACATGGGGCTCCCCTTGAGGTGCACCCGGAGACTTCAGCTAGTCCAGAACGCAGCCGCGCGAGCAATTATGGGAACCGCTAGGTTTACCCATGTAACACCGCTCTTGCGCGAGCTGCACTGGCTACCTGTCGTCTTCCGGGTGCGCTTCAAGGTGTTAATTATCATCTTTAAAGCATTCCATGGCTCGGGACCTAGCTATCTGCGGGATCGGATCCTGCCTCATACATCCTCACTGCCGATTCGCTCCCACAGAGAGGGACTTCTCCAGGTGCCGTCCACTAGACATTGTCAGCGGGCGACACCCAGGGGAAGGGCTATCTCTGTGGCGGGCCCGGCCCTCTGGAACGACCTTCCCCCCGATATCAGGACGACCACGGACCTCCGCTCCTTCCGTCTTAAATTAAAAACTCACTTTTTCTGTCTGGCCGGCCTAGGATAAGTCTCTCTGTCTTGGGGTTTTTATTGGGAAATTAGTACTGCTTAGTTTTAATGGGGAAATTTTAGCGCAGGTTATGTTTAATTTGTTTTTAGAATTGTTTGTATGTATTTATTGTTTTTATTCTACCTGTGCACCGCCCCGAGTCCCTGTGGGGAGAGGGTGCGGTTTTATAAATATTAAATATTATTATTATTATTATTATTAAACGCATACAAGATATCTTTTTTAAATTTTGTTTTAGATAAAGCTACAGAATCACTAACAGATCGTTTTGAACAATTGAAAAAACATAATGACTTATTTGGGTTTCTGGGAAAATTTCAAAATATGGAAAAAGAAGCACTTCAAAAACATGCAGCTAAATTAGAAATTTATCTAACAGATTCTAGGTTCACAGAAAATGATGCACCAATAGTGAAGGAAGCTGATATAGATGGGAAAATGTTAGTTGAAGAAATGGAAGCTTTAAAATCTATCCTTCCATCAGAATTTTTTGAAAATCCATTTAAAATGTTCAAATTTTTATCGGAAAATGACAGAGCAATGGCATTTTCAAACTTGTTTATTGCTCTCCGAATATATTTAACAATTCCAGTGAGCGTTGCTTCTGGAGAGAGATCATTTTCCAGGCTAAAACTAATAAATTTAATTTAATTTAATTTAATTATTAGACTTATAAACCGCCCCCTCTCCCCGAAGGGACTCGGGGCGGTGTACAGGAAAAAATTAAAAAACCATATAAAAACATACAATATATACAAAGTTAAAAACGAATTATATTAACCTGTACTAAAATTTAAGAACATTAAAATAAAAACCCTCCTAAGCTAAAATTCCCTAAATCTAAAATCCATATACGTATTTGGCAGATGTTATGTTATGAGAGTCAAAAACTATCTGAGATTGACAATGACTCAGGATAGATTAAACAGTTTAGCAATTATGTCGATTGAAAGTGAAGAAGCAAGGAAATTGGATTTTCAAACTATTTTAGAAGAATTTACGGAACAAAAACTTAGAAATATGTAAATTCATATATTCATATTCAATGATGTAAATTTATATTCAATAAAATGTAATTGTTTTTGTATTTTGTGTATTTTTATTTTTTTATGTATGTAGAAGTTTACCTATCTTATGATCCATGATATTTGATTTATATATATATTGAATTTGCATTTTATTTAAATATTTAATATATAGAGGGCCCCGCAAAAAAAATCCAATCGGGCCCCACACTTATTGGATCCGGGCCTGCACACACACACACAAACACACACGCACACACAGAGTGACAGATGGGTGGAGGGAGGACAGAGAGACAGATACAGAGAAAGAGAGAGAGAGACAAAAAGAAAGAGAGAAAGAAAAAGAAAAATAGAAAGAAAAAGAAAGTGGGAGAGAGAGAGAAAGAAAGAAAGAACTTATGACCACAATTGAGCCCAAAATTTTGGTTGCTAAGCAGGACCGTCATTAAATGAGTTTCACCACATTTTCCAAGTTGGCCACGCCCACCCAGTCACATGATCGCTGACCCACTCCCATAGAACAGGCCACACGTTTTGGTTCTCAAAAGAAATTTCAGTCGTGGTACTGTTGATATTTGGCTCTCTTGACTAATAAGTTTGCCCACCACTGAACTAGGCTATCCATTCCTGTCCCAACTGCTGTGCCTATCCTCAGAATCACTAACAGTGGGATCACAAATGGCACTTTTTCTGCACATGACCTATGAGAGGAACTGGGAGGGCCTGTTTTCCAGCAACAACACCCCTCTTTGGGGAGAGGTGTACCAAAGTACACATCCCAGTCCAGTTGCAAGGCAAACATACATATGCATTTCCCCCAAACAAGAAGATGATCCCATTTTCTTCCTTGCTTATGGAGAAAGCGTGAAAGTGCTTGTATTCATTATGCCAGACTCCCAAAGTCCCTGCCAGAAACATGCCATTTAGTAGCTGGAGTTGAGGTTCTTCATGTCCCTGGACTTAGTCAATGATAAAGGGAACTCCAGGCTCCAGGAAATAGTGGGAACTCTCATTTCCAAAGGGAAAGACAGCACATTCTGAGCCCACTTTGTTGCTACTGAGCCAAAGAGGGAATTTGGATGCTGAAGACTGGCTCCCTTCATGGAGTTTCCTCTCTGGTAATGTGCAGCTGCAGCTGAGCAGAAAAAGTGACCTTGTTTCTGTAGCAGAAGGGGAAATGTTTGGGTGATTTTGACATCCTTTTTCTGAGGAGGGCTTATGGTCAATTCCATTTGGCAACCTTGCCAGTGGTCCCCCCATCCTTTCCCCCATGGGAGTGCCCTCCTGGAGGTCCTGACTCCTTTTGATGCATAAGGAAGGTGGTCCCAGAAGGCTTATGCCAATAGCCATGAAGCCAATGATGGGAAGGTGGCCAACTCCCAACTTTACCCAGTTTTCATAGAGGTCATCATGTAGTTTTGCATCTGTCAGTATCCCTTGCATCTGGTGCCTCTCTCAAAGGCTATGGTGGCATTGGTGTTCACCCACAGTTCAGGCATGACAGGGGCTGTGTGGTATAATGATGGGGATGCAGACAAACACAACCAATATCATTTAGCTAAAGTCAGGTAGATTGGTTGACCAAACTCTGAGCTATGTCCAGTATTTTCATCATATAGTCCCCTTCCTTCAAATGTCGCATAGGCCCCTTTTTAGCCCAGATGATATCCTTCCTCCTGTCCAATTTGGGTTTGGGTTTAGAGATGGACTGGGTTTGAGGCGATGAAGGACACGATAGATGCAGTGGTGGTGATGAGGGGAATGGACTAGTTCAGGTCTCTGTTCCTTTGGTGTTGCAGAAGACCCCAAACCATGGGCCCTGATCCTTCCTCCCCCCCCCCTCAGGATCCCTAACAACTCCAGGGCCCCCCTCTTGGGTGGGAGTAGGCAATTGGCTATGTTCACAATAAGCTGAGCTGTTATTGAGGACTCTATCAGCAGGGCATACACAAATGCCAAACACAGCCATAGACGATTCATGCCTGCAATTTGAAAATAAGGAGTTCACAGTCCACTGCTCCGCACCTCCTGGTCTGGACACTTCTTTACATGGGAATGAAGGACCCACGAGGATAAGCCTTTCACCTTCAGGGTAGTATATGTGGTCAGCAGCACTTGGAATGGGCCTTTACACTCCTCCTCGAGTGGAGAGTCGAACCTCCATGATTTCACTAGGACCCAGTCTCCTGATTGAAAGAATGCACTGGACGGTCCAGGTCCAAGCATTTGTTTTCGGCATGTGATTAGAAAGAGAATTCATAACCCCAGCAAGCTGGCTCACATACTGATAGATGATCTCCTCCCCCACCAATGCATAGTCTCCCCACCTATACTATAGAATAGATAGGCACATCCATACAGACGTTCAAAGGGGCTAAGGCCACTGTGTTTTTGTGGCGCAATTCTGAGCTGTAGCAAAGCTATGGGAATGGCCTGCAGCCAGTGCAGATGGACTTCCTGACAGAGTTTGGATATGGGATACTTTTTTAGCCCTGTTTGTATGGCATGGAAAAGCCTTAACCCACCCAGCAAAATACACACCAAAACCGAGAGATATCTAAATCCCAGTTTCTGGGGAAATTCAGTGAAATCTATTTGCCACACAGCAACTGAGTATGAGTTTTGAGAAGGACTCCCAAAGGAGGTTTCTGTGCTGTCTTTGGGTTGTTTTGTGCACGATGAAGACAGGCTGCAGTGACAGCAGATGTACCTTTTGTCAGCATGTATTGGGTGGCAAAATCAGTGACTGCTTTAGCCCCCCCTCCCAGTATGTGTCTTTGTGTAATTGGGTTAGCAAAGCTCTTAGGGGAACCTTAGGCACCCACCCCCTTTGTCCTAACTTCCACCTCCCATCCTGGGACTGAGTGGGTCCCAGGTCTTAAGCCCATTTTTCTTCCTCCTTAGTATAGGATGGTTTGGGCAGGGATGTTTCCAACTGATAGGGGATCAGGGGCCAGCTGAGCGGCCTCTTTTGCTGCCTTGCTTGTTGTCCTATTTCTCTTTGCCCCCAAGGTGTCTTCATTGGAATGACCCCTGACATGCATGACTGCAACCTTGTGAGGAAAGTATACAACTTCCAGTAATTCTGTGATCTGGGTCCTATGTTTGATTCCCCCCTACCCCGGGCAGTGAGCATACCTCTTTCTTTCCAAATAGCCTCATGAGAATGTAAAACTCCAAATGCATATCTACTATCTGTGTAGACATTAACCATCTTTCCTTTTGCCAACTGGAGGGTCCTCTTCTGAGTGGGCCTGGGATTCTAATGACTGATCCCCACAAACCATCTCCTTGTACAATTCTTCTGGCAGTTGTTCCCCTGGCCTTCTGCTCTTCCTGTCTAAGAGCCTTGGTGAAAAAAAATGTGTTTCTTCTTGCCCTTTGAAGTTCTTTCCTCTCTGAGGTTTGAGCCCACTTATTATACACTTCGTATGCTAATTCCACAAGTTCAGAGATTGCCTTTCCTGGGCCCCTCTCTGTCTTCTGTTTGGCCCTAAGGTCATCTGTGAACTGACCAATGAAGATCATATTGACCATTCTCATATTTCCTTCAGCTTCGGGATCTAATTTGATAGATTGCCTAAAGGTTTGATAAATGCATTCTAATAATTCCCCTGGATTTTCATCCTGTTTCTGTTGAATTTGGTAGACCTTCCCCAAGTTCTTAGATTAGATTTATTAGATTTAGATTTATTAAATTTTTAGACCACCCTTCTCCCTTGCGGGACTCAGGGCAGTGTACAGGCAATAATAAGAACAATAAGATAGAGCATAAAATACAATTAAAATACAATTAAAAATATATTAAATGGATTGGCCTGATCTAAATCCAGTTAAAAAACCCTTACTAAAACCAATTTAAAAACTAAAGCAATTTAAAAAACTACGCTAGTCCAGCCGCACGAAACAGATAGGTCTTTAAGGCCAGATGGAACTGGCGCAGGTCCGTGGTTATCCGTAGGTCAGGGGGTAGGTCATTCCAGAGGGCAGGAACTGCCACAGAGAAGGCTTTCCCCCTGGGGGTCGCCAGCCAGTATTGCCTGGCCGACGGCACCCTGAGGAGGTCCTCCCTGTGGGAGCGAACTGGTCGGTGGGAGGTGTTTAGTAGCAGGAGGCAGTCTTGCAGATAGCCAGGTCCCTTGCCATGGAGCGCTTTAAAGATGGTCACTAGTACCTTGAAGCGCACCCGGAAAGCCACAGGCAGCCAGTGCAGCTCGCGCAGGAGAGGTGTCACGCAGGAGCATCTAGGCGCTCCCAGAATCCCCCACGCGGCCACATTCTGGACTAACTGGAGTCTCCGGGTGCACCTCAAGGGAAGCCCCATGTAGAGAGCATTGCAGTAGTCCAGACGGGAATTTAAGTTCCCTGGTCAGAGCTCAGATGAGCTCACAAGGACTTAAGGGCACCACTGCCCCCCAGATGAACACACAGCCAAGGTACCTGGCCGGATATAATTCTTAACAACCATTCACTCTCCTCTCAACTGCCAATTTACATGACATGGAGGCCTCCCCTTTGATTTGTCCCTGTGGTGGATCCAAGTGTGTCTACCCACATTCTCCACCAAATTGTTGTCCCCAAACCTGGACTCTTCTTGGTGTCGAAGCTGATAAATCACCAGACACAAGATGTGATACAGAATTATACTTTATTTTGGTACCAAGATATAAAAACCCTGGTTGATAAGCTAACAAATGGTCCAAGATTAGAATCTTACAGCAGTTTTTATAGTCAACGGATGGTTGCATTCAACCTTTTGCACTTCCCCTAATAATGCATGCATAACAGATAATATTGATTGGTTATTTGGATTTCAGCCCCCCCCCCCTGCAGTGAGAGAGACAGGAAGGAACAAAGTTCTTAATTTTCAAGGCAAAGAAATGAAGACAAGAAAAAATGTTTTATCAGAATTCATATTCCTCATTCTCATGTCCATTCCATCCATACCTGAGTCCTATCTCCAAATTTGTGACCGTTCCTCTGATCCCCAGAATGTATCATCTGATACATTCCATCATCTGATCCTTCACTAGCCCAGCTAAAGGTAAATATTTGTAAGAGGTAGGGCAGTGTTTTTAAATCTTGACAATTTGAAGATAAATTTCAATCCATCATTATCTGGCTAGGAAATTCTGGGAGATATTCAAATTGTCAAAATGCAAAAACCATTTTATTTATGGCTGGCTGGGAGTGTAAAGATGTAAAGATGGCAACGACAACTATATGATCTTAGCAGTGATGAGTTTCAAAAATTTTTAGAATCTATTCTGTAGGTGTGGCCTATTTTGTGGGCATGGTGTAGCGGTCATGTGACCAGGTGAGTATGGCCAACTTGTAAAATGTGGTGAAAGTTATTTAACAACGCTCTTACTTAGCAACCAAAATTTTGGGCTCACACTTCGCACAGTCACTCAAGCACTTGTGATATCCCGTCTGGACTACTGTAACGCTCTCTACATGGGGCTCCCCTTGAGGTGCACTCGAAGGTTGCAGCTAGTTCAGAATGTGGCCGTGCAGGTGATTATGGGAGCCTCAAGGCAGTCCCATATAACACCTCTCCTGCGCGAGCTGCACTGGCTACCTGTGACCTTTCGGTTGCGCTTCAAGGTGTTAATTACCATCTTCAAAGTGCTCCATGGCACGGGGCCTAGTTATGTGCGAGACCGTCTACTGCCCCACACATCCCTTCGACCGATCCGCTCCCATAGAGAGGGTCTTCTCCAGGTGCCGTCGGCCAGGCAATGCCGGTTGGTGACGCCCAGGGGAAGGGCCTTCTCTGTGGTTTGACCCAACCCTCTGGAACAACCTTCCTCCCGAACTCCGTATCACCGTGGACCTCCGCCTTTTCCGCCAGCACCTGAAGACGCACTTTTTCCATCAAGCCGGCCTAGCGTGACCACCCTATAACGACTGAGTTTTAAATTAGCAAATTTTAATCAGAGGGATTTTAATAATATTTTAGCACAGTGTTTTCTAGTTTAATTTAGTTTTATGATATTTATTATGTATCTGTATATTTGTATTTTGTTTTAATTTCCTGTGCGCCTCCTTGAATCCCTTTTTGGGAGATAGGTGCGGGATATAAGTCGAATAAACATCAAACATCAATTGTGATCACAAGTTCTTTCTTTCTTTCTTTCTTTCCTAACTTCCTTCCTTCCTCCCTCCCTTCCCTTTTCTTTTTCTTTCTTTCTTTCTTTCTTTCATCTTTCTCTCCCTCTTTCTTTCTTTCTTCCCTTCCTTCCTTTTTCTTCCCTCCTTCCTTCCTTTCTTGTGTCACTCTCCCCCTTTCCTTCCTTCCTTCCTTCCATTCTTTCTCTCTTACTCTTTCTTTCTTTCTCTCTCTCTCTCTCTCTCTCTCTCTCTCTCTCTCTCTCTCTCTCTCTCTCTCTCTCTCTCTCTCTCTCTCTCTCTCTCTCTCCACCCCCCCTATCTCTAACACACATACCTTCCAGTTGGCAAAAAATTCTGTTTTGCCAGCTGGGAGGTTGGCAAAGAAGCCTTGTCCCTGTCGCTCGCAGTTCTCGGAAGGAGGAGGCAGGGAAGCGAGCCCTGGGCCTTATCACTGCCTCCTTCCTTGAGAGCTGGCTTCAGGGACAGCCAGCCTCTCCCGCCACTGCGCCTTTACTAACCTTCCACCACTCTGCCGCAATCACTTCCTGAGAGAAGTGCAAATGGTCATGAGCCTCCTGAGGAGGACACTGGGCCCCGGTGTGGTGGCAGTGACGCCTGCTGTTGCTGCTGCTCCTGGTAATGCAGGGTTCTTGCATTAAGTTGCAGGTGAACCGATTCCAGCAGCTGCATTTTGCCTTGAAACTTGCTGTCCTGGCAACCCAAAAGGGACATTCTCCCAGAAGCAACTTTTTCAGGCAACTTTCTCTCTTGCTGCACAAGAACATCCCACTCCACCCATCCCTGCTCTTACTAAATTAAGATCCCCGTGCTTCCCATTCCTGCTAGAAGCATGCAGGCCACACAAGCGAGGCACCCCGATAATCTGAGGGGAACCAGCAGGAACCAAACTGCACACAGCCATTCTTACTCCCTCCTGGCTAAGCATGGGAATGCCTGAGATGCTGCTGGAAGAATGTCCCCTTCAGGTTGCCAGGACAGCAAGTTTCAAGGCAAAACGCAGCTGCTGGAATCGCCTCATTTCCAAATGGGGGGGAAATCCAGCTTTTTCCTCCCTCTCCATGGACCCCCACCAATTGGTAATGAGGTGAAAGACAAGGGAGCGTGCCCCACGTGGCTTGTTCAAACAGCAGAAGGAGGAACAGGAGGGGAGTTCGGCTGTTTGAAAATCCCCGCGTAGAACTTCATGTGCTTCTGCCCTACCAATCCTCTTCCTCCCCCCCCCCTCTGTTCTTATACAATTGCTTGACATGTTTTTCCCCCCAAACTTCCAGCTTCCTCCAGTTTGAGAAGGTCAGGACTGATGAACTGGATCAAGTCTCCCCCCCCTTCAACTCCCCCCCCCCACTTCCTGTTAGAAAGCCTGGACAAAGAGAAAAGAACAGTTTTCGATCAGACAGTGTCAAATTGGCCACAAGGCAGTCCCGGCCCAGACTTTGGACAGCTTCTCTCAGGAGAGGTGCTGGCTTTCCTAAAGCAAACTACTTGTGCCTTCTCGGGGCTGCTTAGGAGGCATCAGCTGCCGTTGAGCCTCTAGGAAGCTTTGCCAAATATAATTCTCTCTCAGAGTGGTGGGCAGGTGAACGAATGCACAGCGAGGGTTGGACAGATAAGCTTCCTAGAGGCGTGGTAGCATGCAATCACCTGATCCTATCGCCGCGCTTATTACTCTCAAACTGGAGGAAGCTGGAAGTTTGGGGGGGGGGAACATGTCAAGCAATTGTATAAGAACAGAGGGGCTGCTGGAAAACACATTATGGCTAAAAGGCCGTTTGTTATTTTCCAATCAGTGCCATGTCATGCACTCCTTCAGGCCACATCTAAAGCTTACAAAGCAACCTTTTGCCATTTATGAATCAGACACGAGGCAGTTGTGAAAGACAAGGGAGCATATCCCGCATGGCTTGTTCAAACAGCAGAAGAAGCAAGAGGAGGGGAGTTTGGCTGTTTGAAAAGCCCCATATGGAACTCCCTTCCTCTTGCTTCTTCTGCTGTTTGAACAAGCCATGCAGGTGCATTCCCTTGACTTTCACAGCCACCTTGTTTCCAACTGGGTGGATCCAGGGAGAGGAGGAAAAAGATGGATTTCTTCCCCACCCCAAGTTGGAAATGAGGCAGCCGTCAAAGAAAATGGAATGCACCTGCATAGCTTGTTCAAAGAGCAGAAGAAGCAAGAGGAGGGGAGGATTTGTTGGAGAAGCCCAAGGGGTGCACTGCTCTCTCCTCTGACAGTCGCCTTGTTTCCAATGGAGGGGGTGGGGAATCCACACGATTTCCTCCCTCTGTGTGGATTCCCCACCACCTTCATTGGAAACGAGGCAGCTATCAGATAGAAGAGGGCAGTGCACACTACGTGGGCTTGTTGGGGGCCTCCGGAAGAACCGGTATGGTAAGGTATGCTAAATTTCACCAACTGGTACATCCGTACCTGTCTGTACCGGCTGAACACCCCCCCCCCCAGATCTTAGGCTCATTCTTTTTACATGTGTTTCATAAGAGGCAGGGTTTTACTTACACAATCTCAGCCACTGAGTTTAATGTTTCAACTTCCTTCCCTTTCAGATACATCTGGTAAAGCTGCAATCCTTTGTATTCTTAATGCTTACTGAACAATCTGAACCCAATAGTTTTACTTCAAATAAGCAAGCACAAGATTAATCTGCATGCTTCATTTTATTACAGCCCTATGGCAGAGATTTGGAGCACTGTTAACTTCAGCCCAGTGAGACAGAAGTCATTTTCACATGAATTCTCTATTCTACCTCTGGCTCTCTATGATCTAACAGCAACAGGGTTTGAGAGCTGAGGTTATTTCTGGTAGAGCCATAATACATTTAAAACTGAGATAAAACTGATATTTTCTTAAAATGCTGTAGCCAAGGGGAAAGTACAATCTGTTTCACCATTTCCAAGAAATGTTGTTTTACTTTGTTTCCCAGTACCTGGGTTTAAGCTGCCCTAGCACATTTTCAAGGAGAAAAGTGTTTTGATAGCTCTTAAGATGACCTTCATAAGAAACATGACAAATGCACATAACACTAAGTTGATAACATGGAATGTAAGCAATTTGCTTTGTTTGTCTTTTTGTCTGATGTAGCGATGAGGGCATTTTGTCACCATGATCTGTGGATCTTCAGATGGACACTGATTCTTTCTCTTTTCGACAGTTTAAGAATAGAACTAGAAGTAATATGAAACTGCTGCTACTTCCAAATAAACATATCAGGCAGGGATGAGGAACTAGGTCAACTGTTCAAAGAATTGATGAATTGGAGGATGGTGCATTAGCAATACACATGCACCACAATAGACATGAACATTTGACCTGAGCCTCCTAACCAAACCTCTCTTTGGAGCATTGATGATCATTTGGTATAAAACAAATCCTGCACGGCTTAATCCAACTTGCTCTTCTCATGTACTCATGTACAAATTCAGTTACTACACCTGTCAGATTATTAAATTGGATTATATACCTATTATATATAATCTATTGTATATTGTGTATGTGTGTATGTATGTATGTATGTATGTATGTATGTATGTATGTATGTATGTATGTATGTATGTATGTTAGTTTTATGAGCTGATCAATAAATTTAAATTTGAGAGACCAAGATAGATCTATTTTGAGCTTATTAGCTCTCATCAGTTGGCCATACCCCACTGGGATTCGAACCGGGGCTGCAGTGCATCTTGGTCTATCTTGGTCTCTCAAATTTAAATTTATTGATCAGCTCATAAAACTAACACACATATCTAAAAAAAATTTACACAATGTAATTTCATGGTTCTCTGTCTAGATGGTCTCTGGTGATGAGCCGAAAGGCAGAGAGGGAAACAGTATGTCTCCTACCTTAATGGGGCCCTAACAGGAAGTTGTGAAAACAATTATATGTGTGTGTGTGTGTGTATGTATGTTAGGTTTTTTTGCTGATGCAATAAGGGGAACCGGCTTGGTTTAAGTGCTAGGCTCCTTGCCTGGCATGCAACACAACCCCGGTTCGAATCCCAGTAAAGGGTATGGCCAGCTGATGAGAGCTAATAAGCTCGAAATAGATCTATCCTGGTCTTTCTCTAATTTAATTTATTGATCAGCTCATTAAAAAAACAAAAAAAAACCTAACACACATATCTAAAAAAAAAAAATTACACAACGTAATTCTTGGCTTGCTGTCTAGATGGTCTCTGGTGATGAGCTGAAAGGCAGGAAAGGAAACAGTATGTCTCCTCCCTTAATTGGGGCCTAATAACAGGTTGTTGTGAAACAATTACCCCCCCCCCCTCTCTCTCTATCTATCTATATGAGAGAATATTTTTACAGCTCCTGTTTTTAGGCCCGTTTAAGGGAGGAGACAAACTGTCATCCTTCTCTGCCCTTCGACTCAACCTAGAAATCATCCAGACAGAGACCCATTAAGATTGCTGCTGTTTTTTAGGTATGTGTTAGATTTTTAAGGGCTGATTTAATAATTAAGAGACCAGGATAGATCTATTTCAGGCTTTTTAGCCTTCTTCAGCTGGCCATACTTCATCTACTGGGATTTGAACCAGCACCTTCCAGCATTTCAGGCTAGCCTTCCTATGCCTTGAGCTAACCAGCTTTCCCTGATTACATCATCCTTTTACAGGACTCTTATTAATGAGAGAATATTTTTACAGCTCCTGTTTTTAGGCCTGTTTAAGAGAGGAGACAAACTGTCATCCTTCTCTGCCCTTCGACTCAACCTAGAGATCATCCAGACAGAGACCCATTAAGATTGCTGCTGTTTTTTAGGTATGTGTTAGATTTTTTATTAAATCAGCCCTTAAAAATCTAACATATATATATATTTGTTTTCGTAGATTTTCACGGGTGTAGGTATGCTGGCATAGCTGGCTTCGGGGATTTTCCCGTGTATAAGGCATAGAAAAGATGTTGCAACGTTTCGACAAGATCTCACTTGTCATCATCAGGCAGGCTTGTGTCTGTGAGTGTGAGTGTGACTGCAGAGGCATCGCCCCTCTTTAAATCTTGGTGGGGGGGGTGGAGTGCTGACTATTGTTGTGAGTGGGTTGATTGGGTGTGCAGTTGCATCGTGACTGGTAGATTGGTGCTGATTGATCTCATTTGTATGTTTCGTCTTGTTTTGAATTTCAGCGGCTTGGCTGGAGGGTGGGGCTCGTCTGCTGGTCAATGCAGGCTTCCAGATATCTGGTAGGTGAGAGGTATCATCACGTTTGTTCATGCTGCTAGATTGTTTCTCTATTTCAATGGCTTCGCTGATTATTCTCCTGTATATAGCTGTAAAAAATTTTTAAAAAAATATTCGCTATCAATAAGTCCTGTAAAAAGGATGATGTAATCAGGGAAGCTGGTTAGCTCAAGGCATAGAGGGACATGCCTCAAGTGCTGGAGAGCACCGGTTCAAATCCCTGTAGGGAAGTATGGCCAGCTGAAGAGGGCTAAGGAGCCCGAAATGGATCCATCCTGGTCTCTTAATTAATTATTAATCATCCCTTAAAAATCTAACACACACACACACACACACACACACACACACATATATATATATGAGAGAATATTTTCACAGCTCCTGTTCAAGGGTCCCTTTAAGGGGAGGAGACTTAACGTCATCCCTCTCTGCCCTTCAACTCAACCTAGAGATCATCCAGACAGAGAACCAATTAGTTTGCTGCTGTATGAAATTTTTTAGATATGTGTTAGATTTCAAATCCCAGTAGAAGGAGTATGGCCAGCTGAAGAAGGCTAATAAGCCTGAAATGGATCCTGTTCTTTGTCTTGGTTCTTGGGGGGTGTCTCTTGTTGGATTAGTTTGGTGATTGTTTTTCTTCTGAATCCATTGGATATCCGTTGGATGACCCTCTCACCGGTCATCGCAAACTTATACATGGAACACTTTGAAACCAACGCCCTAGACAAATCCGAACACAAACCCAAACTCTGGCTCAGATATGTAGATGACACTTTTGTAATTTGGCCACATGGGAAAGAAAAACTGGAAAACTTCCTCACACACCTCAACTCCCTACACCCCAAAATACAATTCACATGGAAATAGAAGCCAACAACCAACTCCCTTTTCTAGACATCCTAATCTACAAAAAACCTAATGGCTCCCTGGGACACACCATCTACCGGAAAAAAACACACACCAACCGCTACCTAAATGCACAATCCCATCACCACCCTGCACAGATAAACTCTGTAACCAAAACCCTCATACATAGAACCAAACGCCTAGCTGACAAAGACCATCTGAAAACCGAAATACACTTCCTCACAAATACATTAATATCCAACGGATTCCGAAGAAAAACAATCACCAAACTAATCCAACAAGAGACGCGCCCCAAGAACCAAGACAAAGAACAGGAAAATGGCATTGCCCTCATCCCATACATTAAAGGTACCACAGACAAAATCAGCAAAATTCTCCACAAGCACAACATCAAGACAGCCTTCAACACCGACCAAAAAATAACCAATATCCTAAGGAACCCGAAAGACAAGATCCAGCTAGAAAACCAAGGAGTCTACAAAATTCCATGTAAAAGCTGCCCTGCCACTTACATAGGACAAACCAACAGAAGGATTAGTGCACGTATTGCTGAACATAAAAATGCATTAAAAAATCATCATAATACCTCATCTCTCTATCAACATTTCAAAACTACAGGACATGACATTGACTTTCAAGGAACTAAAATGATCTCCAAGGCGGAACAGCTCAACAGGAGAATAATCAGAGAAGCCATTGAAATAGAGAAACAATCTAACAGCATGAGCAAACGTCATGATACCTCCCGCCTACCAGACATCTGGAAGCCAGCATTGATCAGCAGACGAGCCCCACCCTCCACCCAAGCCGTTGAAATTCAAAACAAGGAGAAACATACAAATGAGACCAATCAGCATCAATCTACCAGTCATGATGCAGCTGCACAGCCAATCAACCCACTCACAACAATAGTCAGCACTCCAACACCCCCCACCAAGATTTAAAGAGGGTCGATGCCTCCGCAGTCACAGTCACAGACAGAAGCCTGCCTGATGATGACAAGTGAGATCTTGTCGAAACGTTGCAATAACATTTCTATGCCTTATACACGGGAAAATCCCCGAAGCCAGCAATACCAGCATATATGTGTGTGTGTGTGTGTGTGTGTGTGTGTCAGTTTTATGAGCTGATCAATAAATTAAATTAGAAGAGACCAGGATAGATCTATTTCGAGCTTATTAGCTCTCATCAGCTGGCCATACCCCTTACTGTCTGTGAGACAGAAGCCTGCCTGATGATGACAAGTGAGATCTTGTCGAAACATTGCAATAACATCTCCATGCTATATACACGGGAAAATCCCCAAAGCCAGCAATGCCAGGATACCTACACCCGTGACAATCTACGAAAACAATAAATTTAAATTTGAGAGACCAAGATAGATCTATTTCGAGCTTATTAGCTCTCATCAGTTGGCCACACCCCACTGGGATTCGAACTGGGGCTGTAATGTATCTAAGGCAGAAGCCTAGCACTCCAGCCTAATCGGTTCTACCCTGTTTCATCAGCTAACTGATGAGAGCTAATAAGCTCAAAATAGATCTATCTTGGTCTCTCAAATTTAAATTTATTGATCAGCTCATAAAAACTAGCATATATCTAAAAATATTACACAACGTAACTAAAAAATGGTTCTCTGTCAAGATGGTCTCTGGTGATGAGCCGACAGGCAGAGAGGGAAACAGCATGTCTCCTCCCTTAATTGGGGCCCTTACAGGAAGTTGTGGTAACAATTATCTATACTAAATACTCCTGGATTAGCTGATGAAACAGGGTAGAACCGATTAGGCTGGAGTGCTAGGCTTCTGCCTTAGATACATTACAGCCCCGGTTCGAATCCCAGTGGGGTGTGGCCAACTGACCTGGACCAATCCTAATTTAAAGCAACCTGACTATATTAACTCTTAAAGAAAAGCGTGTTCTCACCTACACAATCAACCTACATTATGTGTAGTGTGAACAAACCTAGGCTATAATATCTAGTCCTTACTTCAATTTTTAAATGCTACTTGACTCCACACTTTTTGTTCTGTATTTTATGATCAGATCTCAAGCTCAAACTTGAGGCCTGGAAACCTGAATGCTCTAGTCTAGTGAATGGAAAAAGCTCGTTCCTTTTACCTTGTAACGTTAAAACCATAGCTAAGACTTGGAGTGGAATAGAATTCAAATTTAGAAACTGCAAGATCTGTAATTTATTTTATTTTGCTTTCTTGTGAGCTCCTTCAAGGTTAAACAAATACTATAAAATATATCTCCCCAACTTCATACTAAGGCAGTTCTTGGTCTCTGAATGACATACCAGAATAGGACGTTCATAGCTAGGTTAATAGTTGTGAGGGAGTAATTAGAAGAAAGACCACTGTGAAGACCATAGGGTTGTTGCAAGAATAAGACAAAGAAAAGAAAACAATGAATGTTGTATTTTCTGAGAAAAACCTGAATGTGTAATCTATATAAATAAAAATGTAAAATAGTTTGTACGAAGCCGCTAATCTCAAAAACTACTGGACCGATTTACCTCAAATTTTCACACGATGTTCCCAAGGACTTCTGATAATAGAATAGGTACTCATTTTGTGCCTAGCACATGTGTGTCATGTGCAAGATACACAAATGTAAAATGTACCCACTTATCAGGTTTTCACCTCCCTGTAGCCCCGCCCATCAGGCTGTTTTCTAATAGTCATTTCCTCAGCAAGGTTTGGAGGCCTCTTAGGGCCAAAAAGGCACTGAGATAGCAAACTCCCAGGTGGCCCATAGAGAGAGAGAGAGAGAGGGAGAAATACAATTTAATAAAAGAGGGACTAGGGGAGACCTGCTAGCAGCCTTCCAATATCTCTGGGGTTGCCACAAAGAAGAGGAAGTCAAGCTATTCTCCAAAGCACCAGAGGGCAGAACAAGAAGCGTAATGCGTCACGATCCAGAAAGGGACGCAACTGGTGTATCAGGCGAACCTGATAAAAGGCCCCTCTGGCCACGGCCGTCATATGCTCTTCTAAAGACAGCTGAGAGTCCAGGAGGACACCCAAGTTGCGAGCCCTCTCTGTTGGGGCCAGTGACTCGCCCCGATAGCCAGAGATGGCGGCAACTGGCTATACCGTAATGCCGGAAGCCACAGCCACTCGGTCTTGGATGGGTTGAGTAGAAGCCTGTTCCTCCCCATCCAGACTCGCATGGCCTCCAGACATTGGGACATCACTTCCATTGCATCGTTGGGGTGGTCCGGGGTAGAGATGTACAGCTGAGTATCATCAGCATACTGATGGAACTCTACCCCAAAACCACGGATGATCTCACCCAACGGTTTCACATAGATGTTGAACAGGAGGGGTGAGAGGACCCCACAAGCGGAACCCCACAAGTGTGGCACCTCGAAGTTGACCTCTGCCCCCTGCCAACACAAATTGCATCCAATCAGAGAGATAAGAGGAGAACCACTGTAGAACGGTGCCCCCCACCCCTAACCCCTCCAACCAGTGCAGCATGATACCATGGTCGATGGTATCAAAAGCCACTGAGAGATCTAATAGGACCAGGATAGAGGAACAACCCCTATCCCGAGCCCTCTAGAGATCATCGACCAATGCGACCAATGCTGTCTCAGTGCTGTGCCTGGGCCAGAAGCCAGACTGACTTGAGTCCAGATAGACAGCTTCATCCAGGTGCTGAGGAAGCTGTCGTGCCACCACATTCTCAACAACCTTCGCAATGAACCGAAGGTTGGAGACAGGACGATAGTTGGCCAGAACAGCCGGATCCAGAGATGGCTTCTTAATAATAATAATAATCATCATCATCATCATCATCATCTTTATTGTCATTGTAATAAAATTGTAATAAAATTACAATGAAATTGGTTTGAGCGCTGTGCCAACATTTGCATCAAGTGGAATACAGACAGCAGTGACAGCCATAACAGGAATCCCTCCAGGCAAACAAAATGGCCAACAAATGACAGTTGAGAACCCCACGTCTGCAGAACAGTGTGTATAAGCAACCCCACTGTCAGTACACCAGTTATTATGTGTGTAAAATTCAAATCTGTTTGGCATTTTAGGAGTTGGTGGAAGAGGAGCACGTCTCTTTTTCTTTTTTATTTCTTGTTACAATGAACTTTGAGGAATCGCACTTGGCATTTTTTTCCTTCTCTCTCAGATTTCCCAACAGAAAAGGATGGAATTACTGGTAGGGGTGGTACTCTCCGCTTCTTCATTTCAATTCTTGCAGTTGCCTCTTGTATATTTCCAAGAGATAATGATGGTGCCACCGTTACAGAACATAAACTTCGTGAAGAATCTGCGATCATTGTTTCATCAAGGCTTTGTTTACGATACAACATGGGTTTTAAAAATTCTCCACTACCCAGATCTAGGCTTCTTCTTGAGGATTTCTCTGCCTGAAACTTGTTTTTCTTACTTGTCCTAATAAATCTGAGTAATCCTTTTTTTTCTTTAACTGATGTGTCACAACCAGTTGATATGTTGGTTTCTCTATAATTCACAGTAGGTTCAGAGCAAGTTTTTGATGGAGAAGTCTGCTGTGACACCAGGAGCTCAAAACTGCTGCGCCTAAGCGTGCCGCCATCTTGAGTTGTAAATTCTTGAGAAGGGGTCTCACCACCGCCTCTTTCAAGGTGGCTGGCAAAAAACCCTCACTCAGAGAAGCATTGACAATTCCCTGGAGCCGGCCTCGTGTAACCTCCCGGGAGGCCAGTACCAGCCAGGAGGGATACGGGTCCAATAAACATGTGGTGGTGCTCAGCCGCCCCAATATCCTGTCCATGTCCTCAGGAGTCACACTCCTCCTCCAGTAACATTCTCAAGACCTGCCTCAGTCAACCCATCTGAACTAGTCCAGTCGGAGGCCAACCCATCCCGAATCTGATCGATTTTATCATCAATCAATCAAAATTTAATTTGTAGACCGCTCCCTCTCCCCGAGGGGACTCGGGGCAGTGCATAGGAGGTTAAGAACATACAAACATGAAAACATTATAAATATATAAAAACAAATTAAACAAGTCCCTGCGCTAAAAACCTAAAATCCTTAAAAACTAAACCCCTTAAAAACCCAGTTAAAACAATTTGAATATTCAGATTAAGACTGGAAAGGTAGATTAGGCCAGGCCAGCCTGCTGGAAGAAATGAGTCTTAAGCTTTTGACGGAAGGAGCGGAGGTCCGAGGTTCTTCTGAGCTCGGGGGGTAGGTCGTTCCATAGGGTTGGGCCCGCGACAGAGAAGACCCTTCCCCTGGGCGTCGCCCGCTGGCGTTGCCTAGTGGACGGCACCCGGAGAAGCCCCTCTCTGTGGGAGCGAATCAGTCAAAGGGATGTATGGGGCAGGATGCGATCTCGCAGATAACTAGGTCCCGTGCCATGGAGCGCTTTGAAGATGGTAATCAACACCTTGAAGCGCACCCGAAAGACCACAGGCAGCCAGTGCAGCTTGCGCAGGAGCGGTGTTATGTGGGAATGCCTAGGGGCTCCCAGAATTGCCCGCGTAGCCGCATTCTGGACTAGCTGCAGTCTTAGGGTGCACCTCAAGGGAAGCCCCATGTAGAGAGCATTACAGTAGTCTAGACGGGATGTCACAAGGGCATGAGTGACCATGCGAAGGGCATCCCGGTCCAGTAGGGGACGCAACTATCATGCAGATAACACCCAAAATCTTCCGCTCGACCCTGTAAGGCAACATCCCGCGTCTCCAAGTGGAAAAGAGAGTGGGTCACCCTAAACAGGGCAGCTGGACGGTTATCTGCAGATGCAATAAGAGCGGAGAAATAGTTGCATTAGTTGGTAGATAGGTAGGTAGGTAGGTAGGTAGATAGAGGGATAGATAGAGATGGAGAAATAAGGTAGGTAGGTAGATAGGGTGATAGATAGAGAGGGAGAACTATGGTAGGTAGGTAGGTAGGTAGGTAGGTAGGTAGGTAGGTAGGTAGGTAGGTAGAGGGAGAAAGGAAGAAATATAGTAGGTAGGTAGGTAGGGGGATAGATAGATAGATAGATAGATAGATAGATAGATAGATAGATAGATAGATAGATAGATAGATAGATAGATAGATAGATAGATAGATAGATATACGGTAGGTAGGTAGGTAGGTAGAGGGATAGATAGAGAGGGAGAAATGCAGTAGTTAGGTAGGTAGATAGAGGGAGAAAGGAAGAAATACAGTAGGTAGGTGGGTAGAGGGATAGATAGAGAGGGAGAAATAGAGTAGGTAGGTAGATTGAGGGAGAAAGGAAGAAATACAGTAGGTAAGTAGGTGGATAGATAGAGAAGGAGAAATACAGTATGTAGGTAGGTAGAGGGATAGAGGGAGAAATACAGTAGGTAGGCAGGTAGGTAGATAGGGGGATAGATAGAGAGGGAGAAATACAGTAGGTAGGTAGGTGGGTGGGTGGGTAGATAGAGGGAGAAAGGAAAAAAATACAGTAGGTAGGTAAGTAGAGGGATAGACAGAGAGGGAGAAATACCATAGGTAGATAGGTAGGTAGGTGTATAGATAGATAGGGAGAAATACAGTAGGTAGGTAGGTTGATAGAGGGATAAAGGAAGAATTACAATAGGTAGGTAGAGGGATAGATAGAGAGGGAGAAATACAGTAGGTAGGTAGGTTGGGGTCATATGGTGGTTGTGTGTATGTGTGCAGGTATAGATCTACACACAGATTGGTTGGCCATTTAACCAGATTGGGCCCCAGCAACGCGTGGTATAGCTAGTTCATCAATAAAACCTTCTTGAGAGTTCCTACATACTCCTTCCTCCTCCTTTCTTTTCCAGTTTGTTGCCCTTTTATTTCTATTTATCAACAGTTTTCTTTCTTTCAGAATTGTCTAGGAGATATTGCGAGATATTTTTCTGAAAGTGCAATCTCATCTTAGGACATAGAAGGAGAAACCCTGAGGCAGAGTCATTCCAGTAGATTTCTTATTCTAAATGTAGGAATGTTTTGGAATGCGAAAACAAACCACTCCTATTTTTTCCCCTTCAATGATCTGGTGCCTTGCATGCCTAAATGCTGAAGTCCCAGACTAGAAGAAATGCAATGATACTAAATATTCTCCAACATCAAAGGCAGAGCTAAATTTCACATGTTTGGTGGAGTCTAGAAGATAAATATAATTTTCTTTACATTAAAATTGGAATAGCAATTCAATAGGATTCTTTTTCTCAATTTTATAACAAGGAATGCCAATAAACCCCAGACGTCTGATGTGGTCTCAGCAACTTCTCTACTTATTAGGGAAAATCCTTTAATTTATGTGATAAAATCTCTTTTTCTCCTCTATTTCAACATCTCTCTGCCCTTTCATAGGCAATCTGTTAAAGAAGATGGGTGCAGTGCCCTCCTTTGACTTATTTTGGCATATGTCATTGGTTAAAAGGATAAAATATTCTTACCAGTTCTTTCCACATGGAGCTGGTTTAAATGTAAAATTTAAATGATTTAAATGATTTAAATGAATGTTTAAATCATTCATAGATACCAACTTTTAACTTTGAGGAATTAAATCTAGCTCCTTACTTTTGAGAAAAATACTTTTGCCATTAATAAAAGTTGTCCATTAAAAAGATAAAGACTAGTTACAAACCCATTTAAATACCATACATAAATTAATCATACTTGTTCTCCCCAATCCCCTAATTGGTCATTCTCTATGTTGTAATTCCAGCAAATCAAGAAGATTCCAGATTGTGAAAGTATCTGCCTTGCGTATATGAATATTGCCTCTATAGACTGGGAACTCTTCAGATCTTAAACAAAATTGTGACTTAAGACTTGAAATATGAGCCATATGACTGAGCTACATTGTACAGAATAAAGAGAATGACCTTGATAGAGAAAGGAAAGATCTTTTACAACAGGGGTCCCCAATCTTTTTTGCACCAGGGACCGGTTTCATTTTAAAGAAAATTCTGCGGACCGGCTGGTGTAGAGGAGGAGCGGGGGGGGGGAACAGGCGGCGCATGCGCACACGGGGGGGGGAGTCGGCTCACTCGGCCCTCTAGGGCCTCCAATGGAGCGAACAGCCGCGCCTGCACTCTCCCACATCCGGCACACGCTCTGTCCAGGGGGCTGCCCCCTCCTCCCACCTCCTCCTTTCCGGCCCTGTGGCCCGGTTCCTATCAAGCCACGGACCGGCACCGGTCCACGGCCCGGGGGTTGGGGACCCCTGTTTTACAAGGCAACAAGCAGATAAATATTCTAAAAGCCAAGACAAGGGAGGAAGGGTTGAAAAGCTTCTCAGATACTTTTCTATAGGTCAATCTTGGCTGTGAAATTGAAAAAGAAAAAGAGAGCCCAAGCTATTCAAAATAAGAAAATATTTAAATGGGAAAATTCAATCTTTGAACAGCTTTAATTGTGCACACTCATACGTCTTTGTCCATCATCAGCAAATAGTTAGAAGGAATATTTAATCTTGCCTAATTTAATTTTTATTCAGTTTCCAAGTTAAAAAAAATATTTTTAATAGTTATAGTCTGAAGACCTTAGAGATAAATTCTGGGATGTTATACCTACAACATGTACAGGAAATATTGTCATTATATCTTCATTCCTCTGTAGGAAGTTAGCCCCCCCCCCTAGAGGAATGAAATACTTTAGAAAATATTAAAATATTAAAAAGGCAGAATATCATGCTTCCCTGGATGAGAAAAGGAGAAACATGTTTTAAAGACAAAGCAGCTCCCTGCAGCTCCATGCCCACCCACCCCGCCGCACTTCAGATCCAGGGATTAAGACAAGGCCCTCGGAACATACCCATCTAGCAACAGAACTCGCCTCATGGCACCTGGGGAGATTACATCATGGTTCAACCAGGCCTGGGACACAAACAGCCTACAAAGTTAGCTAAGACCCCCACCCCCTGGGAATCTGACCACCAATCAGAATACGTTTCTTACACTGCAACAGGAAGCTCCAAGGTGGGGCCCAAGAGAGGATATAAAACTCAGGCACTCTCAGCATCTCTTCCCTTTTCTTCAAGGCACATGATCCCTTTCTTCCCCAGGACCTCGAATCATGTGGTCCTATCCACCATTAAAACCTTCTTTCAAAAAAATGTTTCCAATGTCTTTCTCCTCACTTGGAACTGAACCCATATGGACATTTCTTCCAACACCTCCATTAACTATACCTGTTAGGAAAGTAATTTGAGACTTGTTTTCGATCTGCGCATGCGCGACATGGCGGTCGCGTTTTGAGGCTGGGAGAAGCCCGGGGGGCAGTTTCACCCCCAGGAAGATGCCGCCAGCCCTCCTTACCATCAGCGAGGGCTGGTTTTGAAGTGCCGAACGACCCGTCGTCGCGCCGAGCCACCCGGAGCTGAAGGGCGAGCCGTGCGGACGACGATGGAGAGCAAAGACGGTGGGAGAGGCGACTCGGCCTGCCTGTGGCCTAGAGCGTCCCGGCGCGGCCAGAAGGAAGGGAGGTAGGCCGCAAAGCCGGGACGCGGAAGATCTGCCGGCTGCGAGATGGGGCCAGGCCAGGAGAGCTACCATCGGGCCGCACGACCAGCGGCAGATCGTGCGGTCCTACCCTGGCCTGTGCCCGAAGTATTCTCCATCCGACCGGCTGTGTGGTGAGGCTGCTCATAAGGGAGGTTGGCTGGTGGTGAAAGAAGGTATGGAGGCCTGGAAAATGGTGTTGGAGAAGTCGGAGGAAGGAGGAAGGAGGAAGGAGAAGGAGGAAAGAAAGAGATGGAGAAGGAGAAGGAGAGAGGAGGAGAGAGAAGAAAGAGAGAGAATGAGAAAGACGGAAGGAAGTTGAGAGTGATGGACAGTGATGGTGATGAGATGGAGATGGGAAGGAGTTGGAGACGGTGGAACTGAAAGAAGGAGAAGGAGAATGATGATGAGATGGAGATGAGTTGGCAAGTTGAAAGTTGGAGAAGAAGGAGAATGGAGAGCGGAGAAGATCGTGGTATGCTGGTTTGAGCAGCCAGGCATGGAACAGCTGCAACCGGTTCGTGAAATGGTAGACCTGGCCGAGGACGACCCGGGAAGATCTTGAACATCTGGAACATCTTGGAGTGAGTGCACGGGACTGGAGGAGGTTTAGCCGATAACATCTGCGCCATCAGAGGGCAGTATTTTCATCAGGCCGCATGATGGACTAACTAGCCATGCGGCACTAGATACGAACTAACCCCCTTTTGGTCGGAGAGACAGATGGATGGGGCCTGTAATGGGACTAAATTCGATCTCCCCATCCATAAGACCCTGGATTATCTTGACTTTACCCCCCCATCCAGAAGAATATCTTTGCACTTAGCCACTTTATTTGCTTATCGGACTTATGTTTTGCCTTCCTGGACTTGGGCTGCCTTGGGGGGGCTTTTATCATGTACTCCAGACATGGAGTAGCCTGCGGGAGTCTCCCCTCTCGCAGGCCTGGCCCTCCTGTTTAACACGGGCCCGCCTCGATGACGGACTGATTAATCCTGAGAGGTGGGCGAAGCGCAGGTTGAGGGGGTTTTTAGGGAGGTTTTTAATTAGGCTATTAGGGGGTTCCAGGGAGGAGGGGGAAAATAGTCCAGGGAGGGGACAGCAAATGAGGCCGGCGGGCGGAAGTAGGGAAACGGAGGAAGGGAAGGGGGGGGGTCATTTCCACGGTAGCTCTTTCCATCGATTCGGTCTTAGGGAGGGGCAGGGGCGGAGGGAGACGAAATGGGCACCATCAGTTGGAAGACCGTGGCCGCTGGATCCAGGCGGTCACGTGCTCCAACTCTCCGCTCTCCCATCGCAGACTAGGTGGGCAGGAATCACAGACCCGGGGCCCGAAGCTGATGTTATGCAACGCCAGGTCCGTGGTTCAAAAATCCCCCCTCATTCGTGACCTTGTGTCAGAGGGGGACCCGGACCTGGTGGGTATAACGGAAACCTGGTTGGACCACGAGGGGGGTATACCCCTCGTGGACATGTGCCCAACAGGTTACCGTGCTTTTCATCAGCCTAGGGCCATAGGGAAGGGTGGGGGAGTGGCGATTATCGTAAAGGAAGGTCTTGAGCCGAAGGAGACCACGGTCCCCCAGAAAACCGGGTGTGAATCTCTCTGCGTGAGATGGGGCCTAGGGAGGCAGTTGGGCATGTTAGTTGTATACCTGGCTCCTCGCTATGCAACAACAGCCCTGCCCGAGCTCCTAGAGGTGATAGCCGAGGCGGCAGTTGAGACCCCCCAGACTGGTAGTCATGGGGGACCTTAACTTGCCGTCGGCAGGCGAAGCCTCTGGAGTAGCTCGGGAGTTCATGGCCTCCATGACGGCCATGGACCTGACCCAGGTAGTTTTAGGCCCCACTCACGAGGGGGGGAACACACTGGATCTCATCTTTGTCTCGGGACAGTGGAGTCGTGATCTGGGAAGAGGGGATCTAGTCATCACTCCCTTGTCATGGACAGATCACGCTCTCCTTCAGCTGGACTTTCCAATCGCTACACCCCACCGCGGGGAGGCGAAACCGGACACTCCTATATGGTTCCGCCCCAGGCTTCTGATGGACCCGGAAAGGTTCCAGAGGGAGCTTGGGCCTATTCCTGTGACTCTGCCCCGCGATTCGACTGAGGACCTAGTGGCCGTATGGTTAAGTGCGGCCACGGGGGCCTTGGACCGAGTCGCGCCCTTGCGACCTCTCTTGCGGCGACGAATCACCCAGGCTCCTTGGTTCACTGAGGAGCTTCGGGGGATGAAGCACCACAAGAGACGCCTAGAGAGCAGATGGAGATCCTCTTGCTCCGAAGCCGACCGAACACTAGTGAGAACCCATATTAGGGCTTATTTAGTGGCGATAAGAGTGGCCAAACGTGAGTATTGTGCCACCCTTATTGCATCCGCAGATAACCGCCCTGCCGCCCTGTTTGGGGTGACCCGCTCCCTCCTCCATCAGGGGCGCGGGAAGCCCCTCTGCAAGGGCGAGCAGAGGAATTTGGGATTTATCTGCAGGAGAAAATCACTCGGATTCGGAATGAGCTACCCTCCATCGACAGTGGTCCTGTGGGACTGTCCGAGACTAGTCTTGAGGTTCCTTCTTGGGAGGAGTTTGACTTTGTTACCACCGAGGATATGGACAGGGTGTCAAGGAAGCTTAGGGCGACCACATGTTTATTGGATCCGTGTCCCTCCTGGCTTGTACTAGCATCCTGGGAGACGACACGAGGCTGGCTCCAGGGCATTGTCAACGCATCTTTGAGTGAGGGGTCCTTACCTGCCGTCTTGAAAGAGGCGGTAGTGAGGCCCCTCCTCAAGAAGCCGTCCCTGGACCCAGCTTTACTAGAGAACTATCGTCCGGTCTCCAACCTTCACTTTTTAGTGAAGGTTGTTGAGAGTGTGGTAGCCCAACAGTTTCCGCGACACCTGGAAGAAGTTGATTATCTAGACCCGCGCCAGTCCGGCTTCCGACCCGGTCACAGCACTGAGACGGCATTGGTCGCGTTGGTTGATGATCTCTAGAGGGCGCGGGATAGAGGTTATTCCTCTATCCTAGTCCTATTAGACCTCTCGGCGGTTTTTGATACCATCGACCATGGTATCCTATTGCACCGACTGGGGGGGTTGGGGCTGGGAGGCACCGTTCTGCGGTGGTTCTCATCCTACCTCTCTGGTCGGTCGCAATATGTGTTGACGGGAGGGCAGAGGTCGACCTCGAGGCCTCTCCTATGTGGGGTTCCTCAGGGGTCGGTCCTCTCGCCCCTCCTTTTCAACACATATATGAAGCCGCTGGGTGAGATCATCCGTGGTTTTGGGGTGGAGCACCATCTGTACGCTGATGACACTCAGTTGTACATATCCACCCCAAACCACCCCAACGATGCCGCCGAAGTGCTGTCCCGGTGTCTGGAAGCCGTACAGATCTGGATGGGTGGTAACAAACTCAAGCTCAACCCTGCCAAGACTGAGTTGCTGTGGTTTCCGGCACCCCGGTTCAGCCAGATTATTCCAACTCTGGCCATTGGGGGCGAAACACTGGCCCCCGTGGAGAGGGCGCGCAATTTGGGTGTCCTCCTGGATTCCCAGTTGTCCATGGAGGACCATGTGGCAGCCGTGGCCAGGGGGGCGTTTCATCAGGTACGCCTGATGCGCCAATTGCGCCCCTTACTGGACCGGGCTGCCCTTCGCACAGTCACTCAAGCTCTCGTGACGTCCCGACTCGACTATTGTAATGCTCTCTACATGGGGCTTCCCTTGAGGTGCACTCGAAAGCTACAGCTAGTCCAAAACGCAGCCGCGCGGGTGATTATGGGAGCCACTAGGTGCTCCCACATAACACCGATCCTGCGCGAGCTGCATTGGCTTCCTGTGGCCTTTCGAGTGCGCTTCAAGGTTTTGACAACTATCTTTAAAGCTCTCCATGGCTCGGGGCCTAGTTATATGCGAGACCGCCTCCTGCCCCATACATCCCTTAGACCAATACGCTCCCACAGAGAGGGCCTCCTCAGGGTGCCGTCGGCCGGACAATGCCGACTGGTGACACCCAGGGGGAGAGCCTTCTCTGTGGCGGGGCCAGCCCTCTGGAATGACCTGCCCCCTGAATTACGTACCATCACCGACCTCCGCCTCTTCCGCCAATGTCTTAAGACATATTTGTTTCAACTAGCCGGCCTAGCCTAACCTCCCATGGGGACTTTTAGATAGTTTTAAATTGGGTTTTTAAATTTTGGTTTTAGCGCAGGATAGGTTTATTTAATAGTTTTAAAATTATATTTATTGTATTTTGTATGTTTTTAAATTTCCTGTGTGCCGCCCTGGGTCCTCTGTGGAGAAGGGCGGGATATAAATTTAAATAAATAAAATAAATAAATGTTTATTTAATAATCTGATGATAACACATTATGTTTTATACATATTTTTAATAAATACTATTATTTTACATATTTTCTTCATTAATAAGAAATTAATTCCAAAAGGAAACACCAGAAATATATCATCCTGTTTAAAAATTTTATTTTTTAATAGTAAGAATCAAATTTTGTTAGATATATGTCCCTTGGTTGTCTGTTAATTTGTGTATTATTTTACTCAGTGGTGGGATTCAAAATTTTTTACTACTGGTTCTGTGGGTGTGGCTTGGTGGGCATGGCAGGGGAAGGATACTGTACAATCTTCATTCCCTCCCCACTCAAGGGGAAGGTTACTGCAAAATCCCCATTTCCTCACGATCAGTTGGGACTTGGGAGGCAGAGAATAGATGGGGGCAGGGCCAGTCAGAGGTGGTATTTACTGGTTCTCTGAACTATTCAAAATTTCTGCTACCGGTTCTCCAGAATTGGTCAGAACGTGCTGAATACCACCTCTGATTTTATTCCAGGATTATGGGATATAGGGAGTTATAGCAACAAAAATTATTGCATTGATGTTTTCTGGAAATTCAGAAGAGAGTGATACCCAGTAATTATATTCTTCCTATTTCTAACTGGCTAATTGATGCTACAATTATTAAGACTTGTTTCAGTTATGTTAAACTAAACATGCTAGCAAACTTTAAAATTTTGCATTTTTTCTAAAAATATACTAATATCTAATATACTGTTCTAGTATAAGTTTAAAACTATCAGTACTTAATATAAGAGAATTACAAAGAGAAGACATTTATTACAATACTAGAAGTTACTTTAGATCCCTGAAGTTTTATTTTTTTAATTAGACAAATTCAAGGAAATAATATTTATCAATGGTTTTTCAACATAGTAAGTTGAACAAAATTAAGGTTAAGTATATAGTCAAATTATACCCTAGTTGTGGGCTTATCAAAAGCATATAGCTCAGAGATATCATAAAACTTCATTGGGTGGATGCTTTTATCATAATCCAAGCAGTGAATGTTTATATTCTTGAACAAGTTGAATACCGAGATCCTTTTACTGGAAAGCATTTTTGTTTTCTAAATTTAGATGTATCAGGGCACTGAGTTCGTAAGGCAGAGAATGAGTATTAAAACAGGAAATTTGCCAGCCAAGCAAATATGGGATACACATGTGGGATAGAATCAAATGAAGATGAAAATAAATGAAAAGCAAATTGAGTGTTATGAAGCTATAGCTATATGGTATGTAGCAGATATCTGATTTCAGGCCATTTACTGATGGCACTAAACAAGTATTGCATTAAATTTCAGCTGAGCTTGTCTGCCAGCAATTTTAATGTCAGTGATGTATCAATAATTCCATAAAACATCTCTCTGAAATGTCTTCATTATTGTCTGAAACAAAAGGGGTTAATATGCTTTTGTTCAAACTAGTATGCTATTTTTAAACAAAATATTTAACAGGCATATGCAATGCTTATTCATTGCACAAAGATAAGGCTGCTCAACATTTTATCTGCAAATGAGTGCTCTAGTCTACAAATATAAAGATGTGAGAAAATTTGTATCACAAGTATTCATTTTTTATATATGATTTAATTAAACTTGTTAAAATATAAACCCCACGGTGACACTGTACCACAAGTATTCCTGATGGTTTCCCATCTGCTGCTTGAGATAAATTATCTTGAAAAGATTCCCTAAGATCATGATGACATAGAATTCATATGGCAATCCAAAGTTACTCCCATTCTATTGGAAAGGGGAAATGGACAAGTAAAACTAAAAATCATTGTCTGCAATTCACTCACATATCAGTTTTTTAAAAAATATTTTTCCTTTTTTGTGTGCCTGCTTCCAATTCCAAGAGGGAAAAAATCTTCCTTCTGCTGGACAGTAACTTCTTTTTTTATAAGATTTAAGACTTCTTTTTTGCCAAAATAATACAACAGCAGGAGCAGGCTTGCAGAGAAGCTTCTCTGGAGGAATAATTCATAAAGAAAAGAAATCAAAACAAATGCATGCTCTCCATGAACCATGACTATGCCAGATATAAAAATATCTAAAGACCCCTCAAATCCTGGACATAAATTGTTTCATCTTCTACTCTCAAAACAATGCTATAGGGCACTTCACACCAGAATAACTAGACGCAAGGACAGTTTCCCCCCGAATGCCATCACTGCTAAGCAACTAATTCCCACAACACTGTCAAATTATTTACTAAGATTGTATTACTATTATTTTTCTCATCCATCCTGTTACCTATCTCTTCCCACTTATGCCTATAACCAACCATGTTGCTTGTATCTTTATAATTTATATTGTTTTATTTGTTTCCTAGTACAATTTGATTGTTTATTAGTAACCTATGAATATCATTAAGTGTTGTATCTTATGTTTCTTGATGAGTGTATTTAATTTTTCTTTATGTATACTGAGAGGATATGCACCAAAGACAAATTCCTTTGTGTCCAATCACACTTGGTCAATAAAAATTATATTTTATTCCATTCTATTCTTAAAGAGATAGGTTTAAAAGTATGATATATTTCCATCTAATAATCCATTTATTTGGCTAGCTGCTAAAATGAAGCTAGGAGAGCTATATTTACCAATTCCTTGCCTGCCTTTTCTTCCCCCTCCCCTGAATGAATTCCTGGAAGTCTGGCACTCAAACAAATAAGCCATTTACAGGCATATAGAGATAAACAGTATCTGGACACCATTCAAAAAGAGACAAAAAGTCCAAAAGGCCAAAATACTTTGTCACCAGCAATCAGTGCTCAGATCAGCAGAGAGTGACACCAAGATTAACATTAAATCAATAAACAATACTCCAATCAAAGAACTGCCAAGTTTGCCAAACAAGCTGTCAGTAAACAACTGCTCAATCAAGAAACCACCAAGACCACTCCCACCAGGACAAGCCACTCGCATAAATATGAGACGACCTTATTCCCACCAAAAATAAGATCCAACCCAAAAACAAGCTGTTGCCTGATTTTTTAGTAAAAGTTTTTGACTCCCACCACTGGGTGGGCGTAATATAAGCCCTATCCCAAAAGATTATATTGTACAGTCCATATATTCAATCATCTTTTTCTTTGCCATTTTATCTTGTATCAACAATTACAATAGGATTTCAAATAAAATCATTTTTGCATTCTGAGTCTTTTCGCAATTGACTCCTCTTCCCTGTCCCCGGGCGGGGCTGTCGCTCCCTCCGTTCCCCCATCTTCGCCTCCCAGCTGGGGAGAATGTTTTTTAATAAATGCCTCCACCTCACCTAGCATTTTAATTTTTACTCTGCCCCCCTCCCAGAAGATCAGCATTCCCTCTGGTAATAACCACTTGAACCAGATTCCTTTTTTATATAATTTCTTAGACAAGAAGGAATACTTCCTTCTTATTTCTCTAATTTTTTTCGGAATTTGTTTCAAAACGATTATTTCTTTATCCTGATACTTTAAGCTTCCATCCCGTTGGGCCCTCAATATCTCATCCCTTGTGGATCTCCTAAGAAATTTAACATGAACTTCTCTTGGTACATTATGCATCCTAGCATAAGTTGAATTAATTCTATAAACCAGATCCATATCCCGCCAGAGTTGATCTTTATCTCTTTTAAGGTATTCTGCTAATATTGTACTCATAACATCTTTAAGATCTTCATTTTCTGACTCTGGTATATTCTGGAACCTGAGAAAAAAAGAAATTCTTTCAAATTCAATTTTAGTCATATTGGCTCCTAGTTCTAAACCCTCCCTCCGGATCTCCTTAACCTCATCCCCTATCTCAGCCACCCCTTCCTCTAGCTTCACAATTTTTTGTTTATTTTCCGTTGTGCTTCGTTGTGTTTCCCTTAGTTCTAGTGTTAAATCTGTCAATTCATTCATATTTTCATTCATATTATTCATATTTTTCATTATTTCCTGAAACATTTCTATAACTGATGGATCCTTTGAGCCATCTCCAGCAGGTTCTTTCTGTAAAAGTGAAGAAATCTTCAATTGTGTAGTCGGGCTGGAGATGGCTGAGGATGGGGCGGAAGTTGACTTTCCCATTGGTGGCTTTCTAAAAGCCATTGTGTCAGTTCTAATTTCTCAGTTGGTAAAGAAATGGCGCCGGAGAAACAGACGACCGAGACAGTCCGAGGTATCAGAGAGTCTGAGTGAAAGTTCAGTCCTAAGAGTTCACTTTAAAAAAAAAGATCTTGCAATCCACATCCAGGATACCACGTATTGGGAGAGACTTGGGAGCCTCTGGGAGAAATGTTAGAAATAAAAAGTTTCAAATCCTTCATTGATAATTATGGAGGGAAAAGCTTCACCAATGCAGGAGAATTATAAATAGAGAACAAAGAGAAGCCATCTTGCCCCGCCTTCTGACAGGAAGAGAAGTGAAAGTTTCATTCACTTTCTTTTTTAAAAGAGCTCTGTGAAAAGCTGTTGCAAATGCGATACGATACAATTCTTTTCCATAGTTAGTTCAAATAGCAATTTAATCCTTTCCTCTCTCCATTTCAATGGAGAGGGATCACTTAATTGCCGCTTCGTCTGAGGGGGGTTGAAAACTCCCCCCTCCAATCTCCTTTCAAAATTGAATGAACTGGAACTTACAGTGGCTTATCACTTATCCTTCATCAGCAGGATAATAATAATAATAATAATAATAATAATAATAATAATTATTATTATTATTATTATTATTATTATTATTATAATTATAATTATAATTATAATTATAATTATAATTATAATTATAATTATAATTATAATTATAATTATAATAATTATAATTATAATTTATTATATTTATAAACCGGCCCCTCTCCCCGAAGGGACTTGGGGCGGTGTACAGGAAAATTAAAAACCAACTAAAAACATACAATACACACAAATTTAAAAACGAATTAAACTACCCTGTACAAAATTTAAAAACCATTAAAATTACCACCCATTAAAAACCAATAAACAATTTGAGAAAACAGATTGGGGCAAGAAGCGTAGATTAGGCCAAGCCGGCCTGATGAAACAAATAGGTTTTTACTTTTTGGCGGAAGGCACGGAGGTCTGTAGTCGTTCTAATACCCGGGGGTAGGTCGTTCCAGAGGGTCGGGCCCATCACAGAGAAGGCCCTTCCCCTGGGCATCGCCCGCTGGCACTGCCTAGTGGACGGCACCCGGAGAAGTCCCTCTCTGTGTGAGTGAATTGATCCTGTATGGGACAGGATACGATCCCGCAAATAGCTAGGTCCTGTGCCATGGAGCGCTTTAAAGATGATAATCAACACCTTGAAATGCACCCGAAAGACCACAGGTAGCCAGTGCACCACGCGCAGGAGTGGTGTTACATGGGAGTATCTAGTGACTCCCATAACTGCCCACGCGGCCGCGTTCTGGACCAGCTGTAGTCTCCGGGTACATCTCAAGGGGAGCCCCATGTAGAGAGCATTACAGTAGTCCAGCCGAGACGTCACAAGTGCACAAGGATGGGAGATTAGGGAGTGCCCTCCAACTCTGGCATTTCAGCTACTCTTCTCATTCTGTTTACTGTTCCCAGGATCCATCCGGTGAAGAGGCAAGGTTTGCCCCCCTTTTTTGCTTGCCAGCTCCTAGAGCGAGGCTGGGAGCATGTCACCAGCCGCTGCCAGGCTGGGGGCTCCCAGTGAGCTGCCCCTATGGCAGAAGGCCCACCCCGGGGTCGTCTGTGCTCCCGAAGGAGCCCACTGGTACAGCAAGCAGCGGACAGAACACAAAGCATGTCCGTCGCCTTCAGAAACCAGAAACGAAGCGTCTGCTGCATACTTTTCACCCAGAGGGATACGAAGCTTCATGTGCTTTCAAAGGGGGCACTTTGAAATGGACCTAATCATTCTGTCTGAGGGGATGGGAATGTAGATTTTAGGAATTTGTAATTTTCTACTTTTTAATCCCTGCAGCTCCAGCCTTTTGGGACAGCTGTGGCTGAAGGTGCTTTGTTTATGAGTAGATTGACCCAGGGATTTTTTGAATGGATACAAAATCTCCATTCCAAAAAAAACAGTCTTTTCAAGCTTCTGCTTAAGGCTATTTTCCTATGACAGGAAAACTGGTTCTTCTTTCTGCCGTTGTTAAGATTTTTTCTCCTCTTCTCTTTTAGGGGAAATACAATATACTGCCTTTTAATATACCCCAAGATATTTCATTCTCTAGGAAGGGAGACTTCCACTGATGTTACATTACAGCATGTTAGATGCACTCATTCTAGATGCTTATATAGAGTACATGAGATTTAGGAGATATCCAGGTCCTACTGCTCAGTATTATTTTTCTTTCTGGTAGTCTATATCAGACAGAATCTTTGAAATACTGCACTGTACCATCTAAAATGCAAGGATCCATGAATTCAATTCCTGTAATTGTATGTGAGGATGACTTTAAGGGACAGGGAAAAGAACTGTAGACTAGGCAATGGGAAGAAAAGTGGAAGCTGAGTCCTCAGAAGGAATGGGGAGAAGGCAAATTTATCAGAAGAAACAATTCTGTAAAGGCTGTAAAGATGAGGGATGAAGTATGTTATTTCAGACATGCAAGATTTTATTAATAGAATCTATATAAATAAAAATTTAAAATAGTTTGTGCAAAATCGCTAATCTCAGAAAGTACTGCACTGATCACCACCAAATTTTCACACAATGTTGCTAAGAAAGGGAGTAACAATCATATGTACAGATTTTGTGGCTGGCACACTTGTGCTATCTGCACCCTGCACAAATGTACTGCACTTCTCAGTTATTTTTTCCCCTTAAGCTCCTCCCATCCAGCTGCTTCTTATGATGCGTCATGCATGCATACAGCTTGTGACCCACTTTCAACGTCACGTTGCCTCACCCTTGCCTCACGCGCCATCTGCCTTATCAGTCTGTCAGGCCACCGCCTCCACGCCTCCCTTTTCTCGCACCCTTCCCCCACAATTTAAATGTCACCTTTTCCAACAGTCAGCTTGCCTCACACGCCATCTACCTTATCAGTATGTCAGGCCACCACCACTTCTCTTCCTGCACAACTCCTTCGCCGCTTCTCTTCTGGCACAACTCCTTCTTCTGCACAAGCCGACACTCTCACCTATCTCTATTGATTAGAGCTGATCAATAAATTTATTGATTGATTGATTTATTTTTTATTTTTTTATTTTTTCAAATTTGTATCCCGCACCCATCTCCCACAAAGGGACCCGGGGCGGCGCACAGGAAAATTAAAAACATAGAAATACACATGTACAAAAAACATAGAAATACACATATACAAAATATAAATACCCATTAAAACTATATTAAACCAACCAACCTGCGCTAAAACCACATTAAAACCCCCAATTAAAAACATTGATCCACTAAAAGTCAGGTTCGGAACCGGGTAGGTCACGGCAGGCCGGCTAGATGAAAAAAGTGCGTTTTTAGGTGCTGGCGGGACAGGCAGAGGTCAGGGATGACGCGGAGTTCGGGAGGTAGGTCGTTCCAGAGGGCTGGACCCGCCACAGAGAAGGCCCTTCCCCTGGGCATCGCCAACCAGCATTGCCTGGCCGACGGCACCCGAAGAAGACCCTCCCTGTGGGAGCGAATCGGACGTAGGAATGTGTGGGGCAACAGGCGATCACGCAGGTAACTAGGCCTTGTGCCATGGAGCACCTTGAAGATGGTCATCAAAATCTTGTAACGCACCCAAAAGGTCACAGGTAACCAGTGCAGCTCGCGCAGGAGAGGTGTTATGTGGGATTGCCGAGAGGCACCCATAATTACTCGCGCGGCTGCGTTCTGGACTAACTGCAACCTTCGAGTGCTTCTCAAGGGGAGCCCCATGTAGAGAGCATTACAGTAGTCCAGTTACGAGTGCTTGAGTGATTGTGCGAAGGGCGTCCCGGTCAAGTAAGGGGCACAATTGGCGGACCAGCCGAACCTGGTAAAACGCCCCCCTGGCCACGGCTGTCACATGGTCTTCCAGGGACAGCCGGGAATCCAGGAGGACTCCTAAATTGCGCACCCTCTCCACAGGGGTCAATAATTCGCCCCCCATGGCCAGAGATGGAGTCACTTGGCTAAACTGGGGCGCCAGAAAGCACAGCCACTCGGTCTTGGACGGGTTGAGTTTGAGTCTGTTACTGCCCATCTAGATCCGCACGGCTTCCAAACACCGGGACATCACCTCAACGGCATTGTTGGGGTGGTTTGGGGTAGAGATGTACAGCTGGGTGTCATCAGCGTACAGATGGTATTCTACCCCAAAACCACGGATGATCTCGCCCAGTGGCTTCATATACGTGTTGAACAGGAGAGGTGAGAGGACCGACCCCTGCAGCACCCCACACGTAAGGGGCCTCGAAGTCAACCTCTGCCCTCCTGTCAACATGAATTGCAACCGACCAGAGAGGTAGGAGGAGAACCACCGTAAAATGATGCCTCCCACCCCCAACCCCCCCAGTCGGTGCAATAGGATACCATGGTCGATGGTATCAAAAGCCACTGAGAGATCTAACAGGACCAGGATAGAGAAGCAACCTCTATCCCGTGCCCTCCAGAGATCATCCACCAACGCGACCAATGCCATCTCGGTGCTATGACCGGGTCGAAAGCCAGACTGGCGCGGGTCTAGATAATCAATTTCCTCCAGGTGGCGGTGAAACTGCTGTGCCACCACACTCTCTACAACCTTCGTGAAAAAACGAAGGTTGGAGACCGGACGGTAATTTACCAATAATGCTGGGTCCAGGGAAGGCTTCTTGAGGAGGGGTCTCACCACCGCCTCTTTCAAGGCGGTAGGCAGGAACCCCTCACTCAAGGAGGCATTCACTATATCCTGGAGCCAGCCTCGTGTAACCTCCCAGGATGCCAGTACAAGCCAGGAGGGACATGGGTCCAATAAACATGTGGTGGCCTTAAGTCTCCTCGCCAATCTGTCCATACCGTAACAGTGTCAAAGTCCTCCCATAAAATTGTCTCAAGACCTGCATCGGAAGCTCCCTCTAGACCACTATCTGTGGAGGGCAGCTCGCTTCAGATCTGAGCAATTTTTTCCTGCAGATACTCTCCAAACTCCTCTGCTCTGCCCTGTAAAGGGGCTTCCCGCGGCCTCTGTTGAAGGAGGGAGCGGGTCACCCCGAACAAGGCCACAGGACAATTATCTGAGGATGCGATGAGGGTGGCACAGTATTCACATTTGGCCACCCTCATCGCCACTAGGTAAGTCCTCAAATGGGCTCTTACCAGTGCTCAATCAGATTCGGACCGAGAGGATCTCCACCTACTCTCTAGGCATCTCTTGCAGCGCTTCATCTCCCGCAGCTCCTCGGTAAACCAGGGGGGCTGGGTGAATTGACGCCACATGAGAGGCCGCAAGGGCGCGACTCGGTCCAAGGCCCCTGTGGCCGCACTATACCATGCGGCCACTAGATCCTCAGTCGAGTCACGGGGCAAGGACACAGGTGTTGGCCCAAGCTCCCTCTGGAACCTTTCGGGGTCCATCAAGCGCCTGGGGCGGAACCATTTTGGCAACTCCGGTTCCGCCTCCCCACGATGGTGTGCGGCGATTGGAAAGTCTAGACGAAGGAGAGAGTGATCTGTCCATGACAAGGGTGAGATGACTAAGTCCCCGGTTCCTAGATCACTCATCCACTTGCCAGAGACAAAGATGACATCCAGCGTGTGTCCTCCAACATGAGTGGGGTCCTGCACTAATTGGGTCAGGTCCATGGCCATCATGGAAGCCATGAACTCCTGAGCTACCTCAGAAGTCTCGCCCGCCAATGGCAAGTTAAAGTCCCCCATGACTAAAAGTCTAGGGGTTTCAACCGCTATCTCGGCGATCACCTCGAGGAGCTCGGGCAGGGCTGCTGTTACATAGCGGGGAGCCAGGTATACAATCAGCAAGCCCAACTGCCTCCCTAGGCCCCATTTCACATAGAGGGACTCACAGCCAGTTGTCTGTGGCACAGTGGTCTCCCTCGGCTCAAGACTTTCCTTCGCGATAATCGCCACCCCCCCACCCCTGCCTAGGGCCCGTGGCTGATGAAATGCATGGTAGCCCGGTGGGCACATTTCCACAAGGGGTAAACCCCCCTCGAGGCCCAGCCAGGTCTTCGTAATTCCCACCAGGTCCAGGTCCCCCTCTGACACTAGGTCATTAATGAGGGGGGCTTTGTTCACCACGGACCTGGCATTGCAGAACATCAGCCTCGGGCCCCGGCTCTGTAGTCCTTGACCTCCTAGCCTGCGAAGGGAGCACAGGGAGTTGGGGCAAGTGACCGCCTGTAACCAGCAGCCACGATCCCCCAACGAATGGTCTCTGGTGATGAGCCGAAAGGCAGAGAAGGAAACAGCATGTCTCCTCCCTTAATGGGGCCCTAACAGGAAGTTGTGAAAACAATTATCTATACTAAAATACTCCTGTCTCAGCTGATGCAATAAGGTAGAGTCGGTTAGGCTGAATTGCTAGGCTTCTGCCTGAGATGCATTACAGCCCCGGTTCAAATCCCAGTAAAGGGTATGGCCAACTGATGAGAGCTAATAAGCTTGAAATAGATCTATCTTGGTCTCTCAAATTTAAATTTATTGATCAGCTCATAAAAACTAACACACATATCTAAAAAAAAATTTACACAACGGAACTCATGGTTCTCTGTCTAGATGGTCTCTGGTGATGAGCCGAAAGGCAGAGAAGGAAACAGCATGTCTCCTCCCTTAATGGGGCCCTAACAGGAAATTGTGAAAATAATTATCTATACTAAAATACTCCTGTCTCAGCTGATGCAATAAGGTAGAGCCGGTTAGGCTGAATTGCTAGGGAAACAGTATGTCTCCTCCCTTAATGGGGCCCTAACAGGAAGTTGTGAAAACAATTATCTATACTAAATACTCCTGTCTTAGCTGATGCAATGGGTAGAGCCTGGTTAGGCTGTAGTGCTAGGCTTCTGCCTTGGATGCATTGCAGCCCCGGTTTGAATCCCAGTGGGGTGTGGCCAACTGATGAGAGCTAATAAGCTTGAAATAGATCTATCTTGGTCTCTCAAATTTAAATTTATTGATCAGCTCATAAAACTAACATATATACACACGCACACACACACACACATACATACATACATACATACATACATGGAGAAATATACAGTAATAACACAGTTATATTTCATATACAATATGCTTTGCAGAAAATCAAAATTAGGTTGCACAACTCGCCAAGCAAAAGCAATGCAACGATTAATCTCACATCAAAAAGAGGAGCAACATGCATCAGCAAAAGAGCAAAACAGACAAAGAATGGTACAATTGCGTGTTGAGGAAGCAACCAAGCAACGTGCAGCCAGACTTGAATATGCTCGGTTGCGAGGAGGAGTCCAGGCCGGTAAGATTGAACAGGTTTCTTTATTATTAAACAGCAAACAGGCAACGTTTCAGCGAAGCGAACAAAAAGCGCGCGCCTTCTCTCTGACAGCTCTTTATAGTCGAGCTGTCAGACAGAGAACCAATCGGCGCGTTTCCCGCTCCCGGCCGCAGCCAGCCGCGTCTTGGCCAATCAGACACGACTGGCTGTTGCCGGGGAATTTAAACTAACGTCAGAATATAACACTCCTTCACCCCCAGCGAGTATGCATGCGGGCCCATTAGCATATGTACTCGCTGAGGTAGGCGGGGCTACGCCGGACCTGCCCAGAACGCCGCAGAGTTCCAGCAGAAGTCGATGGAGGAGGACGTGCCTGTTGCAGCTCCTCCCTGACGGGGGTGTAGCTCCAGGCAACGTCACGGCGGCCTGCATTCTTGGCGGAAGCCTTCGGAGCGGGTAGGTGAAGGCGAGGGGGCGTGCCATTCGGGGCGGAGCTGAACTCGAGTCCCTGGCAGGCAGGGACTGGGTAGGCCAGGCCTGGGTGAGTGAAGGCCTGTGGTCTTGTTGTGATTAGTGCGTCGGGGTGTGTCGTTGTCATTGGTGCCGCGTAGGTTTGTGGGCGCCCCAGGAGGAGCTGTTCGGACACCGTCAGCCCCGGGAGCCGTCCGGGGGTGGTGTTGCGGGCCGGTGGCCAGGACGCTTCGATGGAAGGCTGGTCCTCCCGTTGGATGGTAGCACCGACGTCCGGCGGGCCCGGTGGTCGGGTTGGCTCCGTCAGGGCTGGAGATGGAGGGCGGCGCCTTAATTGATCCAAGTGGCGCCGCCACTCGGATCCATCTGGTCGTCCAACCCTGTAAGAGCAGGGGCCTGTTAGTTCTCGGACGACTGCGGGGACCCATCGTGGATCCCCTGCGAAATTCCGGGCAAAGACGGGGTCGCCCACAGTGAATAGGCGGGGAGGGGGAACCCCCAGGTTGCACGGCTGCACCTCGTTATAGAGGGGGTGCAGCCTGTCCAATTTGGTCCTCAGGCGGCGGCCCATCAGCAGCTCCGCGGGGCTTTTCCCTGTTGCCGGACAAGGAGTAGAGTGCTGACCCGTTAGGTAGGCATCTACCCTTGCGTGCCAATCTCCCCTATCCATCCTACCGAGGGCCTCCTTGGCCGAGCGGACGGCTCTTTCCACGCGGCCATTGGCGGCAGGGTGGTAGGGGGCGGTTGGCGCGTGGCGGATCCCCTGGGAGGCCAGGAATTCCTAGAATAATAATAATAATAATAATAATTTTATTTTTAAACCGCACCCTCTCCCCACAGGGACCCGGGGCGGTGCACAGGCAGAATAAAAACAGTCAAAAAATACATACATTTCATAAAAAACAATTAAACCAACCCTGTGCTAAAAATTCGCTAAAAATGTACTACCCCATTAGTAGGTGGTGGAGTGGAACTGAGGGCCATTGTCGGAGACCAGGGTGTCCGGCAACCCGTGCGTGGTGAAGAGGCGCCGGAGCGCGCGCACGGTGCTCTCCGTGGTGGTGGAGGTCATCAGGATGACCTCCGCCCAGCGGGAGTAGGCGTCCACCACCACCAGGAAGGACTGGCCATGGAATGGGCCCGCGAAATCTATGTGAATCCGGGACCACGGGGACTTGGGAGTGTTCCAGTCCCGGTGCGCTGCAGAGGGCGGGGCTGGGCGGGAGGACTGGCATGCCTGGCATGCACCGACGTAGGCGGCCACCTCGTCGTCCATGCGTGGCCACCAGACATAGCTCCGGCCCAGGGCCTTCATGCGAGCTATGCTTGTGTGGTTGGCATGGAGGGACTCGAGTACCTGATGGCGCAGGGGAGGGGGGACGATGACCCAGTCTCCCCAGAGCAAGCACCTGCTGTGGAGTGACAGCTCCAGCTGACGGGTCTTGAATGGCCGGAAGTCGTCTGGCAGGGCGCTTGAGGGCCACCCCCGCAGAACCCAGGTGGAGACCCGGGAGAGGATGGGGTCGGCCCTGGTTAGCGCTGCAACGTCCGATGACGTGAGGGGAAGGTTCGAGTCGGCCACTGTGAGGACGGACAGGGCCGGAACCGGCTCCTGGTCCGTCCGGGGGAGGGGGCAGCGGCTGAGGGCATCTGCGTGCCCCAGGTGTTTGCCCGGACGGTAAAACAGCGTGTAGTCGTACGCTGCGAGAAATTCCGTCCACCTGGTCATCCTGGGAGAGAGGATGGGTGGGGTGGGCCGGTCGCCAGTCAGAAGCCCACCGTGGTCGGTGAAAACGGAGAAGGAGCGCCCGTACAGGTACTCGTGGAATCTTTTGATCCCGGACACTACAGCCAGAGCCTCCTTGTCTATCTGGCTGTAGTTGCGCTCCGTAGGAGACAGAGTCCGGGAGTAAAAGGCGATGGGGGCTTCTGAGCCATCAGGCAGGACATGGCTCAGGACCGCCCCTAGGCCGAAGGGGGAGGCGTCTGATGCTAACGTCAATGGCATGCTGTCAGAGTACTGGACGAGCACAGCCTGTGATGTCAGCATCTCTTTGACAGCCGCGAACGCATGTTCTTCACGGCTGCCCCAGCGCCAGGCCGCCGAGCGATCGAGCAATCGATGTAGTGGCTTGGCTAGCGATGCCTTGTTGGGAATGAAGGGCGCGTAGAAATTGAGCAGGCCGAGGAATGCCTGCAGCTCCGTTTGGGAGGCAGGCGTGGGGGCATTGCGGATCGCCTCGACCTTGGAGGGGGTGGGGTGAATTCCCTGGGCGTCAATCATGAAGCCCAGGAATTCGACCCTCGGCTCAGCAAACTTGCATTTGCTGAGCTTTAATTTGAAACCCGCGCCCCTGAAAATAGTGAGGACCTTCTGGAGTACTTCGGCAAGGTCTGAGAGGCTGGAAGCAGCTATCAGGACGTCGTCGAAGTACGGAACGACGCCCGGGAGCCCATGGAGCAAGCGCTCCATGAGGCTCTGGAAGATCCCCGGGGCAACGGAAACGCCGAATTGGTGGCGGCGACAACGAAAAGCCCCTCGGTGAGTGACGATGGTCTGAGCTTCAGCCGCATCGTCGTCCACCGGGAGCTGCTGGTAGGCTTGCGCCATATCCAGCTTCGCGAAGATGCAGCCCTGCCCCAAGGAATAGATGAGGTGCTGCACCACCGGGACTGGATATGAGTTCGCCTGAAGCCCGCGGTTGATCGTCGACTTATAGTCGGCGCAGATGCGTATGGAACCGTCGGGCTTAATGGGGACCACAATGGGGGTCTCCCATTTCACCTGGTCGACGGGCTCCAGTACGCCCTGCACCACGAGACGATCAAGCTCCGCATCAACCCGTGGCTTCAGGGCGAACGGCAGCCTGTGGGCCTTGAGCCGAATTGGAGCAACCTGAGGGTCAAGGTTGAGGGAGACCGGGGTACCCTTGTAAGAGCCCAAAGTCCCATCAAAGATGTCGGGGAAGGCAGCTAGGACAGCGTCCATGGGTGAGGTGGTAGGCACCTGGTGCACCCGCTGGACCGAGAGGCCTAGGGTGGGAAACCAGTCCAGGCCAATGAGCGCGGTGAGGGGGCGCTTGACCACCAGGATGGGCAGGAGACCATTGAAACGTCCGTATTGAATTCGGACGCTATGCTGGCCTAGAACCGCGATAGGGCAGCCCTGGTAATCTTTGAGCAGAGTCTCAGGCTGGGACAGGTCCCCGGTCTTAAGTGAGGGGCATATGCTGGCTAGCTGAGGCCATGAGATGAGGGACCGGGACGAGCCCGAGTCGACCTCCATGGTGAGCGGGTGGCCGTCGAGGAGAAGGGTAGTGGAGATTCGCCTACGGTCGTCTGGAGGCAGTGGAACAGTGTCCAGGAGGTCGGTCATGGCGAAGCAGTCGGCTTCGGGCTGTGGCGGCTGTCAGGCCTGTTTCTTCGAGTACTCAAGAAAGACCACACTTAAACATTATTTGAAATGAATAAGGCTACTTTTACTAAGTAACGACAGTGAACAGACCAGGTAAAGCAGAGAGTGAATAGTTTAGGCGCGAACATAGAGTATTAAAGCTTAAGCCCATCCCAATCCCTAACCCCCCCCTTAGTATTGTCCAATATACTTTCTTCTCCAACATCAGGTGGGCAGGTCATCCTAGCATGGAATGCGAGACCGTTAGTCGAGAGATAACACCAGCCGTCAACAACTTCCACCAGCAGAACAATTGAATCCCAGCGCCCCACCCTCCCCGTTGCCATGGCAGCTAAGCAGACCTAGCGAAGGCTGACATCCGGACCTCCTCCAAGAGCAGCGAGAAATCCTGGACGGCTTGCAGAAAACGAGATGCTAGACCTGTAAAACAGACAAGAAAAGACAAAACAACATATAGGAGAGAGGGAAAGGGTTATGGTTTGTGCGGATACTTGGCATAAAACTGGCGTACCAGCTTAGGAGCTTTGAGATGCTCTTTATCCACCCATTCATTGTGAGAAGGGGGAAAGTCTTTCCACATGACCAAGAACTGAGTTTTATTCCGACGGATTCTGGAATCTAAAATGTCATGAACTTCATAATGCTGGTGACCGTCCACCATTGTAGGCGTAGGGGTATCAGGAAAAGGTTTGCGGAGATGCGAAGTGCGTTCAGGCTTTAATAGGTGAACATGGAACACCGGATACAGGCGACGGTAGGTTTTTGGGAGATCCAAACGGACGGATACAGAACTGATGGTTTTTGTTATGGTGAATGGACCAACAAATTTGGGCCCCAGTTTCCTGCACTTTTGCGGGCTATCCAAATGCTTTGTAGACACATAAACCCTATCACCAACTTTGTAGGCTGGGGCGACTGCCCGTTTCTTGTCAGCATATAATTTATGTGATTGATGAGCATCGTTTAAAGTCTTGCGTATGATTGACCAAACTGAAGACAGCCTGGAGGACCAATCGGCCAAAGAGGGAACTGTAGGTGAGTCGTGAGGCAATTCGGGGATGGGTACAAAGTCCTGTCCATAGATGATTTTAAAAGGGGTCATATTCGTACTGGAGTGAACAGAGTTATTATAGGCCACTTCGGCATGTATCAGGAGATCAGCCCAATCATCTTGTTGAAAATTTATGAAACAACGCAGGTATTGTTCCAAAACGGAATTGGCCCTCTCACAAGAACCATTCGTTTGGGGATGGTAGGAGGAGCTTAAGCCTTGGGCGGAGCCAATCAGCTTCAAAAATTCCTTCCAAAAGAGAGACGTAAATTGAGAGCCTCTGTCTGAAATGATACGCTGGGGAACTCCATGAAAACGGTAAATACTTCCGGTTCCGGCTCCAGCGGCGACGGGCAAACTTAGGGTTCGCTCGCCGCTTTGTTCCTTTTCCTGCCCCCCCCGCGGGGGCGAGAAGCCCCTTGTTTGGGGCTTCTCCCGTAAAGCCGGCTCGACAGGGAGGCCCCCCCCCATGGCAGTGGGGAAAGCGACCCTGCTCCTCGGCTTAGGCGGAAGAGGACATGCTGCGGGGGGCTTTCCCTTCGCCAAAGGTTGGCGGCACCATTTAATTCTATGGAGAGAGACGATCGGAAGAGTCGGGAGGCTTTTTGGGACCTCAGCTGCGAGCGGAGAGTGAGCGATTAAAACTTTTTTTCTTGTACTGTCAGCCGGGCTGAAAGGGACTGGAGGGGGGTGTTTGTTTCCAAACCCCCCCCCCCCTTGGACTAAAAGCGGCACTTGGAAATGCCTCGTTGCGAGGAATCGGAAACCTTTAATCTGGACTGTCTTTAACAAGGGAAAGTACTTTGCGGTCTGTTTGCAATTATGTTTCTAGGTCTGGCTGAAACAGGTTTTTTTTTCTTTTCTTTAACCGCTCTCTCCCTCGGGCTCTAAGTTTGGGCGGTGGAAGATGGCTTCTCTTTGTCCCCGACTGACTATGACCTATGGAAAATTACCAGTGTCTCTTTGTGACTTGGACTTCCTCTAATTATTGATGGAGAATTTTTTTCTTTTGGATTTGTGTTTTCTTTTCTGGATTACCTTCGTTATTACACCTATGGAGTTGGAAAAGTGTTTCTCTTCTGGTTTCTGAATTCTGCAGCTCTACAACTCTGAGAACTTTGGACTCCTGATCTGCCTAACCAGCCCCACCCCAAAAACGCCATTTTATTGGCACGGATTTCAATAGTTAATCATGGCACAAGAAGCAACGCTGGCAAGCCTTGAACAAAGAATGACTGCCCTCGAACCTGTTATACAAAATTTGGTATTAGAAATTAAGGCCCAGAGGGCAGAAAATATCAATTTTAAAAAGGAATTACTGGACACTCGAAAACAAGTGCTTGAGAACACACAGAAGAATGAAGAATTGAAAGGGGGGATGGAGGGGGCTAAGGGAGAGATTTAAAATGTTTCTAATGAGGTTGTGGAAATAAATGGGCATGTGACTAGGATAGATATGGAAAGGATGACATATTTTTTGAGATTTCAGAATATTTCTGAGATGGATGGTGAATGTCTCCCTGATCTTATGAGTACAATTATTGCAGACTATTTACATAAATCTAAAGATGAGATCAGAGGGGACATTGACCTAGTCTACAGAATAAATTCTGCATATGCCAGGATGAATGAAGTACCCAGAGAGATACATGTTAAATTTGTCAGAAGGTCAACCAGAGAGGAAATCTTGAAGGCGCAAAGAGGGAGTCCTATGATTTACCAACAAAAGGAGGTTACCATCTTGAAGCAGATCCCAAGAAAGATTAGAGAAGCCAGGAGGAAATTTTCCTTCCTGTCTAAAACATTGTTTGATCATGGGATCTGGTTCAAGTGGGTGATACCCGAAGGGATGCTGGTGTTCTGGGAAGGAGGAAGAGTGAAGATTAAAACAGTTGCTGAGGCGGAAGCCTTTCTTAAAAAACATTCCTCTGTCCTGGGAGAAGATCCAGGGGGGGCAGGGGGAGCCATGGCCCCGCCCGCTGGGGGCCCGGGGGAGAAGGTGGAAGATACAATTGCCAAAAGACTTAGATCTAAAAAATAACTTTGCCCTGTTTTTTTCTTTGAGTAATATTGTATGATATTTATATCTGGATTTTTGTAATTGACTGACAGTATATAACTGAAAAATTTAGGAATATGTACTTGCTCCCAGCTTGTAGTGTTATGTGAAATGTTTCTTTTCTTTCTTTTTAATAATGTAACTTGAGGTCCCGGAGGAGCCGACGACTTTGACGTGACTACTCTCAAAATTTCTATGTATCCCTTACCCTACCCCACGAAAAAAAATGTAAACTCAATAAAACTTTTTCAATATAAAATAAATACTTTTCAAATAAAAAAGAACAGCCAAAAAAAAAAGAAAAGAGAACGGTAAATATGGTTAACGAATAACCGAGCCAAAGATTTGGAAGACGGAATCTTCGAACAGGGGACAAAATGAACTTGTTTGGAGAAAAGATCTGTAACAACCCAAATGACGGTATAACCTTGACTGGGTGGAAGGTCAACAATAAAGTCCATCGAAATTTCTTTCCAAGGTACCTCTGGCGTCGCCAAGGACTGGAGATGGCCATGTGGTTTTCCTGGCGTACGTTTAGACGCAGCACAAACAGGGCAACTGGCAATATACGATTCAACATCCTTCTTAAGTGAGGGCCACCAGAATTGTCGTTTAACAAGGTGTACAGTCTTAACGAACCCGAAATGGCCTGCTAGACGTGAGTCGTGTGCGCGTTGCAATACAAAAGGTCGTATAGTACTAGGGACATAGATTTTGGAACCAATCCAGGGAAGATCGTCCCTAATAGTACAATCACCCGAATGTGCGGAATACCATTCATCAGTAATCAGTTCAGTCTTAATACGAGCAATCAGCTCAGCAGGTGGAGTAGTTTGGACTGCGGAATGGCTTCTAGTAGATACAGGAGAAGCTGGTAAAGTAAGCGGCATGATGGGCTGTACAATTGTCAGTTTAGAAACATCATATTGTGGTAGTCTGGAGAGGGCATCAGCCATGAAATTCTTTCCACCAGGAATATATTTAAGATGGAAATTGAAGCGATGGAAGTAGTGTGCCCAGCGAAGTTGTCTCGGGGACAATTTACGAGAGGAGGTGAGAGCCTCCAAATTCTTATGGTCCGTCCAGACTTCAAACGGATGGGGAGCACCCTCAAGAAAATGACGCCAAGTCATGAGAGCCCAACGAACAGCAAAAGCTTCTTTTTCCCAAATGGCCCATCCACGTTCGGTTGTGGAGAGTTTGCGAGAGGTGTAGGCACAAGGTTGCAATTGGCCATGGTGGTTGAGTTGTAACAAGACTGCACCCACAGCGACATCACTGGCATCCGCCTGAACTACAAAAGGGGAGCCAACATCGGGATGTTTAAGGACAGGTTCAGCCGCAAATAAACGTTTAAGCTTTTCGAAAGCGGCTTGGCATTCCATGGTCCATTTGAGGGGAGTTCCTGGTCAAGGTTTACCCTCACCCTTCGTTTTAAGAAGGTTCGTAATGGGCAAGGCAATGTTAGCGAATGATGGAATAAATTGGCGGTAAAAGTTTGCAAATCCCAAAAAACTTTGGAGTTGTTTACGAGTTCGGGGAGGAGCCCACTCTGTCACCGCCTTAACCTTTGCAGGATCCATCTCAATTCCTTCAGAAGAAATGCGGTAACCCAAATAATCAATTGTTTCTTGGTGAAACTCACATTTGGACAATTTGGCGTATAGCTCAGCGGAACGGAGTTTTTGAAGGACGGAACGGACCAGTTTAACATGTTCGTCGCGTGTTTGTGAGTAAACGACGATGTCATCAATATAAACTAAAACTCCCTTGTAAAGGTGCTCGTGGAGAACTTCATTGATTAGTTGCATAAACACAGAAGGAGCACCCTGAAGACCAAAGGGGAGAACCTTAAATTGAAAACATCCAAGAGGACAGTTAAAGGCGGTTTTCCATTCGTCTCCCTCTTTAATCCTGACCCTATAATAAGCTTCACGCAAGTCCAGTTTAGTAAAAATCTTGCCAGTAGCCAGGTGAGCAAGCATGTCTTTCATAAGTGGGAGTGGGTAGACGTTGTGTTCGCAAATGGTGTTGAGATAAGAGTAATCTTGCACCAATCTAAGAGTGCCATCTTTCTTTTCTCTAAACATAACAGGTGCAGCTACTCGTGGCCTAGCTGGCTCAATGAAACCCCTTTGAAGATTTTTATCGATGAACTTACGTAACTCCTCCATCTCCCGTGGAGTCATAGAGTAAAGGCGAGGTTTAGGCAACTGCACACCAGGGAGGAAATCAATTGAACAATCAGTAGCCCTATGAGGAGGAAGTGAATCACAAGATCTCTCACTGAAAGCCTCCTTTAGGTCCCAATATTCCTTGGGAATCTTCTCCTCGCCGGGTATGAATTCAGGAGAAGCGAGAGCCAATAAGGGGCCAGCGGGTTCAGTTACAGGGGCTGAGTTACTGGGTGGAAGGTGATTGTCCTCTGACGGTAGAGAGGTATGTTCAGGTAATAACAAAGGTATGCGTACCCAACCCTCTTTCCAATTAATTAGAGGATTCCATTTACGAAGCCAATTGACCCCCAAAATGACAGCATTTTCAGAAATGGCAGTCACGATGAAATTGATGGTTTCAGTATGAGCTGTGCCAATAGAGACATGAATTGGTTCGGTGATAAAAGATGCCGGGGTTCCCCCTGCTACAGAACCATCCATTTGGCAAAAGGCTATGGGAGTTTTTAGGGTTTTTAAATGAAAACCCATGGAAGAGACCAATTCTTGGCTTATGAGGCACTTTGAACAGCCAGAATCAATGAGGGCTTGCACATCGCAAGTACGTCCAGTAGATGGAGCCAAAAGCTTTAAATTAATATAAAGGGGCCCGGAGCGGTGACTCACCAAATTGTCGTCAGAAGAATTTGAAGACGCCTCCCAGTCGTCAGGGTGGGTGTTGGGCTGGTCAGTGGAGAGGTTCAGAGGCTCCACCCCACTCATAGCCGGTCTACTGCGCACGCTCGGAGTTTTTGGAGGTTTTCTTTCCGAAGAGGAATGTGGGCGTGGAGGTTGCCTTGATCTGCATTTGTCTGCCCAATGCCCCTCCTTTCCACAACGATAACAAGTGCCTGTGCGAGGTTGAGTTGATTTCTGCCCCCCCCCCCTTTGCAAGTGGGAATCCTTTTCTGGGGATCGAGATTTGAGGCTTTCCCTCTGTGGTTTCTTTTCAAGACGGACTGGATCCTGTAAGTGGGCTTGATCCAGTGCCACATCCCCAGCGAGGTTTATCCAATCATCTAAGGTTTCGGGACGGAATCTGTTCACGCACGTTTGATAAATGTCCTTATTAAGCCCTTCAATATAGAGATCCATTAAAGCCCGATCACTATAACCGGTCATAAACACGGATAACTCCTGAAAAATCTGTGTGTACTCTTGGACCGTCATACTCCCCTGGTGTAGGTTTTTCATTCTCATTTTAGCTTTCCTTTCAACACGGGGGTCTTCAAAACGCCTTCTAAGAGCATTCATAAAACGATCGAAATCCCGCAACACGGGTGAGCGGCTATTATGCAGGGAGACCAGCCATTTGGAAGCTTGATCCTCCAGAGCCATTGAGACAATTCTAATTTTGATTTCATCTTCTAAATCAACTGCGTAAAACTGCACAAAATTATCGACGTGAATTAGAAAAAATGCCAGTTTGTCGGCACTACCGTCGAATTTAACACCCAGGGGAGGGAGTTTTGCAAGCCGACGGGGGGAGGCGGGGCGGGCTTCTCTGTGCAATTCCCTGCTGGCTCGGGGAGGGGGGGATGGTGTTGAGCTCCTGCTTTCTTTGGCAGCTGCTGAATGCGTTTCTTTTAGCTGTCTGCGTTCCTGCTCCCTCCCCCATAGTTTATCCAAGGCCTCCCGCTTCTCGTCTGCCTGGCGAAGCAATTCTTGGGCCATCTCTTTTAATTCCCTTTCTTCTCTTAAAAGCTCCGGAATGACTGTCTTGGGGGAAGGGCGACGCCTGGTGACGTTAATTCCTGGGCCTAGTCCTCCAGTCATTCCCACCCCTTCAGACCAGCGTTTAGGTTTGGCTGAATCTTCGGCTGGCAGATTTAGATCTAGGCCGGCTAAACAATCCAACACTGACCTCGTATCTTCAGTTGGAACAGGAAGGTTTGATGCCTCTGCTCCCATTTCAGTTTCAGGCAGAACCTCCACCAGCGGAGGCTCCTCTTTTGCAGGGTCCGACATCAGGTGTGGTTTATTTATGACTCTCTGCTTTTTGTCAGGCCTGTTTCTTCGAGTACTCAAGAAAGACCACACTTAAACATTATTTGAAATGAATAAGACTACTTTTACTAAGTAACGACAGTGAACAGACCAGGTAAAGCAGAGAGTGAATAGTTTAGGTGCGAACATAGAGTATTAAAGCTTAAGCCCATCCCAATCCCTAACCCCCCCCTTAGCATTGTCCAATATACTTTCTTCTCCAACATCAGGTGGGCAGGTCATCCTAGCATGGAATGCGAGACCGTTAGTCGAGAGATAACACCAGCCGTCAACAACTTCCACCAGCAGAACAATTGAATCCCAGCGCCCCACCCTCCCCGTTGCCATGGCAGCTAAGCCGCAGCCCAGGAAGAACCCCAGCTTCCTAGCGAGGGTGAGGTCCCCGTGGTCGCCGGCAAGGAGGAAGCACTCGAATCGGACGAGGAACGACGTCCACGATTCGGAATTAGCGTCGTACGGAGCGAAGGGTGGAAGCGTGGCCATTGAGTCGAAGCGCGGTCGACTGAGGAGGCAGCAAAAAAAATTTTTTTTGCCGTTTTCTAGTTGACGGAGGTGTCTTTTCATTCCCGTAGGGAGAAAAGCCGCGGTGAAAGAAAATCAGTACCGGGCCCCAGTCCTCATTGCCAGTGTTAGATGGGTTCGAAGGAGGAATCCAGGCCGGTAAGATTGAACAGGTTTAATAATAATAATAATAATAATAATAATAATCTTTATTGTCATTGTAAAAATTACAATGAAATTGGTTTTAACTTCACTGGTGCAAAATTATAACAGAAACAAAAAAGAGAGAAAAGAAAAAAGAAAAACTAGCATGTGCATGAAGTGATTGCAGTTGAATTTAAAAGTCTCACAGCCCATGGATAGAAGCTACCTTTAAACCTGTTCGTTCGGCTGGCTATACTTTGATATCTTCTGCGTGATGGTAGAAGGGCAAAGAGATACCAACCAGGGTGTGAATCATCTTTGAGAATCTTCCTTGCTCTGCTAAAGCAGCGAGATCTGGCGATGTTATCCAGTGATGTCAGAGGGCAACCGATGGTTTCTTGTGCCGAATTGATCACTCTCTGTAGTGCCTTCCTCTCTGCAACTGTTAAACCAGCATACCACACTGTGATACAATATGTGAGGACACTTTCTATGATGTTTCTTTATTATTAAACAGCAAACAGGCAACGTTTCAGTGAAGCGAACAAAAAGCGTGTGCCTTCTGTCTGACAGCTCTTTATAGTCGAGCTGTCAGACAGGGAACCAATCGGCGCGTTTCCCGTTCCCGGCCGCAGCCAGCCGCGTCTTGGCCAATCAGACGCGACTGGCTGTTGCCGGGGAATTTAAACTAACATCAGAATATAACAGATCACATTATGCAGCATCAAAACTTTTTCACTCTCAAGAGAAACAGCAACAAAAGGAAACAGCAGATCATTTTCAAACACCAATCCTTACTCATATAAAGCATAAATACAATCACCTTGCATTTCATTACAACCCAGATGATGATTACAGTTTGAGCAGGCATGCACTTATAGGAACTATGACTGAAGTTTGTCCTTATTGCAGTGCTATGAAATTTAAAGGAGCAACAAAAGGAATGTGTTGCGCTGCTGGAAAAATTAAACTTCCTCAACTTGCAGAACCTCCAGAGCCATTACAAACTTTGCTTGATGGTTCCACCATGGAGTCAAAGCATTTCCTAACAAACATCCGAAAATACAACTCATGCTTCCAAATGACATCTGCGGACATTGTAACATTTCCATTCATGCCAACTTTCAAAGTTAAAGGACAAATATATCACAAAGCCGGTTCACTACTTCCCTTCCCAGATGGTCAACATAAATTTCTACAAATGTATTTCATTGGTGACAGTAATGATGAGTTAAATGCACACTGTAAAATTTGTAGTGGCATAAAAAGATCCATCGTTTCCACACTGCAAGACCTTCTTCATGAAAAAAACAATTTAGTACGTTTGTTCAAAACATCAATTGACATGATGCCAGCTGATACGCACAAGATTGTTATTCATGAAGACAAAACGCCTACTGGACACCATGTGCACAGATTCAATGCTCCAACTCTAGACAAAGTGGCAATTGTTATAGTTGGTGATCAATTTCAACCTAGAGACATTGTTCTTCATTGCAGAAATAATCAATTGACAAAAGTTGCAGAAACACATCAATGCTACAACGCCTTGCAATATCCACTCATTTTTTGGGATGGTGCCGATGGATACCACTTCAACCTTAAAATTACAAATCCAATGAGTGGTGAAGAAACAAATATGAAATGCAGCCCTATGAACTACGATTTATGATTCGTCAGAATGAAAACAATCACATTTTGAAATATTGTCAATTGTTTCACCAATACATCATAGATATGTATGCAAAAATTGAAACAGAACATTTGATATTCATCCAATTAAATCAAATCAAGCTTCACTCTGAACAATAAGTTCATTTGCGAGATGCAGTTATAAATGATGGTAATACGTCTAATGTGGGTAAACTAACAATATTGCCATCTTCATATACAGGTAGTCCACGACATATGCATGAGTACGCTCAAGATGCAATTGTGTATGTTCACCACTACAGACGTCCAGACCTATTCATTACATTCACATGCAACTCAGTTTGGCCCTATATACAACAGCTCTTACTTCCTGGCCAATCACTGGTGGACAGGCATGACATCACAGCACATGTTTTCAGATAGAAGCTCAAATCACTGATGCAATTCATTGTAAAACATGAAGTTTTGGGGTCTGTGCACTGCTGGATGTACTCAGTGGGATGGCAAAAGAGAGGGTTGCCACACTCACACATACTTATATGTGTTTTAAAAGAATTTATTGGTTTTTACAAAATAATATTGGGAAAAGGGTATAGGAAAAAACGTTACATTTTAGTAGCTTCATGCCGGAGCCAGCGGTCCCCCCCAAACTTCATCATAGTACAGGTTTTAGTAGAAAAAAAAGACAAGCACGATAACAAATACATTGCATATTTTCTATGTTCATTCTTCTTGTTTTTCCTTACCATCAATCATGACAACATTCAAATAAATTTTTTGAATAGTATCATTTTTGAGACCTAAGTCTTTTGGCTATTGATTCTTTTCCCCCGTCATCGGGAGGGGCCGCCGCCCCACTGTTCCTCCTTCATCGTCCCCTAGGAATATGGAGTATTTTTGAGAAAAAGCATTTGCCTCTTCTAAAGTTTTGATTCTAATTCTACTCCCTTCCCAGAAAAGCAACATCCCTTCTGGTAACAACCATTTGAACCAGATCCCTTTTTTAAATAGTTTCTTAGATAGGAAGGAATAATTCCTTCTCATGTCTCTAATTTTCTTTGGGATTTGCTTCAAAATGATTATCTCATTGTCTTGGTATTTCAAATGCCCTCCCCTTTGGGCTCTCAGAATCTCCTCCCTCATGGACTTCCTTAAAATTTTTACATGGACTTCTCTTGGGACATTATGTGTCCTTGCATATGCTGAATTGATTCTATAAACCAGATCAATATCCCATGCAATTTGTTCTTTATTTTTTTGAAGATAATCCGCTAATATTGTAATCATAATATCTTTCAAATCTTCTGCATCTGACTCTGGTATGTTTTGAAATCTAAGAAAAAGTGACATTCTTTCAAACTCCAATTTTGAAATATAATTCCCTAATTCTGAACTTTCTTTTTGTATTCCTTTTACCTCATTTCCCATCCCAGCCACCCCTCCCTCCAACACCTCTATTCTTTGTTTGTTATCTTTTGTATTTTGTTGTATTTCCGATATTTCTAATTTTAAATTTATCAGTTCCTTTCGCATTTCATTTACATTTTCCATTATTTTTTCGTTGTTCTTCATATTTCTTGAAACATCTCATTGACTGATAAGTCCTGTGTGGTCTCACCCGCAGCCTGTAATAGTGAAGTAATCTTTGGCTGTATGGCTGGGCTGGATCGGGTAGAGGAGGGGGCAGAGTGCGCTTTCCCAGGTGGTGGTTTTTTGGAAGTCATTGTTCTTAATAAAAGAAAAGATGGCATCAGAAGGGCAGGTAGCTGGTATAGTCCAAGGCAGATGAAAGTTTAGTCTTAGAACAGATTAAGGGAGCCAAGAGCAATCTTTATTGCCAATCCAATTGTCCACTCAGTAGAGATCCCGAAGATTCCCAGGGGAGAAGCCTCACTGTGAATTTTAAAGTCTCATAGTTTAATCACAGAAGGGAAAATTCTTTAACAGTTAAAACTTTCCAGTGGAGGACAAGGGAGAGCCGATCCGCCCCTCCTTCTGGTGGGAAGAAAAGTGAAAGTTCCAATCCTCTCTTGTTAGAAGGTTGCCTCACAAGTTGTTACAATTAAACACATAGATTCATATACTTTTCAGTTGTTGCTTAGATGGTAAGTCATTCCCAAGCCTCTCTCAGTTTCTGGAGATAGCTTCTTTTTTAAACGCCGCTTTTCTTCCGAGAGGGGGTTTTATCAAACAAACACCCCCCTCCATTTCCCATTTAAAATCAAATGAACACCAAGACTCACATTCCTGCTTGTCTGTCATTTGGAGATAGAAGATTGAAAGGCATCCACCGCCCCCGACATTCCAGCTAACTTTTTATTGTTGCAGTTTGTTCCAAGAATTCATTGACGAAAAGACCGAAGCCTCCCCGCATCGGCTTCCCGGCTCCTAGGGCGAAGCTGGGACCTCCCCCACCAGTCGCCACCGAACTGGGGGGGGGTTGCCGGCCAGCTGCCCCTGTGGCAAGAAACTCCTACAGAGCTCCCTGTGCCCCTGGGGGGGCCCACGAGGAGAGAAAGCGGCGGGCGGAGCACGAACTCCGTCCGTTGCCTCTGAAGACCGGAAACAGAAGTCTCACACATACTTATATGGCTAAAAAAAATCAATTCAAATGAAATCGAGGATGTAATACGTGCTGAAATACCCGATGCCGATGTCGATAAGGATTTGCATAATGTTGTGAGGAAAAACATGATACATGGACCTTGTGGTACGCTTACTCCCAATTCACCAAGCATGATAGATGGGGGAAAAATTTTTTTAAATTATTTTTTTTATTTTATTTAAATTTATATCCCGCCCTTCTCCACAGAGGACCCAGGGTGGCGCACAGGAAATTTAAAAACACACAAAATACAAAAGATAAATATATAATTTAAAATAACTATTAAACAATCCTATCCTATGCTAAAACCAAATTTTAAAATACCCAATTTAAAACTTCCTAAAAAGTCCCCATGGGAGGTTAGGCTAGGCCAGCTTGTTGGAACAAGTATGTCTTTAGACATTGGTGGAAGAGGCAGAAGTCAGTGATGGTGCGTAATTCAGGGGGTAGGTCATTCCAGAGGGCTGGGCCCGCCACAGAGAAGGCTCTTCCCCTGGGTGTCGCCAGTTGGCATTGTCCGGCCGACGGCACCCTGAGAAGGCCCTCTCTGTGGGAGCGTATCGGTCTAAGGGATGTATGGGGCAGGAGGCGGTCTCGCATATAACTAGGCCCCGAGCCATGGAGCACTTTAAAGATGGTCGTCAAAACCTTGAAGTGCACCCGAAAGGCCACAGGAAGCCAATGCAGCTCGCGCAGGATCGGTGTTATGTGGGAGCATCTAGTGGCTCCCATAATCACACGCGCGGCTGCGTTTTGGACTAACTGTAGCTTTCGGGTGCACCTCAAGGGAAGCCCCATGTAGAGAGCATTACAGTAGTCGAGTCGGGACGTCACGAGAGCTTGAGTGACTGTGCGAAGGGCAGCCCGGTCCAGTAAGGGGCGCAATTGGCGCATCAGGCGTACCTGATGAAAGGCCCCCCTGGCCACGGCCGCCACATGGTCCTCCAGGGACAGCCGGGAATCCAGGAGGACACCCAAATTGCGCGCCCTCTCCACGGGGGCCAGTGTTTCGCCCCCAATGGCCAGAGTTGGAGTAATCTGGCTGAACCGGGGTGCCGGAAACCACAGCCACTCAGTCTTGGCAGGGTTGAGCTTGAGTTTGTTACCACCCATCCAGATCCGTACGGCTTCCAAACACCGGGACAGCACTTCGGCGGCATCGTTAGGGTGGTTTGGGGTGGATATGTACAGCTGAGTGTCATCAGCGTACAGATGGTACTCCACCCCAAAACCACGGATGATCTCACCCAGCGGCTTCATATATGTGTTAAACAGGAGGGGCGAGAGGACCGACCCCTGAGGAACCCCACATAAGAGAGGCCTTGAGGTCGACCTCTGCCCTCCCGTCAACACATATTGCGACCGACCAGAGAGGTAGGATGAGAACCACCGCAGAACGGTGCCTCCCAGCCCCAACCCCCCCAGTCGGTGCAATAGGATACCATGGTCGATGGTATCAAAAGCCGCTGAGAGGTCTAATAGGACTAGGATAGAGGAATAACCTCTATCCCATGCCCTCCAGAGATTATCAACCAACGCGACCAATGCCGTCTCGGTGCTGTGGCCGGGTCGGAAGCCGGACTGGCGCGGGTCTAGATAATCAACTTCCTCCAGGTGTCACGGGAACTGTTGGGCTACCACACTCTCAACAACCTTCACCAAAAAGTGAAGGTTGGAGACCGGACGATAGTTCTCTAATAATGCTGGGTCCAGGGACGGCTTCTTGAAGAGGGGCCTCACTACCGCCTCTTTCAAGACGGCAGGTAAGGACCCCTCACTCAAAGATGCGTTGACAAGAGACTTAGGTCTAAAAATGACTTTGCTTTTTATTATTACAGTATAACTTTTTATCTGGATGTTTGTACACGATTGCCAGCATAGAATTTAGAATTTATGATGTATGCATTTGCAGTATTATTGGAAAATGTATTATCAATGTCTCATTATGAAGCCCCGGAGGGGCCGACGACCTCGACATGAAAGTTCTCAAAATATTTTTGTATTTTACCCTACCCCTACCCTACCTTAAAAAATTTGTAAAAACCAATAAAACTTTTTCAATATAAAAAAAAAAAGATGCGTTGACAATGCCCTGGAGCCAGCCTCGTGTTGTCTCCCAGGATGCCAGTACAAGCCAGGAGGGACACGGGTCCAATAAACATGTGGTCTCCCTAGGTTTCCTTGACAACCTGTCCATATCCTCGGTGGTAACAAAGTCAAACTCCTCCCAAGAAGGAACCTCAAGACTAGTCTCGGACAGTCCCACAGGACCACTGTTGATGGAGGGTAGCTCATTCCGAATCAGAGTGATTTTCTCCTGCAGATAAATCCCAAATTCCTCTGCTCGCCCTTGCAAAGGGGCTTCCCGCGGCCTCTGGTGAAGGAGGGAGCGGGCCACCCCAAACAGGGCGGCAGGGCGGTTATCTGCGGATGTAATAAGGGTGGCACAATACTCACGTTTGGCCACCCTTATCGCCACTAAGTAAGCCCTAATATGGGTTCTCACTAGTGTTCGGTCGGCTTCGGAGCGAGAGGATCTCCATCTGCTCTCTAGGCGTCTCTTGTGGCGCTTCATCTCCCGAAGCTCCTCAGTAAACCAGGGAGCCTGGGTAATTCGTCGCCGCAAGAGAGGCCGCAAGGGCGCGACTCGGTCCAAGGCCCCTGCGGCCGCACTTAACCATGCGGCCATTAGGTCCTTAGTCGAGTCATGAGGCAGGGTCACAGGCATTGGCCCAAGCTCCCTCTGGAACCTTTCCGGGTCCATTAGAAGCCTGGGGCAGAACCATCTAGGAGTATCCGGTTCTGCCGCCCCGCGGTGAGGTGAAGCGATTGGAAAGTCCAGCTGAAGGAGAGCGTGATCTGTCCATGACAAGGGAGTGATGGCTAGATCCCCTATTCCCAGATCACAACTCCACTGTCCTGAGACAAAGATCAAATCCAGCGTGTTTCCCCCCCTCGTGAGTAGAGCCTAAAACTACCTGGGTCAGGTCCATGGCCGTCATGGAGGCCATGAACTCCCGAGCTGCTCCAGAGGCTTCGCCCGCCGACGGCAAGTTTAAAGTCCCCCATGACTATCAGTCTGGGGGTCTCAACTGCCGCCTCAGCTATCACCTCTAGGAGCTCGGGCAGGGCTGTTGTTGCATAGCGAGGAGCCAGGTATACAAATAACACGCCCAACTGCCTCCCTAGGCCCCATCTCATGCAGAGAGATTCACACCCGGTTGTCTGAGGGACTGTGGTCTCCTTCGGCTCAAGACCTTCCTTAACCATAATCGCCACTCCCCCACCCCTCCCTAGGGCCCTAGGCTGATGGAAGGCGCGGTAACCTGGTGGGCACATTTCCACGAGGGGTAAACCCCCTTCGCGGCCCAACCAGGTTTCCGTTATACCCACCAGGTCTGGGTCCCCCTCTGACACAAGGTCATGGATGAGGGGGGCTTTCTGAACCACGGACCTGGCGTTGCATAACATCAGCCTAGGGCCCCGGGTCTGTCATTCCTGCCCACCTAGTCTGCGATGGGAGAGCGGAGAGTTGGAGCACGTGACCGCCTGAATCCAGCTGACACGGTCTTCCAACCGATGATGACCATTCCGTCTCCCTCCGCCCCTGCCCCTCCCCAAGACCGAATCGATGGAAAAAGCCACCGTGGAAATGACCCCCCTCCCCTTCCTCCGTTACCCTACTTCCGCCCGCCAGCCTCATTTGCTGTCCCCTCCCTGGACTATTTTTCCCCTCCTCCCTGGAACCCCCTAAAAACCGAATTAAAACCCTCCCTAAAACCCCCTCAACTTGCGCTTCGCCCACCTCTCAGGAATAATCAATCCATCATCGAGGTGGGCCCGTGTTAAACAGGAGGGCCAGGCCTGCGAGAGGGGAGACTCTCACAGGCCAAGGAGGTCGCGCCTAGAGTACATGATAAAGCCCCAGAGGTAGTCCAAGTCCAGGAAGGCAAACACAAGTCCGAAAGTAAAGTGAATTAGTGCAGAAATAGTCTTCAGGATAGGGGGGTAAAGTCAGACAGTCCAGAGTCTTATGGATGGGGAGATCAAATCCAGTCCCATTGCAGGCCCCATCCATCTGTCTTTTTCCGGCCAAATGGGCATAGTTCGCATTTAGTGCCGCATGACTAGTTAATCCATCATGCGGCCTGATGTAAGATGCAGCCCTCAAATGGCCCAACTAACCTCCTCCAATCCCGCGCACTCACTCCGAGGTCTTTGATGTCTTCCCGGATCGTCCTCGGCCAAATCCACCGTTCCCCAAACCGGCTGCAGATGTTCCACGCCGGGCTGCTCAAACCAACATACCACATTCAAACCAATCAATCCTCTCAAATCTCCATACTCCTTCTTCTTTGACCTTCTTCTTCTCCTTCAACATCACCAACCTTCGCCATCTCCTTCCTCCATCACCAGCTCATCTCCATCTCACCATCATCATTCTCCTTCTCCTTCTCCTTCTTCCATTTCCACCGTCTCCAACTCCTTCCCATCTCCATCTCTTCGCCATCTCCGTCCATCTCTCTCCGTCTCTCATCTCTCTCTCCTTCCATCTCTCTCTTTCTCTCTCTTTCTCTCTCCTTCTCCATTTCTCTCTTTCACCTTCTCCTTCTCCTTCTCCTTCTGCTTCCTCCAACTCCTCCAACGCCTCCGTCCTTCCATACCTCCGCACCTTCTCTCATCAACCTTCTGCTTTCTTCCATCCACCCTCCCTTATGAGCAGTCCACATCAGCGGGTGGTGGGTATTTCGGGCCCAGGCCCAGGGTATGACCGCACGACCTGCCGCACGTGCAGCCCGATGGTAACTCTCCTGGCCTGGCCTGGCCCCATCTCACAGCTCGTTGTTCTTCCGCGTCCCGTCTTTGCGGCCTACCTCTCTCCTTCCGGCCGTGCCAGGACGCTCTAGGCTGCAAACAGGCCGAGTCGCTCTCCATGCTCTCTCGTCGCCCGCACGGCTCGCCCTTCAACTTCGGGCGGCTCGGCGCGACGACGGGAGGTTCGGCTTGTCGAGCCAGCCCTCCACGGTGGTAAGTGAGGGCTGGCGGCATCTTCCTGGGGGTGAAACAGCCCCCTGGGCTTCCCCGGGTCTCAGAGCACGACCGCCATGTCGCGCATGCGCAGTTGAAAATGTTGTAAGCGATATCCTCGAGCATTAGTATGCAATATAGTTACAGGAAACGATGGATATCCTTTATACAGAAGAAGATCACCAGAGGATGGTGGTAAGTTAACCACCATAAAAATGCGAAATGGTGACATTGAGGTAGATAACTGGTGGGTGGTCCCATATTCACCTTTGCTCTCAAAAACATACAAAGCACACATAAATGTAGAATACTACAAGTCTGTTAAATCTATCAAATACATTTGTAAGTATGTGAATAAAGGCTGTGATATGGCAGTTTTCGACGTGCAACCAGAAAAAAGTGATACCAATGCAATGATAAATATTAATGAGATTGCACACTATCAGGCTGGAAGATACATAAGCAGCAATGAAGCTGTATGGCGAATTCTATCATTTCCCATACATGAACAAAGTCCAGCTGTTGTTCACTTATCAGTACATCTAGAAAATGGACAACGTGTTTACTTCACAACTTCAAATGTTCTACAAACAGCCTAAATCCACCAGCTACAACGTTAACTGCTTTCTTCACGTTATGTAAAAATGACACTTTTGCAAAAACACTGCTTTATGTCGAAGTGCCTACTTATTACACATGGCATGCAAGTACAAAATCATTCCAAAAACGTAAACGAGGAAAGTTGAAGGTCAACCTGGCATATTCAAACATAGTACAACTAGCAGACTGTACACCATTCATCCAAATCAAGATGAATGTTTCTACCTTTGCACACTGTTGGTAAATGTGCATGGCCCAACATCTTTCAGAGACTTAAGAATTGTCAATAGTATTATGCATGCTACTTATCGCAAGTGCATATCAAGCTCTGAATTTATTGGAAAATGACCAACACTGGGACGAATGCATTAGTGACGCGTGCGAAACTTCACATCCTACACAAATTCATGCATTGTTTGCAATCATATTGACTGCCTGCTCTCCTTCATCTCCAACAAAGTTATGGGAGAAATACAAATCACACATAGCTGATGACATTTTACATCAAATGCATAAGGAAACATCAAATATGAACTTGAACTTCACAGATGGCATCTACAACAAAGCATTAATAATGATTGAAGATTTATGCTTACAAATTGCAAACAAAGTTCTCAATCAACTGAGAATGCCATCCCCTAATCAATCTGCTGCTGCTTCATTTGATGCAGATTTGCATCGTGAGCAAAACTATAACATGAATGATCTTTTTACGTATGTCCAAACTAACACTCCTAAACTAACCCTTGAGCAAAATTGCATTTATAACCAAATAATGCAAAATGTTAATAACGGTATTGGGGACATCTTCTTCTTAGATGCACCAGGAGAAACTGGTAAAACTTTCCTAATTAAATTAATTCTGGCATCAATACGCTCCAAAAATGAAATAGCCTTAGCTCTTGCATCGTCCGGAATAGCTGCAACATTGCTACCAGGTGGCAGAACTGCTCATTCCGCTTTGAAATTGCCTTTAAACATGCAATTCATAGAAACTCCAACATGCAACATTTCCAAGGCATCCAGCATAGGAAAAGTATTGCAGAAATGCAAACTTATTGTCTGGGATGAATGCACAATGGCACACAAAAAATCCCTTGAGGCTGTTGATCGATCACTTCAGGATTTGTGTGGAAATATCAAACCATTTGGAAACGCATATATTGCTTGCAGGAGATTTCAGACAAACATTACCTGTAATTCCCCAATCTACAGCAGCAGATGAAATAAATGCTTGCCTGAAATATTCTACTTTGTGGCGACATGTAAAAACTTTAACATTATCTACAAATATGCATGTCCAGCTGCAAAATGATCAATCAGTTAATATATTCTAAAATCAATTATTACAAATTGGAAATGGAAAGGTGCCAGTTGATCTGACCTCCGGATGAATTTCTTTGCCTCAACACTTCTGCAATTTAGTTACTTCAAAACAAGAATTAGTTGAAAAAGTATTTCCCAATATACAAACCATTTATAAGAATCACGTTTGGCTGAGTGAATGAGCTATTCTTGCACCCAAAAACAAAGATGTCAATGAACTTAACAACATTTTTCAGAACTACATTCAAAGTGAGACAATCACATACACAGACAATCACATCCATCGACACTGTTGTGGAAGCAGATGAAGCGGTTAATTATCCAACAGAATTCTTGAATTCTCTCGATCTGCCAGGAATGCCTCCTCATATACTACAATTGAAAATTGGTGTTCCTATTATCATGTTGAGAAATATCAATCAGCCAAAACTTTGCAACGGTACACGGCTTGCTGTTAAGAAACTATTCACCTACCAAGAGATGTGGTTATATATTTTACTGATAGAAGCCTTAGAAATGATATTTTGCAGAAGTCCTTTTACTCTGCTCTTCTATTGGTGTTTTTAAGGAGTTTGGTGTTTTTAAGGAGTTACCACCAGCTATGTTAAAGTCTAGAAGGGATTTTGGATTTTTGGTAGCAGAGTTGAAGAAAAGACAGATACAGTACAGGTGGGATGTTCCAATGGGTATTATACTGAGATATGAAGGTGTGAGATATCGTTTGAATACCTTAGACAAAGCAAAAGAATTTTATTATGTAATACTGAAGGCAAGCATTACACCTCCACGCACACCTACATCAACAGATATTGAGATTGAAGAGCAGAGGCAGTTTGAAAAAGAGACAGAAGAACAAATAAGACAGCTGCAAAAAGAAAAGGAAACCCAGGGTGCTGCAGGTGGTTCTCAGGTGGATCCTTTTGGACCTCTCTTAAGCTCTTTTCTGGAGGAATCATCGAAGACTGTTATAGAGGGAACTGTTGAAATGCCAATGCATAAATTAGACGAGCAACGTATAACTAGATCTAACACCAGACAAATTCAAGAAGCGCAGATGCAGGGGAAGCCCCAAACACAACGAGTTAAGAAAGATAAAGGAAAGAAGCAAGTTGAAGCCATGGGAGGAGCAGGACCGAAGATTAGTCTTGTGGAGAAAGAATACAGCAAGGAGGCAAAATACTTTCCTCATGGCAAGCAGCTTTTATATCGTTGATACCTAAAGATGAAGATGGTCCTAAGAAGCCAGAGGACTATAGACCAATATCTCTCTTGAATACAGACTATAAATTTTTTTGTTAAAGTATTAGCCAACAGATTGATGCCAGTTATTCAAGAGGTAATTCATCATGACCAAGCAGGATTTATCGAAGGTAGACATATGAAGAATGTAAAGCAACTTATAGATTTAATTGACTATCTAGACAAAAATAAGCAGATCTCTGCAGAGCTGGTTTTCTTGGACGCGGAAAAGGCCTTTGATTGAGTGAACTGGAAATTTCTAACCAAGACTTTGGAAAAAATGGACATGGGGATTTGGTTTCGACAGGAGATAGGAGCAATATATCAGCAACAAAATGCACAACTAATTATTAATGGAAATTTGTCTATGAGTTTTGAGATACAAAAAGGTACAAGACAAGGTTGCCCATTATCTCCATTGTTATTTATTTTAACTTTAGAAGTCTTGTTGAATACAATTCGGGACTCAAACTCCTTAAATGGTATAGCCATAAGGCAAAAGGAATACAGAACTAGAGCATTTGCAGACGATCTGGTTGTTACCCTATCACGTTCTTTGAATTCAATAATCCAGATGAAAAACATTATAGAAGAATTTGGCATGGTATCTGGGTTCAGACTTAACCAAAAAAAAAAACGAGACAGAGATTCAAAAGAGACTTGTAAGTTTGGCAGGTTTTGAAATAGCTTCTAAGGTCTTGATGAGAATATGGAAGAAGTACCAGCCTAATTGGGATTATAAGATACTGCTTTGGTTGGATCTTGCAGATACCATATGGATTATAAACACTAAGTCACTCGGGGGTTGTTTATATAAAGATGTGCTTTTTGCTGATGGGGGCAGTTGGCAGCTGAAAACTCTGGAACAACTGTTGGAAGAAGGAATTATTTTAAACTGGCTACATTATAAACAGCTACAGATGAGATGGAAAGAAGACCAAAGAGTTGGATTCATGGGCAATGAAGTAGAACTGATTAAGCAGATAAAAGAGACTGGCCCAAAGCATATGAAAAGAATATATAATGTACTGTTAGAAAGGGATTCAGAAAGTGAATTGGTTAATGATTGTATGACTAAATGGACTCAGAATTTTGGCGAACCTGTCATGTTGGAGACGTGGGAAAAAATATGGGTTAAATTGTGAATGTTTACACAGTCACAGAATTTAAGGGAGAACTTTTATAAAATGTTATATAGATGGTATTTAGATCCTAAGAAATTACCATGTATGTATCCTAATGTTCAACCAAAATGCTGGAGGTGTGGGTGTTTAGATGCTACATTTTTTCATATATGGTGGACCTGCAATAAGGTTAAAAAATATTATGTAGCTTTTAGGTAAGAATGAATAGACTGACAAGGTAATAAGCAAGGGGAATAACATGAAGAGAACGAATAACATATGGGTTGTTTGGAACTATTAGAGTGGCGTATAGTGGAAGTCTGGGGGGTGGGGTGGAACGGGAGGTGGGGGAGGGTTAGGGTGGTTAGGGGAGGGAAATATATTTGTATAAGATTTATATGAATTAGCTTAAAAGATGGGGACAAGGGGGTAATGTTATTTTATGAGAAATCTATATTATGTTGGGTGGGAGGAGGGGGGTACAGTATTTGTATCTGAATTACATCATATGTATGGGGGGGAAAGGGGGGGAATTTGTTTGTATAAAACTCTTTCAATAAAAAAAAAGAAACTATTCACCAATGTAGTAGAAGTAACAATCCTGACAGAACCATTCAAAGACGAACATGTCCTCATTCCTCACATTCCTATGATTCCAACAGATATACCATTTCAATTTAAGAGACTGCAATTCCCAATTCGAGTGGCATTTGCAATCACCATCAACAAAGCTCAGGGCCAATCTTTAGCATTGTGCGAAATTGATCTACACACTGATTGCTTCTCATATGGACAATTACATGCTGCATGCTCAAGAGTCGGCAAACCAGACAATCTCTATATCTGCACAGTCAATGGAACAATAAAAAACATTGTATACCCACAAGCATTGTGAAATTAAACAAATTATAAACATGCATTTTCTCCTTCATTTTTTTTCTCCTTTAACCAAACTGGGCCACAGCAATGCGTGGCCGGGTACCGCTAGTTTTACAATAAATTTAAAGCTAGTACTTCTGGATGGTTTTTATCAGGAGTATCTTGCAACGGTAATGGTTCCTATCACCGGTTGAGAACCCCATAAAATAATAGCTGATCACTTACATCTGACAGATCCCAAATAGGATGAAACTGGTCATGTAATGTCTCTCCATATGATGAAATACAGTAGTAGTCCTCTTTCACTGGAATTGTATTCAATTCATTCACTATCATATTTCACTTCTGCATATTGACTGTGACAGCTAATAAATGTAGAAATGTAACTATGAAAGTGTTAATTCAGCTATTTTGTAAACTTTAATAGATTGTTATCAATTGGAAAGAGATAGGGTGTCAGGTCTTTTTTGGATAGAGGTGAGAGAAAATAAGAATCTGAAGTCTAGCACTTCAGAGCCCTGAATGTGTCAGTCCTTTCTCTGTTTATTAATTCAACTACATAAAGGTACACTATATTAAAATTGACTATATGAGGCATCAATGGGACACTAAAAGGTTTGAAATGGAAAATAATGTGGAGGGCATGGAAAAAAAGATAATGCCCCATGTCTGTGGAGCATAACTGGAAGCTTTAGATCCTTCAAATAGTACTATACTGTGACATCATTCATCAATTGTCCTTGTGGCTGGAACTGCTTTGTATAGTAATTTAAGAACATCTAGAGGGTCAAAGGTTCCCCTCTTGTCAAAGGGACATGCAGGGGAAGAGGCAACTATCCCTTAACTGGAAAAGGTTCTGCATATCTTTTCCTGGCCTACATTTTTTCATTATAGACCATACAACAACAAAACTACTATGTTTCTAGCGTAATTTATCAGAGAACCAGGAAATACTTTTGAGCGAGGGACATGTTTGGAATCAATAGCCATAGTGGCTAGAAATTTTAAGAATTATAATCCTATGATATCAGAATTGTAGCAAGGTTAAAGGAAACGTCCTCTTGATTAGGTACACACAGTTCACTTTAAAGCAGTGGTTCCCAAACTTGTTCAGTCCATCTCCCCCTTGGGGTAGTGTTATTTTAACAATAAAATTCAAAACTATAACAATTAATTGCATATTTATTCAAAATCTAATTTAAAAACCTTTGTAGTTAATGTTAATTCAACATAATTGTTGAACATGATCCAGTGATACCAGGTTTTCAAAGTCTGATAGTCATTTATCGAGAACCTTACTAACTAGTAACTTAGTTGCCTTTCTAATTGCTCCCTGGAATCCAGGTGAGAGCCAGCCAGCAATAACTTTCCACTCCATGCTTTTAGAAGCCCCACGTTCTCACACCGGAGAAGGCAGGAAGCTCGGGACTCAGCTAGAGTGAGAGGCTGAGCCCTGAATGAAATACCCGCCATCGGCCCCATTGCCAGCTACAATTTAATTGAGTTGAACAGTTTCATTCAAGGCAAGAACCTGTTTTCAAACTAACTATGGAGACTTGGGCTACTCAGTCCAGGGACTACAAACCTGCCAGCGGGTAAGGCTACTCGAGGGGGAAGATTTTAGATGTAGTTTTAAATAGGATAAGAGTTGGAGAAATGAGAAAGAGCAAAGGGGAGAGGCTTGTCCCGATTTTTATTCCTCTCGGATCCAACTTTGCAGATCCCTGTCCTGTGTAGGCTCAAAGCCTGGTGCTGGACCCTGCTCCCTCATTGGGAGAAAAAGGAGAAGCGAGGAGGGAGAAAAAGAGATGGAGGCCAAGGAGCTTCCCCCACCCCACTCCAGCAAAAATCTAACTGTGTGGAGGCATGCAGAAAGCAAGGTATGACTGGGCCAGATGGGCAGCGAAAGTACAGGGCTTTCTTCTGAATGGAAATCCTGATTCCTGAAGACCTGAACTCCCTCTGCAAAGTCCACGTGATGCTAAATGGGCCGTGGTTAAAATGAGTGTGCTGCATTGGTGAGCCAATCACTGAGCAGTAGACAGGGCTAGCATAAGATGGGTGGGGGAGTGAGTGATCGAGAGGCTTCGGATGGGCAGGGGAGAGCAAGTGAAATGGTTCTCATCGAAAAGGCTCTGTAGAGGGGGGACCATCTCCAGCATTCCTCTGCCGCCCACCCCATGCCTCTTACCACCCCCCTGCCAGCCCCTTGCCTCTTACTGCCCCCCTAAGCAATCCCACCCCCCCCAGGGGCGGTACCGCCCACTTTGGGAACCACTGCTTTAAAGCTATGCTCATGCTAAAGCTGTTGTTTTTAAGGACACAGCAGATTTGCAACTTTTCCATATTCAACTGTTTTGTTTCTCCAGCCTATAACCTTTGGTTTTATACAGTCATTCCTAGTAAACCAATACAATAAAACTAAAAAACCAACACAGATAGCAAATAAAGCACAAGGAGTGTTCTGACAGGATCATGTTTCATTTTATTTGGCTGGCAAGAATACAGATGAGTGATGATTTATCTTTTTTCTTTGTATTAGTAGGCAAAGGGAATGGGATCATACAGAAACTACATGAACACATTTTTTCACCTGTTAGTTTCCAAAAGAGATATTTGTCCTGAGATATCCAGTGTTCTGCCTTAGCATATAATGACAAGCTGACATTGACTAGTTTTAGAAACTAAGAAAACTGGCCATGGTTAATACATGGATGGAGAGATCTATGTGCAAATTATAGTGCTTTGGGTTAAACTATGGTACAAATTATCCCAGAGAAAGGCAAACCACTTATGTCAAATCAACAATAAAACTATATGGATGTAGTCACCAATCACCACTTTGATCCAATACCAGTGTTTCCTTTTTTATGTCTCCCACCTCCATTTTTTTTGTTAATGGCAATGCCTCTTCTAGCAACAGTATGACACACAGTGTTGTCTCAAAATTTCTAAAACTGTTGGGCAGCCATTAATTCCTTGTCTACATCAACAATACATAAATGTGAGCTCTTTACAAGATAGTTAATAACTAATATAGCTTGGGATTTTTTTCTTCATTTTTAATTATGTGTTGCTGCTAATGGGTATTCCTAACTAATAAAATGTGACATTTGCTCACTGAATATGTCTGGCACATATTTATTATTCCAACATAGATGTCCACATTTTATTTGGATCAGTGAGAAAGGAATATTTGCAGCAAGGCAAGGGAAGGAAGGTAACCAAAGAACAGAAGAAAATGCTAAAACAGCGGGTCCCAATCTTTTGGGCACCAGAGACCAGTTCCATGAAGAAAGCTTTTTCCACAGATGGGAGGGTGCATGGTTTTGCACGCTGCCTGCTCCTTGCATCCCACAGATGGGGCTTTCCTTGTTTGTGTGGCCTGGTTGCTGGCATGCTGCAGACTGATGCTAGTCCATGGATCGGGAGTTGGGGATCCCAAGACTAAAACACTACATTTTAAGACAACAGGAGACATGCTACAAGACAACCCTGCACAATGGAGTTTACTAAAGTGCACTGTAATTTAATTTAGCATTGTTACTTGTACACTTAATCTGGAGGATGGAAATACAACAGTAGATACAGTAGAGCGCAGTGTTACTCAAACCTAACAACTTTAAAACGTATGGATTTTGGCTCCCAGTATTCCCTATCAATATGATGGCTGGGGAGCTCTGGGAGTGAAATCTAGATGTTTTCAAGTTGCTAAAGTTGAGAGACACTTAATTGCTTCTGAATCAATTGGCTATTTTCCTCTTAATGAAAGTAGAATTATAAGTACCAAGTAGCCTGTCCTAATGTGCTCAAACTATTTGTTGCCTCAGTTTTATAATGGAGGATTATACCAGTGGTGGTATTCAAAAAATTTTACTACCAGTTCTGTGGCGATGGTTTGGTGGGCGGGGCTTGATGGGCGGGGCAGAAGAAGGATACTGTAAAATCTCCATTTCCTCCCCACTCAAAAGGAAGATTACTGCAAAATCCCCATTTCCTCCCAATCATCAGGGACTCCGGAGGCAGAGAATAGATGGGGTGGGCCAGTCAGGAGTGGTATTTACTTTCTCCAAATTACTCAAAGTTTCCTCTACCAGTTCTCCAGAATTGGTCAGAACCTGCTGAATACCACCTCTGGATTATACTCATTCACAGTGTTAAAGTAAGATCTAACTGCAAATTCATATAACTTTACATATTTAATGGGAAAACCACAAAATGACTTTAAGCTGTCTTCAGCATTGTGGCAGAGTTGAGGTGGCATCAGCCCTCAGGAAAATACTTACATAGAATCATGTAAAGATACTCAAACAATTTCTCAAATTTGCAATAAATACTGTAGAATATTCACAGTATGTCCTGAGCATATAGTGTGTGTTAGGCATAATGCACTGCAATAAGATATCACATTTGGAAATACAAATTACCTCAATTTACTGGCATATCATCAGTTATCTGAGTCTTTAAAAGGCAAAGAATTCAACATTACTTATATAATGCAAGATGAGCATTCCACATAACCCCACTCCAGAACAAGGAGGCTCCAACTGGTCCAGAATGCAGCCACTCGGGTAATTATGGGGGTGACGCGATGTTCCCATATAATACCCCTCCTGCGCGAGCTACACTGGTTTCCGGTGTTTTTCTGGGTGCGATTCAAGGTGTTGGCTACGATCTTTAAAGCGCTCCTTGGCTTAGGACCTGGGTACTTACGAGACTGCCTTCTGCCACCAAGAGCCTCCCACTGGCCAGTATATATTATATATTATATTTATTCAATTTATACCCCGCCCTTCTCCAAACGGACCCAGGGCGGCGCACAGGAAAATTAAAATACATACAAAACATCATATAAAATTTAAAAAACTAATTCAATAGAACCTGTGCTAAAACCAGATTAAAATCCCCAAATTTAAAAACTATCTAAAAGTCAGTATAGGAGGCTACGCTAGGCCGGCTAGATGGAACAAATGTGTCTTAAGACACTTGCGGAAGAGGCGGAGGTCAGAGATGGTGCGAAGTTCAGGGGGTAAGTCGTTCCAAAGGGCTGGACCTGCCACAGAGAAGGCTCTCCCCCTGGGTGTCGCCAGTTGGCATTGTCCGGCCGACGGCACCCTGAGGAGGCCCTCTCTGTGGGAGCGTATTGGTCTGAGGGATGTATGGGGCAGGAGGCGGTCTCGCATATAACTAGGCCCCGAGCCATGGAGCGCTTTAAAGATGGTCGTCAGAACCTTGAAGCGCACCCAAAAGACCACAGGAAGCCAGTGCAGCTCGCGCAGGATAGGTGTTATGTGGGAGTGTCTAGGCGCTCCCGTAATCACCCGCGCGGCTGCATTCTGGACTAACTGCAGCTTTCGAGTGCACCTCAAGGGGAGCCCCATGTAGAGAGCATTACAGTAGTCGAGTCGAGAGGTCACGAGGGCCTGAGTGACTGTGCGAAGGGCAGCCCGGTCCAGTAAGGGCCGCAATTGGCGCATCAGGCGTACCTGATGGAAAGCCCCCCTGGCCACGGCCGCCACATGGTCCTCCATGGACAGCCGGGAATCCAGGAGGACACCCAAATTGCGCGCCCTCTCCACGGGGGCCGGTGTTTCGCCCCCAATGGCCAGAGTTGGAATAATCTGGCTGAACCGGGGTGCCGGAAGCCACAGCCACTCAGTCTTGGACGGGTTGAGCCTGAGTTTGTTACTACCCATCCAGATCCGTACGGCCTCCAAACACCGGGACATGACCTCGACGGCATCGTTGGGGTGGTCTGGGGTGGATATGTACAACTGAGTATCATCAGCGTACAGATGATATCCCACCCCAAAACCACGGATGATCTCACCCAGCGGCTTCATGTATGTGTTGAACAGTAGGGGCGAGAGGACCGACCCCTGAGGTACCCCACATATGAGGGGCCTCGAGGCCGCCCTCTGCCCCCCTGCCAACACATATTGCGACCGACCAGAGAGGTAGGAAGAGAACCACCGTAGAACGGTGCCTCCCAGCCCCAACCCCCCCAGTCGGCGCAATAGGATACCATGGTCGATGGTATCAAAAGCCGCTGAGAGGTCTAATAGGACTAGGATAGAGGAATATCCTCTATCCCGCGCCCTCCAGAGATCATCAACCAACGCGACCAATGCCGTCTCGGTGCTATGCCCGGGCCGGAAGCCGGACTGGCGCGGGTCTAGATAATCAACTTCCTCCAAGTGTCGCGGAAACTGTTGGGCCACCACACTCTCAACAACCTTCACTAAAAATCCAGGGACGGCTTCTTGAGGAGGGGCCTTACTACCGCCTCTTTCAAGACGGCACTCCCATAGAGAGGGTCTCCTCGTGGTGCCGTTGGCTAAACAATGTCGACTGGTGACACCCAGGGGGAGAGCTTTCTCCATAGGAGCACCTGTCCTCTGGAATGAATTGCCCCCAGAATTAAGAACTATCCCTGACTTACGCACATTCCACTGTGCTCTCAAAACCTTTTTTTCCCAACTAGTCGGGCTGGCATAAAAATGAATTTTTAAATACAAATTTTTATTAATTTTAATCGGGGTTTGTTTGGCTTTTAATTTTAAGAGAGGCCAAATTGTTTAATATGCTTTTTAAACTGTTTTTAATTTTTATATATCTGTTTTACTTTGGCTGTACACTGCCCTGAGTCCTTCGGGAGTAGGGCGGTATAAAAAACTAATAAACTTAAACTTCCTTCTACAAAAACCAAAGAAAGTCCCCATAATAAAAATGCGAATGATGAGCGATTTTATTTCTTTAATTATAAAATTAACATTCTCCCTTTCCACCCAATGCAGTGCTTCTCAATTATTTTCTGTCATGCCCCCCCTAGGAAGAAGAAAACATTTCGCGCCCCCCCGCGCGACTGTAAATAGTATCATTTGTCTATAAAATTGTTATAAGTACACCTCTGCATAACACTGTATCCTTATTAACGTATAAGAAAATAAAAAAAGAAAGAAATGTGGATCAATTTACAACAAAGAATAGCTTTATTAACTGTAGCAGAAAAGATTTAAAGTGCATTAGAAATTTTTAAAAAATTAAATCCTTTGCCGAGGTCAAACGCGCCCCCCTTTACGGAGCCTCGCGCCCCCCCTGGGGGGCCCGCCCCACTATTTGAGAAGCACTGACCCAATGCAACATAAAACTTCCAGAATTCTCCAACAATGGTCAAACTAACCAAGCAATTTGGGAATATTTGTGCTGATTTATCTGGAGGCAATGGATAGAGAAATGGTGACAAAAACCTTATACAGACATACTTTCTTTCAGTGAAAGAGATGCCACAAAAGAATGTCGGCACAATTTGCTCTAATTTGATAGCCAATTTCTATTTTTTCTCACTCAAATGTTTAGCGAGCAGTGTTGCCCTTACAGTTTTAATGTAAAACAAGTTAAAACATTAAAATGCTTTATGCCCTCTTTAAGTTGCCCAAATCACAGATTGCTGGCAAGAAAGTGTTCCATGAAAGTGGGCTTTTACTTGAGTACATTTGGAACTTGATCTAGGCAACAAAGGTGACTAACATGAAAGTGTTTCCCCCCCCCCCCCTTATCGGACCCACCCGCTTCCTTCTTAGCTCCACCGTCCGGCTTGGTGATAAATGCAACTATTGGTCATAAAGTTATTTTTCATCATTATCATAACAGTTGCTAAACAAGGCGGTTGTCAAACAAAGACTACTTTTATGATATTGCTTAATCCTTTCTCTTTTTTTCACTAGTCCTCTGCAGTAACCTAATCTAGAAAGAGTTGTGAAGATTCAGATGACTTTTTTTATTTATTAAGGATACTACTCAATTGCTTGGATTAAACAAATGTAGATTTATTGCCAATCAGAGAGAGATGCTTGCAGATGCTTATGTACCTCCCAGTGAACTCTCACTTGGTCAAAAGTAGAAACCTGCCTATTTTCTTATGAATGGCTCAACTCGGGTCAGTGAAAGAGAAGGAAGATTGGACCATAAACAATGAAAATGTTAATGATCTGCTATTGTAATTACATCTAATACCTGGGTGTCAAACTCAAAGCCCTTGGGCCGGATCTAGACTATGGGGTGCTTAGATCTGGCTTATGGAACCACCCTGGAAATAGCAAAGGACCAGCCGGTGGTGACTCTGCCAGTGAAAATGGAACTTGAGAGGGCTGTGTATGGCCATCCCAGGCTCCATTTTTGGCCGTGACGGCCTCCTTTAGCCCTCTGCCAGGAAAAATGGAGCTTGGGGTATTCTAAGTGTGTCAAGTACAAAATTTGGTGGAACATTGTCATCTTGTGATCTGGACACAATGCTTTTATTAATGCAGCCCATGATTACATTGACCTATTTGCTGCTTGTTCAATTGGTGAATCAATCACTAATTCCTTAGTCTTGGTTCAACAATCATGATTCTATTAAATCAGAAGACTACATGTATGCAAGGGTTATCTGTTCTGAGTGATAATATAAAGTTGCTTTGTAATTTGGCTGTTTGTTATTTTCTGGTTTGCTGATTCCTATATATATAAATATATATATAGGAATCAGCAAATATATATATTTGTTATGGTGTGTGTGTGTGTGTGTGTGTGTGTGTTATTGAACAGTTTTTTTCACTTTTTTAACACAATTATCATCTTTGCAACATTTCCACATCACTATATCTCCATTATACCATTTTATCCATATATATATTCCTCTTATACATATTAATCTATTTGTGTACTATTTTATATACAATATATCTTATATTTTTTCACCTTGTTTATTTTTGCAATTTTGCAATTATTTTCTGATTTCTTAATCTTCCTTCACTTAATGTTTTCTTATTCTTTACATAAGAAAAGCTTTTTTTCTGGCTTGCTGATTCACTTATATAGGGAGAAACAAGAAATGTGGTCAAAAGGCAACCATGCTGATACTGATACTACCTGCTAATTATAATTAATAAGGAGCTATAATACTTTCTTGCTGTTTGTGAAAGTTAACATTATATTTTTAATTAAAATAAAATTTAAAAATGGTTAATTTGCATATAGCTAAGTTCCATGACAATAGAAAAGGAGTTATTTTGGATTTTCCCAACCAAAACCTAGAAATATAAATGTAACAGTGATTTTTGGGCTAATCCTGGAATAGGAGAAAACTGTGAAATTGAGAGTTTTGCACATTTAAAGAAGATTTTAATAATAAATAACCTTTTAAAACTAATGATGCCAAATCTATAAATATAAACATGAGAAAAAAGAAACAATTGCATACAAAATTGATGAAGAAACTAATACATGCCAATCTACTAACCCAGTGGTGGGCAAACTCATTAGTCAAGGGAGCCAAATATCAACAGTACAACGATTGAAATTTCTTTTGAGAGCCAAAAGAAGATGTGGCCTGTTTTGTGGGAGTGGCTCAGAGGTCATGTGACCAGGTGGGAGTGGCCAATTTGGAAAACGTGGTGAAACTCACTTAACGACCGTCTTGCTTAGCAACCAAAAATTTGGGCTCAATTGTGGTTATAAGTTATTTCTTTCTTTATCTCTCTCCCACTTTCTTTGTCTTTCTTTTTTCTTTCTTTCTTCTCTCTTTTTCTTTCTGTCTCTCTGTGTCTGTCTCTCTCTCGTCCCTCCCCCCATCTGTCACTCTGTGTGTGTGTGTGTGTGTCTGTCTGTCTCTCACTCACTTAATCACTCTGTCTCTGTCTAGCTGTCTCTCCCTCCCTCTCTGTTTCTCCCTGTCTCTGTGTGTGTCACTCTCTCTGATTCCCTCCCTCCCTCTCTCTCTCTCTGTCTGTCTCTCCCTCTTTCCCCGTCTGTCTCCAATTCAATCCCTCCCTCTGTCATTCTTTCTGTGCCTCTCTCCGTCTCTCTCCCTCCCTCCCTCCCTCCCTCTCTGTCCGTCTCTCTGTCTCTCCCTCCCCCTGTCTCTCTCTGTGTCTGTCAGTCCCTCCATCTCTCCCCTCTCCTCCCCCCCCGGAAGCACTGGAAGGCCCGGCATGCCGCCTGGGAAGGCTATGGATGCCTTCTCCTGCAGCGGGCGAGTGGGCGGGGCGAGCACCTGAGGCTACCGCCACCTTAAGCATGCCGAGGCTATCGCCCGGCAAGTCGCCCCGCAGCGGCGGCGTGCAGGGAAGCCAGGCGCGTCTCCACCGGCTCCCTCTGACAGCCACCACAGCCTGGCCTTCTCTGCACTAGAGTCTCAACATCATTTTTATAGTGTGGTGACCAAAACTGGATGTAGTATACTAAATGTGGTCTTACTAAGGCTTTATAGAGTGATATTAGTACCTCACTTGATCTTGATTGTATTCCATTGTTAATGCAAATTAGGATTACATTGGCTTTTTTGGCTGCTGCTGCTGCACACTGCTGGCTCATATTTAGCTGGTTGTCCCCTAAGATTCCAAGATCAACACAGAGATGAACATTTGCAGATCAACACAGAGATGAACATCGCCATCTTTCTTTTTTCTGAAGAGCACTGGGGGTGCTACTTTCAACGTTTCTGGTTCAATAAAGCCCTGTTTCAAATTGGTATCAATGTACTTCCTCAATTCAACCATCTCCTTGAGAGTCATGGAGCAACAGTACATTTTTTGGCTTTGGTAGGGTAGCCCCAGGTTTGAATTCTATTGCACAATCTGTGGGCCAGTGAGGGGGAAGATAGTTGCCATCTTCCTCACTGAACACCTCTGCCAAGTCCCAGTAGTCTTTTGGTACTTGTTGGATCCCTGGGGTTTTGTCTCTGCTGCAGGTGCTGCATGTTCTGGGCTCATGGGTTCAATTGTCCCTGGGTGGCCCTGTGGCTCCACTGGTGGTAGCAGCCCAAATCCGATAATCAATTTCCTAATGACATCTCCCCACTTTATTGTAGGCGTCCAGCCATGCAAGCCCCAAGATAATTAATTCCAGCATCTTTGGAGCCACAATGAATCTGAGGATTTATAGTGGCAGTCTATTTGTAACTTTACCAGTTTGGTCATTAGCATGGCCAGGGTCCCCCCAATTAGCATTCCAATTACCTGCTCAAACTAAATGGGATGGGCTAGAGGTCTTGTGCATATGCCCAGTTGCTTTACAATCGACATGCTGATTAAGCATTGGGTGCCATCTGTGTCCATGACTGCTTCAGCTTCCCCTTCCACCCGTTTCGGTTACTTGGAGCTTGGCTTGGATGGCAAAGGGATGGATGGGTGCACTCACCATCAGGTCATCTACACTACCCTCTTCCTTTGAGGTTTCCCCATTGGTTGGACTTTTTATCACCTTAGATTTAGGATTAGCTTTCTGAGGTTACTGATTCTTTTCTGGTAGCTACTGGGGCCCTCTCTTTACCGCATTGGAGGTTGGTGTGCATATTTGTGAGATTGGGGCTGGAGAAAGGCACTCTGATGCTCTGTGGCCAGGTTGACAGCAACAGTGACATTTTATTGCCCCTCCCAAGGGAAGGAACCCAGTTGCATCTCTAAACTTAGGAACCACCTCATCACATTGTTCCGCTATACATTCTGAAGCTTCCCCCTCATTCATCCCTTCTGCCATTGTTGAGAACATTTCTCAGTCAGAAGGTGGGGTAAGAGCCTGTTGGGGCATTGCAGTTGGGACTGGACTCGGGGGGGGGATCCCTGGGTTGGTCCTTGCCCAGTTATCTGACATGGTGCCATCTGCTGAGAGAAGGCAGGTGCCCACTGGCATCTCTCCCATCCATGATGACCTGGGAACAAAACCCATCCCAGTGGTGCTTGATTCACAGGCTGCAGCCCCAACATGGCTGGCTAGCTAGTGGGAGATGTTGCCCAAGCCCCTTTCCGCTGGCAGGATTGATTTCCCCATGTTGATGTGGGATCTGTCTGTGGCTCAGCTGCAGGGTAATGGGTCATTTCGCATGTTGCTGTGTGGAAGGAGTAAAAATCTCCACTGTTGTATGTTGCAGAGCCTCTGCTAGGGAAGGAGGGGGGGGTTACTCATGTTTAGCTGCACAAGTTGGTCTGGGAGGCGCCAATCATCTGGTCAGCTACTGGGTGATTGCGTTTGTCCTCTCAAGCCGTGTGTTGAAATAGCCCTTCCAACCGCCTCCAGCTCTGACGGCATATCTCCAGATGCTATAATCCCCTGTTTTCCTCCTCCACAGATTCCTTTAAAACTTTGGAAGGGTTGCAGAGAAGTGACCCATCATCTGCTTCCATTCCCAAAGGCTCTATCTTCATCTTTGCTGATATTTTACACTGATCCAGGTTGGGTCAGTGATGGGAGTCAGCACCCCTCCCAGCACCCCATGCAGGGGTAGCTGGTGAAATATTTTAAGAGAGATTTGTGTCAATGTCAGAGTTCCAAATAACATCCAAAATTAAATCAGAGTCCTAGGCAAAGTATTGCTCAAAGTTCCAATTTATTAAGAGAGTCATGTACTGTAGGTACATCTGTGAAAACCCAAATATGAAAGTTTCCCGGGTTTCCCCACCCAGTTGAAAGTTCATCATCCTGCCCCACACCCATAAGTCCATCACATGGTCCAATCTTCCACTGCCATGCTGGCAGATCCACCCATCCAGTTCTGGTCAGGTGCAGAAGTGTAGAGACAAAGGATGACCTTGGATTCTAGAAAGGAATTTTATTTTGGCAACATCACATTCTACTCCTTTCTATTCCCACCTCTCAATTCCCCACTAATGAACCATCATAGTAGAATAGAATATTAGTGTGGCAGGCCAAAGATCCAGAAGGGAACTGGCTGCAGGTCTGACAGTGAGGCTGATTGGTCTATAGTTTCCTGGGTGTGGTTTTTTTCCTTTTTTTTTTTTTTGAAGATGGGAACCACATCAGCTCTTTTCCAATGTCCTGGTACTTCCCTGATGTTCCAGGATTTTTGAAAAATATGGTGCAGTGGTTCTGAGATGACGTCTGCCAGTTCCGTTAGAACTCTGGGATGTAATCCGTCAGGTCCCGGTGATTTATGATCACTCCATGCACATGCTAGTTTTTTCTTTTTTCTTTTCTCTCTTTTTTGTTTCTGTTATAATTTTGCACCAGTGAAGTTAAAACCAATTTCATTGTAATTTTTACAATGACAATAAAGATTATTATTATTATTATTATTATTATTATTATTATTATTATTATTATTATTATTATTATTATTATTATTATTATTATTATTATTATTATTATTTATATTCCTCAAAATCAGACAGGTGTTCTCTCACTATTTTTTTGTTTATTTTAACTTTTATTTCTAGTCTGCCTTTTACAGTTATGTTTTTGGTAGGGTGGGCTCTAGTTTCTTTTTGCGTGGAGACTGATGCAAAAAATGAGTTAAGCAGCTCTGCTTTCTCTCTGTTGCCTGTTACTTCCTTGCTGTCTTCTCTCTTTAGTGGACCATTTCCTTGATGTTTTTCTTGCTATTTATATGTTGGAAGAAACTTTTTAAATTTTCTTTGACTTTTGTTGCAAGTCTTTGTTCATTCTGAGCCTTTGTTTTCCTGACTTCTTGCAGATTCTGGCTATCTGCTGATATTCTGCCTTAGATATGTGTGCCTCTTTCCATTTTTTGTACTTGTTCTTTTTGTCTTTCAATTTGTCAGAGAGATCTTTGGGCAGCTATGCTGCCTTCTTCTTGTTTTCTTGTTTTTCTTTCTCGGTGGTATTGTGCTGGTCTGGGCTTTTATGATTGTGTTTTTTAGAGTTTCCCAAGATTCTTGAATTGTTTTCCCCTTTAGGGTTTTCATTCAATGAATCTTTCCTAAATTTTCTGAGTTTATTAAAACCAGCTCTTTTAAAATGTAAGACTTGGATCATTATATTCTATTGCTGAATATGATGAATTCTAGTATGATATGGACACTCTCACCCAAGGTTCCTGCAGTTTCCCTCTATCACTTCTTCTCTGTTTGTAAGAATTAAGTCCAGTATGGCTGTTCTCTAGTTCCTTCTACCTTTTGAACAACAAAGTTGTCAGCTAGGTTGGTAAGGAGCCTATTTGATTTCTCACTTGGTGCCGAATTAGTTTGCCAATTGGTATCAGGGTAGTTGAAGTCCCCCATTACTATTGTAGTGTGTTTTCTACATATATTTGTTAGTTGGTTGGCAAAAAGGACATCTATTTTTTCTGCTTGATTGGGTGGCCTATAGTATACACCTAGTATATATAAAATACCAATAATGGAAAGCTGTAAAAGTGTAACTGTGATTTTAATGTTTAAAAAACATTGAATAAAAATTATTCAAAACAAAACAAAACAATGTATAGTTACCCACTATTTCATGAAAACAAAAAACAATACAAAAAAGTTATTCACAACTCTGTTCCACTTTCTAGTCTGTTTTTTCCCCCTAAGATAACAATGTGGTATTTTAAAATGTGTATATATAAATTCAAGCATTCAAACTGACTAGGAAATGAATATGCTATGTAGCTTCTTCTACAAATCACTATAATTAAATGCATCTGCCTTTAATTACTCTGTAAGGAAGCCAGATTTTTATTAATGGTAGTTTAAATTTTAAGAGCAGAAAGAACACTGAAGATATAAGGGACACACACACACACATAGACACAAAGGCACACGCACTATCTATAAACTATATATAAACTAAATTCTGCAATTTCCTTTCAAGAAAATAGCATGTAGGCACCTCAGTGTTCTCCATCGATAATAATGGATTTCCTTTTCTTTTTAATTTCCATTCTTTCATGAAGATTTGTCATGATATGTGGTGTTTATTCATCCCTTATGCTTAACATTACAAACAAACAAACAAACAAAAACCTACTACAATCTGCCATGCAAATTACTACTAAGAACTCAACAGGAGATAGAAAAGAAGAACCAAACACTGTACAGTTACAGGGGGCCATATTTTTCCTCATAAAAACCATAATGAGAATTTAATCAATAAAAATGAGACAGAAAAGGAAACTCTACTTGAAGAACAACAATAAAAAATAGTGTAACAATAGCTGCATGTAATTATTATTATTATTATGTGGTTATTCTTTGGTGAGATTCACAGCCTTTGGACTGGTTGGTAGCTCAATAGCTCGAGTCCTAACCAAGGACCTAGGAACTGTTAAGGTAACGTCGGAGGATATAAACTGTTCCAAGTAGGGTGGTTTTTTGTAGTCAGAATATTCAAATCCGGTAAATTTAGAATTTCTAAATAGCGAGGTAGCCCTTTAGGTATTGCTCCAAGGGCTCCAATTACAATTGGGACAACACACAATTTCTTTTTCTATAGTTGCTCAACTTCAATTTGCAAGTCCCGGTACTTTGTGATTTTTTCTTGCTGCTTATTTTCAATTCATGCATCACCAAGTATTGCAATGTCAATGAACCAAACTTTTTACTTTTTTCTTTTCAACTATTGTTATGTCAGGTGTGTTGTAGGCCAAGTGCCTGTCAGTCTGAATTCTGAAGTCCCACAAGATCTTGACTTTCTCATTCTCTAAAACTTTCTCAACCCGATGTTCCCAGTGGTTTTTGCTGTACTCAACTCCAAACGTGGCTGAAGTTAATTCCTTGACTTTATTATGCATTAAGTCAGAGGCCTCTAAAATCCCCAAGTACTTGGATCCTTCTTTTGATTTTACTACTTTTATCATTTCTTCATTCTCAAGTTCTATTGCATCATTTTCTATGACCTTGCCTGCTTTGGTTGCCATTGTTGCACATTTGTCAATTCCAAACTGCTTACCAATGTCTTGGCTAAATTCTTTTGTGCTTTCAATTCAGTTCAGCTTTTGTTTTACCAAACAGCTTCAAATTGATTGATTGGTTTATTTATTAAATTTCTATACTGCCCTTCTCCCTTCCAGGACTCAGGGTGATGTACAGGGAGCAATAAAATCAGTGATGTAAAATATAAAAAATACAGGAAATATATATTTAAAAATGTATTAAATAATACGCCTGTTCTAAAACCATTAATAAAACCTACTAAAACCATTTAAAAAAATTATGCCAGCATGAAATTATGTCCGCATGAAATAGATAGGTCTTCAAAGCCCGACGGAAGAGGCGCAGGTCCGTGGTCGTGCGTAGGTCGGTGGGTAGGTCATTCCAGAGGGCAGGAGCCGCCACAGAAAAGGCTCTCTCCCTGGGGGTCGCCAGCTGACATTGCCTGGCTGACGGCACCCTGAGGAGGCCCTCTCTGTAAGAGTGCACTGGTCGGTGGGAGGTATTTGATGGCAGGAGGTGGTCTTGCAGGTAACCAGGTCCCTTGCCATGGAGCGTTTTAAAGGTAGCTACTAATATCTTGAAGCGCAACCAGAAAGCCACAGGCAGCTAGTGCAGCTCATGCAGGAGAGGTGTCACATGGGAGCATCTAGGAGTTCCCAGAATCCCCCACGCGGCCGCATTCTGAACTAACTGGAGCCTCTGGGTGCACTTCAAGGGAAGCCCCATGTAGAGCGTTGCAGTAGTCCAGGCGGGAGATGACGAGGGCTTGAGTGACCGTGCGTAAAGCGTCATGATCCAGAAAGGGGCGCAACTGGCATATCAGGCGAACCTGATAAAAGGCCCCCCTGGCCACGGCTGTCATATGACCTTCTAGCGACAGCCGAGAGTCCAGGAGGACACCCAAGTTGCGAGCCCCCTCTGTGGGGGCCAAAGACTCGCCCCCAATAGCCAGAGCTGGCACCAACTGGCTATATCATGCCGCCAGAAGCCACAGCCACTCGGTCTTGGACGGGTTGAGTTGGAGCCTGTTTCTCCCCATCCAGACTCGCACGGCCTCCAGACACCGGGACATCACTTCCACAGCATCATTGGGGTGGTCCAGGGTAGAGATGTACAGCTGAGTATCGTCAGTGTACTGGTGGAATTCTACCCCAAAACCACGGATGATCTCACCCAACAGCTTCATATAAATGTTGAACAGGAGAGGCGAGAGGACCGACCCCTGTGGTACCCCACAGGTGAGGCACCTTGACGTCGACCTCTGCCCTCCTGCCAACACAAATTGCGACCGGTCGGAGAGGTAGGAGGAGAACCACCGTAAAACAGTGCCCCCACCCCCACCCCCACCAGCCGGCGCAACATGATACCATGGTCGATGGTATTGAAAGCCGCTGAGAGGTCTAACAGAACCAGGATAGAGGAACAACCCCTATCCCGAGCCCTCCAGAGATCATCCACCAACGTGACCTATGCCGTCTCTGTGCTGTGCCCAGGCTGGAAGCCGGACTGGCATGGGTCCAGATAGACAGTTTCCTCCAGGTGCTGAGGCAGTTGTCATGCCACCACCCTCTCAACAACCTTTGCGAGGAATCGGAGGTTGGAGACTGGACGATAGTTCTCCAACAATGCTGGGTCCAGGGATGGCTTCTTGAGGAGGGGCCTCACCACCGCCTCTTTCAAGGCTGCCAGCAAAAACACCTCACTCAAAGAAGCGTTGACAACTCCCTGGAGCCAGCCCCGTGTAACCTCCCGGGAGGCCAGTACCAACCAGGAGGGACATGGGTCCAGTAAACATGTGGTCGTGTTCAGCCGCCCCAGCATCCTGTCCATGTCCTCAGGAGTCACAGGATCGAACTCTTCCCAGATAACAGTCTCAAGACCTGCCACCGTCGGCCCATCTGAGCTAGTCCAATCGGAGGCCAACCCGTCCCAGATCTGATCGATTTTATCATGCAGATAACACCCCAGTCGGTGCAATAGGATACCATGGTCGATGGTATCAAAAGCCGCCGAGAGGTCTAATAGGACTAGGATAGAGAAATAACCTCTATCCCGCGCCCTCCAGAGATCATCCACCAACGCGACCAATGCCGTCTCGGTGCTGTGACCGGGTCGGAAGCCGGACTGGCGCGGGTCTATATAATCAACTTCCTCCAGGTGTCGCGGAAACTGTTGGGCTACCACACTCTCAACAACCTTCACCAAAAAGTGAAGGTTGGAGACCGGACAATAGTTCTCCAACAATGCTGGGTCCAGGGACGGCTTCTTGAGGAGGGGCCTCATTACCGCCTCTTTCAAGATGGCAGGTAAGGACCCCTCACTCAAAGATGCGTTGACAATGCCCTGGAGCCAGCCTCGTGTCGTCTCCCAGGATACCAGTACAAGCCAGGAGGGACACGGGTCCAATAAACATGTGGTCGCCCTAAGTTTCCTTGACAACCTGTCCATATCCTCGGTGGTAACAAAGTCAAACTCCTTCCAAGAAGGAACCTCAAGACTAGTCTCGGACAGTCCCACAGGACCACTGTCGATGGAGGGTAGCTCATTCCGAATCCGAGTGATTTTCTCCTGCAGATAAATCCCAAATTCCTCTGCTTGCCCTTGCAGAGGGTCTTCCCGCGGCCTCTGGTGAAGGAGGGAGCGGGTCACCCAAAACAGGGCGGCAGGGCGGTTATCTGCGGATGCAATAAGGTTGGCACAATACTCACATTTGGCTACCCTTATCGACACTAAGTAAGCCCTAATATGGGTTCTCACTAGTGTTCGGTCGGCTTCGGAGCGAAAGGATCTCCATCTGCTCTCTAGGCGTCTCTTGTGGCGCTTCATCCCCCGAAGCTCCTCAGTAAACCAGGGAGCCTGGGTGGTTCCTCGCCGCAAGAGAGGCCGCAAGGGCACGATTCGGTCCAAGGCCTCTGCAGCCGCACTTAACCATGCGGCCACTAGGTCCTCAGTCGAGTCGTGAGGCAGGGTCACAGGAATTGGCCCAAGCTCCCTCTGGAACCTTTCCGGGTCCATTAGAAGCCTGGGGTGGAACCATCTAGGAGTGTCCGGTTCCGCCTCCCCACGGTGAGGTGAAGCGATTGGAAAGTCCAGCTGAAGGAGAGCGTGATCTGTCCATGACAAGGGAGTGATGACTAAATCCCCTATTCCCAGATCACAACTCCACTGTCCCGAGACAAAGATTAAATCCAGTGTGTTTCCCCCCTCGTGAGTAGGGCCTAAAACCACCTGGGTGAGGTCCATGGCCGTCGTGGAGGCCATGAACTCCCGAGCTGCTCCAGAGGCTTCACCCGCCGACGGCAAGTTAAAGTCCCCCATGACTACCAGTCTGGGGGTCTCAACCGCCGCCTCGGCTATCACCTCTAGGAGCTCGGGCAGGGCTGTTGTTGCATAGCAAGGAGCCAGGTATACAACTAACACGCCCAACTGCCTCCCTAGGCCCCATCTCACGCAGAGAGATTCACACCCGGTTGTCTGAGGGATTGTGGTCTCCTTCGGCTCAAGACCTTCCTTAACCATAATCGCCACTCCCCCACCCCTCTCTAGGGCCCTAGGCTGATGGAAGATGCGGTAACCTGGTGGGCACATTTCCACGAGGGGTAGGCTCCCTTTGTGACCCAACCAGGTTTCCGTTATACCCACCAGGTCCGGGTCCCCCTCTGACACAAGGTCATGGATGAGGGGGGCTTTCTGAACCACGGACCTGGTGTTGCATAACATCAGCCTAGGGCCCCGGGTCTGTGATTCCTGCCCACCTAGTCTGCGATGGGAGGGCGGAGAGTTGGAGCACATGACCACCTGAATCCAGCGGCCACGGTCTTCCAACCGATGGTAACCATTCCGTCTCCCTCCGCCTCTGCCCCTCCCTAAGGCCGAGTTGATGGACAAAGCCACCGTGGAAATGCCCCCCCTCCCCTTCCTCCGTTACCCTACTTCCGCCGGCCGGCCTACTCATTTGCTGTCCCCCCCTGGACTATTTTTCCCCTCCTCCCTGGAACCCCCTAAAAACCGAATTAAAAACTTCCCCAGAAACCCCCTCAACTTGCGCTTTGCCCACCTCTCAGGAATAACCAGTCCATCATCGAGGTGGGCCCGTGTTAAACAAGAGGGCCAGGCCTGCGAGAGGGGAGACTCTCGCAGGCCAAGGAGGTCGCGCCTAGAGTACATGAAAGCCCCAGAGGTGGTCCAAGTCCAGGAAGGCAAACACAAGTCCGAAAAGTAAAGTGACTCAGTGCAAGAATAGTCCTTCAGGATGGGGGGGTAAAGTCAGACAGTCAAGAGTCTTATGGATGGGGAGATCGAATCCAGTCCCTTTACAGGCCCCATCTATCTGTCTTTTCCAGCCATATGGGCTTAGTTCGCATTTAGTGCCGCATGGCTAATTAGTCCATCATGCGGCCTGATGTAAGATGCAGCCCTCTAATGGCTCGACTAACCTCCTCCAGTCCCGTGCACTCACTTCAAGGTCTTCAGGGTCTTCCCGGGTCGTCCTCGGCCAGGTCCACCATCACATGACAGGGGTTCAACAGCTATTTCCCCTAAACCAAGATTACTCAACCACTGGCCGGAGGCAAAAACTAGGTCCAGCATGTGTCCCCCAGTATGGGTGGGGTCATGAATTAATTGGGTCAGGTCCATGGCTATCATGGAGGCCATGAACTCCCGTGCCGTCTCAGATGCCTCGCCTATCAATGGCAGGTTGAAGTCCCCCATGCCCAACAGTCTGGGGGTGTCAACTGCCATCTCGGCTATCACATTGAGAAGCTCGGGTAGGGCTGATGATATGTAGCGGTACATAATTTTTACAATGACAATAAAGATTATTATTATTATTATTATTATTATTATTATTATTATTATTATTATTATTATTATTATTATTATTATTATTATTATTATTATTATTATTATATGCCAGGTACACTATCAGCAAGCCCAACTGCCTCCCATGACCCCACTTCACACATAGAGACTCACAGCCGGCTGTCTGCGGCACAGTGGTCTCTCTCAGGTCCAGGCCCTCCTTTATAACAACCGCCACCACCACCCCACCCTGACCCTGGGCTCACGGCTGGTGAAATGCATGGTAACCTGGTGGGCACATCTCAACAAGGGGCACCCCCCCTCTTGGCCCAGCCAGGTCTCCATGATATCCACCAGGTCCGCCCCCCTCCAAAACCAGATCATGAATGAGGGGGGCTTTATTAGCCACGGACCTGGCATTACACAACATCAGCCGAAAGCCCAGGCCCTGAGATCCAGAACCCCCTGGGTTGCAAGAAGAGCCATGAGGGCCGGAGTGCGCCACCGCTCGCAAACAGCGGGTGTGCCCTCCCCTTATATGATATGGCCCTCAGCTCTCACCATACCTGCCCTTCCCACACACAGTCTTGATAGAGTAGCCCTCTGTTAAGCAGACCCTCCCTCCCTCCCTCCCCACTTTTAGGTACTACCCCCTCCCCATCGGGACCGCCAGCTGGTCTGGAAATATTCCTGGTGGGTTTTCCCCCTCACCCACCACCCTAATTTTAGTTTGACCACCCCCTCCCTGGAGCCCCTTAAGTCCCGGATTAAAAATTTGGTTAAAAATCCCCTTAACTTCCACTTTGTCCACCTCTCTGGGTTAACAAACCCATCATCAAGGTGGGCCCTCGTTAACGCTGAGGGCCACACCTGTGAGAGGGGGGACTCCCGCAGGGCAAGGAGGTCAGCCGCTAAGTACATATAAATAGAGTAAAATAGAACCAGGAGGCAGCACCAGCCGTGGGGTCCAGTTTGCTGCAAAGGTCCCGGGGGGGGGGGAATAACCTCCCCCAACAGCAAGACATCGCGGACTGCAGTCAGAGAAGTCCTGGATGTTAAAGATTGGTGTAAAAGTAAATCTTGATTTAGCCTCCGGGCGGATTGATCGTAAGGTCCCCAATGGAACGCTTATGTAAAATGGTCACAGGAGGGTCTACATGATGGTTAATAGGACAGATAGGGTAGGCAGGGCCAAACAATGATGACAAACCCTCCAGCCCCTTCCAGTCACCTCCAGCAACTGTTGATGCCCGCACCGCTGCAGCCCCGGCCGGCAGCCTTGCATCTTTAATCGCCTTGCCTCGCCCGCCCGAGCCTCTCACTCCTCGGGTCCCGACGAGCTCCTCCATGCCGCCAATGCCATTGCCTCAGCCACACCACCGCTGCTGCTGGCGCCGCTCCCGGCCACCGTCCTGCCGCTGCTGGGGCCCACCGCCTCACAGCTGATGTAATCGGCGCTGCACCATCCATGTACATCAAGTGCGAAATTTTCAGTCCTTTCTTTGCAAGTTCATATCCACAGTTCATCTTCTTCAAAATGATTGCATTGAGAGTATAAAAAGTAGGGGTGAAAGGGAATCACCCTGGAAAATTCCTCGTTTAATTTCAACTTCACCCAGTTCTTCTTCATTAGCCATAAGTTTTGTTTTCCAGAGGTTCATTGAAGATTACATGAATTTTTGTATGTTGCTACTGATGCCAAAGATTTTCAGGCATTTCTTGATCCAGCTATGAGAAACTGAATCAAAAGCTTTCTTATAGTCTATCCAAGCCATGAACAGGTTGGTTCGTCTTTTCTTTGAATTCTTTAGGATTAGCCTGTCAATCAGCAGTTGGTCCTTTGTTCCTCTTGAATTTTTGCAGCATCCTTTCTGTTCTACAGGAAGCAAGGTATTTTTTTCCAAGTATCCATAAATTTGGTTTGCAATGATACCAGTAAGGAGCTTGTAGGTGATTGGCCTATAGTTTCCAGGGTCCTTTCCTTTTTATCTTTTTGGATCAAAAATGTTGTTCCAGTTGTCATCCATTCATCACTTTCAGGTGTTTTTAAGATCTGGTTCATTTGGGTTGCCAATCTTTTGTGCACACTTGTAAGTACCTTTAACCAGAAGCCATGCAGCTCATCTGGTCCAGGTGCACTCCAATTCTTCACTTCACTGGGTGTCACAATTCTGGTCCCTTAACCAGTGTTAGCAAATAAATGTGGAATAGTGTAATTCACCGGACAGTAAAGAGATACGTTGCTGTTGCCACAAACAAACTCTAAAACAGTGATAATAAGAAAATAAATAGTCTTTACTTTGTAGCAACTAAAATGCTTCTTCCGACTAACTTCTCAAATAAATAACAGTCCTTCACCAAACAAAGTTATCTCACAATGATGCAAAACAAATACTCCTCCTTCTTTACAGTTTCAGCTCCTCAGCACAGGGAATCGAAAAGGGAATCGAAAAGGGAATGAACAGTGATTCTGAGCTTGCTTTATGGTAGAGCTGATCATCACAGCCAATCAGACTTCAAACACAGTTCTTAAAGCTACATAACTCCTTAAGAACATAGGCTCATATATATTGTCAACCCAATATAAGGCTGAATATCCTAACAACTGTCTTTGCACCGTTTCTTTAGTTATTTTCACATCTTCCATTTTAATAGCATCCTCAACCTGGTCTGTTGATCCATTTTGCATTTCTGTTGTGTTTCTTGTTGTTTTCCCACAAATTTTTCCAGAATTTCAGAGTTTTCTCTTTATCAGGCTTTTCATTTGTTGTTACTCCATCTCTACTTTCTAAGCTCTTATAAAACTGGTGCTGATTTGGTCTGAACTGTGAGTTTTCCTTGAACTGAGTTACTTGGTTTTCATATCTTTTAATCTTTTCAGCAATGGCAACAACCCTCTGCTTCAGCTCTTCAATTACTACCGCAATCTCCTTATTCTCCAAATCATATCTTGCTTCCAGGCTGCTTTTGACCTGCTTGTTCTTTAGCTCACCTTGCCTTAGGTTCTTCAAGTTGCTCAAATCTCCACATAATTTTTTGATCTTCAATTCCAACCGAATTTTCCACTTAGGCTTCCTCTTCTTGCCTCTTTAGTTCTTTTGTATTTTCAAACCCAATTTTTTGGTGGTTATGAAGGCCGCTGAATACATCAGTTGTTGTTGTTGTTGTTATTAATTGATTTAATCTTCAATTCAATGCACAGCCTGGGACTGGTAAAAACTTTACAGTTCAAGTCCTAACCAAGGACCTAGGAGCTGTTAACGTAACAACTGAGTATATAGGCAGTTCTGAGTAAGGTAGTTTTTTGCAAACTCAGAATATTCTGCTCTAATAAGTTGAAAATTTCCATGTATATAGGCAACCCTTTGGGTATTGCTCCAAGGACTCCTATTACTATTGGTACAACCATTGGTTTCTTCCTTCAATATCACTCAACTTCAATTTGCAGATTACGGTATTTTGTTATTTTTTCTAGCTGTTTCTTTCTATTATTATTATTATTATTATTATTATTATTATTATTATTATTATTATTATTATTATTATTATTATTATTATTATTATTTTCTTTTTTTTGAAAAACATTATTTATTTTTTAATAAAACAAAAATACAAAAAGGAAAAATCATCATTCTACATTGTATCCTTTGGAAAGTATGTTGACTGGTTAGACATAACTCTTGTGCATTTCTAGGACCATTATTACTCATGAGTAATCTCGTTTTATAGATTTTAGATCAAAAGATTCATTGTATATCTTAATATCATTACACCAGAATTCTCCTCTAATATTCCATATTTGGTCTATCTTCTTCTGACAAGAAGACATAACCATATAATGGCATCCATTCTCTGTTCCAAACATACATGCATACATACATACACCTATATATATATATATATCATCTATAATTTTTCTGTTACTCTTATTATAACTCATTGTTTATTAACTGGTAGTTCTTCAATAACAATCTATAACAATCTAAAATTTGCTAAAATTCTTCCTCATTTTATTAAACTACATTCATCAACATTCCTACATGATTAAATTGTTTATGTCCAACCTCATACTCATGTATTCCTACATGTACATAGATACATAAATATATATCATTAAACTAGAACATTATTATTAGTTACTCTTATTTGAGTTTTGAGTTGGAGTGTTATTGATTTTTTATACCGCCCTACTCCCGAAGGACTCAGGGCGGTGTACAGCCAGAATAAAAACAAATATATAAAAGTTTAAAAAGGCTTTTAAAAGACCTATTAAACTTTGTCCGAAACGTAGAAAAAAACCCAAACTAACCCTGATTAAAATTAATAAAAATTTGAATTTAAAAATTCATTTTTATGCCAGCCCAGCTTGTTGGAAGAAAAAGAGTTTGAGACCACAGCAGAAGGTGCGGAAGTCAGGGATAGTTCTTAATTCCGGGGCAATTCGTTCCATAGGACAGGTGCTCCCACGGAGAAGGCTCTCCCCCTGGGTGTCGCCAGTCGACATTGTCTAGCCAACGGCACAATGAGGAGACCCTCTCTGTGGGAACGTACTGGCCGGTGGGAGGGCTCTTGGTGGCAGAAGGCGATCTCGTAAGTACCCCGGTTCTAAGCCATGGAGTGCTTTAAAGATAGTAACCAACACCTTGAATTGCACCCAGAAAACCACTGGAAGCCAGTGTAGCTCGCACTGGAGGGGTGTTACATGGGAGCGTCACGTCGCTCTGATAATTACCCGTGCGGTCCTATTCTGGACCAGTTGAAGCCTCTGGGTGCTCTTCAAGGGGAGCCCCATGTAGAGAGCATTGCAGTAGTCCAGATGGGAAGAGACAAGGGCATGAGTGACTGTGTGTAGGGCATCCCGATCTAGGAAGAGATGCAACTGGTAAATCAGGCGAACCTAATAAAATGCCCCCCTGGCGACAGCCGTCATATGATCTTCCAAGGACAGCCATGCATCCAGGAGGACACCCAAGTTGCGAGCCCTTCCTGTGGGCGCTAAGGTCTCACCCCCCATAGCCAGTGATGGAACCAGCTGACTGTAATGGGATGCCGGAAACCACAGCCATTTGGTCTTGGAGGGGATGACCCTGAGCCTGTTCCTCCCCATCCAGATCCGCACGGCCTCCAGGCACTGGGACATCACGTCAAGGGCAATATTGGGGTGGTCTGGGGATGAAATGTATAGCTGCGTATCATCAGCATATTGATGGAACTTTACCCCCAAACCCCGGGTGATCTCGCCCAGTGGCTTCACATAAATGTTGAACAGAAGGGGCGAGAGGACCGACCCCTGGGGCACTCCATAAGTGAGGCACCTTGAGGACGACCTCTGCTCCCCCGTCAACACAAACTGCGAATGGTCAGAAAGGAAGGAGGAGAACCACTGAAGTACAGTGCCCCCCACCCCTAACCCCTCCAACTGCCGCAGCATGATACCATGTTCAATGGTATCAAAAGCCGCTGAGAGGTCTAATAGGACCAGGACAGAGGAACAACCCCTGTCCCCAGCCTTCCAGAGATCATCGTCAACCCGTCCAAGACCGAGTGGCTGTGGTTCCCGGCATCCCGGTACAACCAGTTGACTCCATCACTGGCCATAGGGGATGAAGATCTAATTCCTGTGGATGGGGCACGCAACTTGGGCGTCCTCCTTGATGCCCGGCTGTCCATGGAAGATCAAGTGACAGCCGTGGCCAGGAGGGAGTTTTATCAGGTTCACCTGGTCTGCCAGTTGCGTCCCCTATTGGATCAGGGTGCCCTTTGCACAGTCACTCATGCCCTCGTGACATCCCGACTGGACTACTGCAATGCTCTCTACATGGGGCTCCCCTTGAGGTGCACCCGAAGGCTTCAGCTAGTCCAAAATGCAGCCGCGCGGGTAGTTATGGGAGCCTCTAGGTTCTCCCATGTAACACCGCTCCTGCGCGAGCTGCATTGGCTGCCTGTCATCTTTCGGGTGCGCTTCAAGGTGTTAGTTACCATCTTTAAAGCGCTCCATAGCACGGGACCTAGCTATCTGCGGGATCGCATTCTGCCCCATACATCCCTGCGGCCGATTCGCTCCCACAGAGAGGGACTTCTCCGGGTGCCGTCCACTAGGCTGTGCCAGCGGGCGACGCCCAGGGGAAGGGCCTTCTGTGTGGCGGGCCTGACCCTCTGGAACGACCTTCCCCCCGAAATCAGAACAACCACGGATCTTCGCTCCTTCCGACAGCTATTAAAAACTTGGCTGGCCTAGGGTAATTCAAATTTTAAATTGTTAAGGGGTTTTTAGGGATAGTTTTAATTTCATAGAAGTTTTTAGCGCAGGGTAAGTTTAATTCAATTTTAATTTTGTACTTTGTCTGTTTTAATTGTTTTTTTATTCCCTGTGCCCCGCTTCGAGTCCCTTCGGGGAGAGAGAGCGGGTTATAAATAAAATTTATTATTATTATTATTATCGACCAATGCAACCAATGCCATTTCTGTGCTGTACCCAGGCCTGAAACCTGACTGGTATGGATCAAGATAGACAGCTTCATCCAGGTACCTGGGAAGCTGTTGCATCACCACACTCTCAACAACCTTTGCCACAAACCATTGCTCTTTCCTATTGGATATTATTTCTTCCATTGACTGTTTTGGTTTCATCTTTTCATGTTTTGATTGCTTTCCTCTAAAAATTGATTGTTGTTTTAAAACTGCTACTTTCTCCATTATCATTTTCCACTGAGATGTTTTACTTGTGTTGTTCCTTAGTAAATTTAATTTCTTTTTTCTTATGCATATGAGGAGCATAGTTTTAAAATACTCTTGATTTCAAAGGTTGATTGCATACAGGTGAAGAATTGTCCAGGGTGATTTACCAAAGAAACACTTATGAAATCATGCAAATGGAGAGCAGCATTTGCATTTGATGAGCATTCACATTTTAAAAAATAAACTTTATTTATTTGTTTATTTATTATTTAATGTTCTGTCCACTGATGGAAGAATTCAGGGAGCTGAATTTCTGAAAAAAGACATAAGGCACACTGCTATGGAAAGGACGTTCCGTATTTTTTGGAGTATAAGACACACCTTTTTTCCGCTAAAAAGAGGCTGAAAATCTGGTTGCTTCTTATACATCGAATGCAGCATTTTTTTGCCTCCTGAAGCCCCTCCCCCTTTACCAAAATGGCCATGCATAGCCTTATGGAGGCTTTCAAAGAGCTCCTGGGGGCTGGGGAGGGCAGAAATGAGCAAACAAAAGACTGTTTTTTGCTCAGTTTTCCACCACCACCCCCAGCCCAGAGCAGCACTCTATAAGCCTCCATAAGGATATGCATGCAATTTTGTTTGACAAAAAATGGCTGGTTTTTGCAAAAAACTGGCTGTTTTTTGCTTGTTTTTGCCCCCCCCCCCCCTTCCCGGCTATTCATGCCTTTAAAAAAATGGACCATTTTGGGGAGGTTTTTCAGAGTGCAAATCCTTTTGTTTTCCTTTTGGAAAGCTGTTTAGTTAGAGTGGTTGATGAGAATTACATTGGTCAAGTGCTGTGCCAGCAGAAACAAAGTTTTAGGTGCTACAGTTTGTCAGGGATTTCCTTCTCCAGCACATGGATAAATACACCTGGAAACATCTACCTACCTACCTACTCTCGCTCTCTCCCTACCTATTGTATTTCTCTCTCTCTCTCCCTCTATCTACCTATATACTTACTTACCTACTTTCTCTCTCCCCCTACCTATCTACTGTATTTTTCTCTCTATTTTTCTATATATATCACTCTATCTACCAACCTACCTACTCTCTCTCTCTCCTTACCTCTCTACTGTATTTCTCTCTCTCTCTTTTCTCTCTCTGTATCTCTCTACCTATCTACACACACTCTTTCTCCCTACATACTTACTATATTTCTCTCTCCCCCCCTCTATCTACCCATATACCTACCTTCTCTCTCTCCCTCCCCCATCTACTGTATTTCTCTCTCTATTTTTCACTATATATCCCTCTGCCTACCAACCTACCTACTCTCTCTCACTCCCTACCTACTGTATTTCTCTCTCTCTCTCTATTTCTCACTCTATCTCTATCCCTTTATCTACATACTTACCTAACTAATCTCTCAATCTCTTCCTGCCTACCTACTGTATTTTTCTCCCTTTCTCTCCCTTTCTATCCCTCTATCTACCTACCTATTTAAGTAAACAGACTTTATTTTATAAAGGGCCTGGTCCTTGATGTTGCTTCAGGGTGTTGATGTATGTATGTATTGGTTTAATGTGTGAAAAGGTCAACCTTAATTCAGAGGTGGTATTCCAGTGGTTCGCACTGGTTCTCCCAAATTGGTGGCAGAAATTTTGCCCAGTTTGGCAAACCGGTAGAGATGGCTGGCTGGCCACACCCATGAACCAGTCCCCCTGCATTGGTTGCTCACCTTGCCTGCCCAGTCACTGCTCGTTTGCCCTGATGCTTTGCAAAATGGCTCTCAAAGAGGTGACGGCTGGAAGGCTTCTTTGGGCCTTCTTTGGAAGGCCAGCCAATTTCAATTTCAATTTCAATTTATTCGAATTTGTATACCGCCCTTTCTCACTTGTGGGACTCAGGGCGGTGAACAGGCAATGATAAAAACAATAAAAATATCAATATAAATACCTATGCTAAAAATAAATTAAATTCTAAGCCTGCTCTAAAATGTACAATAAAACCCCAATAAAACCAGATTAAAAGCTACACCAGGCTGGCCGCACGAAAAAAATGGGTCTTCAGGGCTCGGCGTAACAGATGGAATTCCACCCCGAAACCACGGATGATCTCACCCAGCAGCTTCATATAGATGTTGAACAGGAGAGGCGGTGGCTGGCTGGGGGCTGCTGAAAACTCTGGTCAGCTTGTCTTCCGGACTCTGGACCAGCCACCACAGAAGGTAAACCACCAAAGTGGCAGTGTTGGGGAAGAAGAGAGTAAATGAGGCTGACTGGTGAAGGGAGGATGGGGGATATAGGGAAAAATCCTAAACATTTTCCTACCTTTTCCTGTGGCATGGCTGGGGGGGGGGGCATGTGACTGAGTAGGCGTGGGCAGGAGTGACATCAAGTTGGCCATGCCCACTTAGTCACATGTTTCTCCACCACCACCACCACCTAACCACGCCCACCGAACCAGTAGTGAAAATTTGTTGAAACCACCACTGCCTTAATTGTCTTTCCTTATGAAGATAGGCTTTCTTCTTTGTTGTGAAGATGATGTTTTAGCAGTATATTGTGGGATTGGGGAAGTGTGGAAAAATGGATTCTTTGGTTAAGTACTTTTGCTGAGGTAATTGGTTTTACTATTTATCAGTTGACAGTTTAGCAGAGGTGTGCTTTTCGGATCTTGATACTGATCTTTGTATATTTGACCACAACATAGCTTTCTGGCTACAAATGGTTTTGGGCAGTGGAAATGGGTTTAATTTCTTACAATAAATTGTGATTATTCCCAGACCAGTCTTTCTCACAGGAGTTCAAGATAGCATGATATAAATTAAGGTACCATGTGTTAAGAGGATGTGAAATCAATTATTTTTACACCTGAATTAAAACTCAGATTTGTACTCCACAATTCAGCTTGTCATTTTACACCAAAAAGAGCCCCATTTAGCAACAAAACCAAAACAACAAAAATGATAATAATAATTGAATAAAAAGTAAAACCATTTTGTTCACAGTGGTTTATCTACACAATTTGTTTATTTTTATTTTTTTCATTTCAGGAACTATGCAATCTATGTTGTAAATTACTACAAAGACAATTCACTCGTCCTTTGTGTTTAACAAAGAAATTAATTTGTATTCCCAGACAACTCTTTTAAAGTGTTATTTAAAGGATCTGTCTAGAAATTCAAATTCATTAACGTATTGATAGAGGGCAAAGAAATCACAGAGGATTAGGAAGATTAACACAGTTGCAATTTCTTATCTATTATTCAAGAGCCTTGTAAATGGCTAGTAGAACACATCTGGTCCATTATGTTTAGTGCACATAGAATGCATTCTACAATATAGTATAGCCTTTATTGTCATTGTACAAAATAAATACAATGAAATTGGATATTGTGCTCTCTTTATCAGCAGTGACTCTGTCTGTCTGATTCCTTAAATAGCTTACCTACAAAAAGAGGATATGTGTCTATGCAATTTGGATAGGGAAGGTGGTAGTTCACAAAAAATATCCAACAAAAAATCCAACATGATGCAACTAAATGGAAAAAAAACTCTCAATAAATATGTGAAATAGCTAGGCTTCTCAACTTATTGTCAGCCACATGTAGATCATCTAGATGGGAAATAGATTGCAGTCTGAAAATAATGCTTCTACTAGGTTTTCTTAAAATGAAGATAAAGAATCTGAAGATGAAGAAGAAACTACAGTATTGATAATACTTCAGATTCAGAAAATTCATGTAGGAAATGTTGCTCTTCCACTTTTCTCAACTCTTTTAAGACATATACTGTTTTCTGTATCTCTGATTGTAAAAGATAAAATCCTAAATATATAAGTTTTTATTTTATTTTGTTTAACTACAATCTTTTTCTTTTAATATGGACATTTTCACATGTCTGCCTTTCCTTAAAAAAGACAAAATGAGTCCAGTAACTTGTAGCTTCATGTGCAACAAAAATTAAAACATAAAAAAGTAAAATTGTAACAAAAAATGTATAACTATTATTCAAATAAATAATACTTCTAAATTTTATATATCAACCAAATCTTCTTAGCAGGAAGTAATAAAATCAGGCACTCATTCCACTTCCCACTCCACTTACCTTAGTTATCAAGCAGCAAAATGCTGAACCTATCCCAAAAACTTTAAGAAAAGATGGGCAGCACCTGTGCTCATTTAGCAGGGAGAGCATTTAAACCTCAGATTAATAGTTTTTTTCTTTGTAGAAGCAACTTGAGCATCTGGTTTCATATTCTGTGACTCTTGTCTGGAATCCAGTTATTTATGACTCCAGCTTGGAATCCAGCTTGTTAACTGACTAAAACTCTCTCTCCCTCCTTGATTTAGCATGATAAATCTTCAGCTTGACTACAAATTGTTTGACTTGGAATTTCCTTGATCCGGGGTGTACATAATTCCTATTTTCCTGCTATCTCCTGCTGCCTTGCTATCAAAACAATTGTACAACATTTTCTCCCTTAAACAGTACATGTGTCCATGAATTGTATTTGGCTTCTGAAAGGGTGCTAAGCTACATACTTTCTTTGGACCAGAGCCCACTTACTGTCCACATTCCAAAATGTAAACAAGGTGAAAATAAACATTGTTTGATTTAATTACATTGGAAGTCCTATCAGTTACATTGCAATTAATAAGATAACTCCTTGACAGCCATACATGGTAGAGCCACTCAACTTTAAAGGAAAGTTAGAACTCTGTTGAAACAAGTATAATAGCAGAATTTTGATAGCCTGACTGCTTTACCCGTTCCCTCCCCACCCCTTACATCCCAGTAAATCAGGGACAAGGCTTGAATCTTTTCTGAATGCTGTCTTGTTTCTCAGTAGGAAAGGTGTATTTTTCAGTCTTCTTTGCTCAGTTCCTGCCTATTTCTCTCAAGATCATGTGTCTGATTCTATACTATTCATGCATTTAATGGTAACATTAAAACTTACAACTTAATGGAACTGTAGGTGTTTTTTTGAGAAATAAACAATGCTAGGAAAGTGAAACAAAAGAGGAGAAGTTAAGGAAGTGATGGACCTTATTATTGCAGTGCTATTTATAAAATTGAAAGGCCAGAAGGCCTATGCTGGGGACAGATCAGCCTAGAAAAGGTTTGTCTATGTTGTAAAGGATTGTCATGTGTTTGCAACACTGTCTTGCAAACACATCATTAATATAAAGGGTGCATCCAGGGCTTTTACATAGCTGTGATCCAGATTCCTAAAGTAAATGGGGGAAGCCAGATTTGCTTAAGGACCGTGTGATTCACTTAACTTCAGTGATTTGCTTAACAGCCATGGCAAAAAAAGGTTGTAAAATCAGCATCATTCATTAACAACTGCCTTGATTAGTAATGGAAATTGTGATATTGTAAAATGGGATAAAATTCAACTTAACTGTCTCACTTAGCAATGAAAATTTTAGGCTTAATTGTAGTTGTAAGTTGAAGACTACCTGTCGCAATAGCAATAGCACTTAGACTTATATACCCCTTCACAGTGATTTACAGCCCTAAGCGGTTTAACCGAGTCAGCATATTGCCCACAACAATTTGGATCCTCATTTTATTGAACTCAGAAGTCAACCTTGAGCTGGTGAGAACTGAACGGCAAACTACTGGCAGCCAGCAATCAGCAGAAGTAGCCTGCAGTACTGCATTCCAACCACTGGGCTACCATGGTTCTTACCTGTATTTAAATTATTGAGGGATTTGAGTGAACTTTGATATGGGTATTTCTTACTATTTTATATGTACAGTACTTAGAACATTTTAATATTGTATATATGAGCACCAAAATATTGCTTGACAAAGCTTTTCAAGGAAAGTGACTGAATTATTGGTCATAATGTGTCCAAAGGAGGATAATTTAAGACTGATCATTTGAGCCTTGAATGAGAACTCTGACTGGCTTACTTGATTTGGTACTCTCAGGCGTCTTCTCCAACATCTAAATTCAAAACTATCAATACTTTTTCTATTCTTCTTCAAACTCCACATTTTATTTTATAATCACAGGGAATAACAAATTCAAATTCAAATTCAAATTGAAATTTATTAACCGCACCCTCTCCCCACAGGGACCCGGGCGGTGCACAGGCAGAGCTAAAAACAATATACAATAAATACAAAATACATACTTTAAAATAGAATTAAACAGTATCACCCGTGCTAAAAATATAAGATTAAGAACCCATTAAAATATTTGGAATCAATAGACAGAGAGAACTATTCAAGGCCGGCCAGTCAAAAGAGATAGGTCTTCAATTTTACACGGAAGGAGCGGAGGTCAGTGGTCGTTCTAATATCAGGGGGAAGGTCGTTCCAGAGGGCCGGGCCCGCCACAGAGAGCGCCCTTCCCCTGGGCGTCGCCCGCTGACAAAGTCTAGTGGACGGCACCCGGAGAAGCCCCTCTCTGTGGGAGCGAATCGGTCGTGAGGATGTGTGGGGCAGGATCCGATCTCGCAGATAGCTAGGTCCCGAGCCATGGAGCGCTTTGAAGATGATAACTAACACCTTGAAGCGCACCCGGAAGACGACAGGTAGCCAGTGCAGCTCGCGCAAGAGCGGTGTAACGTGGGTAAACCTGGTGGTCCCCATAATTGCTCGCGCGGCTGCATTCTGAACTAACTGAAGCCTCCGGGTGCACCTCAAGGGGAGCCCCATGTAGAGAGAGTTACAATAGTCCAGTCGGGATGTCACGAGGGCATGAGTGACTGTGCGAAGGGCGTCCCGATCCAATAGGGGGCGCAATTGGCGAACCAGGCGAACCTGGTAGAATGCCCTCCTGGCCACGGCTGTCACTTGCTCTTCCATAGACAGCCGGGTATCCAGGAGGACACCCAAATTGCGCGCCCCATCCACAGGGGCAAGATGTTCGCCCCCTATGGCCAGCGTTGGAGAAAGCTGGTTGAATCGGGCAGCCGGAAACCACAGCCACTCGGTCTTGGTCGGGTTGAGCCTAAGTCCGTTACTTCCCATCCAGATCCGCACGGCTTCCAGGCACTGGCACATCACCGCTACGGCATCGTTGGGGTGGTTTGGGGTAGATATGTACAGCTGGGTGTCATCAGCGTACAGGTGGTACTCTACCCCAAAACTACGGATGATCTCACCCAGCGGCTTCATGTATGCATTAAACAGGAGAGGCGAGAGGACCGACCCCTGAGGCACCCCGCATGTGAGGGGTCTCGGGGTCGACCTCTGCTCTCCTGCCTGCACAAATTGCGATCGGCCAGAGAGGTAGGAGGAGAACCACCGTAAAACGGTGCCTCCCACCCCCAACCCCCCCAGCCGATGCAATAGGATACCATGGTCGATGGTATCGAAAGCCGCCGAGAGGTCTAATAGGACCAGGATGGAGGAACATCCCCCATCTCTGGCCCTCCAGAGATCATCTACCAACGCGACCAATGCCGTCTCGGTGCTATGCCCGGGCCGAAAGCCGGACTGGCGCGGATCTAGATAGTCAACTTCCTCCAGGTGACGGGGAAACTGTTGTGCCACCACACTCTCAACAACCTTCGCCAAGAAGGGAAGGTTGGAGACTGGACGGTAGTTGTTCAAAAGAGCTGGGTCCAAAGAGGGCTTCTTGAGGAGGGGCCTCACCATAGCCTCTTTTAGGGAGGCAGGCAAGGAACCCTCACTCAAGGATGCGTTGATAACCTCTTGGAGCCAGCCTCGTGTCACCTCCCAGGATGCCAGTACAAGCCAGGAGGGGCACGGGTCCAATGAACATGTGGTGGCTCGCAGTCGCCCACGTAGCCTGTCCATATCCTCGGAAGTAACGGGGTCAAACTCCTCCCAAACAAGATCTCTCTCGTGGCATCCCACTGGGCCATGAATGGGGGCTAGCTCACTCTGTATCTGGGCGGTTTTCTCCTGCAGAAAAATCACAAATTCCTCTGCTCTACCCTGTAGCGGGGCTTCCCGCTCCCTCTGTTGAAGGAGGGAACGGGTCACCCTAAACAGGGCGGCAGGGCGGTTTTCTGCGGATGCTATGAGGGTGGCACAATGATGACGTTTGGCCACCCTCAGCGCCACAATGTAAGTCCGTAAATGGGCTCTTACCTGTGTCCGGTCAGATTCAGAGCGGCTAGCCCTCCATCTTCTCTCTAGGCATCTCTTGCGGCGTTTCATCACCCGCAGCCCCTCTGTAAACCAAGGAGCCAGGGTGGTTCGCCGCCGCGAGAGAGGCCGCAAGGGCGCGACCCGATCTAAGGCTCCCACGGCCGCACTATTCCATGCGGCCGTGAGGTCCTCCATCGGGGTGCGGGTCAGGGATACAGGAAATGGCCCAAGCGCTGTCTGGAACCCATCCGGGTCCATCAAGCGCCTGGGGCGGTACCAGATTGGTGACTCTGGTTCCGCCTCCCCGCGGAGGGGAGCAGCGGTCGGAAAGTCGAGTCAGAGAAGTGAGTGATCTGACCATGACAAGGGTGTGATGACTATGTCCCCTGTACCCAGATCACTCTTCCATTGGCCCGAGACGAAGATGAGGTCCGGCGTATGTCCACCCTCATGGGTGGGGCCTTGAATTACTTGGGTCAGGTCCATGGCCGTCATGGAAGCCATGAACTCCCGAGCTACCACGGATGATTCGCCCAACGATGGCAGATTAAAGTCCCCCATGACTATAAGTCTGGGGGTCTCCACTGCCACCGTAGCGATCACCTCCAGGAGCTCGGGCAGGGCTGCTGCTACATAGCGGGGAGCCAGGTATACAACCAGCAAGCCCAACTGCCTCCCTAGGCCCCACTTCATGCAGAGGGACTCACAGCCGGAAGTCTGAGGCACAATGGTCTCTCTCGGCTCCAGGCCTTCCTTAATAATGACCGCTACCCCACCACCCCTGCCTAGGGCCCGCGGCTGATGAAATGCGCGGTAGCCTGGTGGGCACATTTCAACGAGGGGATGACCTCCCTCGTGGCCCAACCAGGTCTCCGCAATTCCTACCAGGTCCGGCTCCCCCTCTGACACAAGGTCACTAATGAGGGGGGCTTTGTTGACAACGGACCTGGCGTTGCAATAACATTGCTTTTATTATTCTGATTTTTGTAAGTATAGACAGCCTGATATCTGAATATCTTTTCATGGCTACTCTACCAAGTCTGCTCTCTATGCCAAATTTGAGGGTTGTTCCTTTGCTATTTATTGGTGCTTAATCCTAAAAAAATCCTTTATTATTTTTATTATTCCAATAATCCTTATTATAGGATTATTATATAATCCTTTATTATTAAGAAACCAATATAAACATAGACATGATACTATAGAAATAAATTAATTAAAGAAATTCAATGTATTTTTAATTGAAAGAAATACTAACATTTTTTCCAAATAATTAAAATAGATTATTTGGGATTTGCTGAGCAAGGAGAAATATTTTTTCTACTTAAATTTCCTTTCTGAGAGACAATCCTTTAATTTTTTGACAGACGAACTTTTGCAGATATAGGATAAGCAAAATTTATTCATATTCTTGCAGTCTTGATGTTAAACCCCATCTTGTGGTAAAATGGAGTATTCCTGGAAATAATACAGGGCCGGAACTGAATAGATTTAGATCCACACTTACAATTACAACTTTTTGTATGATTCAATTAAGAAAAGTACTACAATACTGTAATTACAGAATTTAACCCTCTGATCCTGATATTAAGTTAGAATTGGCTAGCTTAGTTACAGAAATAGTCTTTAACAAGGTTTTCACTAAGTAACGAAAGAAAAATATTAAATCCATATATTTGGAAAGCTGAATGAGATGCAGAGCTAATACACTTAAATAAGCATTAACTTAATTGCTGATTTTAAATTTTTCTGTAAAATTAAAGCTTAGAAATGCGATCCTGAACAAATACACTAATCAATATATGGAAATAATGAATTGTAAGAGTTTACAATTAACTCTCATATGCCTTATTACTAGAGAGAGTAGGCTTATTAGAAACTCTAGGCTACAGATTTTTTTAATAGCCAAAATTCACAGAGGACACTGTTGTGACTTAGTGGCAGCCTTTCAAACTTTATTTTCTATTTGAAATTTTTTAAAATCACTTTTTAGGTATATGAAATATATTCTAGGTAAGTATTAGTAAACAATAAAGAAACGGAAGCCACTGCATATGTTTACTCAAAATCTCTATTCAATACTTTCTTGTCCATAGGATCTCCAATTCTGCCACTTGAACCCTCAGTGCCTGAAGAGTTTTTCTTATCCTTCCAAGTCTCTGATTATTTGGTGACACGTTCAAGTATAAATTAGTAGTTTTCTTCTTCAGTTTGTAATCCAGAGAAATTGGATTGAAAAATATATAAATGGATATGTGTGTTGACATGAGGCGTGAGGATTCTTGTTTCTATAGTTTCTGTTCCACACAGAAGTACCTGATTCTGACTGAATAGCAATATAGGAGAAACTCATTCTGAATAAACATGAACAGAATTGATTTAGAAAACTAAACAAGTTGAGAGGCAAAATTACATTATATTACATTATATCTTATGAGCTATTTTGTATTGATCAGCATTGTGTTCATTATACAAATGGTGTAAATCAGTGATAGACTGCAATGAAGCAGTAGTTTTCCAGGAAAGAGAAAGTCTATTTCAAGGAGAGGGGGCTGAGACTTTAGAGCCTGCAGCTGGATAGGAGGCAGAGGAATAAAAGATAGTGGCTCCCTAGAATTCTTCAGGGTATACCCATTAGGATAAGAATAGTAAAGGTTCAGCCTGGCAAGTCTATCTTTCTATTGGGCATGAGCAAATAAAAAACCAAAGATTGGTTGGATTGATCTATGTTATTTTTGCACTGGACCTGATAAGATCTCTGTTCTACACTGTGAACCATATACTGTCTATGAAGAAAAGGTCATTCCATAAAGAATGTTGTATGTCAACCCTGAGGCGGACCCTATCTGTAAACTATGTAACCAGCTGATAACATAAATGATACTGAAACAAATAGACCCACTCAATATAAAGGAACAATGAGCAAGAGACTTTCCAACCATTTGGGAGTATATCAGAATATGCCAAATTACCAGAGGGCATTGGAGAAATTGTTGCACCCATTGCATTAATTCTCATCTTGCAAAATACTCATTATTATTATAATTGATCGTTTTCTTTTTTTCTTTTCCTAGTGGTATGTTAACTTGTTATATGCCACAAACCATTATTTTCTATTGCATAGTTTTGTAAACAATTATTATAAATACAGACATGACAAATGTCAAGTTTTGACATTACATCAGAGTGTCTACCAAATCATGTGATAACTGATCCCATGTAGAGAGGCCTGAATATAATGTTTCTATTTCTCAAAAGAGCTTTTCTCATATTCTTCCATTTATTCAAAAGTAGACTTGTGAAAACCAGAAGGCACCAGAAGGCATCAAATTAGCTTTCAGATAAATTCTGATTTGCTCACGTGACTCAGGAACACTTACATTGTTTGGACAAAGCAACAATCAATCTCCTCAAAGAGGGCTGGGTTTTACTAATCTCCAGCATTAAATGGTATTATAATATATTAGTATAATACTATTTATATTAATATAAAATATTAATAAAGGTTTATTGATACTTCTAGGCTGACTTCAATAAGACTTTGGTAGTGTAAATGTAGTGGCTTGTCTATTCTGAGGCAAGTGAGACAAATTGACAATGTCACTCAATTGTACAATAAAAAACAATAATTAGAAATGTTTATTGACTCTTAAATTTTTGTTCAGTTTTCTATTTAATCAGTATTGAGAAACTAACTATTTCTATTCTTTGTTGATATTTATTTCTATAATTTTTTTGTTAAGTATTTCTTCTTTTTAATAGTGTTAACTGGAATGATTATTTCTTGTTTGTCTTTTAAGGCTTAATTTAGACACAAATTAATTCGGTTTTCATGTTTAGAATGCACTGCAATTACAGTGCAAATATATTTCAGAAAAAGAAAAAAGGAACTAATTACATAATTTTAAAATGTGTTTTCATATAGTCTATAAAATACGTTGAAATGATATTAGAACAAACTAAGTTTAATGTTTAATGAAAACAATTTTAATGAATACTTGTTTTATTCATTTTAACTAGTCTACTTCAACTATAACTAACTTTGGATCCAATTAAAACCTTTCACAATGAGCTAGAGAAATATATGTAAAAAATAATATAAGATACACAACCTAAGATTGCTTTGTTATACAAATATTAAAATTACATTAGACATTATGATTAAACTGCTAATATCACTGAAATAAACTGCTAATGTCACTGAAATAAATTAACAATACAAATAATCAGTTCCATAGAAAATTAGGCACATCTTAACTATTTTAAATAAATTATGCAGAGATATATTTTAGTAAAAAATAATTCTGGCAATCACTAGTGAATCTAAATTCTATTTCTATTATAATCTTGGATTCCAATAATATAATTCTCAATATAAATATATTGGGTCACACAAAGACTACATTCTAATCCAATTCATTATTAATGCAACTGATTTATCCTCATTCCAGTTTTTACATATAATATTAGAAAAATAAAACTTATTTTACTTAATAGCCACAAATGTTTTGGTAAAGTGCTTATTTAGAATAGAGGAGGATATTTATCTAAATGAGCCAAAATCTATTTAGCAGGTAGTCAAATAGGCATGAAATTATTTCACTAAATCCCCATATAAGAAAATAAATTGTAATTTATTTTATAAATAAATAGTGTTTGTCAGATACTCTTGATAGGAGCATTAAAAAACCTGCTCTTGGTTCATTTCAAACTGGAAATGAAACACACCAACTAGTGAAAAAAAATGTTTACCCAATTTGCTGGCAAATGGCCACAGCAAGGATCAATTTTTTGTCATTTTTAGAAATCATCTTTACTTGAAATTTAGCCAATCATTGTTATAGAATGAAATTCATCAACTATTTCAATAATTTTTGCTCTGTGAGTGTTTTGCAGACCTGTTATCAGCCAAACTAGGTAACATCATCATGCTCCTCAGTTTATCTATATAAATAAAAATGTAACAAGAGTTTGTTCAAAACTGCTAATCTCTGAAAGTACTGCACCGATCACTTCCAAATTTTCATACAACACTCCTTTCAAGTACAGCACCAATGATATATAGATTGATTGTGTAGATGTCACACCTGTGCCAGATACATGCAACGGAAATGTAAAAAATTGTAAAAAAGGTAGGTAGATGGATACAGAAAGAGCAGTGGGCCACAGGTATTATGTCATCCTTTATGACATAAAATACTCTGTCCATAAGATTCAAGGAGAAATACAGTAAGTAGGTAGGTAGGCAGCTATAGGGATAGAGAGAGGGAGTGAGAAATGCAGTAGGTAGATAGGTAGGTAGGTAAGTGGATAGAGAGAGAAATACAATAGGTAGGTAGGTAGAGGGATAGAGAGAGAGGGAGAAATACAGTAGGTAGGTAGATAGAGTCACTCTTTCTTCCTAGATTCCATCTTGCTCCATTAGCAGGACAAGTCAAGACAGTTGGAGATGGGCTGGGCGCAGTGGTTAATTAGGGCGTCTTTTGTGTCTTGCCGTGCTCTTAGTGTACCACATTGCTTGCAGAGACTGCCTTCATGAACATTGTCCTATTCTAGTAGGTTTCATCTGCTCAATCCACCAGAATATGTCTTTACATGTTTGGGATAAACAAGTCCCTATCTCACGAAGATCAATGACCCAATAGCTACTCTCAACCTAGTTTGGCCAGCCTGTGCATACTACAGCTACTAGGAACCACAGGTGAGAGCTGATTGACAGGTGGGGCCCAAAGGTGGACGAGCTGACCTAAAAGGATACATGTTCCTACATCAGAGGTGCTACCCATTCCTGAACACCCCATACACCCCATCACTACTCACACAAATAGAATTTTGCATGCAAGTGCAAGCGTCTGCTGTTTGCGGAAGTGCAGCTGCATGTGAGCGCTCACCTGCCACTTGTGCAAGTGGAACTGTGCCCCCACTTGCAGATTTTAATTCCAAATGGACTATGGCTTGGTAATGGACTCAGACCTTGGTTTGGGGACCCCTGTTGTAAATGACTCCTGTTTTTTCTTCTTGGGGCTGCTTGATTTACTTAAAATGTTTTGAAGGGATTTAGTTGGCTGGTGTGCTACACTGATGGTTGTAGTAATTGGTTAGTAGTTTCTGAGTTGATATATGGCAGTAATATTCTTTTTAGGACTTGAGTTGGTTATGCTGTAATGGTTGAGCAGTCAGGCACTTTTTTGTTTTGACAATATTTTGTTGTTTTTGTATTACAAATTCAATTTCTATATTGGACAATCTGCTTTCAAGGTATCCAAAATGTTAAAATATAAACATTATCATAATCATTATAATCATATCAACATACAAACATATATTAGATAATATCAATCGTTATTTAAAAATATGCTATCTTCCATATTGACATCAATTATATTGCCATCAAAGTATTTACTAATCAGTTTTTATTTCCCATGTAGCCCATATTTTCACATAAATCCACTCATCTAACCTCTGTATCTATCATTTGTAAAAAAAAAAATCCATGTCATAAAATATTCTGTCTTCTTTTTCTTTACTTTTTAGTGTTGACCTATATATTTCTGCACATTCCAATATTTTTTTGATTATATTGTGATCGGTAGGGGTTTCTTCATTTTCCCAGTACTGTGCATATACAATCCTGGCTGCTGTTAAAATATGTAGAGTTAAATATGTATTGCTTTTATTATAGTTTTCTGGTAAAATGTCCAGCTCAGGTTTCAAGTGTATGTGTTGTTTGTATCATAGTTTCCAACCATAAGCAAATTTTCTTGCAATATTTTTTTGCTTTGGGACATGTCCACCATATATAATATTTGATTGCATTTCCAACATTTAACAGATTTATCTTTGTACATATTCGCTATTCTTACAGGTGAAAAGTGCCATCTATGAAAAAAAATATGGAATTTTCTTTATACGCTGTTGACATTGTGAGCTTGTAGTTTCTATCCCATTATTTCTACTACCTGTCCAACATTATTGCATAGCCAAAATTCTTACCCCAAATAATCTTGGTTTCTTTTACTTGTTCTTCCTCCAATTTAATTGTTAACAAACAATTATATAATCTCTTAATTATTTTTTCTTTAAAAAATTGTTTAAATTTTTTTTTTAATTTACAAACATGTAAAATACACATACACAAAACTTAGACATGCACCACGTATACACAATACAATACGAACAGGAGCTTCTTGTTCTTTCTAATAGCAATTGTCAATCAATGCCGCTCACCTTATATTATTTCCCCTTCTATTATATTTCATTTGGATTTCACCATTCTTAACCCTCTTAACTCATAACTACTATTTTTAAGTTTTGTTGTATTCCTTCATTGGTTTTTGTTTCTTTCCTCCATCCACCTATACCATTTATCCCATATCTGGTAGAATTCCGATTCTTCTTTTCCCTGGATTTCTTTAGTTAATTTGTCCATTTCAGCACAATCCATAACCTTTCTTATTTCATCTTCACTTGGAGTTCATTTGTTTTTCCATTTCTGGGCAAAGGCAATCCTTGCCACCGTAATTATATGTAGTACTAGCTATACCTGGCCACGCATTGCTGTGGCCCAGTCTGGTTAAATGGCCAACCAATCTGTGTGTAGATCTACACCTGCACACATACACACAACCACCATATAACCCCCCAACTTACCTACCTACTGTATTTCTCCCTCTCTATCTATCCCTCTACCTACCTACTGTATTTCTTCCTTTCTCCCTCTACCTACCTACCTAACTACCTACTATATTTCTCCCTCTCTATTCCTCTATCTATCTACCTACCTACTGTATTTCTCCCTATCTATCCCCTACCTACCTACCTACCTACTATATTTCTTCCTATCTATCCCCCTACCTACCTACCTACCTACCTACCTACCTACCTACCTACCTACCTACCTACCTACCGTATTTCTCCCTCTCTGTCTATCCCTCTACTTACCTACCTACTGTAATTCTTCCTTTCTCCCCCTATCTACCTACCTACCTACTGTATTTCTCCTTATCACCCTACCTACCTACCTACCTACCTACCGTGTTTCCCCCTATCTACCTACCTACCTACCTTATTTCTCCCTCTCTATCTATCCCTCTATCTACCTACCTACTGTAATACAATAATACAATAGCAGAGTTGGAAGGGACCTTGGAGGTCATCTAGTCCAACTCCTTTTGCCTAGGCAGGAAGCCCTATACCATTTCAGACAAATGGCTATCTAACATCTTCTTAAAGACTTCCAGGGTTGGGGCATTCACAACTTCTGGAGGCAAACTGTTCCACTGGTTAATTGTTCTAACTGTCAGGAAATTCCTCCTCAGTTCTAAGTTGCTTCTCTCCTTGATTAGTTTCCACCCATTGCTTCTTGTTCTGCCCTCTGGTGCTTTGGAGAATAGCTTGACTTCCTCTTCTTTGTGGCAACCCCTGAGATATTGGAAGGCTGCTATCATGTTTCCCCTAGTCCCTCTTTTATTAAACTGTATTTCTCCCTCCCCCCCCTCTCTCTATGGGCCACCTGGGAGTTTGCTATCCTCTGTGTTTTGGCCCTTTTAGGCCTCCATACACTGTGGAATTTTGGAGGCTTATTTCGTTGCTGAAAAAATGACAGTTGGAAAGCAGCCGGATGGGCGGAGTTACAGGGAGGTGAAAACCTGATCAGTGAGTACATTTTACATTTGTGTACCTTGCACACGACACACGTGTGCTAGCCACAAAATAAGTACGTATTATATTATCGGAAGTCCTTGGGAACATTGTGTGAAACTTTTATGTAAATCTGTCCAGTAGTTTTTGCGATTAGCGGCTTTGTACAAACTATTTTACATTTTTATTTATATAGATTAAATACTGGATTTCTTTTTTGTATTTTGCAGACACTATTCCTAATAAAAAAAACTTCAGGTTTCCATTCTATTTTATTCCTGTTATTGCCTCCAACCAATTTTTGATCCTTTTCCAAAAACTTTAACCTCCTCACAGGTCCACCATAAGTGGTAATATGTTCCATGTATTGATTCACATTTCCAACATTTTGGGAAGGTATTTGTTGAGATTTTAGCTAACCTTGCTGGTGCCAGGTGCCATCTGTAAAACATTTTGTACTGGTTTTCCTTGTATGCAACTGATAGTGTCATTTTTAAGTTTGTTCCTCAAAAATTTTCCCATTTGTCTAATTCAATATTATAACCAAAGTTCTGTGCCCATTTTATCATTTGTTATTTCACAATTTCCTCTTCCATTTTATACCTCAGGAGAAATTTATATATTCTCCCTATCATCTTTCTATCTGAGTTTTGAATAATTTTATCCAATTCGTGTGGTTTTGTTTCGATGTCATATAATTTAGTATCATTATTGTATTTAGTTTTGATTTGGAAGTACGTTAGCTAGTCAACTTTCATGTTTTGTTCTGCCAATTCTTCAATTGTTTTTAAATTTCCCTGTCTGTCAATTAGGTCTCTGTATCTTAGCATTTTATTCATATCTATAAAATTTGGATGGATCATCCTTTCTGTCGGTGATAGCCAATTTGGAATTTTCACATAGTGGATTTTTTTTATTTTGAGACAATTTTGCAATAATGCTTTCTAATTAAATGTTTTTGAAAGTATTTGTGTGTTATGTTTTTATCATCCCATAGGAATGTATGCCAGCCTGCTTGGCCTCCTAAAGTCAAATTTCTTTTATTCTTTAGCTCTATCCAATCCTTCACCCGTTGTTACTCCTAATGCATATAATTCCCAAGTTGGTAGTGCTAAACCTCCCCTCTCCTTACTGTCTTGCATTGACTTTATTTAATCCTTGCTTTTCGTCCCTGCCAAATAAGCATAGTGGTTATTTTGTTTAATTCTTGAAAAAAGGTTTCCCCGGATTAATAGGTGCGGCTTGCAGAATACGATTCTTGGTAAAATAATCATTTTGATTGTAGCTATACTTCCCATTAGTGATAGCTGAATATTTTTCCAATCTTATAATCTTTCTTTATTTGTGTCACTAATTTATTATAATTATCATCTTTAATTGTGGAACATTTTGCAGACACCCAGATCCCCAAGTATTTCACTTTCTTAATTATTTGCATTCTAGTTGCTACTTCCAGTTCCTCTTCTTGCTTTTTTGTCATATTCTTGGTTATAATTTTTGTTTTGTCTTTATTGATCTTTAGTCCTGCCGCTTCGCCATATTCTTCTAATTTTTGAATTAATTTCAGACTGGATTCTAATGGATTCTCTAGAAGAAATACTTAATACTTAATTATTTAATTATTTGTTCATCATTCCCATTAAAATCTCTCACTCCTTTGTTTTCTTCTAAAACTCATATGCCTTCCTATCTTTTTCATATCTGGATTATATCTGTAATTGTGGCCATCATGATATATCTGTCCCTAATCTATTTAGTTCTTGTTTAGTTTTCAGTTCTCTCCTTTCATTTAGTATGTCCTTATATCACAATTTTTTTCTATATGCATCACATTAGGATGTCTCAACGCCTCCATTGTAGATAACCACACTGGCACTTTCAGATAGTATTGCTTTTTAATTTTGGTCCATACTAGCAATAATGCATTCCTAATGTAATGCCTCTGGAAATAGCTGTGTACAAAAGGCATGCCATCCCAATTGACGTTCAAGTGTTAATAATCCTGAATTCCTCAAATTAATCCACTCTTTCATCCACGTAAGTGCCAATGCTTGGTAGTATATTTCCCAATCTGGAAGACCAAAACCTCATCTACATTTAACATCTTGTAGATTTTTAATTTTAATCTTTTTTACCTTGCCATACAAATTTTAATATCATCTTATTTAATTCTTCAAAATATTCCTCTCCCCCAGCTTTATTGGGATTGTCTGAAACAAGTACAGTAATCTCGGCAGGGTATTCATCTTAATTGTAGCTATTCTACCCAATAGGGACAATTGTAGGTTTTTCCAGTTTTCCAGGTCCGTTTTAATTTGTGCTTTTAGTTTATCATAATTATCTTCTTTGAGAGATACACATCTTGTTGTTAGTTGAAGTCCTAAATATTTAACTTTCTTTACAATTTGCATGTTCATCATTCTTGTAAATTCTCTTTTCTGTTTATCTGTAATGTTTTTAACCAATATTTTTGTTTTCTCTTAATTTTCAATCCTGCAACTGCACCATATTCTTCTATCTTTGCAATTAATTTAGGTCCTGTTTCCCTGTGGGTCTTCTAAGATTAACACCAAATCACCAGCAAAGGTCTGTAACTTATACTCCTCCTTTATTCTCATACTTTTTATTTTCCTATGTTGTCTAATGTTTCTGGCTAATATCTCTAAGGTTAATATAAATAACAATGGGGATAAAGGACAACCTTGTCTTGTACCTGTTGTTATATTAAAATTCTCAGAGATATCACTGTTCATAATCACCTTTACTGTTTGTTTATGGTATAATGTCTTGATCATATTGATAACTTTTTCTCCAAAGTCCATGTTTCCCTTGCAAAAACATAAACTGCCAACTCAAATTGTCAAGAGCTTTCTGTGCATCAAGAAAGATCAGTGCCATCTGCTTTCCTGAATGTGTCTCATAGTATTCCAGTGTATTCAGAATCATCCACACATTATTTTTAATTTGCCTGTTAGGCAAAAGTCCATTCTGGTCTACATGTATAAAGACATTCGAGGATCTTTTCAATCTTTCTGCAATTATTGAGGTATAAATTTTATACTCTATATTCAACAATAATATCGGTCTATAGTTTTTTATTTGTGATAAATCAGAGTCTTCTTTAAGTATCAAAGTTATATTAGCCTCTGTCCATGTTTTACAAATCTTTGCTTAAAACAATGCTTCATTGTAGACTTCAAGCATAAATGGACCTAAAATATCTTGTAGGTATTTACAAAATTCTGCCAGTAGGTTATCTGGCCTTGGTAGGCATTTTTTGAGAAAGTCATGTGGATACCCACTTTGTTGGAATGTGTTGTGTAGCTGCTTGTTTCCTTTTCCTGTGGTACAATGTGGAAGTGAGTTTGTGCTCATCTAAAAAGTTCTTACACGGAGTTTTTCTTGTGGGACATAAGATTGTTGCTTTGGTAGTGGAATCTTTTGGTTGGTATCAGAAGTTCGTCTGTAAACTTGTGTTTCTAGTTTATCATTATGGTCTCTGCTGATCAGGATGTCCAGGAAAAGTAGTGAGTTGTTTTATTATTCTCTGGTAAACAGTATTACTTTTAAGGTGTTGGTGGTGATTCTGTGGGTATTCTCTAATTTGTACCTTTTTAAAATTATAGTGAATGTGTCATTTACATATCTGATCTATATTTTAGGTTGCATTTATGGAAGTGCTATGGTTTCTAGATATTGCATAATGCTTTCACTATAAGTCCTGAAAGCAGTGAGCCCATAGGTGTACCTTTAATTTGTTGGTAAATTTACTCAACAAACTGGAAGTATGTAGTTAAGCAGAGGTTTATGAGATGTATAATCCTGGCTGTTTCAATCTCGAATTTGGTTAGGTCAGGTGTGCCATGGAGCAATATGGTCATAGATTCTTTCATTAATAATTATTTGACTGACTAATTTCAGATCTATGGACATGTTTACTGTAAACCTAAACATCTTTTTCTTAGCCTCTGCTTTTCATATTCTGTTAATATTTTCGTATCTCAGTTACACCAGAGTTTCTTATTAGCCAAAATTTCTTTATCTAAAATAAATGGCATTTTATCTTTCTATACACGTTTTTCTATACATAATATAAAATAAAATATCAATTTTCTTTTACCACACAAGGTGCAGTTATTTAATTAAGAACCAACTATTGGCAGAAACCAGAATTACTATGTTTTTATACATAAGCTACTGGTATATCTCTGGCTTTTCTAATTGCAAGCACCTTCAAACACTCCTACCACTCCAGGTAGAAAATGGGAAGGGTTGGTGAACTTTTTAGGATAGTGTTTTCATACTTTTCCTCTTATCTCCACAAGAGAAAAAAAAACTTAAAGACAAAAAGAAGGTAGAAAATGTTATGAGTTATAGCTAGAAAGATAAACTCCCTAGTATGATGAATCTAATTAAAAGTGTTACAACTTTCTAAATATAAATCTTATTAACAGTAATTAATGAAATATTTAACTAGTAATCTTTTACAAGTAATACTTATCTAAAAATCAAAGTACCAATAAGATATTGTGATTCTTTTAATATACTGTTGTATGTATGCAACCCATTTTAATCCGTATGTACAGGTAATTATTTTAAAACTGTCTTTAAGAATAAAACTTTCCACCAAAAAACAGTTTAAAACTTGTGCTTCAAAAATGAAAACAATAAAAATCAAGATAACCTCATCAATTTCCTGAACACCTGCAATAAAAAAAAATTGAACCTCCCATTAGAATAGTTTTAATTCACCTACAGTACTATGATTATAACACCCTTAATAACAACACATTATAGATAAACCTGTTTAAAACTTTGTGAAAAGTCAGAGAATTTAGCAAATCTATATAATGGAATGATTAAAAAATTCACAATAAATTTTACATGGTGTTGTTTCTCCCCCAGACTACAATTAAAAATGAAACAGAATTATAAATGCATTTCTTATAGCTACCATAGGTTGTTGTGAATTTTTATGATTCTTAAAAGGGATACACACAGATTACAAGTATAACCACCTATAAAACTCCACATTTACAAGTTTTTGAAAACTTGGATCTATGAAATGCATTTTTGCATGACACCCACTAAAACCAAGCACATGTCTTAATTCATATCCATGAAATTGCATCTTTAAAAATCAATCTGAAGCTTCTATGTATCTAAATTATACTAGACAGGGATCTTCTGGTGGATTTACCAATAACACCAATAAATCCCAAATGTGTCTCTCGGAGTTTCAGTGTAAATCCCAAGACTCAGATACCTCAAATTTTAAAGGAGGCATCCACAAACCACAATGTGGTTTTTGATGCATTGCAAGAAATATACTATACGTGATGTGTGATTGATGTGATTTTCAAGAAATCAAAATTTAGGTTCAAATTTTTACACTGGGTTATACTATTGGAACATTTTTGTACTATTATGATTCATTATAAATACATATTTGGCTAAAGAGCTGACTTCTATGGACTTTAAAGTTCCTGTTGGAAAAAATACAAAACTTTGTGTGTGGACATATACTGGATTATACATTTTTTGTGAAATGGATGCTAAATCACAGAATCCATTATATTTATACTCATGTATAAGAAATATGTTATGTTTGCATAGTAAACTTGGGAGTATTTCCAAAAGTAAATTAGGATTCCAAGATTTTATATCATAAAAATACAAATCTGAACTTTTACAGTGCAGTCAAAAAGACAATGGGGATATATTAATCATTACTTTGGGAAGGACCTAAAGACCTAATTAAAATCATTTTAACCTTCCTGGATCTGACTACTGAGAATAAAAAAAATACCAAAAATATTGGGTCATTTCAGTGCTGCAAAGAATGGAAGAAGGTAAGTGATAGTAGTACTTCCATATCAGGTTTACTATAAACGTAAATGGAAAGATTAAAATGGTCGCACAATCAAGAACTCTTTTAAACTGAGGAGTAATAAAGAAACAGTCTCATTGCTCGGATTTCAACAAGGCAGCCACAACAAACGTGAAAGCCAATTTGAGTTCTAAGCACTAGGCTACAAACAGGGAGACTCCGAGTTCTAGTCCAGGCTTAGGCATGAACTTCAGGTCAGTCATTCTTTCACAACCGAGTTCATCTCACAGAGTTGTTGTGGGGAAAATAGGACGAAGAAAGTATTAGGCTAGAGTTATTTAGAAAGGCAAGATAAAAATGAATAAAATGAAGCAAAATGTACCTCAGCAGAAGGGGGGGGGAAGAGAACCAACCACATAAAATTATTATTTAACAGACCATGATATTAACAGCACTATGAAGCCTACCAATAATGGCTTAATAAAATAATCAAACATCTTCATGGGATAAAAAACGAATACGAGTAAGAAAAAAGCCATGGTCCAAAGAATTTCCCCTCCCCCTCCGCCCCCTCCCCCTCGTTTAAAAGGCAGCTCTCATCCACTCCCGAAGCTCTGGGTGTGGCAAAGTCTCGGCCGCTCACCTCGGGGCGGGGTCTGGGCAACTTTCTGATAAGCGTCGGCTTAGGAGGCGCGCAGGTCGTGTTTTCGGGGGGAAGGGTGGGGGTTTTGTGGGGTTGTTACTTTAAAACGGGGAATACCCGTCTTAGTTATTGTTAGCGGGAAAGGCTTTGCTCCGACGTGCGGTAAGATGGTAAGTTCAAGGAGGCCGTCGTATTCCATTCAAGCAAGGATTGGCTTTTCTATGATACATGGGTTTTTAAACAACCGTTTAAAGGTCCGGGGGAAAATAGTAAACAATAGAGTAAACAAGCTAAGTTTGGCATACGGATGCCTAAAGCGAAAGGAAGAGTTTTGTAAAACCAAACTTAAAAAGCCACTTGCCCACGGAGATTTTGATGTAGGTTGCTCAAATGGACGGGACTGAAGGCCTAGGTCAAGCCCGGGCGTTGTGAAGAAGGGGGCAAGAAAAAGGCGGGAAGTGGCTGCTCTCGCCGTCCTTCAAAGTAGAGGCGTGCAAAGGATGTGTGGAGATGGTAGGCTACGTCGAGCGGCACAGGAAGGCCAAACGAAAACTAGCCGAAGATGCTTCTGAGGCGGAGGCGCGATCACCATTTTGTCGCCGCGTGGGAGTCAACGATCGATTTATGCTCGCCACGAGTCACTACGGCTGATCGCGCTAAACCATTGTTGTAAAAAGCCTTTTTCCGTCCGCCGCCCTCATGCCTGGGGGTGTTTTATAAAGGGAGAGCACATTCTTAATTCTCGTTAATAGATTTTATGGGTGTGACATTCTTAACTGGGCTAGCGAAAACCCTATCTATAAATAAGTAGTTTCAGAGATATGACTAGACCGTTTTGGTTTCAGTGCGATTTCCTCCAAGATAAACGTAGATCGGATGGTAGCCAGTATTAAGGTATCAGACTTCAATTCTGCCTGCACTTATCTCAAAGTAAGTCTTCAGAATAGGTTGATCTCGGACGTTGAATCCGCCAATAGTGTTGCAAGTTTGGAGTGGACAAATAACGGCCGCCTTTTCTTTTTACTACGTTAACTGCAGTCTGGCAAAGGCTCAATCCCCAAAAGAATTAACAATTTAAGAGTTAAGCTTCTCCATTGAGTTGTTTTTCTTGAGCTTGATATATATTAAGCATGTATCAAGTTATCCATATTTAATAAGATGGATGTTTAAAAAAAATTTGTGTTTACTTTAATGTGATCTGAGATTGTATGAGAAGCCAATTCCAATATTTGGTTAACATGTTATTTTGAACTGCAATTCATATAAGCTCATTCAGCATAGCCTAAGTATTGTAGTTCAACACCACTCTTTTAAGAGGGCCCTTCTGATCAGCTGATTGGTAGGTTGTTCCATAAAAGTTTGCTTGGTTCTTATTTGGAAATAGCTTCCTTGATTAAGAGGACCATCAATTTAAGGTATCCTTGGAAGCTGCTGAATTGTTGCAACTGAGCAATTTTTCTTGAAACCGAAAATACTCCAATAATTTTAGAGAAATGTAAAACAAGGATCCCCTTGGACCTACTTTGGACCAGTAGAATATATGTTTGGTTACCTTTTGTATTCTATCATTATTTGTGTCATTATTTTATATACGCAAGGAAGAATAATTTCTAGATGTAATGATGTTTAAGAAGGAGGATTTAAAAAAAAAAACCTATTTGTTTTGTAGTCTACGTCAAATCAGGACTCTCAAAACACAAATATTCCACGAGAAGAAAACACTCAGTTACCTGCTACCAGCCAAGGATATGTTCTGCCTGAAGGGAAAATCATGCCAAATACCATTTTTGTGGGTGGAATAGATATAAGGGTATGTATTTATTTCATAATAAAGTTTTATGTATTATTGATTGTAATGGTTTTAATTTGTACCTGTACACCGCCCCGAGTCCCTCCGGGGAGAGGGGGCGGTCTAGAAGTCCAATTAATAATAATAATAATAATAATAATAATAATAATAATAATAATAATAATAATAAACAACAATAACAACAATAACAATAATAATAATAATAATAATAAATAATAGGATTTCGGTGTCTTATATTTTTATAAAAACTTTTGAGAAGTTGAATTCTGCACAATGAAGATTACAATCCCAAGTGAAAATAAACCCATCATCGATATCTTGTAAGGATTATAAAAAGAAGTATTGGATGCAAAGTTTTCAATGGAAGTTTCATGTGTTCTCTCTTAAAAGGTTCTTAGATTATGTTTGCAGTACTGTTGTTTAATAAATAATTGGATAGTTATTTGGAATACTTTTTAAACGTTAACAATATTTTACTACAGGGCCTTTCTGTAGTATTACCTTCAAATAATGTTTAGTATGCCTTTATATAATTTATCTCTAGATGGATGAGACAGAAATTCGGGGCTTTTTTGCACGATATGGCACAGTTAAAGAAGTGAAAATAATCACTGACAGAACTGGCGTATCTAAAGGGTAAGTAAGTTGGTTGGTTTGGATGGCATTGATAACAGTCGTGAAGCTGTTCAGTAGCTACAGTACTTGGATCAAACATTATTCAAAGATTAACTGGTAATGAAATGTATTAATGAATAGAATTTAAAGTTTGTAAACTGAACTGCAAGTTTCAAGCATACACTTATTCAGTGGTGCTCTTAGTTTTAATTAGTCATTCCTTTGTTGCTGTTATGTTTAATTGTAATATTACTTTATTGTGCATTATTTTAATATTTATTGTAGAATCAAACAGTAGCATCAGTTTAAAAAAATAATAATAATACATAATATAACTAGAAATAGAACCACAAGTCAAGTTAAAAGTTTTACCTTCAATCTCCTTTGTATTAAAAATTGCCATTGGTTATCTAGTTTGAGAAGTGCATAAGATTTTCCTTGAAGATAGATATAAACATTCTCATTAATTTGATCCCTTTATCTCTGAGATATTTGGTTTTCTACTTTTCTGGATGCAACCATTTTAATGCAAAGCATTTAATTACATAATGGGATATTAATTCAAAAGGAATGTTGATATACTTTTGATTTATCTTTGTAGATATGGATTTGTATCATTTTTGGACAACGTAGATGTACAGAAAATAGTAGAAGTAAGTTGTTAATTTGGGGTCTATGTGGAATAATTTAGAAACCTTGTATTGGTTTCTTTTTTGGAATGAAAATCACAAGAAGGTTTTTTTTAATAAGATATTTAATCTGTTTACAATTTGGAATGTAGATACAGCTTTTATATTATACGGTTCTTATACAGCTTTTATTGCCAAATAATGCTCTCATGTCCAAACAAAATAATCATCATACCAAGTACTTGTTTGATTGCATTAACTCGGTTTGATTATAAAAATATTAAGAAAAATTTATTCAACTGAGAATGAATTATTGCTCCAAATAGATTTCAACTGGTGAATATTATTTATTATAACCTTAGATGAATTCATTTTGTATAGCCTATATTTTAATTCAGATTCACTTCTGAACAAGAGAAATATCAAGTCTGAATTAAACCATATCTAGTGTGCAACCAATACAAATACATCCAAATAACCTTCTCTTGTCTTGCTAGCATGGAGGGTAACATGATCAGTGCTAGTAGCGAGTTTCCAGGTTCAAAGGGCATCCTTCGTTTTAAACCTGAGCTACAAATATTCTCTTCTATTGGTCTTTTTCAGTATCTTAACACTATCCAATAATAAAATATAACTTTCTTTGGAAAGGACAGAAGCTGCAGTTTTACCTGAGCATTGCCTACTGATGAGGAAAACATTGCAATTTATGCATTGAGGATTTTATTACTATAGCTTTGTTTAAAAATAAATAAAATATTTTTTGCCGATGGAAGTTAAATTAATAAAAAAAATTAAAGTGTTACCTTCCCAACTGTTTCTGAAGTGTGCAATTCAGTTAATAATACTTGGATTTAAGAAATGATTTGGCTTGCTATTTTGATTAGTTTTTCAAGATGAACAAAATGAAACTGATCAAGAAAACTGGATATGTTTCCTTATATTGGATTTTGGTCGTCTTTATGCAATCCAAGTTGCAAAATTAAAATTATTTTTACCAAAAGAATTGCAAGTGAAGATTAATTGGGTTTTGAGATGTCTGCCAGACTATCTTTGAGGCTATCTTATTTAAAATTCTTCAAAATACAGTCTTTTCCTATTTGTGTTTCAATGCCCTACTCCAGGTGTTGGCAACCTGCGGCTCCAGAGCCACATGTGGCTCTTTGACCCCTTTCCTGCAACTTTCTGGCGACCTGGTCATACGACCTGCTCTCTGCCCGGAGACATGACATGACCCAGTTACGCGACCTGCTCTCCAACCCGAGAAGTTGCGAAGTTTCAGCCACACTGCAGAGCTGTGTGGCTGAAATGCCCCTATCATTTTCTCTGCATTGCCTGCGACTAGCTGTTTTTTGTGATTCTGCGTCCTTTGTGGGCAGCTGAGTGCCCGCCATGGTGCCCTTCATGTCGGCTCAGGAAGGAGGGGAACGTTGAGAAAGCAGCCACCACCAAATTCAGGGAGGGAAAAGCTCTGACTGCCCTGTGCAGCACAGCCGGCTACTCATCTGAGCATGCAGTGGCGGCAGCTGGAGGAGTTGTGATGTTGCGGTGATCCTAGTCCAGGAGAGTATTCTGATTGTGCATACCACGTGCACGAGAGAGATGAGAGAAAAGTGGAAAGGGAGAGAGAAATCAGAAAATGATGGAGGGGGAGAATGAGAGAGGAAAGAAACCAATGAGAGAGAGGAGAGAGAGAGAAATGAGAGCGTTGGAAGGAGAGAACGAGAGAGGGGAAAGATGAAGACAGAAGGGGGAGAGAAAGGGACAGGAAAAAAACTGATGAAATGAGAATGGGAGAAAAAGAAATGAGAATGATGGAAGGAGAATGAGAGCGAGGAAAAAGAAAAGTGGGAGTGAAATGAGAGCTCGAGGGAGAGAGGGAAAGGGGAAACAAATGAGAGATGAGAGAAAAGAGGAAAGAGGGAAAGAGTGAGAGGAAAAAAACAACAAATGAGATGGGGAGAGAGAGACCCATTTTCCACAGAAAACACTGGGAGCCACAAAATTTGGTGTGGCTGGGAGGTCATGTGACTGGGTGGGAGTGATGTTGAGTTGGCCACACCCAGCCAGTTTTTGTGGACCTCCGTGTTTTCTGTGGGAAATTGGTTCAAATGGCTCTTTAAGTGTTGTAAGGTTGCAGACCTCTGCCTACTCAAAGGCTTTAATTTCATCTGTAATCCAAGTCTTCTCTGTTCTATAGTTAATGGTAACATCAATAGAATTTAATTCTGTAGTGTCTTGAAAATTCTGTGGGGCATTTAGCATCCTTTCATCTGAAGACTGAGCCACATAATAGATTTTACATTTCTGCAGAAGCTGAGTCCTAGAAATTTTCTTTTCTGTTCAATTAGTTCTAATCAATTAGTCCTTGATGCTCTTAACATATGTAATTCAGCCTAACAAAAACCAGATGGCCTGTGTACATTGCTGTATATAAATTATGTATAGAGATAGTCATAAAATGCAAGGGGGCTTCCAATGAGAAGTTTAGAATAAATATTTAAATTCCTAAGATTAAAAAAAGTTTGAGCAGAGAGACAGCTAGGCAGTACAATGATACTATCAATCTGATGCTTTTGACATGTCAATATATGTGCATGTGTCAGGCATGTATGTGCATGTGTCAGTACAAGGATGGCCTTGTGATTGATCACAATGGCCCCATTCTCCAATGTTGGTGGAGACAGTGATCATGTGCAGGTTCAGTCAGTTAGTATCCAATAGAACTGAGTCTGGCCCCATTTCCTCACTAATCCGATGCCTCTTATGGTAAAAGATGTGGAATTGTCACGAAGTTGTCTTTATAATTTGTACTGCTAGCTCTTCTGGTCATTGATATATTATTAAATGATTGCTTTTTTTATTCAAGGGATTTCCAGTATGATTGATTGATTATGTGCCATCAAGTCATTGTTGACTCATTTGTCAATGGAACAATTAGATAGAAAATATTTTGTTCCTCTTTTCTTCTCTATATTGACTTGTTCAATGCCATTAATTTTTCTTGCTCTTCTGGTAACAGGTGAAGTACTGCAGATTTTCTTGCCTTCTCATTCTTGACTTTAGTTATCTCAAAAATCTAATTCAGCTAGTGATAATTCATATTAACCTGAAAGAAAATTCTCTGGTGGTCTTCACATTTGCCAGTATGGAATTCCAGTCACCTATGATTGTTACAGACTATACGTTATATTAATTGTAACTTGATATTATTTAGTCCGTTGAGAAAAGTACTTGAATCAAAACCTTTAAATTACTTTTTTATAGTCACAAATAAACTTTCATGGGAAGAAGCTCAAATTGGGACCTGCAATAAGGAAACACCCAAATTTATGTGAGTATTATTGAATTTGACAGGCTGAATAAAGAAAAGCCTCTTGATATAGCGAACAGATTTGTTTCTAGATAAATAGAAGGATGGCAAAAACATTTGGTGCACACATACCACATTGATATTTATTACTATTCTACCATCAGTTTCTCACTTCCTTTTTCAGGATGGATATATGAGAACTACTGTCATTGTACAGTAAGTCTTGTCAGTGGTATAATTCAGGAGCATACTGATAACTACAAATCTATGTGGAAGGATGAAATATATTTGAATATTGGAATGTTTTTTAGGTAGAAGGAATTTTAAGGATATAACTTTACTTTCTTTAATCCCACAAGGTGCCTATCATGTGCCACCCAGGCCAATGCTTATTAATTCCCCTACACCTCAGTTCCATAGTGTTTGGAGTAACCAGGAAACATATATGCAGTCTCCAGCTGTGATGAGTCCTGTCACACAATATGTTCAGGTAAGGTTTTTAGAATGGAATTTAAGTCATTTAATTACATTTCAGAGAAAGTAAAATTGTATAACTAGATTAAAAATATTCTAGTGAATTTAGCAATTATTGCTAAATTGGCATACTTTCAGATGCAAGCTTCTTCTTAATATCTTAAAAACATTTCATAAGATATAGTATAAACTATTTCCTCTTTTACTCTGGAATAGACAGGAGATATTGCCCCCCCCTCCTTTTTTTTGTTTGTTCTTGGAGGCAGTCAGAATTAAAGTTATATGTTAAAGTTTAGTTGAAATAAGATAGAATTAATGTTTATTCATCTGTTATTTCTCATGTTCTGAAGGGGTAGTACTATTTCTTGAACATGTCTGGGATGTGGAGACATTGTTTTGGATTTATAATTACTGCTGGATAGAAGCTGTGGCCAGAAGAACTTTTGCTCAATTGTGACTGGTGTGTCAATTGTGGCTCTTTTTGGAATAAAAAGCTCTGACTACAGTGATTCATACTTTTATCACCATGCAGTTAGACTTTTGCAATCTACTCAGCATGGGAACTACTTCTGAAGGTCGTTTGAAGACTACAGGAGAGGCAAAGTGTGGTGGCCTATTTGCTAATGCTTGCTACTCTTAAAATATTAAACTTGTTTTTCAGATGTTTGGTTAATTAGCCACAGATTTATAGGTACAGTTCAAAATGATATTTTTGATTGTTTTATTTTAATGTACTGTATTTTATAACAAAATTACAAAAAAGAAAATACAAAACATAACCAGTGAAATAAAGATAGTTAATTAATTGAAAAAGCTACCATGTTTCCCCGAAAATAAGACTTGAATAATATTCCAAAAAATAAGACTTTCCTTTCCTTATTTTTGGGGAGGTCTTACCTGCTTACCTTAGGACCACCACAGCCAGGCCTCCCACGCCTATTGTGGCGCTGCCCAACTTCAACCAGATGCCACGAGGAGTCTGGCCAGCAGGAGCTGTGTTATGCCAGTTTGTGTGCAAGTGGCAGCACTGGAACGATGAGCCTCCCAGTGTTTTTCCACAAGTAGCAGCACAGGCACAATGAGCCTCGCAGCGTCCTTGTTGCGAGCTGCAGCACTAATGTGACATTCCTCGTGGTAAGCTGCTGTAAGCGGCAGCATCAGCATGACAAGCTTTGCAGTGGCTGCAAGTAGCTGCAAGCTGCTGCAGAAGTAGCCAGGCAGCATCACCACAGGTGTCAATGCATGGGAGGCCTAGCTGTGATGGTCCTAAGGTAAGCGGGTATGGAGCATGTGAGGTAGCTCCACCCCTTGACCCCTGCCCTAGCTTTATTTTTCTGCATGTGCCTCGTCCCTCGTATAACCAGATTTATTTATTTATTTATTTTATTAAATTTATATACCGTGCCACTCTCCCCGAAGGGACTCGGGGCGGTGCACAGGAAATTAAAATAGGAAAATATAAAACGTAGCAAACAATAAATAGTAAAAAACAATTAAATACCAATAACCCTGTGCTAAAAATCCTAAAAACACTACCCCTTAAAATCCAAATTTAAATAATTTAGCATTCAGTCTACAAGCTTGATAGTATGGATTAGGCCAGGCCGGCAAGATGGAAGAAGTACGTCTTTAAGTTCTGGCGGAAGGAGCGGAGGTCTGTTGTAGTTCTGAGTTCGGGGGGTAGGTCGTTCCAGAGAGTTGGGCCCGCCACAGAGAAGGCCTTTCTCCTGGGCGTCGCCCACTGGCACTGCCTAGTGGACGGCACCCGGAGAAGTCACTCTCTGGGAGCAAATCGGCCGTGTGGGCGGGGCTTAATTAGGGCTTATTTTGGGGCGCAGGCACAAAACTTGGCTGGGACTTGTTTTCAGGGTAGGTGGTATTTTTGAGGGGAAACGTAAATAAAAACATAAAAGAATCTGAATATTTTTTTTAAAACAAGCATATAAATGAAGAAATCACTGAAATCATTGAATTAGAATTAGTTTATAGAATTAGCTTAAATCACAAGAATTGGTTTATAATGATGTATTGTTATCAAATAGTTTTGACTTAAAACAGTTATAAATAGCTTGATAGGAAACTTTCAAATTATCTACTTTTACTGGAATTGATCTATCCAAAGAGATCCTCTCGGGTGAGGATGGCTATTAAGTATTGCTTTTTTATCACAACTTCCCAATTCTGGAACAATATGGAAATTTATTGGATCCATCAATAAAGGCCTCTGGAAACCAGTGAAACTGAACTTTTTCATTGGGTTTTTGGAATATTATTCACCATCATTATTTCTATTTTATACTGTTATTGCTGATTTCTATATTCTCAATACTATATGGCCCTGATGGCGAACCTATTGCCCTCTCTGGGAACGTGTGCTATCGCCAGCTGCTCTTCTGGGTTCCAGCGTGTGTGCATGGGCTCCAGTTTTGGCACTCGATGCAGAAAAGGTTGACCATCACTGCTATGTGGTATTAAGATTTAAGAAGTACTGTATTTTTCGGAGTATAAGACGCACCCAGATTTTCAGCCTCTTTTTAAAGGAAAAAAGTATGTCTAATATGGTAATATCATTAATGATGCAAGGAGTGCAAAGGGCCGTGGACAACATCTAATCACCTTTGTAATTTAAGGCCACTCTTTCCTGCCCTGTCTTCTGAACAATTATGAGTGCTGTATAAAAAAGCTTGTCTTATCTCCCCATGGTTGTTGTGTTTCTAAGCTAAACATATCCATCACTACACCGTTTCCTCATAACAAAGGAGCCTGTGTTGTCTTAGAGATACTTCCATGGGGCCAGCATGAAAATATGGGACGTAGTAATTTTCCTGCCAAAGTGGTATCTATCTATCTACTCATATTTGCATTATTTCAAACTGTTATGTTGGCAGGAGCTGGTGTGAGTAATTGGAGCTCACCTGTTGCATAGCACTTGGATTTTGACCCAGGCTGTCAGTATTGCAGCTGACAAGCCCGATGGCTTAACTGCTAAGACATCACACTGCCCCATCATTCATGATAGCCAGGTGCTTCCTAATAATCTATTTAAATCAAGTTTAATTCCCTTCTTTTGCTTATGCCCAATCAAACTCATTTCAACTTTGGAGAGCAGGAAAGAAACTGAAGGTGTTGCACATTCCTCTCTTGCTGTCACCTGTTGCTATAAAATAATTTTGCTTGTAGTAGCAGGTTCCTCCTTTTCTTTCTTTACAACAATGCAGAAAAAAGCCATTTTTTTGCTTTTAGAATCTCTTGCAATTTGTAGTTCTTTCGGTCTTTATCTTTCTGCAGGTACAAGCTATATTGGTTTATTAAAATGCCCTCATTTTTTTATTAGAAAATTATGTCAATAATATATTTTTTCAGAATTGTAGTAGGTACAGTTTCTATAAGTCTTGCTCATTCTTATTGCCAATTTATTTAGATAAAACTTCGTTGTACTGTACAGTTTTAAGACATGAGACTTACATTCTGTTTTTGTGAACATGGGAAGAAAAGATAGCAAGCTACATGATGTATTATTACTATTTCTTTAATTTATTTGCTGCCAATCATTGTGACTTCTTGTGATTTAAACTAATCATTACATTTAAAAATAGTAACCAACTTAAAATTACTAATCGAAAAACAATGATAACACAAAAGAAAAAGAAATTCGTGAATTTAAAGCTTACACAAACTGGTTGATGCACAGAATATATTTTTTTGGAATTATGAACCACGTTCTACTGATAAGATATTATGGTAGAATGTACCTTGCCATGACTTCTGTCTTACAAGTACAGAAACATTTTCAAAAAACTATCCAAAACTTTTTTTTTTAATTTATAGGCCTATCCTTATGGTTCTCCAGCTTTATTAATTCAGCAACAAGTTCCTGTAGGATACCAGCCAACTTATAATTACCAGGTTTGCATATATTTCAGTTTTAGTATCTAAAAGTTAAGTTTTATCTGAACTAAAGATATTTGAATATGGCTTTCAGATCATGCCGCTTGATACTTTGAAATGTATTTGTAGGAATAACTAAGCAAGAAGATAATATATGCTGGGTAGTAGCAGGTCTTGATAAAAAATCAAATTGTATTTACTGTCAGCTGTGAGCTTTTTGTTACTAAACTCTGCAGTAATCCAGATTTCAAAGAGAAAAAATAATAAGGGCACTTAAACATTGTACCTGTCAGCATTTGTGGGGTCTTTTAAACTACCTAAAAATACTTATATAATGTTAGACATTGGAGAATTCCCTCTCTCAAAAGATGCAATATACAAGGTGCAGAAAAGCAACCTTTCAGTTGCTGTTCCCTTTGTCTGGATCATGGTGTCATGTGATGTATTGGAACATCCCCCCTTTGCTAAACTGGGTGGGGCAGGGGCTAGCATGTGACACATCCGGCCCATGAGCTTGACACCTCTGGCCTGGATCATTTGACCTGATATCTGAGCATTTCATCTGATATTTGTCAGCCCCAATGCTGCTAGGTTTTAGGAAGGCTGTAAACAGTTGGACTGGGGGAAAGGAGATTTTCCATCTTGCAATGGAGTCAGATTTGTTAAGTCAAATTGATGCTAATCATAAGTACATTTTTTTACTTATGTATTTAACCTTATTTACAAAGAAAAATATGGAAGCTATTCAAAGTTGGTAAAGTTCAGAACAGGAAATAAGCCTGACAAGTATACATATTTTATCAACCAAGCAAGCGAAACTTGATCTTGAATTGAATTGAATTTGAATTTATTGGACTTCTAGACCGGCCCCTCTCCCCGGAGGGACTCGGGGCGGTGTACAGGTAAAAATTAAAACCATTACAATAAATAATACATAAAACTAAAATCGAATTAAATAGACCCCTGTACAAATTTATAAAAATTAAAAACTTAACCCTAAAACCAAATCAGAAAATTTAAAAATGCAGACTGAGGTGGGAAAGTTGGAATTAGGCCAGACCGGTGGGTTTTGAGTTTCTGGCGGAAGGAGCGGAGATCCGTGGTCGTTCTAATGTCAGGGGGAAGGTCATTCCAGAGGGTCGGGCCCGCCACAGAGAAGGCCCTTCCCCTGGGCGTCGCCCGCTGGCACAGTCTGGTGGACGGCACCCGGAGAAGTCCCTCTCTGTGTGAGCGAATCGGCCGAAGGGATGTATGGGGCAGGATACGATCCCGCAAATAACGAGGTCCTGTGCCATGGAGCGCTTTGAAGATGATAATCAACACCTTGAAACGCACCCGAAAAGTCACAGGCAGCCAGTGCAGCCCGCACAGGAGAGGTGTTACGTGGGAGTATCTAGAGACTCCCGAAACTGCCCGCGCGGCCGCATTCTGAACCAACTGCAGCCTTTGGGTGCATCTCAAGGGGAGCCCCATGTAGAGAGCGTTGCAGTAGTTTAGACGGGACGTCACAAGCGCATGAGTGACTGTGCGAAGGGCGTCCCGGTCCAATAGGGCATGCAATTGGCGCACCAGGCGAACCTGGTGGAACGCCCCCCTTGCCACGGCTGTCAAATGGTCATCCATTGACAGCCGGGCATCTAGAAGGACGCCCAAATTGCGTACCCGATCCACGGGGGCCAGATGTTCGCCCCCAATGGCCAGTGATGGAATCAACTGGTTGAACCGGGGCGCCGGTAGCCACAGCCACTCAGTCTTGGACGGGTTGAGCTTGAGTCTGTTACTTCCCATCCAGATCCATACGGCTTCCAGACACCGGGACATCACTTCGACGGCATCGTTGGAGTGGTTTGGGGTAGAGATATACAGCTGGGTGTCATCCGCGTACAGATGGTAATCTACCCCAAACCCACGTATGATCTCGCCCCGCGGCTTCATATATGCATTGAACAGGAGGGGCGAGAGGACCGACCCTTGTGGCACCCCACAAGTGAGCGGCCTCGAGGTCGACCTCTGCCCCCCTGCCAACACAAATTGCGCTCGACCAGAGAGGTAGGAGGAGAAACACCGCAAAACGGTGCCCCTCACCCCCAACCCCTCCAGTCGATGCAATAGGATACCATGGTCGATGGTATCAAAAGCCGCCGAGAGGTCTAATAGGACCAGGATGGAGGAACAACCCCCATCTCTGGCCCTCCAGAGATCATCCACCAACGCGACCAATGCCGTCTCCGTGCTGTGACCGTGCTGTGATCTTACTATTCCTGTGTTTTGAGTTGTGCAAACTTTGTTGCTTAGCTTCAGTTACTTGCTTTAAACTTGGAAGGCAGACATTCATTTCTAAAAATTAATATTCAAAGGTGTTCCAGAGGTGCTTTTTTTTTTTTTTTTTTAAAACAGGACTTTCTTGGTTTTTAATTTTTTCCCCACTTTTCATCCAAGGAGCTTCTTTAAGCAAAAAACAACAACAACCAACAAGCTGCCTTTTGGAAAAAGCACCTTTAGGATAACCATGACCTGCATGATTGAGAATCTTCACAGACATGGTGGTGCAGTGGTTAGAATGCAGTACTGCATTACTTGGCAGTTTGACTGGCTCAAGGTTGACTCGGCCTTCCATCCTTCTAAGGTCAATAAAATGAGGAGCCAGATTGTTGGTAAAATGAGGAGCCAGATGCTGATTCTGTAGAGAGGGCTGTAAAGAACTGTGAAGCGGTATATAATCCTAAATGCTATTGCTACTTAATAAAGATGCATTATTGTATTCCTACTATTTTATCAAGAAAGTTAAATACTATGTTCTGCTAAAAGTCTGTTTACTTAGTAGTTTCTTCACTTACTGTTTTTTTAAGATTCCACCACAGTGGCCTCCTGGAGAACCAAGAAATTACATTGTGCCAGTAAGTCACATTTCTTGTATTTATTTAAATTCAGTGACTAATATTTACAATATTGGCATAAAGCATGATTTCTAAATTTTTAAATTTAAACTTTTAAATTTAAATTTCTATTATTTTAATCATGGGTTTATTCCACGTTTTGGGTTTATTCCACGTTTTGGCCAATATTTTAATTATATCTTTTAAAAGCTTTTAAAATATATAACTTTTATATATTTGTTTTTATATATTTATATATCTGTTTTTATTTTGGCTGTACACCACCCTGAGTCCTTCGGGAGTAGGGCGGTATAAAAAACCAATAAACTCTAAACTGTAACAATGATCAAAGGAGACCTGCCATCCTTATTTATGTAGTAGTTGCTGAGTGATTATTTTTATATTGCCATATCTGTTAATTTTACATGAACATAATTTCTCCGACACTTCATTAAATAGTGCCTTCAAGCTGCTTTTTATATTTAGTAGAAACAGTCAAAAGAAGGGCTTCCAAAAATTACCTAAATATCTAGACAGGTGTACTTGGAAGTAATACTTTAAGTAGTCTGCACCAGACTCTAGCATTTAAAAATTGATGCTAATCTTTTAAGTTTGTTAGAAAATTCTATTTTATTATATAGAAATAGTAGCAGGATTGTTATATAGCCATACAAATAGAAATACAGTGTACAGTCACCAACCGGGCCTTGCTACTTAACAGTTTCAACTGTCATATGAAACTCCTCAGAACATAAAGGAACCACAGATGCCAATTAAACACTGCCATCTACTGGCTGAATAATTCTGTAATTGTTGCAATACATACATTCTAACATGTATTCAAACACCTCCACTCAACAACTATTCCTTATAATAATCCCATTTCAGCTTTTAGTTCTGTTTCTTAGTTCTTATAATTCTTTTTGTCCTTTTTTCCCTCTTCTTTTTGTCCTGGTTTTCCATAAAGCTGTTGGTGCTGCTTAGGCTTTAGCTCTCCAAAGAGCAGGCACTAGAGCTGCTGGGGCTTTGGTGACTACAGTTTTGCATTCTTTTTCCCATCTCTGGGTTTTAATGCTTTGTGAGCAACATAAGGAAGACATCTGAATCATAAAGAGTCTATAATGGCATCAGGATATGTGAGATTAGGCCCAAAATACTCAGATGATGCAGAAATACAAAGAAGGGTCAGACAGGATCACTGGCCTCAAACAGTGTTCGGATCAACAAATTAAGATATGCTGATGATAACAGTTCTGTTTGCCAGTAAGCATTAAGACCTTCAGCTCCTCATCAACAGTCACAGAAATATTTGAAAAATACGGTTTGAAATTTAATACCTCAAAAACCAAGATCATGGTCGTCAACAAACAACCCATTAAATATCACTAGAAAAAGTTGAAAGGATCATGTACCTCTGTTTTAATTTACATGAAAGCTGGGACATGACCATTGAAGTAAAGACAAGGATAGAAAAAACTCGAACAGCATTCTTCAAAATGAAAAAGGTCTTCTGTGGTCACAAAATAAGCCTCAGAATGAAAGTTAGGCTTGTCAGATGTTACATCTTTTTTATCCTGCTCTACAGAGTAGAGAGTTGGTCTCTGATAGAAAGCCACTTGAGACTAGAAGCATTTGAAATGTAGATTTACAGATGGCTATTACTGGGTTGATAAAATCAGAAATGAGATGATAAGCTGCCTGGCAAACGAGGTCCAGGCAGAACAACATCATGGCTTCAAAATGTAAGGGACTGGTTTGGACAAAACTCATAAGCACTTTTTTGGGCGGCTGTTGATAAAAATAAGATCACCAACGTTGACGGATATTGCACAAGAAGAAGAGCAACTAAGACTGACTGATGTTTGGCTAGGATGCCTTTATTGCGTCTAGTGTATCCTGATTGAAACTTCTTGTGGCCCAGTGCCCTTCTTTTATTCTACTTGGATAGTCTTTCTCAGTTAATTTCTTTATTATGTCAGGACTTCTGTGTCCAATGCAATTTGAATATTTTTTCTCTTTGGCAGTATTAGCTATCTGATTGCAGTTCAGCTGATAAAGTTTGCAGTTTTAGTCTTTGCAAGTAAGATGTCCCCTTTTGTGACAACACAACTGTCATCTTTAATGGTCACTACATTGCCTTGTTTTGTGAGCTTGTACTTTGACAAAAAATAGTTTCAAGAGGAGTGACATAGTACATTTTTTACAAGTATCTTTCTGGTGACAATCTGAGAAATAGGATAGTAAAGAAAATTCCTTCTGATTTCATTATTTGCCCATTACCTCTGGTGATTGATTGTTTTAAGGTGATTAAATAAATACTTGTCATTTGTTATGCGATTCATAGCTCCTGAATGCTTGCAAAATGAAGTGCAACTTTTGGATTGAAAAACGTACATTATCTGAAGAAAAATCCGTTTCTTTCTTCACACTTTTGGCTCTTTGTACTTTTTGCATTATGGCTTTCCACATTCTGCAATCTACTTTTAAGTGACCTTTTCTCGCATGCAAAGCATTAGCATGTTTCTTGCTTCCTGTAACTTTTTATTCCTGTTTTTCATTTTTAAAACAGACTCTGACAGAGGCACGGTCACTATTAATGCTTTCTGTTTTAGGCTTACATTCATCTTGCCCTTAACCTATTCCCATGTTAGCTTGTCATCTGGACGTGCAATCAAGCACTGTGACAACCATTTTATAGCTTTCTGGTAACCCATTAAGTAATAGTACTTCAACAGGAAAATCTTTTATTTCTTCTATATATCTCAGACATTCAACCATTTCCAAGGTATGCCTTATGTAATCCTGCATATCATCCTCACTTTTCATCAGGTTGGTTTGGTATAGCTTTCTAATCAAATATAGTTTGTTGCTTAGATTAACTCTTTCATGCACCTTTTGTAATCCTTTAAACATTTCTTTAGCAGCTTCACATAAGTATGAATGATTTGATCACCTTCTGTACTGAGAGATTTTTCTCTGAGCTTTGTCTATCCACTCATCTGAAGGGTGTTCTGGCTTATTCATTTATACATTTCTTTTATACTTTTGTACATGTTCCTATTCATGTACCTTCCCTTATTAGCAGCATTTTCATTCTTTTCCAAGATGGGACAATTCTAGTTTGTCAAATTTGCAAATGAAACATTTGTTTCAGCTTTGTTACTGGCCATTTTCTCCTATTTTGTTACAGTCTTCTTGCTGTTGCTGTTTCTTGCACTTATTTATTGTAGCTGGCTATGACTGGTTTACTCTGTTCTGTGCTAAACTTTATATTTCTCTTCTAATTTTAGTTTATACTGGGCTTATCTTTAGTTTTATACTGATTTTATCTCTGGTTTACCTAGGTTGAAGCTGGTTTACCTGGGCCCATAACCTGTTAGAAAATTGTTTTATTCTATAGAAATGATAGCAGAGGATTATTATATAGCCATACAGATTGGCAGCAGAAGATGCTTACATAGCCATACAGATCAAAATAAAGTATACAGGATATAGTTACCATGGGCCTTGCTTTTAACAGTTTCAACTGTCATAGAAAATTCCTCAGAAGGTAAAGGGAACCATAGATTATAACCATAGATGCAAACTAAACACTGCCCTCTACTGGCTGAATAATTCTGTAATTATTGCAATACAAAATACATTCTAACATGTATGCCAACAAAGTTGCTGCTGGAAGTGAATTTAAGACATTTTATCTATTAAAGCATTGGTATACATGATTAATTTAACTAGTTTTATTATAAATGAGTGAAGCCACAATTTCCAAGATGCTGTCTACTATTTTTCGATAGGTCAAAATGCTATATGTCTGCCAAATACAGTGGTACTTCAGTACTCATCATTAATTGGTTCCAGGAGGCGATAAGAACTCAAAACGATGAATACCAAACAAATTTTCCCCATTAGGAATAATGTAGTGAGTCACAAGCCAGCTGACAGTGACAAATACTAGCTTGTGTGTTGTGTAGAAAATACTGGGACAATTTTTTTTTATGTCAAAATACTTTGAGTACCAAATTAGATGAGTTTCAAAGCAGTTGAGTACCAAGGTACCACTATATAAGCAAATAATACATAAATAAATGCTGTAATTAAGCTTTATGTATCTAAATTACAATATAGATTTTTCCCCCTGTAGTTTCTATTTCAGTCTTTTTTAATCAGTTCATAGAATGGACAGCATCCAATTCTATTAACTCTTTTAAATTTTACACAGGCATATACTACAGTGAATTATGGTAGTGAAATGGATGTAGGAACTGACCAAGCAGAGTGTTCTATGACTGACACTGCACAGTCATGTGCAAACAGTCCACAAAAGGTATAATTTATTTTACATAAATATTCTTTACACAAAGAGCAATCAATTGTTGGATGTATAATAAATGAAAAGCAAGAGTAAAATACAAATAGTACAGATAGCCTTTGTTTGCTAACCACAATTGGAATTTACAATTCTGTCACTAAGTAAAGTGGTCACAATATAGGATATCAGGTGATCACAGTTGTACTTTCCAGGGTGTCAAGACTCATCCATTTTGCACCTTTGGTTTTTGTTTGCCTCCTAACTACTCCCCACTCTTTGGAATATTTACCTAGGGTAGGATTAAAAAGATGGGAATTAATGTTTGTATTTTCATTCAATGGAGACAAAGGGATTACAAGACAGTAAACAGGCACTCAGTGGAGACTGAACCTGAAAGCAATGGCAGCTGTAGGAGCACAATGTAAACACCCTGGTGCAGTCGCCATTGTGTACTCATTTACTATCTTGTAGTCCCTCTCCAATTTCTATGCTATGGGGAGGATGGGACCAATACCAGATATTGCCTATAGAAATTGCTTGGCTTTATTTCTCTCCACCACAGTTAAGAGATTAGGGATGAAAGGATTACAAGAGGATACTCAGACATACAACTGGGACTACACTAGTTTTAATGTGTAATGCATTAGCAGCTGCCAGCACGTTCATTTGTTTATTTATTTATTTTGCTAAAGTTTTTTATTTTATATTTCTTATACATATCAATGCGTGAACAGTGTGACATCTGGGTATCATACATTTTGGTACAAGTAAACATAGTATTATTACTCATGGCTAATACACTTATCCCACTTATGTTTTTAATAATACACATTTATATTCGGTTATAGTCTTTCATTATTTCATATTGCTTAAACATGCTTGATACTACAGCCATTCAATTTCTAAACCTCCCTCTTATTACATTATCTTATTAAGTTAAAATATATATACTGTTATTCTCATCTTATTTCTGTCTCTATTCTAACTATTATTCATGTCACCATAGTATTAAAAGATGCTTCTTTTCTGTCTCTTTCACCTGATTTATTATTCATATTTCCCTTATTTAACTCTTCACATCTATTTATATTAAAATTTCATCCTTCATTCTTTCATTGTTCAGTGTTTCAATGTACAATTCTAATAGCAATCACAATATCATTTAAACATATAGATCTATTCATATTCTTTCCATTCATCCAATCTATGTAATTCTGCTATTAATATGCATGCTTGTATTAAAATATATTTATTCATTATTTAATTATTCATTATTTGATTTTATTATTTCACTCCAATCATATTATTTAGGCATGTTTAATAGTACCATCATTCAATCTTTAATTTTCCCATTTTTGATGCTTAGTTTTTATTCATAATTCCCATATTTCACTCTTCATATCTATTTGTATTAAAATATTATCCTAGTGCTTATCACAGTACATACACAATAATTGTCCAGTCTCTATAATTCTAATGTTAATACACGATTTTGTTAAAATATGTTCTTGAAGAATCTTTTTTCTTTTTTCTATCCATTACTTTAAGTCTTATTCTTTTTTTGATTTGTCTCCCATATTCTTCTCTTAAATCTTTGTCTCTTTCTATGTCTACATTGTGACTGTTCAATCTAATCCTACCTATTCTCTTCCATTGCCTAAACCCGTGATGGCAACGCGTGCCAGAAGTGGCACGCGGAGCCATTTCTGAGGGCACGCAAGGCTTGCCCTTTCAGCTCTAGCATGCATGCGCGTGCTGGCCAGCTGATTTTCAGTGGTTTTTCGCTCTCCGGAGGATTCCCTGAAGCCTCCAAAGGGCGAAAAACAGCTCAAGGCAAAGGGAAATGAGGAAAGTGCTGCCGGCACGGGCAAAAGACAAGCGGCAAAGACAGAAGAAGAGAAGTTTCTTTCACTCATGCTGGCTGCTCTGTTCCCCCCCCCCCCCCCTTGTTATTAAATGGGATCCTGCCTGATCACTGGAATCCAAAGGGAAATGAGGAAGGCAGCTGCCTGCATGGGCGAAAGACAAGCGGCAAAGACACAAGTAAATAGGTTTCTTTCACTCATGCTGGCTGCTTTTCTCCCCTCCCCCATGCTATTAAAGGGGATCCTGCCTGATTGCTGGAATCCAATTCTTTCCTTGCCGTTTGTCGTCACCCCCCCACCCCACCCCCGCAGGCAGCTGCCTTCCTCATTTCCCTTTGGATTCCAGAGATCAGGCAGAGATTAATAGCATGGGGGAGGGGGAGGAAACAGAGCAGCCAGCACGAGTGTGCAGCCAGCTCCCTTCCTCATTTATCTATTGATTAGTGCCAGGATCCTCTTTGATGGGGTGGAGGGGGTTGTTTAGCAACCAGACTCACATCTACTGGAGTAAAAAGGTTTTATTGAGGCAGGAGCATACTTGAGCATCCCCAACCTGGTCTCTGCCCATTTGTGGCAGAGCAATTTCTTCCCTCGCTGGGGTTAGCCAAGGAGAAGCAGCCAGAGCAGAGAGTAGCAGTGCAAAAATGCATGGTCCACAGTGATGAGGGGGGACATTAAGTTATGTGGGAGGGCACTCGAGTGCGTGTGATTTTTGGCACCCAAGGTGAAAAAGGTTCGCCATCACTGGCCTAAACTATCTGTTCTAACCCCTAACTCCTTTCCCAAAATATCTTCCTGTTTCTCGCATTTTCTTTTTAAATCTTTTGAAATATTTTCCACGTTTGAATTCCTTAGTCATTATTAATTTTGAGGATATCTCTTCGTTATCTTCTTTTTGCTGGTTTCTTGTTTCTACTTTTCCCTCCATTACTTCTGCTGGTCCTTTCCTGACTGTCCTGATCTTTGCTCATTGTCCCTTGTATAATATTTTCCAGTTTTTGGTCTAGCCATACATTAATTACATAATCGCCTTATGTTGTTTCTACATAAAATTCTTAATGCTTTGGAATGTCAGCTCCAACTCGTTTATAATTCCATTCATTTCCTCCTTGTGTTGTGTCTTGTCTTGTTTTAGTAGATCACACTTTTCCCCAATATTCCAAGAACCATTTATTTAAAGCTTAGCTTACACAAGTCACACTTTTTTATGTCACATAGATAATCAGTCAAATTTAAACAGACCAGGGGGTTATCTAAGCCTCCTCAAATCACTTTTATGAATTCATCATATGACATAACATTCAGGGATCTTTTTAATTAAAAATCTTCCTTGTTCTCATATTTAAATATTTAAGTCTCCAGTGGTCTTAGGCTAGATAAATGTAATCCAATAAGTATTTTCAAAGTCTTTCAAATGATTATTCCTTGGCTTGTATAGTTTCCTCTCATCAGCAGATGGCGTTCCCTACTTCACAATGTTGTTACTGGCAAGTCTGATTTTAATTGTTTTATAATTCAAATAAAAAAGCAGCATTAATTTTTTAAATCCAGCATTCTACAATGCCTTCTCAATATCACGTCATCTCACTTTGAGAGTCCAATTTTCTGCATTTTTAAAGAAAAAATCCTCCCCCCCTTTAATTCTTTCTCCTTCTAGTTTAATAAATTTTCAAAGTGTTTATTTTCCGCTTTGATGTATAGTTCTAAATAAATAGTTCCCCTGAATTTTTGGGGGGTCAAGTTTTAATAAAAGAATATCCTCTCACCCAGTTTACACACTGTTCACCAAATTTTGCTCCTCCACAAAGCTTAGATGGTCATTGGCTGCCCCAGCTACATGGCAGCCCTCTCTGGGTTGCCTCTTCTCATTATAGCTGAGAGGGGGGGAAAGCCCTGCGTCAGGCAAGAGAGATGCAGCTATGCTCGACCTCTCAGAACACCCCTCTTTCTTCGCTGCACCTACAGGGCAGCTTTGGCTCCTTTTGGAACCCACCAATGAGGAGAATTCATCATGGGTGTGCAGAAATACGCTTCCGGTGTCCGATCACGCCATGATGTCAGCTTGAATCCAGCACATTGCTTTCTATGTACTGTATTATTCAGACTCTAAGATGCTCTGAAATGTAAGCCACACATAGCTTTTGAGGAGAAAAACAACAAGGAAACAAATCTGCCTCTACCTCCCAGCAGTTTACCGCCTTGCAGCAAACAGCCTGGTCAGTTTCAGTATAGCCTGATTTAGCATAAGCAGCTGATTGGTGGTTGGATCGGTCTCCTGGAATACCACCTATTAGCTGTTCCAGGCTGTTTGCTGCCACGGCCTATCCTCGCTGCCTGGAATGAATCAAAAACGGGATGCATAAAGGCCAAAAATGGGGTGAAACAACTGATAAGTGGTATTCCAGGACGCCAATCCAACCACCAATCAGCTGCTTGTGCTTAATCAGGCAGAAGCTGACTAGGCTGTTTGCTGTTTGCCGCAAGGAGGTAAATTGCTTGGAGGCAGAGGTCGAAGGGTGGGCGCTGGCGTGTGGGTGGGACTTTGGCAACATTAGCTGTGTAAGATGCACAGACATTTCCACCCACTTTTTTGGGGGGGGGGTGCATCTTATACACTGAAAACTACAATATATTCCCCATTGTATGCTGCTTATGGTAGTGGTGATCATGTGACTAAGAAACCGTGATAGTGACTGAAAGGCAATTGGTGAGCAAGGACTATCTGTAGTTTGTGTGCATTGCTTTTTTTCTTAGTGTCTTGTGTGTAGCGGGTTATAAACCAATATTCCAAAACATTAGAAGATTGATCTGTTACATATGTCAACAACTATATTTGCTTTAAAAAAGCTTATAAATGGCCAGTTGCTAAAGCATGAGTTGACAATTTGTCCACATATGAATCTTTACATAATGTTTATGACTATCCAGGACTCAAAATTTCATGTTGAAATTCAGTGGCAAATGCCCAACTTTCTGTAGTGCAGTTTTGTTTTGTTATTCTTTTCCAAATGGGAGCAAGATACCTCTTGAAGTTAATTTTTAAAATGACCATCTTTCACACCTCTGACCTGATATTAACTGACTCTGAAATTCGGCTGTTTTGAAATCAGATTTAGATTCATACTATATAGGGCTTTCAAGTAATGAAAATGGAAGCAGATGAAGAGACTAAGGTTATCTCTTTATACAACATTTTTTCAGGCATTAAAAAGCATCTAACACAATATTCACAATATATTAATAAAGTTTAATTGTTTTAGAAATCTGTGGATCGCAGCATACAGACAGTAGTATCGTGTCTATGTAATCCAGATAATCGGTTGAGGAACAATATTGTAACTCAAGAGGACTATCTTAAGGTATCAATAAAACTGAAAGACTGCTTAAGAGATCTGTTATTAGGAATTATTGGAGAAGATCAAATTTACAGGGATTGTATGTACGGGAAATATTCTGACTCCAGATTTGACAGAGATGGCTACAGCTAAGTACTCACCTCCTTTATAGATTTATTGTTGCATTCTAATTTGGTATTCAAATTCTGTTTACACTGTTTTGATGATGGAAATTTGACAGCAGCTTCACACATCACAAAGATGCTATAATAGAGAATGCATAAGTAAATTCTACATTTACTTTCTACACTGCAGAATAAATGAATAAATAATGAATATATTATTGTAGTCATAGAACAGAATACAGTTTAGCCTAATTTAATCAAAAATATATATATTTATTATGTTTTAGATCAGTTTTAAATATTTAATTGGTATTTGATACCTAAATAACAATCTAATAAATTTTGAAAATAGCAGAAAGGTAGTCTTATAACCTACAACTCAACCAAGTGTGTAGAATTAATGGCAGAGATAATTCCTTTTTAAAATTTAAAAACAAAAAAGGCCATTTTGTTAACATAAGGAATCCTACCTTAGAGAAAGTTTTTACATTAATAATCTTTTTTCATTAGTGCCTTATAAAAGGAGTAATTTTTAATATTTAATACTATTTACTTGAACCTTTGCAATGAACAAAATGCTGTTCCAGAGAAAGTTTATAAAAACCGCTTTTATAATACTGAAAATGATGTGAATAAAATAGTTTGTAATTGATAAGTTATTTGTTGCCTTGCTAAATTGCCCTTTTGTATGGAAAGAAACTACACTTTTTTTTTTACTTCCAGGGGTTTTTCTTAAATTGATTTGTTGTTTGATCCAAGAGCTTTATTTTTAGAAGTAAATAATAAGACATTTTAATTTTAATCTGGCTGCACTTTAATTTATCTTCTTTAATCTTCATTTATAGGAGAAGAGAGCACATCATTTTAGAAGAAGCAGAGCTGTTCTTAAAACTGTTTGACTCAACAATAGATATAGAAAACCTGAAATATTCATGTTTGTCATTTGTAAAGGTAGAAAAACTTGCAGTTTAATATTGGTGACAAAACATACTTGACAATTATGTAGCCCTACTGGCAAAAGTTATTTGAAGTTGGAGTTCATTTGAAGTTTGTGTGGGATGTGTTTCTCTATGTTTGAATTTATGTTATTTATTTCTAGACATGTTTGTTTAATTTATCTAGTCTAGATTTTTCTGTGTTCTAATTCCTAACCAGAAAAATTCATGTTTAACAGTTGGAATTCTTAAAACTTTCTGAATACTAGGTTGTGCTTCTAACCTTTAAAATACATTTTACTGCATGTTGATACTTGTTTCTAACATTTTAACTTTCTCCCCGCTCACACTTAAAATAGGAGGATCTTTTTTTGCAAAATGTGTTTTTAAAACTGTACTTGAATCAGGTGATTAAACAGACATCCAGTTGCATCTCAATTACTGCCACAAATACATACTCAGTACAGTACAGTATTGCCTTACATATCCAATCAGTGGGGACTTCATTCACTAGCTGTGTGTGCTGCTTAATTATCAGTTCTGAAACTGCTAGGAATAAAAGTGTACTCACGGATGTAATTAATAATATTAACTATACTTCATGAGTTACACTTTTTTATACTAGGCCATCCTGGCTAAAATATCTTAAAATTGTGGAAAGAATGAGTACTATATGATCTTGTGCTTTTTAAAACTGGTCACCAGCTTTAAATCAAAGAATTTGTAAAACTGTTTAATTATGTAGACTTTAGTTTTATATCAGTAAAATTCCACAATAAACTCTTTTGAGGTGGATTCCTTTTGTCGCAGTGGTTTAGCCAGGGAGATTACAATGTGCTTTTTTTTTTTAATTGACCTAAATATTAACATTGCTTGTTTTGATCTCATATAATGTAATTAGAATGCGACTTACATATTGAGAAAGTAGTTTTGTTATAAACGTTCAAATAGCCTTAAATTGAATTTATGTCTATAAAGAAAAATATTAAGATTGCATTTATGGACCTTTTGGTAAAATCATACTAGTTTTGCATGGTTAGGTTTGAACATTTAGTTTTGGCAAGTGTAGTATGACTTTTACTCTTTCCCTCAATTTCAAGAGTAAATAAATCTATAGATAAAAACACAAATGTATCTCTTAACTTTCAGGAGATGGGACAAATAAAACTCAAGCATTTCTATTTACATTGTTACCGCTGCCTTTACAGTTTTCAGTCTCTTGAATTTACCAAGAATATGTTTTTGGATGTGAAAGGAAACATCTATTCAGGATCACAGTGTTGTGGTCTTTAGTCCTGTTTGGTTAGGCTCATACAGGAAATGACAGGGAGATGAGATGGATTTCAATATAGACTCTTCAGTTTTCCAAAAAGAAGTGGAATACATTTCATAAATGAAGAGCTCTGGAAGTACATTTGTTGAATCCAGGTTATTCTGAAAGTAATTAGCACAAAGGATAATGAAGTTTAAATGGAGACAGAAATAACTTTTAACAACATATAATGTGGATCCCTGCTCTCTATTTCACTAGAAGGCATAAGTTTTTCAGGCTTCATAAGGCCAATCCCACTGACAGCTTTTGTGCTCCTAAATTGAAAGCTTTCTGTTGTCTCAAAGCAAGGTTTTAGAGTTTACACCAAAACATTATAGAAATGATGAATGGGTATATGAATTACAAGGTAATAAAAACAATTGAGATGTCCTGAAATAATTCCAAGCAGCAATGGTGTGAATCAAATGCTGGGAAGATGAGACTTAATGGTTGACCAAGATGATAATTAACATTTATGAAATCAAAACTGGTTGAAGAGATGCCAGGTGGGATGCAGTAAGTAAATCATGATTCAGATAAAAGAAAAGTGACTCAACTATCTGAGCTGAAATATTAAAAATGAAAATGAACTGTCTATATTACTCTTTATAAAAGGGTACTATGGAAGAGTATTTTAATCTAGTGGTTTCAGAAAAATCTAAAAATTTGCTATATTTTATAAGGATAAAGCAAAATAACAAAAGGCATTAGTTTTTCAAAACTTAATTCATGATGCTGGGAAAATTGGAAAGGGAAATTTGGGGGGAGGGGGAATACTGTTTCCCAAAGAGGCTAGATAAATCAATAGGCCTATGGGAAGTGACTTGAATTTTTCTTGATTGAATATTTTATACCACAAAGATGACATTCTTCATTTATTTGAAGAAGTGAAAGTATTTATAGTTATCCTGTCTAAAGCGGGGGAAAATATATAATTTTTATATTGGAATATTTTGTGTTATAGGAGAACAAATTAAGCTACAAGAGAGGACTTGAAAGAATGCTGACCAATAAGGATAATTTAGCATGCCAAAAATCTGTGACTATTCATGTAGCATTCCTAAGAATAAGTGTAAAGGGATCGTTATGGGTACCAAATTCCATGCATAGGCAATGACACTTGGTTTCTCCAGCTAATAAGACATGCTTTATATTACATTCTACATTATGCCCTTTCTTTTCCTTCTCATCTGGGTATGTTTTATCTGTCATCTCTGTTCTTTTGTATTTTTGCACCATTATTTTTAAAATGTTTTTTCACAATTTATAAGCTACCCAGAGTTGCTGAGAATTTACACGTTAATAATAATATAAAAAGGTTTAATTTTAGGTCTACAATAAATCATAAATGTTTTTAAGATGGTTGTAGGGATTAGAGATGTTTTAAAATTAAATAAGCAAGATGTGCTGTTTCTTGTTCTTATATTATGAAATTGTCAAGTGCAGGAAATGAATTCAGACTCTTCAAATGAATATATAGATTTATTGCAAGCTTAAGCTCTGTACAAGAATCTGAATTACTAAGAGGCCAAAGAAAATTGGGATAGAGATAGAGTCAATAGGAACAGGATAGACCTCTTATGGTCAGGATGGGCTCAACCTGGTCATCTTAATATATCAAACCAATAAAAAGATGCAAGAGCAAAGTTGTTAAAGGCTGCTCCCACACACTTCAGATACTGAAAATATGTGACCCTAGTGAGAAGTTACCTATCTGCTATAATTCTATGTGTTTATTAAATAACAAGGCAGCCATTTTAAACTATTAGTATTAAACTAATCCACTTATTGAATTTGCTATTTTATCAATATTAGATACCAACTTCGCTGATGTCATATCTTTTATCCCTATTGCAACATAATCACTGGCCAGCAGATGGTGTGTTAGGCTAAATATTACTAAAATTTTAAAATTACTTTAGCAATAAATGTATAGTAATGTAGAGTCCAAGTGGGTCAGCCTTGATATGAGTTTTATCTCTCAGCTTACCAGCTGTACGAAGATACTAATATAGGGATGGAATATTTCCTAAAATACGTAAGAAAAAAATTAAAAATAGCAATTCTATAATGTTTTAAAACTACTTTGTTATAGGTAGCATTGGCTAGGGTAATATTTGGTGGGTATATTTTTTATAAAAACTTGATACATATGTGTCTTGCAATATTCTTATGGCAAATATTTTTTACTATGGACACCAGTGAGTCCAAATATATTATCTTCCCACTCAGCTCCCTGGGTCACAAGAATTAACTTCTAAATTTCATTTCCAAAAATAAATAAATTGATCCATATAGGCCTACTAAGTTGTTTTTTTTTTTTAATGGCTGCATGCCAGGTTATGACTGAAAATGTCCTCTTTGCAAAAAAAGACAAATAGAGAATATTCTGAGGAGTTTCAACAAATGGAAGAAATAATCAAGTTTGCTTTTAGGTAAATGGTACTTATAGTTGATTACTCCATCATGGCAGCAGTTTTGGGAATAAACAAATCTTCCCAATGTCATTCCATTTGTAAGAAAATAAAAGGTAAAAACTCTAGTTAAATAACATTGTTAACTGAACCTTGCATTAGAATTTAATATTTTAATGTTCCATTTCTCTTCCTACTTTCAATGAATAGCAGTCATGGTAATTAATCAACTAATAATATACCATGTTTTCCCAAATATAAGATTAGTCTTATTTTCTCATTTATTTTCAAAATAAGCGCTTGGACTTATTTTCAGGGAGGTATTATTTTTGAGGTGCAGGAGGCGGCAAGAAGTCACCTTATGGCTGCTGCTGTGTTGCAATATTTTTGGAGAGGGCTTATTTTCAGGGGAGGGATTATTTGAGTGCTTGCGCTCAAAAGCCTGATTGGGCTTACTATCCGAGGATCATTTTGGGGGAAACAGGGTAGCTATAGGAGACACACATATGCTCAATCTTAAAAACTTAGATATTTATTTAATTTATATCCCACCATCATTTTTATAAACAACTGAAGGTGGTGAACATATCTTAAGATTTCTTCTATTTTCCCTACAACAAAATCCCTGTGAGATGAGTTGGGCTGAGAAAGTGACTGGTCAAGGTCATCCAGCTAGCTTTCATTGCTAAGGCCAGAGTTGAACTCAGTCTCCCTATTTCTAACTTCATGTCTTAACCACTAGTCCATACTGGCTCTCTGATTTCTGATGTTTGCATTTTGTATTAAATGCAAGATCATCTGAAATTCCTAGAACTAGTTCAGTAGTACATTTAGTTCAGTATTGCGTACATTGGATTTTATATTTTGCATTCTAGGTATGTCTTCTACTGTGGATAGCAACACACTATTGCAAGGAAATTATCCTAGCAATTATTGATTTGCTAAAGTTAGGATGCCAGAATAATTAAGGCACATAATATATTATCTAAAAATATAGCCCACATGCATTAATAATTAGAAAAACCTAGACAACTGTTGCTTCTAAAATTCAAATACAGAACATGTTTACCCAAAATCTATATAAATAAAAATTTAACAATAGTTTGTGCAAAGCCACTAATCTCAGAAAGTACTGCCCCGATTGCCACCAAATTTTCACACAATGTTCCTAAGAACATCAGAAGCAATCGTATGCCTAGATTGTGTGGTTGGCACACATGTGCCATGTACACACTACACAAATGTAAAAGTGTGGCACTTCTGAGGTTTTTACCTTCCTTTAGCTCCTCCCACCCGGCTGCTGCATCACGCACACGTCACATTTCCAACGGTTGCAAGTCCCTGTGGCCCTGGCGGCATGAGGTATATACTCGTGCATGGATGCATGCACACCACGTCTGCCTTCTGGGGGGGTGTCTGTGAGCAAGGGAGATTGCGTGGGTAGAATTTCGGGGGCAGGTCTCCCCCCACCCCCCAACTGGAGCCTCCAGGTGGAGAGGCTGTCTACCTGAACTAGGGGGGAGAGGGAGGAGGAGGAAGGCATCCTTGCGGCCCAAGAGACAAATCACCCGAGCACTTCTGGAATTCGGGGGCGGGACTTTCACTCTCTGTCCCCCATCACTCCCTGCGTTTGACGGAGCCTGACCTACCGCCAGCAGAGGCTGGAAGCCAGGAGAATTTCCCGCCGCAACCCGAAAGCCACCTGTTATGATTCTGACGGCTGCAGAAAAAAAAAAAAGGCGGGAGTGCTCGGTTTTCAAGTGTGTACTTTTCAAATGTGCCTTTCCTGGGATTTCTAGCCAAGGCTTTCACAGGTGGCACTGCATGTGCGCGCAAAAGGAAGCTTGCCTTCTGGCCATGCCACTCCCAGGCAGCGCATAGTGCGCCTGTGCAATAAACATGTTTCTCCCATAGCAAAATTTTTGAAAAATATTAAAAGTTAAGTGGTTTTGCAATCTGACGCCTGCCTTCCTTCACTTCCTCAATGAGGGAGGGAGGGAGAGGGATAGAGAAATGGAGAGAGGGAGGGAGGTAGGGAGAGGGATAGATAGGGAGAGGGAGAAATACAGTAGTTAGGTATTTATTTTTATTTTATTTATATACCGCCCTCTTTCCCGAATTGGGACTCAGGGCGGTGCACAGGGATAATAAAAAGATAAAATACATATAAATACAATTTAAGATTAAATTAAATAAGTTTAACCCGTGCTAAAATAATGTAAAGCCCTATTAAAACAATGATAAAAACAAACTATGCCAGGCCGGCTGCATGAAACAAGTCTAATGCTCGACGGAAGAGGCGAAGGTCCGTGATAGTATGAAGGTCGGGGGGCAGATCGTTCCAGAGGGCTCTTCCCCTGGGAGTCGCCAGCTGGCATTGTGCAGCGGACGGCACCCTGAGGAGGCCCACCCTGTTGGAGTGGACAGGTCAGATGGAGGTGTGTGGCAGAAGGCGGTTCTGCAAATAACCAGGACCCATGCCATGGAGCGCTTTGAAGATGGTCACCAAAACCTTGAAGTGCACCTGGAAGGCCACAGGCAGCAAGTGCCGCTCACGCAGGAGAGGTGTTATATGGGAGTGTCTTGGTGCTCCCAAGATCCCCCGCGCGGCCGCATTTTGCACCAACTGGAGCCTCCGGGTGCACCTCAAGGGTAGAGTGCATTGCAGTAGTCTAGGCAGGAAATGACGAGCTTGCGTGACTGTGCGTAGGGTGTCACGATCCAGAAATGGGCGCAACTGGCGTATCAGGTAAACCTGATAAAAGGCCCCCCTGGCCACAGCTGTCACATGGTCATCCAAGGACAGCCGAGAGTCCAGGAGGACACCCAAGTTGCGAGCCCTTTCTGCAGGGGCTAATGACTTGCCCCCAATAGCCAGAGATGGAACTAACTGACTATGTTGTGGCACCGGAAACCACAGCCACTCGGTCTTGGACGGGTTGAGTCGTAGCCCATTCCTCCCCATCAAGACTCGCATGGCCTCCAGACACCGGGACATCATTTCAGCGGCATCGTTGGGGTGGTTAGGGGTAGATATGTACAACTGGGTGTCATCTGCGTACAGATGGAACTCTACCCCAAAACCACGAATGATCTCACCCAGCGGCTTCATATAGATGTTGAACAGGAGAGGCGAGAGGACCGACCCCTGAGGCACCCCACAAGTAAGGGGCCTCGATGTCGACCTCTGCCCCCCTGCCAACACAAATTGCGACCAGTCGGAGAGGTAGAACCACTGAAGTATGGTTACCCCCAGCCCCAACCCCCCCAGCCGGTGCAATAGGATACCATGACCGATGGTGTCGAAAGCCGCTGAGATATCTAACAGGACCAGGATAGAGGAACAACTCTATCCCGAGCCCTCCAGAGATAATCTACCAACGCGACCAATGCCGTCTCCGTGCTGTGCCCAGGTCAGATGCCGGACTGGCGCAAGTCTAAATAGGCAGTTTCCTCTAGGTGCTGGGGGAATTGTTGTGCCACCACACTCTCAACAACCTCCACCAGAAAGGGAAGGTTGGAGACTGGACGATAGTTGGATAATAAAGCTGGGTCCAGGGAGGGCTTCTTGAGGGGCCTCACCACTGCCTCTTTCAAGACGGCCGGCAAGAACCCCTCACTCAGAGAAGCATTAACAACCCCCTGGAGCCAGCCTCGTGTAACCTCCCGGGAGGCCAGTACAAGCCAGGAGCGACACGGGTCCAATAAACGTGGTGGCATTCAACTGCCCCAGCATCCTGTCCATGCCATCGGGAGTCACGGGATCAAACTCAGCCCAAACAGTGGTCTCAAGGCCTATCTCTGTCACCCTGCCCAGACTAGCCCAATTGGAGGCCAACTTGTCCCGGATCTGAACGATTTTATCCTGCAGATAAGATCCAAATTCCTCTGCAAGGGAGCCACCCGCAGCCTCTGGTGAAGGAGGGCACGGGTCACCCATACAGGGCGGCAGGGCGATTATCTGCGGACGCGATGAGAGCGGCGAGATGATCTCGCTTCGCCGCTTTCAACGCCACGAGGTAAGTCCGCTAATGCGACCTTACCCGTGTTCGGTCAGATTCGGTACGGGTGGACTTCCAGATGCTCTTTTCTGGCATTTCATTTCCTTCAGCTCCTCGGAAAACCAAGGAGCCAAGGTAGATCAGCACCAAGTGAGAGGCTGCAAAGGCACGACCTGGTCCAGGGCCCCCGTGGCCGCACTATTCCAGGCAGCCACTAAGTCCTCAGTCAGGTCGCAGGTCAGGGATTCAGGTATTGGCCCAAGCTCCGTCTGGAACCTTTCGGGATCCATCAGGCGCCTGGGGCGGAACCATATTGGCACTTCTGGCTCCGCCTCCCCTGGTGGGGTGCAGTGGTTGGAAAGTCAAGCCGGAGGAGAGAGTGATCTGACCTGTCCATGACGGGTTCGATGACTAATTCCCCTACTCCTAGATCACTCGTCCACTGGCCGGAGGCAAAAACAAGGTCCAGTGTGTGTCCCCTGATGTGCGTGGGGCCATGAATTACTTGGGTCAGGTCCATGGCCGTCATGGAGGCCATGAACTCCCGGGCCACTTCAGATGTCTCGCCTACCGATGGCAGGTTGAAATCCCCCATGACTAAAAGCCTGGGGGTATCAACTGCCATCTCAGCGATCACATCGAGGAGCTCGGGCAGGGCTGCTGAGACGTAGCGGGGAGCCAGGTACACAATCAGCAAACCCAACTGCCTCCCATGAACCCACTTCACGTAGAGGGACTCAAACTGGCTGTCTGTGGCTCAGAGGTCTCCCTCAGCTCAACACCTTCCTTAATAATAACCGCCACCCCACCACCCCTGCCCTGGGTCCGTGGCTGATGGAATGCCCGGTAACCTGGTGGATACATTTCTACGAGGGGTACTCCCCCCTCGTGGCCCAACCAGGTTTCCGTAATACCCACCAGGTCCGGCTCCCCCTCCGACACCAAGTCGTGGATGAGGGGGGCTTTGTTGACCACGGACCTGGCGTTACATAGTATCAGCCTAGGGCCCCAGCTCTAAAATCTCTGACCTCCTGGATTGCAGGAAGAGCTCTGGAGATGAGAGCGTGCAACCGTTTGTAAGCAGCGGGTGCGCCTTCCCAATAATCTCCAGCTCCCGCCGTACCTACCCCTCCCCCAGACCGTCCTGATGGAAAAGCCCCCTGTTAAATTGACCCTAGCTAGCCCCCTCCCAATATTGGAGCTAACAGCCTCCCCATCGAGACTGCAAACCGGCCTGGAGATGTTAATTGGTGAGTCAATTCCCTTACCCACATCTATTATCCCAGGTAAACCCCCCCCTCCCTGGGGCCTCTTAAGAAACGGATTAAAAAATTCCCCAAAAAGCTCCTTAAGTTCCGTTGGTGGATGATCTCTGGAGGGCTCAGGATAGGGGTTACTCCTCTATCCTGGTCCTATTAGACCTCTCAGCGGCTTTTGATACCATCGACCATGGTATCCTACTGCACCGGTTGGAAGGGTTGGGTTTGGGAGGCACCGTATTACGGTGGTTCTCCTACCTCTCCGACCGGTCGCAGTTTGTGTTGGTGGGGGGGGGCAGAGGTCGACGTCGAGGCCCCTTACTTATGGGGTGCCTCAGGGGTCGATCCTCTCGCCCCTCCTGTTTAACATCTACATGAAGCCGCTAGGCGAGATCATCCGTGGTTTTGGGGTAGAATTTCATCTGTACGCTGATGACACCCAGCTGTACATTTCTACCCCAAACCACACCAATGATGCCGCCGATGTGATGTCCCGGTGTTTGGAGGCCGTGCGGGTCTGGATGGGGAGGAACGGGCTCAGACTCAACCCGTCCAAGACCGAGTGGCTGTGGTTTCCGGTGCCGCGACATAGCCAGTGAGTTCCATCTCTGGCTATCGGGGGGGAATTGTTAGCCCCCACGGAAAGGGTCCGCAACTTGGGTGTCCTGGATTCCCGGCTGTCCTTGGATGGCCATGTGACGGCCGTGGCCAGGGGGGCCTTTTATCAGGTGTACCTGATACGCCAGTTGCGCCCCTTTCTGGATCGTGGTGCCTTACAGACAGTCACTCAAGCTCTTGTCATTTCTCGCCTGGACTACTGCAATGCTCTCTACATGGGGCTCCCCTTGAGATGCACCCAGAGACTCCAGTTGGTGCAGAATGCGGCCGCGCGGGAAATCTTGGGAGTTTCAAAATACTCCCATATAACACCTCTCCTGCGCGAGCTGCACTGGCTGCCGGTAGCCTTCCGGGTGCGTTTCAAGGTTTTAGTGACCATCTTTAAAGCACTCCATGGCAGTGGGCCTGGTTACTTGCAGGACCGCCTTCTACCGCATACCTCCATTCGACCTGTCCGCTCCCACAGGGAGGGCCTCTTTAGGGTGCCGTCCGCTGGACAATGCTGACTGGTGACGCCCAGGGGAAGAGCCTTCTCTGTGGCAGGCCCCGCTCTCTGGAATGACCTCCCCCCAGACCTCCGGACTATCACCGACCTTCGCCTCTTCCGCCGGACTTTAAAAACCTATTTCTTCCATATGGCCGGCCTGGCATAGCTGCTACAACCATATTTATTAGAGCTGGATTTTAAATTAATTGTTTTCTCTTTATAGCACGGGTTAAACTGTTTAATTGTAGTTTTAAATTTTGTATATTTTTATTGTTTGTATTTTTGGATTTTAAGTTCCTGTGCGCTGCCCCGAGTCCCTTCATGGGAGATAGGGTGGGAGAGAAATTTAATAAAAGTAAAGTAAAAGTAAAGTTTTCGCCACCTCTCGGGATTTAGAATTCCGTCATCGAGGTGGGCCCTTGTTAACGTTGAGGGCCAAACCTGCGAGAGAGGGGAATCTCGCAGGGCAAGGAGGTCCATTGCTGAGTACATACGTTATCCAAGAGGGGGGCATTGCCATGATGGAATTAACCTTGGGGTCCAGAGATGTGGCTCAGCCATAGTCCCTAGATGGAAGTCAACAGATGGTCTAAAGATGGTATCCAAATTATTTGTTAGCTGAAAGGTGCAGGGAACGGCTGTCAATCAATGATGAGTGATGGAAGTCACCACACAAAAGCAGCAGGCCGGAGCAATAAGCCAAGATGTTAAAATTAGGCTGTTCATATTAAGGCTGCAAAACCTCCATGGTGAAGAAGTGGAGGCAGGAGGGCAGGAGGCAAGAAACGCAGGGAATGAGGCGAGGAGGCAAAATAGGCAGACAGCAAAACTGAAGACGACAATAAAGCAGTAAGCAGAAAAGCACAGCAGGGGAGCATCATAGCAGCAGCAACCCAGGTGGTCGGAAAGTCAGCAGAAAAGCACAGCGGCGGGGCATCACAGCAGCAGCAGTCTGGGTGGTTGGAAAGTCAGCAGAACAAGTAGATAGGACGAGCAGGCAACACAAACGGCGATGAAAGCAGCCGGCGACGAAGGAGAAGCACAACGACACACAGCACAGCAGCAACAAAGCAAAAAGGCAACCAGCAGACAAAGAACAGCAGCGAGATGACAGGCGCAATGGAGCAGGGAGCAAGAGCTATGGCAAACATCCACCAGACGAAGAATGAGGGGAGATAACGGAAGAAACAGTGAAACGGTGGGGGACGACAAAACGCTGAGACGCTGAAATAGCAATGAAGCGGCAGCGACGGCCACGAAAGCAGCGCACAAACAACGATGGGAACAAGCCTCCAGCGCAGCAGCAAAAAACCGGCTTCCACAGCTGGTCCCCACAGGCTTCCAGATTCTTTTACCTAGTCCATTCTGCTCAGCTCAGCCCCCCCGATGGAACCAAGGGCCGGCGTAGGTAGGTAGGTAGGTAGGTAGGTAGGTAGGTAGGTAGGTAGACGGAGAGACAGAAATACGGTAGGTAGGTAGAGGAAGAAATACAGTAGGTAGGTAGGTAGGTAGAGGGATAGAGAGAAATACAGTAGGTAGGTAGACAGGTAGAAGGATAGAGAATGAGTGAAAAATACAATAGGTAGGTAGGTAGAGGGATAGAGAGAGGGAGAAATACAATAGGTAGGTAGGTAGGTAGAGGGAGAGAGAGGGAGAAAGATAAATACAGTAGGTAGGTAGAGGGATAGAGAGGGAGAGGGAGAAATGAGGCAGGTGCGATGGGAGACAGGTTTTTCCTTCCCGGTTGGGGGCACAGGGCCGTTGGTTACAAGCGGTCAGATGCCACAACCCCCGCAGACTAGGTGGTCAAGGATTACAGAGCCAGGGCCCGAGGCTGATGTTTTGCAATGCCAGGTCCGTGGTCAACAAAGCCCCCCTCATTCACGACCTTGTGTCGGAGGGGGAGCCGGACTGGTAGGAATAGCGGAGACCTTGTTGGGCCATGAGGGAGGACTTCCCCTCGTAGAAATGTGCCCACCAGGTTACCGCGTTTTTCATCAGCCACGGGCCCTAGGCAGGGGTGGCGGGGTAGCGATTATTGTTAGGGAAGGTCTTGAGCCGAGAGAGACCACTACCACAGACCACCGGCTGTGAGTCCCTCTGCGTGAAGTGGGGCCTAGGGAGGCAGTTGGGCGTGCTGGTTGTATACCTGGCTCCCTGCTATGTAACAGCAGCCCTGCCCGAGCTCCTTGAGGTGATCGCTGCGATGGCAGTTGAGACCCCTAGACTGGTTGTCATGGGGGACTTCAACCTGCCATCGGTTGGCGAATCATCAGAGGTAGCTCGGGAGTTCATGGCCTCCATGACGGCCATGGACCTGACCCAAGTAATTCAGGGCCCCACGCACGAGGGAGGACACACGCTGGATTTAATCTTTGTCTCTGGTCAGTGGAAGAGTGATCTGGGTATAGGGGATATAGCCATCACACCCCTGTCATGGTCAGACCACTCACTTCTCCGGCTCGACTTTCCAATCGCTACACCCCACCGCGGGAGGCGGAACCGGATTCACCTATATGGTTCCGCCCCAAGCGCCTGATCGACTTGGATAGGTTCCAGACGGTGCTTGGGCCATTACCTGTGTCCTTGACCCGCGTCCCGACAGAGGACCTGGTGGCCATGTGGAATATCGCGGCCACGGGGGCCTTGGATCGGGTCGCGCCCTTGTGGCCTCTCTTGTGGCGACGAGTCACCCAGGCTCCTTGGTTTACCGAGGAGCTGAGGGAGATGAAGTGCCACAAGAGACGCCTAGAGAGGAGGTGGAGATCCACACGGTCTGAATCTGACCGAACACAGGTGAGAGCCCACTTACGGACTTACCTTGTGGCGTTGAGAGTGGCCAAACGTCATCATTGCGCCACCCTCATCGCATCCGCAGATAACCGCCCTGCCGCCCTGTTTAGGGTGACCCACTCCCTCCTTCAACAGAGGGCGCGGGAAGCCCCTTTGCAGGGTAGAGCAGAGGAATTTGGGGAATATCTGCAGGATAAAATCGCTCAGATTCGGAGCGAGTTGGCCTCCATCGAAAGCGGCCCAGTGGGATGCCCCGAGGCAGTTCTTGAGACAGTTTTGTGGGAAGAGTTTGACTCTGTTACTTCCAAAGATATGGACAGGTTACGTGGGCGACTGCGAGCTACCACATGTTTATTGGACCCGTGTCCCTCCTGGCTTGTACTGGCATCCTGGGAGGTCACACGAGGCTGGCTCCAGGAGGTGGTCAACGCTTCCCTGAGTGAGAGGTTCTTGCTGGCCTCCCTTAAAGAGGCGGTGGTGAGACCCCTCCTCAAGAAGCCCTCTCTGGACCCAGCATTATTGGTAAATTACCGTCCGGTCTCCAACCTTCACTTTCTGGCGAAGGTTGTAGAGAGTGTGGTGGCACAACAGTTCCCCCATCATCTGGAGGAAATTGATTATCTGGACCCGCGCCAGTCCGGCTTCCGGCCGGGGCACAGCACCGAGATGGCATTGGTCGCGTTGGTGGATGATCTCTGGAGGGCCAGAGATGGGGGTTGTTCCTCCATCCTGGTCCTATTAGACCTCTCAGTGGCTTTTGATACCATCAACCATGGTATCCTATTGCATCGGCTGGAGGGGTTGGGGGTGAGGGGCACCATGTTGCGGTGGTTCTCCTCCTACCTCTCCGGTCGATCGCAATTTGTGTTGGCAGGAGAGCAGAGGTTGACCTCTAGACCCCTCACTTGTGGGTGCCTCAGGGGTCGGTCCTCTTGCCACTCCTGTTCAACACATATATGAAGCCGCTGGGTGAGATCATCCGTGGTTTTGGGGTAGAGTACCACCTCTACGCTGATGATACACAGCTGTATATATCTACCCCAAACCACCCCAATGATGCCGTAGAGGTGATGTGCCAGTGCCTGGAAGCCGTGCGGGCCTGGATGGGAACTAACAGACTCAGACTCAACCCGTCCAAGACCGAGTGGCTGTAGTTCCCGGCATCCCGGTACAACCAGTTGACTCCATCACTGGCCATAGGGGATGAACATCTAACCCCTGTGGATGGGGCACGCAACTTAGGCATCCTCCTTGATACACGGCTGTCCATGGAAGATCAAGTGATGGCCGTGGCCAGGAGGGCGTTTTACCAGGTTCGCCTGGTCCGCCAGTTGCGTCCCCTATTGGATCGGGGTGCCCTCTGCACAGTCACTCATACCCTCGTGACATCCCGACTGGATTACTGCAATGCTCTCTACATGGGGCTCCCCTTGAGGTGCACCCGAAGGCTTCAGCTTGTCCAGAATGCAGCCGCGCGGGCAGTTATGGGAACCTCCAGGTTTTCCCATGTAACACCGCTCCTGCGTGAGCTGCATTGGCTGCCTGTCGTCTTTCGGGTGCGCTTCAAAGTGTTGGTTATCATCTTCAAAGCGTTCCATGGCACGGGACCTAGCTATCGCATCCTGCCCCATACATCCCTGCGGCTGATTCGCTCCCACAGAGAGGGACTTCTCCGGGTGCCGTCCACTAGGCTATGCCAGCGGGCGACACCCAGGGGAAGGGCCTTCTCTGTGACGGGCCCGACCCTCTGGAACGACCTTCCCCCCGAAATTAGAACAACCACGGACCTTCGCTCCTTCCGGCAGAAATTAAAAACACACTTTTTCTGCTTGGCCGGCCTAGGGTAATTTAAATTGTTTTTAAACTGTTTTTAGGGGTTTTTAGGGATAGTTTTAGTTTTATATGGGTTTTTAGCGCAGGGTCAGTTTAATTCGTTTTTAACTTTGTATTCTGTTTGTGGTTTTAATTGTATTTTTAATTCCCTGTGCCCCGCCTCGAGTCCCTTCGGGGAGAGAGAGTGGGTTACAAATTAAAATTATTATTATTATTAAATACGGTAGGTAGAGGGATAGAGGGAGAAATACAGTAGGTAGGTAGGTAGAGGGATAGAGGGATAAATTAGGTAGGTTGGGGGTTATACGGTGGTTGTGTGTACGTGTTTCTCTGCACAGATATAGATCTACACACAGATTGGTTGGCCATTTAACCAGATGGGGCCATAGCAATGCGTGGCCGGGTACAGCTAGTTATATAATAAACTTACTGCTATATGGCATGCTTAGAGGAGATTCTATGCTCCATACAATACAACCAGGAAATATAAGATGTGAGTTTTACAAAATGCAAATTTCCCCATCTCCATTTAAAAAAAATAAGAAAAAAATATTTTCTTACACTATATAGCCTAGTAGAGAAGTGAATATTTATCTTAACTGAAAAACACTAGAACAATACAGCAATAAAATCTGAAGTGCATTGTTTTATTAAAAATTCCAGTTTGTTCTCTTAGACCAGTGGTCGGCAAACCGCGGCTCGTGAGTGCAGCTCTTCCTCTCTCCCTCTCCCCCGCCCGGAGGCAGCAGAGGGCCCGGCATGTCGGCTGGGGGGGGGGGCTGCGGCTGCCTTCCGCTGTAGCGAGCGAGCGAATGGGCGGGGGGAGCGCCCGGGACTGCGGCTGCCTGGGCACTGCTGGAGCCATCCGGGCGCTGGGTGTGCGGCGCCCAGGCGGCTCCGCCAGCGCCCAGGCAGCCGCAGCCTTCCCCCGCCCGTTCGCTCGCTCACTACAGGGGGAGGCAGCTGCAGCCCCCCCCCCCCCAGCCGACATGCCGGGCCCTCCGCTGCCTCCGGGCGAGGGGGGAGGGAGAGAGGAAGAGCTGCACCCGAGGGGCCAAAAAGGGACCTGGTGGAAACATGGCCGGCTGTTCTGCCCAATGCACTTGGACGGCGGGAGCTGCGTGTCGCAGGGCTTTGGGGCAGCAGCAGCAGCAACAGCTGCCTGCAGAGGCCGCTGAGCCGTGCTTTCCGGGGCTGGCCGCCGTGCGGGGCTGGGAGGGAGGTGAGCGTGTGGCGCCCGGACAGCCCCGGCGGTACTTGGGTGGCCGCGGCCTCGGGTGCTGCACGCCCACCTCCCTCGCTGCGAGAGGAGGCAGCCGTGGCCTCCCCGGCTGGCGTTCCGGGCTTTCCACTGCTTCTGGGGGGGGGAAGGGAGGGAGAGACTGACATACAGAGAGAGACAGAGGGGGAGGGAGGAAGAGACAGAGAGAGACAGAGAGGGAGGGAGAGAGGGAATCAGACACACACACACAGAATGACAGATGGGCGGGGGAAGGGGAGAGACAGATAAAGAGAGAGACAGAGAAAGACAAAAAGAAAGAGAAAGAGAAAGAAAGTGGGAGAGACAGAGAAAGAAAGAAAGAATGAATTTTGGTTGCTAAGCAGGACCGTCGTTAAGTGTGTTTCACCACATTTTCCAAGTTGGCCACGCCTACCCAGTCAGATGACCGTTGAGCCACTCCCACAAAACAGGCCACACCTTTTGGCTCTCAAAAGAAATTTCAATGGTGGTACTGTTCATATTTGGCTCTCTTGACTAATAAGTTTGCCCACCACTGTCTTAGACCAATGCTGTTATGCAATATAAATAACTGCATCCTATACTGTTGATAGTAAAGATCAATATATATTGATCCACTATCCATCCTTTTGTACATAAGTACATTTCAGATTGTACATGGATTTATCAGATATTTAACTGATTTTAAATACTGTACTAGAAATATTCTTCAGGCTTTTTAAAATCCAGAGATCTGGAAATTTTAAATAAAAGGTTTGAATACTTACTAGTCGTGTCATTGGCAACTATTACTGGTAGTAGTATCCATCATATTAAATCTGAAATTGCTTCTGACTGGAGTTCTTATAACAATATATTGAAAATGCTGCATTTTCACTCTTCTCCGTAGGCTTTAAAACTACTATCAAAACCTATACAATTATAGGGAATGCATGCTGCTTTTTCACATAGCCAACTAGACAAGTCAATGAGGTAGGGAAAAATGAGGTAAAGATGGTGTGAGAAAAACTAAATGTGAAAAGGGAAATTCAAGGGGAGAAAGAAGAAAAATCTGAATCAAAAGTCAGAAAGTAAAATGATTGGAAAATATAGGAATGTTTTCTAACTGAGGACAAGAGCCTGTTTATGCTGTTCTTTATTCTCTGGCAGCTTTTAATTTCTCCTACTTTTTGCTAGACGGCAGTATAATTTACATTATTGGTTATTTGCAAATGAGACTAATTATCTTCAATAAGGCCCAGTGCAAATTCTTTTCCCTTGTGAGGTGGCAGAAAGCAAAGTATCTCTGCCCTGTCCAGTTGATTTCAATGGCAATGATGACAAGGTTAGGAAGACTAATTTTACTGTAACTGTTATTACATTGAGTAAGGGTACGGTTTAGTCTAAGCACAGTATATGTATTCAGAGCCTAAATCCTCTTAATATTGATTTTTCTATTTATACCTGAAATAGTATTAAATAATGTGAGGCTCCTGATTGTTTTAAAGACAGACTATTAAATTTGTGGTGAGGTGGGAGAAATATGAATATCTGGAGACCTGTTATAGAAAAAAAATGTGCCCTTATAGTTCTATGGGATATAGTCTTTTTAGTATAGGAAGGTTGGTAATATTAGGAAAACCTCTGGACTCCTTTGCTAGATATAGTGAAATAATGACTTTATTAAAGCATCTTTAGGGATGCTTTAATACAGATTATACAGAATAGAAGCTGGATTTGAGTACCATAATGGTCCATTTGATATTTGATTCAATGGTGAGTAATGTTCAGCAAAAATTATGCTAAGCAACCAAGCTGTTTAGTCTTCAACATAACTTTTTTCTCTCAAAACTCGTGCTTTCTAGTCTTGCTTGCTCGAATTTTCTTCCGTGTGTGTGAGGGGGGGGGGAGAGCATGATTTGGAGCAAATGAATTAAGTTCTGTTTAAATTTAATATGAAACCAGATTTTGAACAGTTTCAAAGGTTAGTTAAACCTGCCCAATTTGATACCCTCTCCATAATTGGATTATGGTTTCCATCATTGCGATCTGCATGGATTAAAATTATTCAGGAGGCTATTAAGCCGATGCAAGACCTTCACAGTTGGACTGCGGAGACTCGCTCGGAGAGCCGGTTTTTTTTTAACTCGACAGTTACCTCCGAGAAATCAGCGTTGAGGGCGGGAGTCATTAGGCATGCCTAAGGGAGTGTCCCGGCCTTTAAAATCAGTCTCTTCGGGGAGAGAGGCGGTGACGGTTTCCCCCAGCGAGCAGCCTCTCCTGGCTCCTCCCCGCCTTTAGCCTAGTAGCGAGGAAGCAGCTTCTTTCGGAGAGAAGACGAAGCATCGCGGTTCTCGAGCTGCTTGAGTTGTTGCACCCACAGTTCTTCCGCGAGTTGAGGCACCTCCCAGTCCCTTTAAGCGTTCTTCCTCCGGCAATCGGTGAACCGCCGAGTCTGCTGCTCATTTCCGAGAGGGTGGCGTGGAGTGGAGCAAACTTTCAGCATTGGCTTTGACGGAGCTGTGGGCTGCTCGGCGGAGTCTCTTCTCTTAAAGAAAGCGAAGCGGAGTAGGGTGAGCCTCAGGTGCGGAAAGATGGGGCGGTGGGACTGTGGAGGCAAGCAAAATAACCCCTGAAGTAGGGAACTGGGAGCAAGGATCCATCAGGCGCATTCGGAAAGGACGCTATTTCGTTTTCGAAATTTGTCTCGCCTTCTGTCCTCGGTCTTCTGGGGGTTGGCGTTCAGCTCCTCGTGAAACTTTACCGTTAGGCGGGAATGGAAAATGGGTATGCGTCCATCCACCTAAGTGTCCATGCGTGCGGTGCTCGTGCTTTGCACCAGGTTTTTTTTCCATACAGGTGTGAACGCTTACTCCCCGCGCGCTCTCGCTTTAAAAAAAAAGAAATTATTTAAATCTGCGCAATAGGGGACCTGCGGTTAGTTTTGGGTTATTGACGAAGCTGGGAGTTTCCGCTGATCCGAGGATTCTATCTCTCCCTAGTTGAATCCGAAGCAGAACCATTTGGTAAACGGGGGGGGGGGGGGGGGGGGAGAATGTGGAAGAGCAGAGCTCAAGCGGGCGTCTGTTAAATTCTTTGCAATTGAGGATAGAGGGGAAAAAACAACAATGCGACAACGGACGACCAGCCTTTACTGCTGGTTTTATTTAAAATAATTTAAAGGAGGAAAAATGCGAATTGGTGCTTGTGTTTTGCTAGTCTCTAGTATTGAATTACTCTTGAAAATATATAAGAAGGATAGTTTCTGAAGTTTCCCTAAATGGAAGATAGTAAAAGAATTAACAGGAAAATTAAGGACTTTTATATCTAACGTTGGAAGTTTTCTCTCCCCCCCCCCCCCCCTATAATGAGTAAAAAAAGTGTGCTGAAAAAATGGCTAGGGCAGAATGCTATACTTGCTATAGAAAGGTATATTGGTAGTGAAAGGCAATTTCCTTCCCCCTTAGCTTCCTCAATGATAGATGCCATTGCTGAAAAGTATTTTATTATTTGATATTACATTTGTCTTATGATTCTTAGGAACTCTGCAAATTTTCTGTTGATGCTTCTTTGGGCCTAATGCAAAGTATACAAGATATATCAGAGTTAGTAATGTCTTTAGTAAGAAAAACTAAATGTTCAGGCTCCAAATAAACTTGTCAATTATGGCTTTTAAAAAACTAACTGGATATCTTTCACAATGTTCTAAAAACAGCCATTGGTAAGGTTTTTGAAATCTTATCCAAATCTTAGTCTACTGTATATTGGGAAAAATTGTTATGTCGCCTTTCTCTAACTTGGTGTCTTTGTAAGTGTTGGGCTACATTTTCTATCACTTCAGTGAGATGAGCACAATAGTTGAACATGTCAGTGCTTTAACATAAGAATATATGAAAATGCTGTTATGTCAAACCCATCATCTATCTCAGGTAGTCAACCTTTTTATACCTACCATCCACTTTTGTATCTCTGTTAGTAGTAACATTTTCTAACCGCCCACCGGTTCCACAGTAATGGTGATTTATAAAGTAGGGAAGTCAGTTAAATTAAAAAAAGGAAAGTCCTTCAGTATGGGACAAAACTCTACCGCCCACCATGAAAACTGGAATGCCCACCAGTGGGCGGTAGGGACCAGGTTGACTACCACTGATCTATCTAGTCTAGCACTGGACTTTCACAGTATTAAAGCCAGTTTCTATAGCTGCCTTCTCTGCTAAGATACCCTATACTTTTTTCAGTAACATATGATAAGACTGTTGGTGCGGAGACACAAACCACTTAAAATTAAAGGATGTTGTGGTTTTTACCATATGTTGAATTCAGGACACAATAAAATAGGTGAATTGAGGTGCAGCAGTGCATATGCTATATTCAAAAAGCTAATTTGGCTTTGGGGAGAACTCTTTAAAGAACATTCAGAATGAGGTGTGGGGTTGCAAATGTACTCATTTTACTTGATAGAGAAGGCTCTCATCATAAGCTAATAGCAGTTGCCACTTGAGCAAATAGCAATTGGACTTATCAGACTGGTTCTACTTACTTATTCTACTAATAATATATTTAGTAGGTAGAATGGCCTTAGAAACAATCCTTGACTAAGTGGTTTGAAAAATTGGATTAAGAATTTAGGGTCACAGTGCCATCAGAGTTTCCCAGTTTTTGCTTTCCTAATCTAATCCAGCAAATGGAGACATCTTTAGGATAGGTGAGCAAAGAAGCAAAATCATACTTCTGAAAAAGAACAGGTTATGTGTATTTGTACATGAGTTTCTCTGCTAATTTCTCTGCACAGATGTTTAACCTGTTTTAGATTTACAGGTATGAAGATGCTGTGGAATTTCTTGGTTTCATTTGTAGATGCTGGTAAAATATTTGTAGGTATATTTTTACCAGTGTGATCCTGTTTGAACAAATTAACTTCACTGCATTGGAACAATTTATTTAAAACTACCTGTACCCAGCCACACGTTGCTTTGGCCCAGTCTGGTTAAATGGCCAACCAATCTGTGTGTAGATGAACACCTGCACACACAAACACGTACACACAAACACTGTATAACCCCCAACCTACCTACCTACTCTATTTCTTCCCCTCTCCCTCCACCCATCTACCTACCTACCTACCTATCAACCAACCAACCGTATTTTTCCCTCTCTCTCTCTCTCTCTCCCTCTACCTACCTACTGTATTTTCCCTCTCTCTCTTTATCCACCTACCTACCTACTTACTGTATTTCTCCCTCTCTCTATCCCTCTACAAACCTAACTACCTACCTACTGTATTTTCCCTATCTCTCTCTTTATCCTTCTACCTACCTATCTACCTACTGTATTTTCCCCTCTCTTTCTTTATCTCTCTATCTACCTACCTACCTACTGTATTTCCCCCCCCTCTCTCCCTATATACCTACCTACTATATTTTCCCTCTCTATCTTTATCCCTCTACCTACTTACCTAGTATATTCCCCCCTCTCTCTCTATCCATCTACCTACCTACCTACTTACCTACCTACTGTATTTTCCCCTCTTTCTTTATGCCTCTACCTACCTACCTACCTACTGTATTTCTCCCCCCCTCTCTATCCCTCTATCTACCTACCTACTGTATTATCCCTCTCTCTTTATCCCTCTACCTACCTACTATATTTTCCCTCCCTCTCTCTCTCTCTCTACCTACCTACCTACTGTATTTTTCTCGCATACAGCCTCCTGGGACCAAAAATGGGCCACCTGGGAGTGTGCCACCCCTGCACCTTGTTTTATTTATTTATTTATTTATTTATTTATTTGGATTTATTGACCGCCCCCTCTCTCCGAAGAGACTCGGGGCGGTGTACAAGAATTTAGAGCATATACATATATAACAATTATAAATAATAAAACTAAATTAAATGTTTTACCCTGTGTTAAAATATCTCGTTTAAATTTATAACGTAAAAACCCGATTAGGTAATATTTACTACAACTAGGCTGGTACGGTAGATTAGGTTAGGCCAGGCCGGCCTGCTGGAAAAGATGGGTCTTTAATTGTTGACAGAAGGAGCGGAGGTCCGTAGTAGATCTAAGCTCGGGGGTAGGTCATTCCAGAGGGTTGGGCCCGCCACAGAGAAGGACCTTCCCCTGGGAGCTGCCTGTTGGCATTGCCAGGAGGACGGCACCTGGAGAAGTCCCTCTCTGTGAGCGAATCGGTCGAAGGGATGTGTGGGGTAGGATACGATCACGCAGATAGCTAGGACCCGTGCCATGGAGCGCTTTAAAGATGGTAATCAACACCTTGAAGCGCACCCGAAAGGCCACAGGTAGCCAGTGCAGCTCGCGCAGGAGCGGTGTTACGTGGGAGTACCTGGAGGTACCCATAATTACCCGTGCGGCCGTATTCAGGACTAGCTGTAGTCGTCGGGTGCACCTCAAGGGGAGCCCCATGTAGAGAGCGTTACAGTAGTCTAGTCGGGAAGTCACGAGCGCATGAGTGACTGTGCGAAGGGCGTCCCGGTCCAATAGGAGCCGCAACTGACGTACCAGGCGAACCTGGCATAATGCCTCCTTGGCCACAGCCGTCACATGATCTTCCATAGACAGCCGAGTATCTAGGAGGACGCCTAAGTTGCGTGCCCGATCCACGGGGGCTAGAAGTTCACCCCCTATGGCCAGTGATGGGATCAACTGGTTGTACCGGGGCGCCGGAAACCACAGCCACTCGGTCTTGGATGGGTTGAGTCTGAGTCTGTTCCTTCCCATCCAGCTCCGCACGGCTTCCAAACATCGGGACATCACTTCAACGGCATCGTTGGGTTGGGTTGGGGTAGATATGTACAACTGAGTATCATCAGCGTACAGATGGTACTCCACCCCAAAGCCACGGATGATCTCACCCAGCGGTTTCATATATATGTTGAACAGGAGTGGTGAGAGGACCGACCCCTGTGGAACCCCACATGTGAGGGGTCTCGAGGTCGACCTCTGCCCCCCTGCCAACACAAATTGCGGTCGATCGGAGAGGTAGGAGGAGAACCACCATAAAACGGTGCCCCTCACCCCCAACCCCTCCAGTCGATGCAATAGGATACTATGATCGATGGTATCGAAAGCCGCCGAGAGGTCTAATAGGACCAGGATGGAGGAACAACCCCCATCTTTGGCCCTCCAGAGATCATCTACCAATGCGACCAATGCCGTCTCAGTGCTGTGACCGGGCCGGAAGCCGGACTGGCACGGGTCTAGATAGTTAATTTCCTCCAGGTGATGGGGAAACTGTTGTGCCACCACATTCTCTACAACCTTCGCCAGAAAACGAAGGTTGGAGACAGGACGATAATTGACTAATAATCCTGGGTCTATACAGCCTCCTGGGACCAAAAATGGGCCACTTGGGATTGTGCTACCCCCCATGCCTTGTTTTGGGCCTAGTAGGCCTCCATACAGCCTCCTGGGACAAAAAATGGGCCAGCTGGGAGTGTGCCACCCCCAATGTCTAGTTTCGGGCCTAGTAGGCATCCATACAGCCTCCATGCAGTGTGGGAATGTTGGATGCTTATTCGGTTGCTGAGGAAACGACCGCTGGAAATGTGAGGGGCATGTGCATGACGCATCATAAGAAGCAGCCGGATGGGAGGAGCTACAGGGAGGTGAAAACCGTTTGTGCTGCTTGCACATGACACACGTGTGCCAGCCACACAAAATGTACGTATGATTGCATTGGAAGTCCCTTGGACAATTGTGTGAAAATTTGGTGCCGATCGGTGCAGTATTTTCTGAGATTAGTGGCTTTGCACAAACTATTTTACATTTTTATTTATATAGATTAGTTTGGGTTACTATAATGTACTCTTTGTGGGTTTGCACTTTAAACAAGATTAGAAACTTCAGTTGATGAAAGACATAGTCATAAGAACGTTGGTAAACAAGATTTTTGGGAATAGGGCATATTTTTATTTTACAGAATGTTTTTGTTTCCAATAGCAGTTCAAAACACCCTAAAGACAAAATTGCTTGGCTTGAATGTCTTTATTCCTTGATTCCTGAGAACAAGTTTATCCAAGTCTATTGAACTATTGATAAGATATCCTAGACGGGAGATAACCAAGCCAAATATATTTTCATGGTAGCTCCAAATCCAAGATGTTGCTAGGTCCATATTATGCATTTAGTATACATTGTTATGGCATAAATTGGTCAGATTTTATGTCAACTATAAGAGAAAAATACTGTATTTCACCCAAAATAGCCAGATCTTATTTTCTTTTCGGCTTGAACATAAGCACATGGGCTTATTTTTGGGGAGGTCTTATTATTTTTGAGGTGCAGGAAGTGACAAGCACGGTCACCTCATGGTTACTGGGCCGCCTTAACCGTGGCCCGTGGATCAGCTGATCCAGTGAGGGCCAAGAGTTCTCTCTCTCTCTCTTGGTGCCTGTAGATGTTTCCAGCACACTCTAGCTAGCTCCAGCTCTGCCCACAGTGCCAGGCAACCTTGCAGCCAAGGGCCGTTCCCTTCAGTTCCGCAGCTCACCTTGTGGCTATAGAGCAGGTGGCAACTACGGTTGCTTAGGCTGTTGCTACAATGAGGTAGAAAGCCATTTGGCCCATTGGAATCTCATCTACCTGGCTGTAGCTGCTTAAGAAAAGGGCAGGCAATTGTGGAAGATTGTGGAAAGGGCATGCTTATGATAGAAGCAAAGCCCAGCCTGTCCTTTTAAACAAGTGTGTGTGTGTGTGTGTGTGTGTGTGTGTGTGTGTGTGTGTGTGAAAGAGAGGGAGAGAAATGACAAGGGAATAACAAGAATTGCAGGCAACACTGTTTACCTTCCTGCCTTTTGTGAACTTTTGGCTACTTCCTTTTGTGAACTTCCTGCCTTTTGTGAACTTTTGGCTACACTGCACTATTCCTCTTGGAGCAGGACCCCTGGAAGGCTTTTTGTGTCATTGCACATGTGAATGGCAGGCCGCCATGAGCTTGATTACAGCAGTGCAGCTGGTGTTCTGCTACTTACGGTTGCACTGATGTCAAACCTTGTGGCAGTGTCACATCTCACGTGTGCAATGGCACAACAAGCCTTGCAGAGTGAGGTTCGACATACCAACACAGCTGTGAGTGGCAGGACACCAGTTGCACCAGTGTGATGAAGCTCGCTGTGGTGCTGCCGTTCACATGTGCAATGCTACAACAAAAAGTGTTGCCTGGTGGAGTTTGTGGGGGAGAAATAAAGACTTATGCTTTTGCTGCTTTCCTTGTATGCAACCAAAAATTTGCAAAAGGCAGAAAGGTGAAATGCCAAACTCAACCTGTACCCACACCTTGTGTGTGGGCCACCCACAAGCGGGGCTGGGAAGGACACTGGAGGAGCCCCGTGCGGACCCCACCTGTTTATGTTTTGCCTTTGCCAGGGCAGCAGGCGCTGTCCTGAAGCCTCCCCGCTGCTTGGTTTAGGGTGGATGGTGTCCAGCAGGCCCAGATGCGGTGGGCAGGTGGGTTGAGCAACTGTTTAGCTTGCTTGAGTTGAGAGCAGCCGGGGGATTTGGGTGGCATTTATGTGGCCAGGATGCCTGCAGGATCCCTGGCTTCTTTTTATTTATTTATTTTATTTACATTTATATCCCGCCCTTCTCCGCAGAGGACCCAGGGCGGCGCACAGGAAATTTAAAAAACATACAGAATACAAAGATAAATACATAATTTAAAATATAAATTAAACCGTCTTATCCTATGCTAAAAACCCAATTTTAAAATACCCAATTTAAAAGTCCCCATGGGAGGTTAGGCTAGGCCGGCTTGTTGGAATAGGTATGTCTTTAGACATTGGCGGAAGAGGCGGAGGTCGGTGATGGTGCGTAATTCGGGGGGTAGGTCATTCCAAAGGGCTGGGCCCGCCACAGAGAAGGCTCTTCCCCTGGGTGTTGCCAGTCGGCATTGTCCGGCCGACGGCACCCTGAGAAGGCCCTCTCTGTGGGAGCGTATCGGTCTAAGGGATGTATGGGGCAAGAGGCGGTCTCGCAAATAACTAGGCCCCGAGCCATGGAGCACTTTAAAGATGGTCGTCAAGACCTTGAAGCGCACCCAAAAGACCACAGGAAGCCAATGCAGCTCGCGCAGGATCGGTGTTATGTGGGAGCATCTAGTGGCTCCCATAATCACCCGCGCGGCTGCGTTTTGGACTAACTGTAGCTTTCGGGTGCACCTCAAGGGAAGCCCCATGTAGAGAGCATTACAGCAGTCGAGTCGGGACGTCACGAGAGCTTGAGTGACTGTGTGGAGGGCAGCCCGGTCCAGTAAGGGGCGCAATTGGCGCATCAGGCGTACCTGATGAAACGCCCCCCTGGCCACGGCCGCCACATGGTCCTCCAAGGACAGCCGGGGATCCAGGAGGACACCCAAATTGCGCGCCCTCTCCACGGGGGCCAGTGTTTCGCCCCCAATGGCCAGAGTTGGAATAATCTGGCTGAACCGGGGTGCCGGAAACCACAGCCACTCAGTCTTGGCAGGGTTGAGCTTGAGTTTGTTACCACCCATCCAGATCCGTACGGCCTCCAAACACCGGGACAGCACTTCGACGGCATCGTTGGGGTGGTCTGGGGTGGATATGTACAACTGAGTATCATCAGCGTACAGATGGTACTCCACCCCAAAGCCACGGATGATCTCACCCAGCGGCTTCATGTATGTGTTGAAAAGGAGGGGCGAGAGGACCGACCCCTGAGGAACCCCACATACGAGGGGCCTCGAGGTCGACCTCTGCCCTCCCGTCAACACATATTGCGACCGACCAGAGAGGTAGGACGAGAACCACCGCAGAACGGTGTCTCCCAGCCCCAACCCCCCCAGTCGGCGCAATAGGATACCATGGTCGATGGTATCAAAAGCCGCTGACAGGTCTAATAGGACTAGGATAGAGGAATATTCTCTATCCCACGCCCTCCAGAGATCATCGACCAACGCGACCAATGCCGTCTCGGTGCTGTGACCAGGTCGGAAGCCGGACTGGCGCCGGGTCTAGATAATCAACTTCCTCCGGGTGTCGCGGAAACTGTTGGGCTACCACACTCTCAACAACCTTCACCAAAAAGTGAAGGTTGGAGACCGGACGATAGTTCTCTAATAATGCCGGGTCCAGGGACGGCTTCTTGAGGAGGGGCCTCACTACCGCCTCTTTCAAGACAGCAGGTACGGACCCCTCACTCAAAGATGCGTTGACAATGCCCTGGAGCCAGCCTCGTGTCGTCTCCCAGGATGCCAGTACAAGCCAGGAGGGACACGGGTCCAATAAACATGTGGTCGCCCTAAGTTTCCTTGACAACCTGTCCATATCCTCGGTGGTAACAAAGTCAAACTCCTCCCAAGAAGGAACCTCAAGACTAGTCTCGGACAGTCTCACAGGACCACTGTTGATGGAGGGTAGCTCATTCCGAATCCGAGTGATTCTCTCCTGCAGATAAATCCCAAATTCCTCTGCTCGCCCTTGTAAAGGGGCTTCCCGCGGCCTCTGATGAAGGAGGGAGCGGGGTAACCCCAAACAGGGCGCCAGGGCGGTTATCTACGGATGCAATAAGGGTGGCACAGTACTCCCGTTTGGCCACCCTAATCGCCACTAAGTAAGCCCTAATATGGGTTCTCACTAGTGTTCGGTCGGCTTCGGAGCGAGAGGATCTCCATCTGCTCTCTAGGCGTCTCTTGTGGCGCTTCATCCCCCGAAGCTCCTCAGTAAACCAGGGAGCCTGGGTGGTTCGACGCCGCAAGAGAGGCCGCAAGGGCGCGACTCGGTCCAAGGCCCCGTGGCCGCACTTAACCATGCGGCCACTAGGTCCTCAGTCGAGTCGCGAGGCAGGGTTACAGGAATTGGCCCAAGCTCCCTCTGGAACCTTTCCGGGTCCATTAGAAGCCTGGGGCGGAACCATCTAGGAGTATCCGGTTCTGAGGCAAGAAAGGCCCAGAGAGGCGAGGCTGCGAGGGAGCCCATTTCTCATGTTGGCCATGCAGGGGTCACCAATGCAGAGAGTAGGCCTTGGGCCACCACCCTGAGCAGGCGCCAAGCTAGAGGTGGGAGAGGATCAGACCATTTACCAGGTTGCCCTCCACAGTTTCTCATCTTGATTTGAAAGGGACAGGCTGGGCTTTGCTTCTATCATAAGCATGCACTTTCCACAATCTTTCACAATTGCCTGTCCTTTTCTCAAGAAGCAACAGCCAGGTAGAGGTGAGGGGGAGCTGATTCCAATGGTCCGAATGGCTTTCTACTTCATCGTAGCAGCAGCTTAAGCAACACCTGAGCTCCAGGCCTGGTGGAGCGCAAACTGTGGTGTCCACCTACTCCATAGCTACAAGGTGAGTTGCAGAAGGAAAGGGAAGGGCCGTTGGCTGCAAGGTTGCTTGGTGCCATGGGCAGGGCTGGGGCTAGCAAGAGTGTGCTGGGAACATCTTCAGGCACCGGGAGGCAGAACTCCTGGTCGTCGCTGGATCAGCTGATCCGTGGGCCACGGTTAAGGGGCCCAGCAGCCATGAGGTGACTGGGGAAGTGAAGGGCTGCTTCCTGTGCTGGCCATGCCTACCTCTTCACTGGGGTTAGATCATATTTTTGAAGAAACATGGTATTTGCTGCAGAGATAGCTATAATGTGCCAGAGGGATTTGATCCTATGCTACTACAGCATCAGCTGCATAATTGTTAGTCCTCAGCTTATGCTCCTTTCAGTGACCTTTCAAAGTATAGCAGGGGTGAAAAACTGAACCTATGACCAGTCCTCAAAGTTTCATCCATTACAGCACCTCTGTAGTAATGTGATCATGATTTGGGCACTTGGATGTTGGCAGTTACAACATTGGAGTGAGCTGCAGTCCCATGATCACCATTTTAAATATTGCATGACAGCTTCCCACAAGCAAAGCGAATGGAGAATTCTCAAGGAAGGTTGCAAATTGCTCCAATGTCCCCCTCCCAGCTTGCCCTGTGCCCCATTGCCTTCCTGCACTCATGTGGCATCGCAGTGCCCTCCTTTCCCAGCATCTTCTTACTCACTTTTACCTGTGTCTGGCCATCATTACCACCACCATGTGGCACTTCCACACTTCATAGCTGAGGCTCCCACTGCTTCCTGCTTAATAATCTGCGCATTTTGGGGTTATGATAGCAATCAACTGCTGGGATTGTTATCATTAAGCAATACAGTTATGTAACATTGCCATTTACAATTGTATCCCTTAGTATTCCTGTATTGGAATAGATAGCAACAAGAACAAGAATTTACTAAAGTTTTTGTAAGTATTTTAGTATTAAGGTAGGATATATGAAGCATTCTGAATTTTTAGAATATGCTATGTAAATGCTAGATATTATATGTATTAAATTATATGTATTAGTTTTCCTTAGTTTGATATTAAGAATCTTGGCTCCCATAGTTCCTTTCTGCCCTGCAGTTTTGGAATTATGGGTTTGTGTAACCATACATTCAAACAAATGGAAATGCATCCATGCATATAATGTTGAATATCTGCATAGTTTATGTGGCTTAATTAAGGCTTGATAACATAATGTTTATACAACAGGTGAATTGGTCTATAAAACACCTCACGATCCTGCCCAAAATTTCATAGAAATGTTGATAATATTCTTTGGCACTATTCTTTATATCTCTCTTCCTCCCAACTTTATTTTCTTGGATTGATAAAACTAATTGCCAATATCTGTGTGACTTACTGTATATAGGCAGTCTATTTCCAAGTTCAAAGAAAGATTTACTACTTTTACTTCACAAAATCTTAAGACTTCAAGCCTTGTCAGAACATATATAAATTTGCTTGGTTTTAATTTTATATATTATCTATCAGTGGGTTACTTGTATATAGTTGTACAATATACAACTTACAATGCAATATACTATGATAACATATTGTACAACTATGCTTTTAAAAACAACAATAAAGCATCAACACATAGAGCATTTCCTCTCTAGTGATTTATAGTATCTTGTAGTGTCACCCACGTATTGTTGCAATTTAAAGCATGTCCTCATTATACTGTTCTAGCAGTACAATGAAGGTTGGATGACTCTTGAAGACATTAAAATCACTAGTGAAAAATTGACCATGTGTCACACCCTTCTCCCCAAAAACAATATTTTTTGCCTAGTGTTTCTGACAGAAAACAGCTTTAAAAAGAGCAGAATGTGAATAGTGCCTTAAAACATGGGCCAAGTACTCTACCCCCACTTCCTATATAGTACAAATGATTCCCCTGCCCCCCTATGTTTAATAGTCATGTAAGGCAAGATATTTGAGTATCAGCAATATTGAATAGGGAGAAATAAACTTTTATTCCCAATTATGATTGCCCTGAAAATTTCCTGCCTGTTTGTTAATTTAGAAAAAAAATTCAGTGATATAAATGAATGCCCCTCCCTTCAGTTTGACGTTACTACTAGGAAAACTATTTAGAGGTGCAGAGAGGGATAATCCTTGCTTCTGCAATGGAAATCCCCTGAAAATCCCTGCCACATGACTGTTAAAGAGAGAAAAAAACCCTTCTGTACTCTTGAGATTTGCTGTACATGATCTTAACTCATGATTTCTCCTGAAAATCATTCCCCTTGGTAGATAACTGTTTTCCTTTAGAGGAAAACTTTGCTTGGTGCTAATGGACATTCCATTTTAAATGAAATGACTATGTGGAAGAAGGATTTTCAGGAAGTTCTAATAAGAGGGAAAGAAAATATATTCATAGTTAAGATAGCACAATGTAGTGTTTTTACTTTGTAAAAATAATAAACTTTTCCTTTCCCCTTAAGCATGATCAAAGAAAATAAAATTTTATTTTATGCCCCTTGTTACCTTTTTGTCTAATTAGTTTTCATCTGCTTATGTATAGATAGTCTTTGACTTACAACCATTCGTTAAGTGACTGTTTGAAATTACAGAGGCACTGAAGATGTGATTTATGACCAGTTTTCACACTTGTGACCATTGCAGCAAAGTCACGTGTATTACAATAGAGAAGGCTGTAAAGTACTGTGAAATGGTATATAAGTGTTATTGCTATTGCTATTTTTAATATTCCCAGCTAGCTCCTGACAAGCAAAGTCATTGTGGGTGAGTCAGATTCATTTAACAACAGCATAGTTCACTGTAGTGATTTGCCTAACTACTATAGCAAAAAATGTCATAAAATGGGGTGCAACTCATTTAATAGCTGCCTTGTTAGGCAATGGAAAATTTGGACTCAATTGTGGCCTTTAACTAGGGGGACTGCCTGTATAGTGATTTTCATTTATGTTTATATTTTACTGTCTTTTTTCTAAAATATTTAATTTTATGTTACAATTCATATCTTCTTGTTCTGTCCATAGTTATTTATTTATATTTTGAAAATGTATATATACCATACAATTTGACATTTGAGAAAAGCTACATTAAAACGAGTTAGAAATAAGTACTTTTTTTTACAAAGCTTTTTAGATTGGTACAGACGAAACACTTATTTTAGAAGATATGTATGTATGTACATACCCTGTTTCCCTGAAAATAAGACCTCCCGGGATAATAAGCCCAATGGGGCTTTTGAGTGCATGCGCTAAAATAAGCCCTCCCCCGAAAATAAGCTCTCCCCGAAAATATTGCAACACAGCAGCAGCCATGAGGTGACCCTGCTCGCTGCCTCCTGCACCTCAAAAATAATAAGGCCTCCCCGAAAATAAGGCCAAGTGGTTATTTTGGGGATCAAAAGAAAATAAGACCCTGTCTTATTTTCGGGAAAACATGGTATGTATTTTTGTGTCAATTCCAGTTGATCTATCCTAGCATTGAATTGCACAAGACAATTTAATCCTGTTGTGATTCTGATAAGGATCCTTAAGAGGAAAAAGGATCCTAAGATTTCATAAGTAACTGACTGATCTTCCTTTCTCTGTTTACATTGTAGACTGACTTAATCAGGATTGGGCTGTTTTGGGAAATCTGCTTCAAGTAGAAAACTGAAGCCGAGTTTAACATAGGCTTGTATGGAGTAAAACCATTAACTGTATCACTAAACTGAAGTGATGAATGAGAGCAAAAATGCAGTCCAACAAGAAATATTCTTGCCAGACCCGCATTAGATTCAGCAGTACAAAATAAAATGCATACAAACATCTTTCCCCCACTCCCAAATAACAATAGAGATTGAATATATAGTGCTGCAGCTGGGAATAAAAAATAATTCAAATTGGAGCTAAGATTTTTGAGAAGTGTATGACTGACAACTTGAAATCGTGAATAGGAGAATTTTGTTCCAAATCCCATTTGGTTTTTCGTTTGTTTGAAAATTCTTCAAACTATCTGTAAATCAAGTCACAGAGAATATAACTGCAAGTCAATAACATAATTAAAACAACTAGATGACCAGTTATGACAAGTTCCATAGGTATGATGTCAGTATAATAGAGTTATTTTTCCTCCCTCAAATCTCTTTCTATCTTAGACTCTAATCTATGTCTGGATTGCATTTGTACATTTTTGTTGCTCTGTTAAGAGATAATATATCTGTGAAGCAGCAGTAATGATCTATGTAAATGTGGAATCTGATGAAATGTGTGAAAAATAGTTATTTTAGCTACCTATGAATTTACTGCAAAATGGGAATTGTAGTGTGTTTTCCCCATAACAGTGATGAGATATCTTTTATAAGTGGGAGATATCCTATTAATGATATTCTCAGCATGCTGCCAACGTTTGAAAAATGGAATTTGGATGGACTCCCCTTTGAGTTCATGTGTGATAATGTTAGATTGGTCAGAGGGTTGCTGTTAAGCAACATAAAACAACATTTCCATACTAGGAAACAGCCTGGTAACTGTTAGCACTTAATCAAATTGATATAAATCTTTATGCAAGCAATCATGCCAGCTAAGTGGACCTGATGATTGTTTTTTTTTTTAATTGTCAATTAATTTGTTTCAATTGAGATTTACTTATACTATAATTTGAAATCTTCATTTAATTGAAGCAAAAAGTAAATCTATTAGATAGGTACTATTTTCATAAACAATCACTTCAGTTAGAGACTTTTTTTTAATCTCAGATTTAAAAGTCTTACAACACAATTGATAGACTGTTTGATTTCTTGTTATTTTTGTTATCCTGTAGTCCTTATTTCTAGCATGGAATACAATTTTAAATGCATGTGAAATTATTTTGTTTATTATTGTCTATCTTTCCTATAGCCTGTTATGTTCACAATTATCTTTTGCACATAGCTTCCAATTCTAGTTATGTGATCATGAATGTCAGTGTTGTATTAGAGTATCCAGATAGTGGGAGTATAGCTCTGCTTTTGTAAGTACAGAATTACTTACAAAAGTAATTTTCCCTCACAGATAAGGTAATTAATATTACCTTATCTGTGAGAGAACACCATCCTTGGAAAATTGCACTAAAGTGTTAACTTTGTTGGACAATTTATAGAAAGAATTGTGTGAAACTGAAATTATTATATAGAAAAGGAAGAAATAACTTGAAAATAAACATACATATGGATCATCCTTGTTTAGTGACCATAGGGGGAACTTGCAACTTGGTCATTAATACATAATAACTAATTGGAAAATCGGGTTACTGCAATTGTGCTTACAACTTCAGATTTCCTTTGCAGTGTCAGAAGTACCTACATCCAAATAGCTAGGTGAGCCAAATCAACAGGGATGTTACATTCATTGGAAAAGAAGGGATTCAAGCAGACACAAATGGGAAATACACATCAAAAGGAATGTACTGATGCTAGCTGTTTGCCTAGTGTGGTCCTGGTTTCAAGTTTATATTTATTTATTTATTTATTTATTTATTTATTTATTTATTTATATTTGTCAACAAGTACAAGGAAACAAGTATGAAAACACATGAAAAATGGCACAAATAGATTGATAGAAATAAGCAAAACATAGCTATGAATACATAAACAGAGTACATATAAATGGAACAGTAGGACAGGGATGGTAGGCACCCTGGTGCGCTTATGCACGCCCCCTTAGGAACCTCTTAAGAAATGCGTACGGTCCACGATGCACAGCGTAAGATAAAAGGTATGGGGGTTAGAGAAACTAACAACAGGATCAGGTAGGGTGTTCCACACATTTACTACTCTATTGCTGGAATCGTTTTTCCTGCAATCAAAATTAGAACGGATTACATTTAGTTTGTATCTATTGATAGCCCTTGTGTTATTGTAGTTGAAGTAAGAGTAGTCATTAACAGGTAGGACGTTATTGCAGATTATCTTGTGCACTAAGCTCAGGTCAGAATGTAGATGGTGTAGTTCAAGGTTATCCAGGCCTAAAAGTTCAAGTCTGGTGGTATATGGAATTTTATTACGAGCAGAGGAGTTGAATACTCTTCTTGTAAAATACCTCTGAACCTTCAGTAATGTTTTAATGTCCGAAATGCAGTGTGGGCTACAGGCAGGAGAGCAGTATTCAAGCATAAGTCTGGCAAAGGTTTTGTATGCCCTAGTTAGCAGCATAGCGTTACCAGAGAGAAAACTATGTAAAATAAGGTTGATAACTCTGAATGCCTTTTTGGCAATGTTTTTTTTTTATATAGTAATTTTTTAATTTTTTTAACATAGACACAAACTATCGTAAATGAGCATTAGTTTTAAAGTTACTTTTTCATCAGTTGTTAAGAAAACACATACATACATATGCACATTATTCCATTCTGGGGAAAGCAACAAACAACACTAAGTACTAAGCAGTAGAAATAAAAGGCAGAAGATATGAGATAAGAACAGGCATTCTAGATTAATACATCTTATTCCATTCATTAAATTTCTCCATAGTTTTGCTAATGTTCCTTGTTTTCACCATCTACATAAATTGATTTGTATACAATTGCATTTTTTCTTTAAATTTCACACATCTCTTATTATTATTATTTCCCTCCAACCATAACTCTCATTGGCTCCCATTCATTTCCTTTCAATATCATTCCTTTTCCCTTTATGTAGAGTAATAACACATTTTCAAAATTTACTTTGCTGATGTGCTGTTTGTTGGTTCCCATGAAATGAATTTAGAACTGCATAAAGAAAATCAATACATTTATGTTTTAACGGTGTATTAATAGTGTAAATATTGTTTAAGGCAGTGGTCAGCAAACTCATTAGTCAAAAGAGCCAAATATCAACAATACCACGATTGAAATTTCTTTTGAGAGCCAGAAGGTGTGGCCTGTTTTGTGGGAGTGGCTCGACAGTCATGTGACCGGGCGGGCATGGCCAACTTGGAAAATGTGGTGAAACTCACTTAACAACGGTCTTGCTTAGCAACCAAAATTTTGGCCTCAATTGTGGTCATAAGTTCTCTTTCATCTCTCTCCCACTTTCTTTTTCTTTCTTTTCTTTCTTCCCTTCTTTCTCTGTCTCTCTCTGTCTCTCTCTCTCTGTGGCTTTTTATCTCTCCCTCCCTCCCTCTCTGTCTCTTTCTATCATTCTCTGTGTCTGTCTGTCTCTCTCTCTCTGTGGCTCTTTGTCTCCCTCCCTCCCTCCCTCCCTCTCTGTCTCTTTCTGTCATTCTCTCTCTGTGTCTGCCTCTCTGTATCTCTCTTTCCTCCCTCCCTCTTATCTATGTGTCTCTCCCCTCCCTTCCTGTCTCTCTCTGTCATTCTCTCTGTGTGTCTGTCAGATTCTGATTCCCTTCCTCCCTCTCTCTCTTTCGCTCTGTGCCTCTCTCTGTCTGCCTGTCACTGTCTCTCTCCACAGAATACCGCGTGAAGCAGCGGCGACTCTCTTCGCTGCCAGCGACGCCATCCGCGAGGTCCCCCTCACATTCCCCGTCTTCCCCGATGGCGTCTGGAGTGATCAGGGGCCGTGCAGGAACTTGCTGCTTTTCCACACCGTGGAAAAGATAGGCGCGTGCAGGTCCTGCGGAATTACAGCGCAAATTCTCACCGCTACGAAGTCTCAGAGACTGTAATCGGGCGGGGCATGCGTGCACCTATCTTTTCCACGCACATGCCCCGCCCGATTACAGTCTCGGAGACTTCGTAGTGGTGGGAATTTGTGCTGTAATTCCGCAGGACCTGCACGCGCCTATCTTTTCCACGGTGTGAAAAAGTGGCGAGTTCCTGCACGGCCCCTGATCACTCCAGACACCATTGGGGAAGACGGGGAACGCGAGGGGGACCTCGCGGATGGCCCGCTGGCAGTGCACAGACTCGCCGCTCCTTCACGCGATATTATGTGGACAGAGACAGTGACAGGCAGACAGAGAGGCACAGAGAGAGAGAGATAGAGAGAGGGAGGAAGGGAGGGAATCAGAGACTGAAGAGCCACATTCAAGGGGCCAAAGAGCTGCATGTGGCTCACGAGCCTTGGTTTGCCGACCACTGGTTTAACGGATTTGTTTGCTGTCTGAAGCCATAAGGTCTGTAGCCAGCTTACAGAACTTTCATCAGAACACAATGTAAGTCAGTATAATAATTAAAATAGTAATATATTTAATTTGGGATTAAATTAATGTTAAAGCCAATATGTTAAATTTATGATACCATTGATTATAATTAATTCCTAAAAGCCTTTTAGGGGAGACAGCCCCATTAGAGCATCCGGCTGCGAACTATTCCAGAAAACACTAACTATGAGGAGAGTGCCTTAATTCATCATAAAGAGAGTCTTAGTGCTTTCATGAGTTTGGCTGTTTCTTTCCCCAGATGTTTCATTACCCCATTTACAACATCAATCCCACAATTCTTAACTCCGACTTGCACCTATTTTCTTGTCAATATTCATCAAAGCTTCTGGTAAATGCAGATTTTTAGAAGGCATTCTATAGTTCGGGTATGATAGATAGAAATAGTTTGGAAAAAGTGGTTTCTAATATACCCAGGCTTTGAGCTATATAGGGCTTTGCAGATACAACCAACAACTTGAATTGCATTCAGAAACCTATTGTTCACTAGTGTATCTCCCAGAGTAGAAGTATAATCTAGTAGTATGTATCACATGCATGCCATTCCATTCTGAACTAGTTGAAGTTTCCAGGTGATTTTTAGAGGCTATGGCATCTTCTTCCAAATAAGGCCTTCATTACCATGCTAGTTGAAGCTATGCAAAAGCCTCATTAGCCACAATCTCCAATGTTCTTTGAGGATCCTCAAATGAAGACTGCTCTTTCTATGCAAAACCAATCCAATAAAGAGGGAATCCCATAATAGAATAAAAAGCAGTTTACATGAGTGCACTATCTGATTTGGATTCAGTTCTTCCCCACTCACAGACTTATAACCTCCAGATGCAGGATCTTGATTTCCATCACATTTTTTTCAGTGGGCCCAGGGTAGGTATAACTAAGTATAATCTATCTGCATATAAGTGATACTGAACTCTGAATTGATAGATGTCCTCCAGTGGTCCCGTACAGATGTTGAATAGGATACAGGACTGAACCCTGAGGCTTTCCAATAGATATCCTTGATTTATGAATAATTGTTTTAAAACTGTTGAGAGTTACAATCGCCTTGGAAAGAGTGTTTTATAATCTCTAAAGAACTTCCAGGTGTTGTATCACATTGCACATATTCCAACTACAGATTGTAGTTTGGATGCTTGATAGTTGGCTTGCATTTACAATCTGTTGCAGCATCCTGCAGTGATGTCTAGCAAAAAACAGTCACTGAGAAGAATAGATTTGCTTAATGACCTTGTCATTCATTTAACTGCTATAAAAACCAGGTGAAAAATTGAGTACAGTTACTTGGGTGTCTCATTAATATAATCAAAATTCTGATCCCAATTATGATTGTAAACTGTTCACATACACACCCATGTCCACAACCACATTTAGACCTGTCACCATTCAAGTGACAATAAAATCATTGCAATCAGGGATGGGTTACTGCTGGTTCGCAATCCACGTTGCATGTGTGCTGTTCAATGTAAATTGTTCTGCATGCATGCGCAGAACAATTTGCAGTGAACTGTGCACATGTAATCACTAAAATCCCAAATGGCGGTGGCCAAGTTTAGGAACTGGTTTAGGGCCATAGCAAGCCTGGGTCGCTGCTGGTTCTGTGACCCAGGCCTGAATTCCACTACCAGTTGGCCGAACCAGGCTGAACCAGCAGCAACCCATCTCTGATTGTAATATTATTTACCCAATTCTCAACCCTTGGTTTAGTAGAATAGTATAGTCAACAGTATTAAAGGCTGCTGAGAGATCCAGGAAAGCAAGGATTGTTGTGCCACATTTATCTAAGTGTTGCCACATCTGTGAGAGTGATTAATACAGGTTTTGTCCCATGTGTAGGATTGGATCAAAATAGCCAAGAAACTAGATAATATGTTCTCATGAGACTTCTTGCACTCTTCTAACCTACTTCTGTAGGTCATCACTTCCTCAATAATCTTTCTCCATAAAGAAAAAATTAATTTAGACAGTAGATAGCTACTCTAGTAGTCCAAACCTGCTTCTAAGAAGTAGAAGAACTTGTGCTCAGTATATCTCTGTCTCACAAAAAGGCATTTTTTATGGTCTTGATCAGGGTTGGTGTTAGATACTAAAAACAGTTATAATGGTTTCTACCATGGTCATCTGTTCTGGTAGGAACAGAGATTCAATCAGATTGGTCGAAGGGTCTCACAGCTTCCTATAAAAGGGCTGCTGTCAGATGGAACCTTGCTGATTTGTACATAGTTGAAGTTCACTAATAAAGAGCTGTTCAAGCCTGAGTCTGCTTCTTCCATTACCCGATCTAACACTGGCAATGAGGGTGGGATTGGAAGGCAACTAGGCATCAAAAAGAGCTAACACAATCAGCGAGTCAAATCCAGCCCAGAGCTCGGCGCAGCATCCAGCAGCCATCTTTGAGCGGCATATTCAATTACGCTAATGAACAGAAGATGAAAACGCATGCCCCCCCCCCCCAACTCCATACGACCCAGTCAATGAACTCCTGGAATCATATATGATGAGGTTTGATTTCTTTCTCAAAGCCAACGACCTCATGGGCCTTTCTGAAGGCCGGAAAAAGAACATGTTCCTGAGCTATTGTGGAAGAGAGGTATTTGGGACGGCGAAGGATTTGTCCGAGCCAACGCCACTCCAATTGGTCGCTTGGTCGGTTCTACATCAGACGCTGAGGACACACTACTCTCCCAGACCGTCTAAATTTGTTCGGAGGCATGCAACCAAAAAGAGGGCAAATCCATTAACCAGTACGTTGCAGTGCTCAAGAAGGCTGCAGCATACTGCAAATTTAGAGATCTTGACGACCTTTTACTTGACCATATCATATGCGGTGTTTGGGACATTAACCTACAGAGAAGGTTGCTAGCAAAAACCAACCTCACTCTCCAAATCTCATTAGAAGAAGCCAGGGCTACTGAAGCGGCAACCCAATCTCCAGAAACCCTGAAGTGCCAAAACAGCCCCAAAAGCACACAAAAGAACATGAACATGTACGCAAGACTACAGAGCCCAAAGGCTTGGAGAGCGAAGATGACAACTACTGCATGCACAGTGAGCGTCCCAAGCCTGTGCAAAACTTTGAGCCGCGTTTTCTGCCCTGCAATGGCTGTGGAGGACACCAGTTCAGAACGCACTGCCGTTTCTGTGATGCCATCTGCCAATGCTGTGAAAGAAAAGGACACCTCGCCAGGGTTTGCAGAAGCGATCGTCCCACGACAACCAGGAAGCCCAGAAGCACACCTAACCACCAGCAGAAGCCTATCCCAGGGGTACGACAGCCACGACAGCTCAGAAGAAGGCACCAGAGTCACCTACTACACCTCTATTGGCCAAGTCCACACAAAGCGGCCAAAAAAGCTGAAGTCACAGTCCTCCTCGAGGGCTCTCCATGCCAAATGGAGATTTACACAGGGTCATCCTTGACCATAATGTCACGGGCAGCAATCAACCAGGTATCCCTAGCCTTAGCTGTGGATTCTGGACATCCGCCTCCACAACTACCAGGAGAATGGAGTCCCCATTGTAGGCCAGGGCACTTTTCAAGTGCAGTTCAAAACTTCAGCGGCAACCTACTGATCACCATAGTCAGAGGAGAACAGCAGAGCCTCCTGGGGCTTGACTGGTTCGAAGCCCTGGGCCTAGAAGTGACCGGAATCAATGCCATACAAGATGACAGCACTGAAGAATTCCTTAAGGAGTTCAACGACATCTTCGGCACCAGTCTTGGGAAGTATAAAAGGACCCCAATATCTTTTAATTTGGACCCTAATGTAGCCTCCATCAGGTTAAAACCCAGGAGAGTACCTTTGGCTCTCTGCCCTAAAATTGATTTGAAACTTGACAAACTAATAGCTCAGGGAATCCTAGAGCCGGTTGATCATGCATGCTGGGAGACCCCTATAGTGACACCTTTCAAGCCTGATGGGTCAGTCAGAATATGTGCTGATTACAAGTGCACAATTAATAAAGATTTACAACAAAGCATTTTACCTTCTGCCCATTGTACAGCATTTACTACATTCATTAGGTCCCGGAAATCTTTTTGCAAAATTGGACATGACACAGGCATACCAGCAGCTACGGCAGAGGCCCAAACCATTGTGACGCACGGGGTGCATTCAAATGCAACCCCCCTGCAATTTGGAGTTAGTATCACCCCTGGAGTGTTCCAAAGTGTCATGGAACTGCTTTTTCAAGGGATTCCAGGAATTGTCCCCTATTTTGATGACATATTGCTATTGGCTGCAAATAAGGCGCAACTATTTAAAAGATTAGGCACTGTTCTGGGCATAATTAGAGATGCAGGCCTACACCTCAAAAAAGAAAAATGCCAAATTAACGTGCCAAGGGTTGACCTCATTGACGGCTCTGAGATTCACCCGACCGACAAAAAAATAAAAGCAATCTGAGAAGCCCCTACACCATGCAATCAGACCGAGCTACAGGTGTTCCTCAGGCTCCTTAACTTCTACAGAGTCTTTCTCAAGCAGAAAGCCACAGTCGCGGAGCCTTTGCATTGGCTTCTCAGAAAGAATGCCAAGTGGTCCTGGGGCAGAACTGAAGCAGCCGCAGTTAAAAGACTGCTGTCAGCGGACACTTTTTTAGTCCAATACAGCCAGACCCTGCCACTTGTCCTGACATACGACGCTTACCCGTTTGGCGTCAGAGCTGTTTTCAGGCACCGCATGCCCAATGAAACCGAGGCACCCATCGCCGCCTACTCGCGAACTGCTGCCTATGTGCTGCTGAATGGAACTATAGCCAATTGGACCATGAGGCTCTGACTGCAGTCGCCTGCGTGAAACAGTTCCATGGATACCTTTATGGCCGTGATTTTGAACTTATCACGGACCACAAACCATTGTTGGGTTTGCTGGCTGGGGACCTATTCCTGTATCTCTGTTGCCGCGAATGACCAGATGAACAATCTTCCTCACGGCCAACTGCTACTGCCTCATCCATTGACCTGGCTCCCCCTTGGGGCATGCCAACGTCTTAAGTCGCTGCCCACTGTCTGAACTGCTTGCAGACCCTACCCCTGAGATGCCAGTTCTCCTCATTGACTGTCTTGAGACTGGTCCTGTCTCATCTACTGACGTTGCCCACCACACTGCTAAGAACTCTACACTCAAACAGGTTTTGAGCTGGGTGTGGAAGGGGTGGCCCAAGGGGCCGGTGGGGTCTGAATTCAAAATGTTTTACTGTAAACGTGATGAATTGTCTGTTATTAACGGTTGTTTACTGTGGGGGGGACCGTGGTTGTTGTTCCACCTAAACTGTGCATTGCAGTATTGGAGTCTTTACACATAGGTATCCTGGAATTGTCAGGATGAAATCTTTGGCCAGGAGTTATGTGTGGTGGCCTAACATGGACAGGGAGATAGAAGAATGGGTGGCTACCTGCATACCGTGCCAGAAGTCCAGACCAGCTCCCCCAGAGGCGCCTGCTAAGGAGTGGGAGTGATCTTAAGCACCTTGGTCTAGGGTGCACTTAGATTTTTCTGGCCCAGTTCATGGCCAGACTTATGGTAGTTGTGGATGCCTACTCGAAATGGTTAGAGATAGTCCTCATGACCTCCACCATAGCAGAAACAGTTATCAAGACACTACAGAGACTTTTCTCCACTCATAGCCTGCCTGATGTCTTGGTCTCTGACAACAGGCCTCAATTTACAGCCATGCAATTCAAGACCTCTTTAACAGCACAGGGAATCAGACATGCCCTGGTCGCTCCTTTCTATCTGGCCAGTAACGGTCAGGTGAAGAGAATGGTGTGATCCGCAAAAGAAGCCCTATCCAGGGTGCGGCCGGGTGATTGGCAAACACAGGTTGATCAATACCTCCTCATTCAGCACATCATGCCAAGTCCCACCACCGGCAGAAGCCCGTCCGAGCTTCTGATGGGTCGCCAACTAAGGTCCCACTTAGACTGGCTACACCCAAAGTACTCTGCTCCGTCACCCCCAGATTCAACCAGCAAAATAAGAAATTTAAGTGTAGGGGATCATGTTTATGCCCACAACTACGCCGGGGGAACTCTTTGGATTCCTGCCACAGTAATAGACATCACCAGGCCTCGCTCTTACCTAGTAGAGCTTGAGTACGGTCAGAATTGGAGAAGGCATATTGACCAACTCTGTGGCCGCCTCTCCAACTCCACTCTTAGACTTCCAGAAGTAACTCCTGCATGAGTTAGCCAAAGCCCTACCCAAAAGGAGCATGAATTCACTCCTTCCACAGACTTCTCAAGCCCGAAGATACCGGGGAACTTATCTGATTAAGTTGCAGGGCCACAGCAAGTTCTGAGCGAACCAGTTCTAGGAACTGCGGCCATGCCCTGTGGAAAGTTCCAAGAGCTTCCATCAGGCAGAGCTGTAGAGACAACAGGTCCATCCGACCTGACTGAAGAACACCAACTGACTGAACTGCGCAGGTCTGGGCAAGCCACTAAAAAACCTGCCTATCTGCATGACTACGTCACAAGTTGGTTGAACCCATCTTAGAGAGGAGAGGTGTTAGATACTGGAAACAGTTATAAAGGTTTCCACCAAGATCCTCTGTTCTGTTGGGAACAGAGATTCAATCTGATTGGTCACAGGGTCTGACAGATCCCTATAAAAGGGCTGCTGTCAGACGGAATCTTGCTGATTTGTACATAGTTGAAGTTCACTAATAAAGAGCTGTTCGTTGCTTCAAGCCTTAGTCTGCCTCTTCCATCACAGTTGGATTCCTGCCAGTTCTAACCTCTTCTATAGAAGAGGTTCCACAAATCTACAGTGCCGTTTAGAACCGGTTCCAGCTCCCTTCCCCCTGCCCATCCACACATCATCAAGATGAAGAGCGAGAGGAGGAATTTGGGGAGTTGAAGTCCACAAGTCTTTTTTTTTTTTTTTATGAAAAAAGTTTTATTGGGTTTTATAAATTTTTCATACATAAGGTAAGGGTAAGGTGTGAAAAGACATTTTGAGAACTTTCTCGTCGAAGTCATTGACTCCATCTGAGTCTTCATGCACAAAATAGATATTTCACTTATACATTCGTACTACAAAGTGGACAGAAATGCAAATAGAGTTATAATAAAAGAACTGTGCTAGCAAACGTGCTTAAACATCCAAACAATGTGATATAATAAAATAAAGTCATTTTTGAGATCTAAGTCTCTTGGCAATTGTATCTTCTTCTCCCTGGCCCCCAGTGGGCGGAACCGCGGCTGTCTCTGCTCCCCCATTTTCATCTTCAAGGATTGAGGAATGTTTTTCAAGAAAGGCTTGCGCCTCTACAATTGTTTTAATTCTTACTCTTCCCCCTTCCCAAAACACCAACATTCCCTCCGGCATCACCCACTTAAACCAGACCCCCTTTTTAAATAATCTTTTGGACAAGAAGGAATACTTCCTTCTTATCTCTCTAATCTTCTTCGGGACCTGTTTCAAGATGGTGATCTCTTTCTGTTGATAAATTAGGGGGCTGTCTCTCTGCGCCCTCAATATCCTTTCCCTTGTCGACCTAACAAATTTAATATGTATCTCTCTAGGTACTTCATTTATCCTGGCATATGCTGAATTTATTCTATAAATCAAATCAATGTCACCCCTTAATTCTTCCTTAGGACTGTGTAGGTAATCTGCTAAAATTGTGCTCATTAAATCTTGTAAATTTTCCCCACTCTCCTCAGGAACGTTCTGAAATCTTAAAAAACATGACATTCTTTCGAAATCCATCCTAGACATATGGCCAGTTAAATCACCAATTTCATTATTAATACTTTTAAGCTCCCCCTTTGCCCCACCCAGCCCCACCTCCAGCTCATCAGTCTTTTGTGAATTTTCCATTAATTTCTTCTGTACCTCCAAAAGTTCTAATTTAGAACTGACTTGATCTTTCCTCATTTCCTTAATTTCTCTCACCAAGGTTGCAAGAGTTTCTTCGACAGCTGTTAATCTTGCATCTGTGTCGGGTTTTTCGGATAACATTGAAGTGATTTTAGGCTGGTGTTGCTTTTTTGAAGCCATGGTGAAAAGTTTATTCCTGTGTCAGTAAAATGGCGCCTGCTGGAGAGGTATTAGTGGAGCAAGAAGGAACAGTCCAATAAACAAAGGTGTAGATGTTACCAAATCAAAGTCCTGAGAGAATCCACAATAAAACAATCATGTAAGATAAAGAAGGCACTTCAAGGGAAGGGTCAATTAGTCAAACAAAACATTAGGTAGAAGAAAGGAGAGGCAGTCCCGTTCTCGGGGGAATGTCAGCAATCATCCATAATTAGTGTCTCAGAAGGAACGCCATCTTCTCCGCCCGCCTGGGAGCCGCCGGGAATCCACAAAGTGAAAAATTGCAACTTAGTTGCCAGACTTCGATTCGAAGTTTCCGCAATCATTCCAGAAAGACTTTAATCATCGTTAGATGAGTTTGGGTGCAGGTTTCTGTGCGTTCTCCAGCCGGAGAAGCAAATTCAAAACGCCGCTTATTTGCTCCGAGGTTTTTTTTCGCAAACTCCCCCCCCCATCGCCTTGTTAAGTAAAGATTGCCAGCAAAGGAAAAAAAGTCACTCACTTTCCACTTTGAAGTCAAGAGTCTCAGCCAAGCCTCTGACTCCGACAGATCAATCCTCTCCAAAGCGCTAAATGTTCCGATCCTCCAGAGGCGAAGGGAACCAAGCCCCCTGCAGCATGTTCTCTTACTCCTGGGTCGAAGACAAGGACCCCCCCCCCGACCGCCGGGACAGGGGAATCCCAGCAAGCCGACCGTACGGCAGGATTCCTTTGGAAGGAATTCCCTGCCTCTTTGGGGGGCAGTAAAAGCAACAAAACGGCGGAAGAGTCAGACTCAACCGTCTCCTCCGGGAAACCGGAAGCTCCTCAAGTCCACAAGTCTTAAAGCCGTCAAGTTTGAAAAACCCCCGGGGTTTTTTTTTCTAAAGGGTTAGGGGTGCAAGTGTCTTGTAACCTGACAGCTTTAAGACATGCATGCTTCAAATGCCAGAGTTTCTGAGCAAACATTTTGGTTTAACCACATTTCACAAGTTGGCCATGCCCACCTAATCACATGACTGCCAAGCCACTCCCACTCAGTCACATGACTGCCAAGCCACTCCCACCCGGTCACATGGCCGGCAAGCCACTTCCACAAAGCAGGCTACACCAACAGAAGAGGTTCTAAAACATTTTGAAGCCCATCACTGGTCTTGATTTAGACACAAATTCCATCTTTGGTTGCTTTTATCAGCCAGGCAGAGTACAGTTTCCTTCTGCAAGTGGTAGAAGTAGAGGATTTTGACCATTTTCTTGTGGTACTGTACAATGCTTTACAAATTGATAACAAGTTTCCCAGATAATATCAAGGAATCAGCTCTGCCACCTTAATAGGGTTGTCTAGCTTTCAACTCAGAGTAAATGTGAATAAATTTAATAAATAAATTAAATAAATAAATAAATAATTTTACTGGCTGGATCTTCAACCCACCCTTCTCCAAAAGAAAACTTTCAAGAGTATAGATTCAAAAAGAGCAGATGAATAATTATGTCTTATCACCTTTATTGTTCCCAGAGTAAGGTCATCTGTGGGTTCTTATTTATACGAAATCACATTTGCTGCTTTTTTTTTAACCACTGTTTGTCATTCTAGACTTTATTTCTCAAAATTCTTCAGGAGTTGCATTGAATCTAAGGGTTGGAGGGCGATCTATATCTATATAAATAAAAATATAAAATAGTTTGTGCAAAATCGCTAATCTCAGAAAGTACTGCACCGATCGCCACCAAATTTTCACACAATGTTCCCAAGGACTTCCAATGCAATCATACGTACATTTTGTGTGGCTGGCACACGTGTCATGTGCAAGCAGCACAAACGTAGAAGGTACTCCTCAGGTTTTCACCTCCCTGTAGCTCCTCCCACCTGGCTGCTTCTTATGATGCTTCACGCACACACCCCTCACATTTCTAATGGTTGTTTCCTCAGCAACCGAATAAGCCTCCACACTGTATGGAGGCCTACTAGGCCCAAAACAAGGCACAGAGAATAGCACACTACCAGGTGGCCCATAGAGGGATAAAGAGAGAGAGAGAGGGAGAAATACAGTAGGTAAGTAGGTAGGTAGAGGAATAGATAGAGAGGGAGAAATATGGTAGGTAGGTAAGGTAGGTAGGTAGGTAGATGGATAGAGAGAGGGGGGAATACGGTAGGTAGGTAGGTAGGTAGGTAGGTGGGGGGGAGAGAGGAAGAAATACAGTAGGTAGGTAGGTTGGGGGTTATACGGTGGTTGTGTGTACATGTTTGTGTGTACAGGTGTAGATCTACACACAGATTGGTTGGCCATTTAACCAGACTGGGCCATAGCAGCACATGGACAAATAAAAACATCTAGTAGACAAATAAAAATATGGCAAAACCAAAGACACATTTGTCTTCCAGATCCTGATGATTATACCATTAGAGTTTTACCACGCATCATATCATATATGCAATGTACATTTTAAATACAAATTGATAGCAATAGCATTTAGACTTGGATACCACTTCACAATGCTTTACAGCCCTCTCTAAGTGGTTTACAGGTTCAATATATTGCCCCCAACAATCTGGGTTCTTATTTATCAACCTCCGAAGAATGCAAGGCTGAGTCAATTTTGAGCCTGGTGAAATTCGAACTGCCAAATTGCAGGCAACTGACAGTCAGCAGAAGTAGCCTGCTGTATTGCATTCTAACCACTGCACCACCTCAGTGGCATAGAATGTGAAAACAGCTGTTCATTTGTTTTTTGTTTGCTAGATTGATATCCTTCTCAGGTCAGTTTACATGGGGATCTCCCTTCACTCTTTTATGTACTATACAATGATGTGCCATTCTTGGACTAAGAAAGACTCCTCCAAAATCACTGAGGCTCCATGATAGACAACAGGCTTGAACCTAGGTCTTTAGTGCTAAACCAACTTTTAAACAACTTACATCATAGTGGATCTCTTGATGTCTTTGGATAAACTACACAACCTCTTAAAACTTTTATAGATTCCTCATATCTATATCCTGGACAAAAACTGTTTCAACTTCTCCCCTCAGGATGATGCTATAGGGCCATGATGGCAAACCTATGGTACACGTGCCATAGGTGGCGTGCGGAGCCCTCTCTGTGGGCACATGAAGCCAACCCCCCATCTCAGCTCCACACTGCATGTGTTTGTGCCGCCCAGCTGATTTTTGGGTCTCTGCCGCATATGCACGGGGGCTGAATGCATGCAGGAGATACGTGGACATGTGAGGGGGGCCGGGGATCACATGTATATGCGTGGGGTGAGTATAGGGGCGGCAGCCCTGTGCCCCGTTTTTGGTTCCAAGAGGGTTCAGGGAAGCCTGCTATACCTGTGGGGGGCGGGGGGGGGGGTCGCGTGCACATTGCATTATGTGTGTGGGCACGCACACACTTGGTACACGATTACAAAAAGGTTAGCCATCACTGCTATTGGGCATTACATGCCAAAACAACTAGACACAGAGACAATTTTTTCCCTTGTGCCATCATTCTACTGAACACCTAATCGTCATGTTCTATGTCTAAATATATTTACTCATGTTGCATTGCTGTAGTATTACTTTTATCCTTCTCATCTACTATCCCCTCTTATTGGTATCATATTATGATTATTATTACACCGTTGCTTTCCACACATATTGAGAGCTTTTGCACTGGAGACAAATTCCTTATGTGTCTAATCACACTTGGCCAAATAAAGTATTCTATTCTAAAAATATATATTTTAACAGAAATACAGTTTTATTAGACAAATAAAGCAAGCAATCATAGCAACCAGTATCTTTGGCTTAGTGATACAGGCTAAGCAGAGACACAGCATGTTCTTTCCCTGTTTCGTGGAAGAGAGATTTCTGTTTGTTTTCTCTCTTATTATCTCTCATATCTTAATATTACTGTCCCTTGAATCTGCTTTCCCCCCCAATCAATGTAATTCACATATTGAGAGGCAATGATCTCTTTTGTCACTTCTCTTAAGGACTGGCAAGGAATTTTGCTAGTAGTTTTACTACTAGCTTAATAGCTTTACTACTATGTTAGTAAAATGTTTCATCAAGAATTGGGGGACAATAGCAAAGAGAGAAATAAGAAATAGTTAAAAGGGTTCCTGCAACTGACAAATTATTAGCTACAATTCTGTGCATAATAATATGGATTGATTATAGATACCGGAATATAATATTCAACATCCTAGGAAACAGTTTTATGTTGAATCATATTGTTGATCCTCTAGTTCAGGGGTCACCAACCTCCGGGCCGCGGACTGGTGCCGGTCCGTGGCTTGATAGGAACCGGGCCGCAGGGCTGTAGAGGAGGAGGAGGGGGCAGCCCTCTGGGCAGAGTGCGTGCCAGATGCAGGAGAGCGCAGGCGTGGCTGTTTGTGCCGTTGGAGGCCCTAGAGGGCCGAGTGAGCCAACTCCCCCCCATGTGCGCAGGCGCTCCCATTCACGCCGTTGGAGGCACTCCGATCTCAAGGCAGCCCTGAGAAGGGGAGAGTCTTCCCTCCCCAAAACAGCGCTGTTTTAACAGCGCTGTTTTGTGAAGCCTCTGATCTCAAGGCAGCCCTGAGAAGGGGAAAGTCTTCCCTCCCAAAACAGCGCTATTTTAACAGCGCTGTTTTGTGAAGCCTCCGATCTCAAGACAGCCCTGAGAAGGGGAAAGTCTTTCCTCCCCAAAACAGCGCTGTTAAAACAGCACTGTTTTGAGAAGCCTCCGATCTCAAGGCAGCCCTGAGAAGGGGAATGTCTTCCCTCCCCAAAACAGCGCTGTTAAAACAGCGCTGTTTTGAGAACCCTCCGATCGCAAGGCAGCGCTGAGAAAAGGTGGTTTCCCTCCTTCTCAACGCTGTTTTGAGATGCAAGGCTTTCCCTCCCCTCCCCCAGCGCTGTTTTGGGATCTGAGGCCAAAAGTGGGGATGTTGCGCACACACCCGCAAGGCGAGCACAGGGGTGGGGGTCACACGCGTATGTCAAGGGGGGTGAAGTGCGCAGAGGGGGTGTCACACGGATGTGCAGGGGAAGGGGCATGTGGGAGAAGCATTGCATTATGTGTATGGACACGCGAGCACGCACAACAGCGCACGCGTGCATGCTTTCAGCACCCAAGGAAAAAAAGGTTCGCCATCACTGCCCTAGAGGGCCGAGTGAGCCGACTCCCCCCGCGTGCGCATGCACCGCCTGTTCCCCCTTCCCCCCGCATGCGCATGTGCCGCCTGTTCCCTCTCCCCCCTTGCTCCTCCACTACGCCAGCCGGTCCGCAGAATTTTCTTTAAAATGAAACCGGTCCCTGGTGGAAAAAAGGTTGGGGACCCCTGCTCTAGTTCCCTGTTGTCTATACTTACATCTATTAGCCATTTCTCTCTTTATTTTTCCTATGAAAGACTGCCTACCCAATTGTTTTTTGCTTCTTGATAATGCTTTATGTTCTAGTACAGGGGTCTGCAAAGTTGGCTCTTTTAAGACTGGTGGACTTCAACTCCCAGAATTCTCCAGCCAGCTATGCTGGCTGGGGAACTCTGGGAGTTGAAGTCCACCAGTCTTAAAAGAGCCGACTTTGCAGACCTCTGTTCTAGTGCATAGGTTTGCTGTTGCTATTGATTATTCTTTCCCAATTCTTATTGGAAGTGTTTTCCTTTATTTGCAAAATAATTTAGTAGTTTTTGTTATCTAACAAAAGATAAATTGAGAGTTTCACAGCTGCCTGATGTCTAAAACGAGTAGGCATTGATGCAACGATTCAGCAGCAAATCATCAGTAGGGGACTAAAAGCTTGGTTAGGCTAAAAATTAATCCAGGGGTCTGCAAAGTCGGCTCTTTTAAGACTGGTGGACTTCAACTCCCAGAATTCCCCAGCCAGCTATGCTGGCTGGGGAACTCTGGGAGTTGAAGTCCACCAGTCTTAAAAGAGCCGACTTTGCAGACCTCTGTTCTAGTGCATAGGTTTGCTGTTGCTATTGATTATTCTTTCCCAATTCTTATTGGAAGTGTTTTCCTTTATTTGCAAAATAATTTAGTAGTTTTTGTTATCTAACAAAAGATAAATTGAGAGTTTCACAGCTGCCTGATGTCTAAAACGAGTAGTCTTATATTTATATTTATAGCACTCAGAAGGGTGCTATATGAGATGAGGCAGAGTATTTTGTTTTTGATGTTATCCTTTTTTATCATTCAGCAAACATTAAGAAGTATTTCTATTAATTTCAAATCTTGATGTTATATTTTTCTTCAATATTTGTGCCATATACAAGAATATATATATTCTATTAATAGTTACTGTATGCAGTTTGGTATAGATTTTCAGTTCATATTTATTCAAATGGCTGAGCATTTTAATGATTTATGTGTTTCAATATTACTGTATTCAAGGTATAATTGGATCACTTAAATAATTTGATCACTTAAATAAAGGAAAAAAATGAGTTTATCTTCTGTCTATCATCTTATACTGTAGTATGCAGTATTAATATTTCTTATAAATTATGGGACTTTCCTGTTCATCATGTTTCATGTAATCTTGTTTTCAGTTCATTTTTCATTTCATACACAGTTTGAGTCTGATTACTAATTTAATTATCCAAAAATAGTTTAGGGTGACCTTTGAGCTTTTTCTCATTTTATCTTTTGAAAAATAAAAATTGACTAAAAGTATTTTTAGTTCTCTTTGAGCTGTTTTCAGGTACACTCTAAATTACTTTAAGGAGCAGGATATATTTATTTAAAATATAATCAGTTACTTAAGTAAATGCATGTTTCCCCCTCCCCCTTCTTGTATCAGCTATTTTGCTATTCTCTGCTTGTGTGGGACTTTTAAATAACTTCCACTGTGGTCAGACTTCTTCTCCTAGGCACTGCTTGGAGAGTCCAAGCATGGGTTAACTTCAGCTTGCTGCCCAAGGACTGAATTTAAATATTGTGTAGCCACACCTCCTACTCCCCCTTTTAAACTAGAGGCCAGTTTAAAAAACTCAGTCGCCCTAAAAGGACACAGTTGGGCAGCTCCTGTTCTTGAGCAGCAAGTTGGACTCTCTAAACATTATAGTGTAGCCTTTTCTTATTTTTGTTCTTAGTGTATATTAGGAATTCTTGGGTTTTTTTGTTTCTTTCGCAGTAGTGTAAGAAATTCCTTCCTTAGCTATCCTGACGCGCGGAGCAGGCTGCTTGGAGCAAGGCTGCTTTCTGCGATCTTGTGGTTGAGACACCACCGTGGGAGGCTCATTCAGCAGCTGCTGATGAGCTCCGGGGGCAGGTAGGCTGATCAGGGCTACCCTAAAACTGTTGGAGGACTGTTCTTAGCCCTGTAGGCTCTCCTGAGCTCTCCGGATTGCCAACAGTTCCACAGTGTCACTCCAAAGCACATGATGGCCATTTTGGAACAGGAAAATTGGCGCGTTTTTCTCTTCGAGATGTTTGCCATTGATGCTGCTTGGTTCTGAAACAAATCGCTGCTGGGAGGGGTTAACACTCAGACTTTGCTCTGGGTCTCCAGACAGGTCCCCCCCCCTCCCCAGGAAGATCATTACAAGTGACTGCAGGGAGTTTGGCTTTTGCTCAAGCCATTCCATTCCATTTTCAAGTGGCATGGATGTGTGTGTGCTCTGGATATCCCCAATTGGTGCCGTTTTGTCATCGCTGTTTCCCTGCCTATGCCCCATTGCCTCAGGACAGTGACTGATTTAAGGGGCTCTTCAATCACTTCCACTCACCTTCCAGTGCTCAACTGTTCAAACAAAACTGTGTTATTGCCAGGAACTTTCTACCATGGCAAGCAATAGTGAGGCTGAAATCAGAGAACAGGCAGGGCCTCCCACCAGTAAGCGCAGCAGGGTCAACCCTGCTGCCAAGGGTGAGGGCACTGGGCGTCCATTGAAGGAGAAGCAGCCCAAGCCCAAAAAGATGTCCTAAGCAGCAGAAAAAATGGAGAGAGAAAAACAATTTCAAAGGGCCCAAAATGCCCAAAGACTTGCCAGGGATCCCTCACCACCTGCTGAGGCTTCTGCAGGTCCTTCCCTACCCAATTCCCAGCGAGATAAGTCACCATCCTTGACAAGAGAAGGGAATTTTGGCTTCTCACCCAACTCTTCCAAGGCATCTCCCAGATCTCTTAGTTCGTCCCTAGATGAGGAATACATGAATGAGGCCTGTTCCCTTATGGAAGAGGAGGAAATTCCTCCACCTGGGCCAAGACCCAGGGTCTTGCATCCTTCTGAGGAACAAGGTCATGAGCTGTCTCAGGAGATGAAGGAGGTTGTTGCATGTGGAGATATCTCGGGATTGCGGACAGCATTCAGCAGCTGAGCCAGAGCTGAGCCAGAGCCAAAGCACATACGGCAGGGTCTAAGGACCAGCCAGGAAGGGCTTCTTATAATACAATACAATACAATAGCAGATTTGGAAGGGACCTTGGAGGTCTTCTAGTCCAACTCCCTGCCTAGCAGGAAACCCTATTCCATTTCAGACAAATGGCTATCCAACATCTTCTTAAAGACTTCCAGTGTTGGGCCATTCACACCTTCTGGAGGCAAGCTGTTCCACTGATTAATTGTTCTAACTGTCAGGAAATTTCTTTTCAGTTCTAAATTGCTAAATTGATTAGTTTCCACCCATTGCTGCTTGTTTTACCCTCAGGTGCCTTGGAAAATAGTTTGACTCCCTCTTCTTTGTGGCCACTCCTAAGATATTGGAATACTGCTATCATGTCTCCCCTAGTCCTTTCTTTTTATTAAACTAGACCAGTTCTAGTTTAATAAATAGTTTAATAACTAGACCAGATCCAGTTCCTGCAACCGTTCTTCATATGTTTTAGTCTCCAGTCCCCTAATCATCTTTGTTGCTCTTCTCTGCACTCTTTCTAGAATATCCACATCATGGTGACCAAAACTGAATGCAGTATTCCAAGTGTGGCCTTACCAAGCATTATAAAGTGTATTAACACTTTTGGCAGCTGCTGCACACTGCTGGCTCATATCTAAATGGTTGTCCACTAGGATTCCAAGATCCATTTCACAGTTACTACTATTGAGGAAGGTACTATCTATACTGTACCTGTGCATTTTGTTTTTGTTGCCTAAATGTAGAACCTTACTCTTTTCACCATTGAATTTCATTTTATTAGATAATACCTTATGTTCAAGTTTGTCAAGATCCTTCTGTATCTTAAGCCTATCTTCTGGAGTGTTGGCTATTCTTGCCAGCTTGGTCATCTGCAAATTTGATGAGTTCCCCATTTATTCCCTCATACAAATCATCAATGAAGATGTTGAAGAGTACTGGGTCTAAAACAGAGCCTCCATGTAGATGCAGTTCCATTGAGGACTACATGTTGAGTGCAGTTGATCAGCCAGTTCTTCTCTTGCTTCCTCAGCCATCAGCGAGGAATCCAAGGTGGAGGAAGGTGGCCAGGACACCTCAGACTTTTCAGAGGACGAAAATCCAGCCCCCGATACGCCTGCCTTCTCAGGCTTATTCATGTTTAGGGCTATCCTTACCAAAGCCAGGTCCTCCTCTACCCAGATGGCCTCCCAGCACAATCTGATAAGAATACCACAGAGCAGGGCGATAAGGAAGCCATTGGATCCCAGGATCCAGGCACAGGCCTTTCTCCCTAGGTGCTGCTTGGAGAGTCCAATAATCGGTTAACTTCCGTTTGCTGCCAAAGGACTGAGTTTAAATATTGTGTAGCCACGCTTCCTGCTCCCTTTAGAAGCCAGTTTAAAAATCTCAGTCACCCTAAAAGGATGCAGTTGGGGAGCTCCAGTTCTTGAGCATCAGGTTGGACTCTCCAAACAGTGAGATTAGTGTAGTCTTTTCTTATTTTTGTTGTAGAGCTTAGTAGCAATTAACAGGTTTTTTCCTCTCAGCTTCTTCATGCGGAGCAGGCTTCGGAATGAGGCTGCCTTCCACGATAGTGCGGTTGAGGCACCACTGCCCGGGGGGGGGGGGGGGGCTAAGTTCAGCAGCTGTCGTCGAGCATAGGGCCAGGTAGGGAGTCAGGAGAGCCCTAAAAAATTTGTCGGAGGTCTTCGTAGAGCTCTGGAGGCTTCTAACAGCTCTCCGAATTGCCAACAGTTCCCAGTGCCATTCCAAGCCGTGTGGTGGCCATTTTAGAAGCATTTAAAGTGGCGCAAAGATTTCTCCCTCAACAGATCGCCATTGGGAGGGGTTATGTAAATCAAGGACCTTGCTCTGGGTCTTGAGGCAGGTTCCCCCTCCCTAAAAGGACAATCTTTGAGTGGTTGCACAATTTTTGGCTGTTTGACTTGGCCATACCCTGCTTTGAATTGGCATGGATCTGCGGGCACTCTGGACATTTTGCAAGGTGCCATTTTGTCCTGCTTGTGTTCCCTCATCTTTCCAGCACAGAGACTAATGAGATTTGGACTCTAATTGACTGATTGCTTCTCACAACCCACAACTGTCCTACAGTGTTGAGTGATTGATCCTAGCTGGTCTCGATACTATGGCATCCACCAGCGCAACTGATTTTCTGGCCTATTCAAGCCTCCCAGGGTCAAAGCCATTCTCAGTAAGGCCAGGGCTTCTTCCACTCAGATGGGTCTCCCAGGGCAGACCACCACAGACCAAGGGCAATAAAGAGGCCACTGGATCCCAGGACCCAGGGACCAGCCTCTTCAAGGAAAACTCTCCACCTCAGGAGTTAGTACCAGCTCCTCAGCTTTTCCTGGATGTCATCCAGCGTCAGTGGGGTCAGCCAGGGTCAATAGCTAATCCAAGCGGGATGGATAAGAAGCTCTACTCTATGGAGAGCAATATTGAGGATCTCTTAAAGCTTCCTCTGATTGATGATCCCATAATTGCCCTCACTTCCAATTCTGTATTTGTAGCTGGTCTGCTGGAAGGACTTAAAGCAGAGGATAAAAAGGCAGAGAAGGTCTGTCATAAAACCCAGCGGGCTACCAGGTGGGCTATGAGGGCTTCTTCTTCATCCTCCTATTTCAATAGGGCATCCTCTTCTGGCTCCATAAACTGCAATCCAAGTTGCCAGCTGGTGACACTAGATTGTGCCAGGATGTCAACAAAATTATTGCAGCAAGTACTCAGCTGACGCTTCACTTAATGCCACCAAATTTCCTCAAGAGCTCTAGCTTCCAACATAACATCACACCATCTGCTGTGGCTTAGGCACTGGCAGGCGGCCATGAAGGCAGAGTGGAAGTTCGCTTCAGCTCCCTTCAAAGGAGGGAAGCTCTTCAGAGAGGCCTTGGATTCAGTCTTAATAGAATCCAAGGATAAACGCAAGGTCTTACCAGCCATTACCAAAAAGACTGACCACAAGGGCCAGTCTTATTTCCGCAGGCAGCCCTTTCAGAATGCAGATCCTCCCAGCCACCTCTAGAGGATGTAACCTATTCCCAAATGCAGGAGCGCACCCATGATAGGGCATCATTAAGGGACACAAACAGACAGCAGGGTAGCTGAAGGTCCTTTTGAGGGTTTTCCAACTGCCTCTTTCACAGAAATAAATGACCGTCACCAGTTCCCTCCCATAGGAGGGCGGCTACAACTCCGACCAGTGGGAAGAGACAACAACGGACGCCTGGACACAGTCTGTCACGGCCTCACCCTAGATTTCTTCTGTCTTCCCCCACGGACATTTGTCCGCTGCCCACTACCGAAATCAGCTCACAAACATCAACTGATGCAGGCAGAGATCAGGCATTTGCTGGACATAGCTGCCATAGAGCAGGTTCCTGTGGGCCAGGAGCGGTGGGGATTCTACTCCATTCGCTTCCTAGTTCCAAAATCATTGGGAGGGGTGGAGCCATCCTGGACCTCAAGAAACTCAATATCCATCTAGCGTACAAGCGCTTTAAGATGCAATCACTTCAGACCATATTGGGTTACATCCAGGCAGGGCGACTTCCTGATGTCAATCGACCTGAAGGAGGCGTACCTGCATGTTCCCATTCATCCAGCGCAATGCAGGTTCTTGAGGTTTCAATTTGCAAAGAAGCATTATCAGTACAACGCTCTCCCCTCGGCCTCTCATTGGCCCCCAGGACGTTTACCAAACTTTCGGCCTCGGTCGCTGCGCATATCTGATCTCGTCCAGTGAGACTCGTTTGCTACCTGGACAACATCCTGCTGCTGCTGTTGTCATCAGCAAGGTGCCCATTGAGGAGATATGTTGGGCAGGTACCTGGTCCTTGCATCTCCATTCATTCGGAATTACAAATAGGACTCCTTTACGGCTGCTAAAGCCTCTTTTGAAAAGTGGGTCTTGCAGCGGGTCCTTGCGGCTCCCGCACAAGAAGATAGTTCTTCCCTGGGACTGTATAGCTTGGGTGTGTCCCATGCTTGGACTCTCCAAGCAGCGCCCAGGAGAATGACTGTTGGCTTTTCTGAATGATCATTCTCTAGGCGCTGTGGGAGAGTCCAACCCCACCCTGGGGTTGACCGCTGGTACGTGACTTATCACCCCCATGGTCATAGCGCACTCTTTTTACATCCTTCTGGGTCTCATGCCTTCTTTTTTTAAACTGGCCTCTAAAGGGAGCAGGAGGTGTGGCTACACAATATTTAAACTCAGTCTTTGGGCAGCAAGCTGAAGTTAACCCATGCTTGGACTCTCCCCCAGCACCTAGAGAACGACCATTCAGATAAGCCAACGGTCATTCTGAGGTAGTTTAGAAGGGCAATGCTGGAAAGGGAAAGGATAATTTCCAGATGGATGTATTTTCTTTAAAAAATTGCTTCTCAGGCTGTGTAAGAAAATATATCAGAAGAAAACAAACTATATAGTGGACTTCCAATGAAAACTGGGGATCATAGCTTTACAAATAATTAAAATTTAGGCTTCCCATATTGTGATCATGTAAAGTCAAATATTGCTGGCAATACTTTTCTGTTGTATCCCTTCATTAGTTATATTATTAGCCATTTATTGGGTAGATATACTTCTGTAGTGGGGAGCTTTCTCCTTATGAATGATTGGAGGCTCCTTGCATGTCTAAAAAGCTTATAAAATCAGGATTTTAAATTGCATTAGGAATCCCTTTTGGAAAGATATTCTGGGACAATGATACTCTTAGGAGGTAGAAAATGGCAGCATATGTACAGTGAGTCTGTTCAGTTAATGCACTTCCATTCTTCACCTTACTGCTTGAGGAGCATATTGCTTAAAGATAAATTCCTAATCAAATACGTAGTTGATGTATAGGATAGAATCAGGGGTGAAATCACTTACCTTCACTATTGGTTCGCAAATGTGAACTCGTTCTCACTTGGCTCACATGTGCCACCTCCGCGCATGTGGAGGATCTTCCGTGCATGTACAAGAACAGGACATGATGACATCCAGGTGGGTGGGCTGAGCCCACTGCCTCCCCCACTACCAGTTTGCCTGAACCAGATAGAACCGGCTGAATTGCACCACTGGATTGAATGTAATTTAAATATTTAATTAAGCTGCTGAAAAGTCTATGAAAAGTTTAATGATTCTTAATAAAATAACTAAACTCTGTGTTAATGGAATTATTTAGGCAACTCATCCATGTTTTTCTTCTCCCTCTTTTGTCATCAGCTTTTACAATGGGTTGCAGACTAAATAAATTGGAAAAACATGATGACAAACGGCCTGGAAACATCTATTCCACTTTGAAGAGGCCCCAAGTTGAGACGAAAACTAATATTTTCTATGAATACCACTTTCTAGATTTTACAACTTTAAGTAATGGTAAGTCTTTCTTCTCTTTTCAACATACAATAAATATGTAAGTCAAAATGAGAAAAGCTCAGCTTTAAAAGCATTGTATTAGTGCGATATATTGGGACAAGCAAAGTTTTTGTGGATTAAAGCTGTGTTCTTTAATTACATTTTTGTTTTGGACAGGTAAATCTTATAGTGTAAGCAGTGGTGTCATTGATGTGCAGAACTGGGATTATGTGGGTTCTGTGTGGTAGTTGTTTGGATTTTGGGATCCAAATAACAAAGACATCATGCAGAAATTCTAGGTATTACTCATAATGGATTATTGAACTTGTTTAAGTTGTTTCCAAAGTGATGATTTGATGATGAAGAAGGAGGAGAGATGTGATTTTCATTGTGCCCATGAAAGACAGAAAAATGAAGTACTATTTATTATTTAAAAGATGTCGTAATATATATGCCAGGTAAACTTAGATAACCTTTAGATAAACAATTGTACAATTTTCTTTTAGCACTTTTCATATATATATTTAACAGTTCTGTGATCTAGCCTAAAGAAAAGCGTTATATTTCTGTGAGGCAATGCAAAGGATTTGAAGTGAAACTAGCATTTGCAATCAATAATTTATATTTTGTGTATATGAATTTTATATACCTATAAAATTAGAATAGAACAGAATAACAGAGTTGGAAGGAACCTTGGAATTCTTCTAGTCCAGTGGTCGGCAAACCGCAGCTTGCAAACCGCTTGCGGCTCTTTGGCCTTGAATGTGGCTTTCTCTTGATTCCCTCCCTCTGTTTCTCTCTCTCTCTCTCTCTCTCTCTCTCTCTCTCTCTCTCTCTCTCTCTCTCCCCCTCCCTCCCTCCCTCCCTCCCTCCCTCCGTCCGTCTGTCTGTCTGTCTCTCTGACTCTGTCCACAAAATATTGCATGGAGCAGCAGCGAGGCTCTGCGCGGCCACAATGACTCTGGAGGCTCTCCCTTGTGTTCCTCGTCTTCCCGGATGGTGTCCGGAGTCATAGGTGGCCGCGCAGATCCTCGCCACTCCTCCATGCCGTGACAAACATAGGCGCACATATTACCCATTCAATTACAGTCTCTGAGACTTGGTAACGGCAGGAACTTGGGTTATAATTGCATGGGGCATGCGCAACCTGTGTTTTCTATGACTTGGAGGAGCCGTGAGGCTCTGTGCGGTCACCGCTGACTCTGGAGGCCATCCAGGAAGACGGACGCGATTGGGACCCCACCCACCGTGGATGGCCTCCAGAGTCATCGCCGGCCACCCAGAGCCTCGCCGCTGTTCCACGCAGTATTTTATGGACAGAGACAGGCAGACAGAGAAAGGCACAGAGAGACAGGGGGAGGGAATCAGAGAGAGACAGACAGACACAGAGAGAAAGACAGAGAGAGACGGGAAGGGAGGGAGGGAGAGACAGACAGAGAGAGAGACACAGAGTGAGTGATTAAGTGAGTGAGTGAGTGTGAGACAGACAGACACACACACACACAGAGTGACAGAGATGGGGGAGGGGAGAGAGACAGAGAGAGACAGGGAAACACACAGTGAGTGAGAGATAGACACACACACTGACACAGATAGGGGGAGGGAGGAGAGAGAGAGAAAGATAGGCACACACACACACACACACACAGAAAGAAAAAGAGAAAGCAAAAGAAATAAAGTAAAAAGAAAGAAAAAGTTGGAGAGAAAGAAAGAGAAAAAGAAAGAAAGAAAGAAAGGAGAGAGAGAGAGAGAGAGAGAGAGAGAGAGAGAGAGAGAACTTATAACCACAATTGAGCCCAAAATTTTGGTTGGTAAGCAAGAGCATCGTTAAGTGAGTTTCACCACATTTTCCAAGTTGGCCACACCCACCCAGTCACATGACCACTGAGCCACTCCCACAAAACAGGTCACACCTTCTTTTGGCTCTCAAAAGAAATTTCAATCATTGTACTGTTGATATTTGGCTCTGTTGACTAATGAGTTTACCCATTACTGTTCTAATCCAACCCTCTACTTAGGCAGGAAACCCTACCCCACTTCAGACAAATGGTTATCCAACATCTTCTTACAAATTTACAGTGCTGGGACATTCAAAACCTCTGGAGGCAAGTTCCACTGATTCGTTGTTTTAACTGCCAGGAAATTGCTCCTCCTGTATCTTAAGCCTATCTTCTGGAGTGTTGGCTATTCCTGCCAGCTTGGTCATCTGCAAATTTGATTTCCCCATCCCCTCATTCAAGTCATTGATGAAGATATTGAAGAGTACTAGGCCTAAAAGAGACTCTTGGGGTATTACACTGAATACTTTCCTCCATGTACATACACACAATAGCAGAGTTGGAAGGGACCTTGGAGGTCTTCTAGTCCAACCTCCTGCCTAGGCAGGAGCGCTATGCCATTTCAGACAAATGGCTATCCAACATCTTCTTAAAGACTTGCAGTGTTGGGGCATTCACAACTTCTGGAGGCAAGGTGTTCCACTGATTAATTGTTCTAACTGTCAGGAAATTTCTCCTCAGTTCTAAGTTGCTTCTGTCCTTGATTAGTTTCCACCCATTGCTTCTTGTTCTGCCCTCAGGTGCTTTGGAGAATAGTTTGATTCCTTCTTCTTTGTGGCAACCCCTAAGATATTGGAACACTGCTATCATGTCTCCCCTTTTCATTAAACTAGACATACCCAGTTCCTGCAACTATTCTTCACATGTTTTAGTCTCCAGTCCCCTAATCATCTTTGTTGCTCTTCTCTGCACTCTTTCTAGAGTCTCCACATCTTTTCTACATCTTGGCGACCAAAACTGAATTCAGTATTCCAAGTGTGGCCTTACCAAGGCGTTGTAAATCAGTATTAACACTTCACGTGATCTTGATGCTAGCCCTCTGTTTATGTAGCCTAGAACTGTGTTGGCTTTTTTGGCAGCTGCTGAACATTGCTGGCTCATATGCACTTCCATTGAGGACTACACGTTGAGTATGGTTGGTCAGCCAGTTACGAATCCATCTGGTGGTGATGCTGTCTAACTCACATTTTCTACTTTATCTAGTAGTAGGTTATGGTCTACTTTTATAAATAGTCTTACTGAACTCCAAGTAAATTATATCAACAGTATTCCTCTGCTCCACTAACTTTGTCAAAGAATGCAATAAGATTAGTGTGGCATTATCTGTTTTTGACAAACCCATGTTGGTTTTTGGTTATTACTTTTTCTGTTTCTAGGTGTTCGCTGATTCGTTGCTTGATTATCTTTTCCAGGATCTTTCCTGGTATTGAGCTGATACGTCTGTAGTTTCCTGGATCTATTTTTTTCCTCTTTTTTGAAGATGGGTACTACATCACCACTTTTCCAATTCTCTGGCAGTTCCCAGTGGACCATGATCTTTGAAAGATATAGTTCAGTGGTTTTGAGGTCTGGTTTGCTAGTTCCTTCCGAATCTTGTCTAGGATAGACAGGTGTTCACTTACCATTCTCCTGGGTGCTGCTTGGAGAGTTCAACGATGAGTTAATTCTGTCTCACTGCCCATTGGACTGAATTGAATCTTCTTAAACCATACCTCTGCCTTTTCAATTCAGTTTAATGCCCAGGACATGTTCTGGGTTGGTTCCAGATTAATTTTAACTTGGACTCTCCAAATATGCCCTTTGTTTTTGTTTTTAGGAATTAAAAAAAAATTCTTTAGGTTTTTTATTGGCAGGTTTTTCTGCAGAAAAGAGTTCCTGTCGCTTTAAGAAGCCTCTCTCCGGCTGGTTGCCGCATCTTGGCTCGGGCGCACGTAGCTCGGTCCTTCCTATTGTAGGATCCATGGGGTCGAAGTGCCCATGGCTCATGGACAGATCACGCTCTCCTTCAGCTGGACTTTCCAATCGCTTCACCTCACCGCGGGGAGGCGGAACCGGATACTCCTAGATGGTTCCGCCCCAGGCTTCTAATGGACCCGGAAAGGTTCCAGAGGGAGCTTGGGCCAATTCCTGTGACCCTGCCTCGCGACTCGACTGAGGACCTAGTGGCCGCATGGTTAAGTGCGGCCGCAGGGGCCTTGGACCGAGTCGCGCCCTTGCGGCCTCTCTTGCGGCGACGAACCACCCAGGCTCCCTGGTTTACTGAGGAGCTTCGGGGGATGAAGCGCCACAAGAGACACCTAGAGAGCAGATGGAGATTCTCTCGCTCCGAAGCCGACCGAACACTAGTGAGAACCCATATTAGGGCTTACTTAGTGGCGATAAGGATGGCCAAACGTGAGTATTGTGCCAACCTTATTGCATCCGCAGATAACCACCCTGCCGCCCTGTTTGGGGTGACCCGCTCCCTCCTTCACCAGAGGCCGCGGGAAGCCCCTTTGCAAGGGCGAGCAGAGGAATTTGGGATTTATCTTCAGGAGAAAATCGCTCGGATTCGGAATGAGCTACCCTCCATCGACAGTGGTCCTGTGGGACTGTCCAAGACTAGTCTTGAGGTTCCTTCTTGGGAGGAGTTTGACTTTGTTACCACCGAGGATATGGACAGGTTGTCAAGGAAACGTAGGGCGGCCACATTTATTTTTTTATTTTTATTTTATTGAATTTATACCCCGCCCTTCTCCAAACGGACCCAGGGCGGCGCACAGGAATATTAAAAAACATACAAACATATAAAACTTTTTTAAAAAACTTATTCGACTAAAAACCTGTGCTAAAACCGAATTAAAATCCCCATTTTAAAACTATCTATGAGTCAGAATTGGAGGCTACGCTAGGCCGGCTAGTTGGAATAGGTGTGTCTTCAGACACTTGCGGAAGAGGCGGAGGTCGGAGATGGTACGGAGTTCAGGGGGTAAGTCGTTCCAAAGGGCTGGTCCCGCCACAGAGAAGGCTCTCCCCCTGGGTCTCGCCAGTCGGCATTGTCCGGCCGACGGCACCCTGAGGAGACCCTCTCTGTGGGAGCGTATCGGTCTGAGGGATGTATGGGGCAGGAGGCGGTCTCGCATATAACTAGGCCCCGAGCCATGGAGCGCTTTAAAGATGGTCGTTAGAACCTTGAAGCGCACCCGAAAGACCACAGGAAGCCAGTGCAGCTCGCGCAGGATTGGTGTTATATGGGAGTGTCTGGGCGCTCCCGTAATCACCCGCGCAGCTGCGTTCTGGACTAGCTGTAGCTTTCGAGTGCACCTCAAGGGAAGCCCCATGTAGAGAGCATTACAGTAGTCGAGTCGAGACGTGACGAGTGCTTGAGTGACTGTGCGTAAGGCACCCCGGTCCAGTAAGGGGCGCAATTGGCGCATCAGGCGTACCTGATGAAATGCCCCCCTGGCCACGGCTGCCACATGGTCGTCCATGGACAGCCGGGAGTCCAGGAGCACACCCAAATTGCGCGCCCTCTCCACGGGGGCCAGTGTTTCGCCCCCAATGGCCAGAGTTGGAATACTCTGGCTGAATCGGGGCGCCGGAAGCCACAGCCACTCAGTCTTGGACGGGTTGAGCTTGAGTTTGTTGCTACCCATCCACATCCGTACGGCCTCCAAACACCGGGACATAACCTCGACGGCATCATTGGGGTGGTCTGGGGTGGATATGTACAACTGAGTATCATCAGCGTACAGATGATATCCCACCCCAAAACCACGGATGATCTCACCCAGCGGCTTCATATATGTGTTGAACAGTAGGGGCGAGAGGACCGACCCCTGAGGTACCCCACATATGAGGGGCCTCAAGGCCGACCTCTGCCCCCCTGCCAACACACATTGCGACCGACCAGAGAGGTAGGACGAGAACCACTGTAAAACGGTGCCTCCCAGCCCCAACCCCCCCAGTCGGCGCAATAGGATACCATGGTCGATGGTATCAAAAGCCGCTGAGAGGTCTAATAGGACTAGGATAGAGGAAAATCCTCTATCCCGCGCCCTCCAGAGATCATCAACCAACGCGACCAATGCCGTCTCGGTGCTGTGCCCGGGTCGGAAGCCGGACTGGCACAGGTCTAGATAATCAACTTCCTCCAAGTGTCACGGAAACTGTTGAGCCACCACATTCTCAACAACCTTCACTAAAAAGTGGAGGTTGGAGACGGGACGATAGTTCTCTAATAATGCTGGATCCAGGGACGGCTTCTTGAGGAGGGGCCTTACTACTGCCTCTTTCAAGACGGCGGGCAAGGACCCCTCACTCAGAGATGCGTTGACAATGCCCTGTGTCGTCTCCCAGGATGCCAGTACAAGCCAGGAGGGACACGGGTCCAATAAACATGTGGTGGCCCTAAGTCTCTTTGACAACTTGTCCATATCCTCGGTAGTAACAAAATCAAACTCCTCCCATGATGGTGTCACAAGAACAGCCTCGGCACGCTCGACTGGGCCACTGTCGATGGAGGGTAACTCGCTCCGAATCCGAGTGATTTTCTCCTGCAGATAAATCCCAAATTCCTCTGCTCGACCCTGTAAAGGGGCTTCCCGCGGCCTCTGTTGGAGGAGGGAGCGGGTCACCCCAAACAGGGCGGCAGGGCGGTTATCTGCGGATGCAATAAGAGTGGCACAATACTCACGTTTGGCCACTCTTATCGCCACTAAGTAAGTCCTAATATGGTCTCTCACTAGTGTTCGGTTGGCTTCGGAGTGAGATGATCTCCATCTGCTCTCTAGGCATCTCTTGTGGCGCTTCATCTCCCTGAGCCCCTCGGTAAACCAAGGAGCCCAGGTGGTTCTTCGCCGCAAGAGAGGCCGCAAGGGCGCGACTCGGTCCAAGGCCCCCGTGGCCGCACTTAACCATGCGGCCACTAGGTCCTCAGTCGAGTCGCGGGGCAAGTCCATAGGAATTGGCCCAAGCTCCCTTTGGAACCTTATCGGGTCCATCAGGAGCCTGGGGCGGAACCATATAGGAATGTCCGGTTCCGCCTCCCCGCAGTGAGGTGTAGCAATCGGAAAGTCGAGCCGAAGGAGAGCGTGATCTGTCCATGACAGGGGTGTGATGACTAAATCCCCTATTCCCAGATCACTACTCCACTGTCCCGAGACGAAGATTAAATCCAGGGTGTGTCCGCCCTCGTGGGTAGGGCCTACAACTACCTGGGTCAGGTCCATGGCTGTCATGGAAGCTATGAACTCCCGAGCTGCACCAGAGGTTTCGCCTGCCGACGGCAGGTTAAAGTCCCCCATGACTAAAAGTCTGGGAGTCTCAATCGCCGCCTCGGCTATCACCTCTAGGAGCTCGGGCAGGGCTGTTGTTGCATAGTGAGGAGCCAGGTATACAACTAACACGCCTAACTGCCTCCCTAGGCCCCACTTCACAAGGAGGGACTCGTACCCGGTCGTCAGAGGGATCGTGGTCTCCTTTGGCTCAAGACCTTCCCTAACCATAATCGCCACCCCCCACCCCTCCCTAGGGCCCTAGGCTGATGGAAGGCTCTGTATCCTGGTGGGCACATTTCTACGAGGGGATGTCCTCCCTTGTGGCCCAACCAGGTTTCCGTAATACCTACCAGGTCCGGGTCCCCCTCTGACACAAGGTCATGGATGAGGGGGGCTTTTTGTACCACGGACCTGGCGTTGCATAGCATCAGCCTAGAGCCCCAGGTCTATGGTTCTTGCCCACCTAGTCTGCGATGTTTATTGGACCCGTGTCCCTCCTGGCTTGTACTGGCATCCTGGGAGACGACACGAGGCTGGCTCCAGGGCATTGTCAACACATCTTTGAGTGAGGGGTCCTTACCTGCCGTCTTGAAAGAGGCGGTAGTGAGGCCCCTCCTCAAGAAGCCGTCCCTGGACCCAGCATTGTTGGAGAACTATTGTCCGGTCTCCAACCTTCACTTTTTGGTGAAGGTTGTTGAGAGTGTGGTAGCCCAAAAGTTTCCGCGACACCTGGAGGAAGTTGATTATCTAGACCCGCGCCAGTCCGGCTTCCGACCCAGTCACAGCACCGAGACGGCATTGGTCGCGTTGGTGGATGATCTCTGGAGGGCGCGGGATAGAGGTTATTCCTCTATCCTAGTCCTATTAGACCTCTCGGCAGCTTTTGATACCATCGACCATGGTATCCTATTGCACCGACTGGGGGGGTTGGGGCTGGGAGGCACCGTTTTGCGGTGGTTCTCGTCCTACCTCTCTGGTCGGTCGCAATATGTGTTGATGGGAGGGCAGAGGTCGACCTCGAGACCCCTCTTATGTGGGGTTCCTCAGGGGTCGGTCCTCTCGCCCCTCCTGTTTAACACATATATGAAGCCACTGGGTGAGATCATCCGTGGTTTTGGGGTGGAGTACCATCTGTACGCTGACGACACTCAGCTGTACATATCCACCCCAGACCACCCCAACGATGCCGCCGAAGTGCTGTCCCGGTGTTTGGAGGCCGTACGGATCTGGATGGGTGGTAACAAACTCAAGCTCAACCCTGCCAAGACTGAGTGGCTGTGGTTTCCGGCACCCCGGTTCAGCCAGATTACTCCAACTCTGGCCATTGGGGGCGAAACACTGGCCCCCGTGGAAAGGGCGTGCAATTTGGGTGTCCTCCTGGATTCCCGGCTGTCCATGGAGGACCATGTGGCGGCCGCGGCCAGGGGGGCGTTTCATCAGGTACTCCTGATGCGCCAATTGCGCCCCTTACTGGACCGGGCTGCCCTTCGCACAGTCACTCAAGCTCTCATGACGTCCCGACTCGACTGCTGTAATGCTCTCTACATGGGGCTTCCCTTGAGGTGCACTCGAAAGCTACAGTTAGTCCAAAATGCAGCCGCGCGGGTGATTATGGGAGCCACTAGATGCTCCCACATAACACCAATCCTGCGCGAGCAGTCCCACGTAACACCGTATGGAGATCCTTCCTGGGATCTCCATACGGTGCTCTTTCATTTCATTTCATTTCATTAAATTTATACCCCGCCCTTCTCCAAACGGACCCAGGGCGGCGCACAGGGATGTTAAAACACATATAAAACATATAAAATTTTAAAAAACTTATTCTAATAGACCCTGCGCTAAAAACCGAATTTAAAAAACCCAAATTTAAAACTATCTAAGAGTCAGTAATGGGGGTTATGCTAGGCCGGCTAGATGGAATAGGTGTGTCTTCAGACACTTGCGGAAGAGGCGGAGGTCAGAGATGGTGCGGAGTTCAGGGGGTAGGTCGTTCCAAAGGGCAGGGCCCGCCACAGAGAAGGCTCTTCCCCTGGGTGTCGCCAGTCGGCATTGTCCAGCCGACGGCACCCTGAGGAGGCCCTCTCTGTGGGAGCGTATCGGTCTGAGGGATGTATGGGGCAGGAGGCGGTCTCGCATATAACTAGGCCCCGAGCCATGGAGCGCTTTAAAGATGGTCGTTAAAACCTTGAAGCGCACCCGAAAGACCACAGGGAGCCAGTGCAGCTCGCGCAGGATAGGTGTTATGTGGGAGTGTCTAGGCGCTCCCGTAATCACCCGCGCGGCTGCGTTCTGGACTAGCTGCAGGAACCTGATGGAATGCCCCCCTGGCCATGGCTGCCACATGATCTTCCATAGACAGCCGGGAATCCAGGAGGACACCCAAATTGCGCGCCCTCTCCACGGGGGCCGGTGTTTCGCCCCCAATGGCCAGAGTTGGAATAATCTGGCTGAACCGGGGCGCCGGAAGCCACAGCCACTCAGTCTTGGACGGGTTGAGCCTGAGTTTGTTACCACCCATCCAGATCCGTACGGCCTCCAAACACCGGGACATAACCTCGACGGCATCGTTGGGGTGGTCTGGGGTGGATATGTACAACTGAGTATCATCAGCGTACAGATGATATCCCACCCCAAAACCACGGATGATCTCACCCAGCGGCTTCATATATGTGTTGAACAGTAAGGGCGAGAGGACCGACCCCTGAGGAACCCCACATATGAGGGACCTCGAGGCCGACCTCTGCCCCCCTGCCAACACATATTGCGACCGACCAGAGAGGTAGGATGAGAACCACCGCAGAACGGTGCCTCCCAACCCCAACCTCCCCAGTCGGTGCAATAGGATACCATGGTCGATGGTATCAAAAGCCGCTGAGAGGTCTAATAGGACTAGGATAGAGGAATATCCTCTATCCCGCGCCCTCCAGAGATCATCAACCAACGCGACCAATGCCGTCTCGGTGCTGTGCCCGGGTCGGAAGCCGGACTGGCGCGGGTCTAGATAATCAACTTCCTCCAAGTGTCGCGGAAACTGTTGGGCCACCACACTCTCAACAACCTTCACTAAAAAGTGGAGGTTGGAGACGGGACGATAGTTCTCTAATAATGCTGGATCCAGGGACGGCTTCTTGAGGAGGGGCCTCACCACCGCCTCTTTCAGGACGGCAGGCAAGGACCCCTCACTCAAAGATGCGTTGACAATGCCCTGGAGCCAGCCTCGTGTCGTCTCCCAGGATGCCAGTACAAGCCAGGAGGGACACGGGTCCAAAATGCAGCCGCGCGGGTGATTATGGGAGCCACAAGGCAGTCCCACGTAACACCTCTCCTGCGCGAGCTGCACTGGCTACCTGTGGCCTTTCGGGTGCGCTTCAAGGTGTTAATGACCATCTTTAAAGCGCTCCATGGCTCGGGGCCTAGTTACATGCGAGACCGTATCCTGCCCCATACATCCCTTCGACCGATCCGCTCCCATAGAGAGGGCCTTCTCCGGGTGCCGTCGGCTGGGCAATGCCGGTTGGCGACACCCAGGGGAAGGGCCTTCTCTGTGGCGGGCCCAACCCTCTGGAACGACCTGCCCCCTGAACTCCGTACCACCACAGACCTCCGCCTTTTCCGCCGGCGTCTTAAAACGCATTTATTCCAACAAGCCGGCCTAGGATAATCACCCGATTTGGACTTTTTAGTTATAAATTTTAATTAGAGAATTTTAAAATGTTTTAGCACGGGGTAATTTAATTTAATTGGATTTTAATAATTGATCTATTTATGTACGTTGTGTTTTAATTTGCCTGTGCGCCGCCCTGGGTCCTTTTGTAGGAGAAGGGCGGGGTATAAATTTAATGAAATAAAAATAAATAAATATGAAATGGGAGGCTAGTCATTTAAAAATGCTCTGCTTTATGACTTAGCTGGCATTATTTTTGGAAAATAAAATTCTCTTCATTTAGTTGTAGCATTAAAGGTTTGTTACTATTTTTGTTTTGTAGGAAAAGGAAATGTAGAATCTATAAAAAGAGAATCTGCTTCCTGTTTAAATTTTAACTTGAGGCTAGTAACCATTGTACAAAATAATAATGTCAACTTTGTGTCATAAAGAAATTATATCATGTATTATAACAATATCTATTTTCTAGGCATTTTAAATTTGATCCATTTCCTGCTTAAATCTTTAAAAAAATTCAGATTTTCTCTATCTTCTAATATTGGCAAACTTCAAGTATATGAGCTACATATAAAATAAAACAAATGTAAAGAAAGGTAATAAAATTCACATACTCTGGTTGTCGTGGAATGAAAGTGGTTCAAAATGGGGTAAAATGTAGATTATATTGATGTAGCTAGGGAGGAAAATTAAAGACCATATAATCTTTTAACCTTCAGTTATTTTTTTCAATCAATTCAAGTGAAATTTGAGCCTGGGGGGGGGGGGGGGCTGAATGGGACAACAGGCTTCAAATGAATCCTGGCAACACTGAATTGATTTTGGCTTATTGAGAAATGTTGGATAGAGCTTCTTATGTTATATTCCTATAATATCTTTACTGTACAGATAGTCCTCAACTTACAACAGTTCACTTAGTTCCTGTTAGTTTCTAATACTCAGTATTCCATCTAGCTCATCTTTCTTTTTTCTTTCTATGTCAAGAATTTAGGAGTAGAGTAATAGGCTTAAGTGTAAAGTAGAACACAGTGGTACTATATAATCAATTTCTGGCCCTTTTGCCTTAAATACAAAAGACGTTTGAACTCTTGCAAACAGAGTATTCATTCTAGATAACTCCACTGGAGAGAGAGCCATAATTCCATGTAGCACATTTTTCCATTGCATATAAAGATGACACAAGTATGGTATTGCAAAATCTGTTTCTTCTATATGTTCTCCCCAATCTATGAATGAAATAAATGCACATTCTCCTTGAATATTCATGCTAGCTGTATTTTCTCCTTAAGCTGAAAGTGTCAAGTATCAATTGCAGGATGTGTAATATCTGGGGTACTTTACTAGCTATTCTATCAGCAGTGCTTTCAAGTGACCTGAAGCATATGTGTTATCCAGGTGCTTATTGGTTGCTTAAGGCTGATATAAGAACATAAGAACATAAGAATAGCCTTGCTGGAACAGGCCACAGCCCATCCAGTCCAACATTCTGTCTCACACAATGGCTCACCATTTGCTTCAGGGTATTCCCAAGCAGATGTCTTCACCTGCTTATGATTCCCTGCAAATGGCATTGAGAAAAATCCTGTCTATCTCTCCATCCCGGAGGGTGTCCTTAGGCATCCATAATGATAGCCATTGATACCCTTGTTCTCCATGAACTCGTCTAATCCTTTCTTAAAGGTGTTGAGGCTGATATGGGCATTCTTCCTCTGCTCTGGTGCACAATCAGCCTCATCTGCCACCGTTCCACTGTTATCTTTCAATGTGTCCCTTGTGGCTTTGGTTTTTTCCTGCTTGTCTTGTTTTTGGTGCTCTTAGTTTGTCCGCACTGTACTTCCTTTGACAAAACAAAGTTGGGCTCCAGAGCAAAAGCAAAGCAATTAATGTGACAGAAAGTTAACTAAAGCAGGTGTGAGCTTTCATGGTGGTGGTAGTAAAAATGGTTAATGCACATGGATGACTGTAACATTATGCAGAAGTTGCAATTCTCCCATGTGCTGCTTGGCAAGTCCAAGCATGGGTCAACTTTACTCTATCTGCCCAAGGACTGAGTTCAATTTTATTTGGCCATGCCTCCTGCTCCTTATTGAGACCAGTTTTTAAACTCAATCTGGCCCTAAAAGGACACAATTTGGGGAGCTCCACAGTGTTTGGAGAGATAGACTTGGACTCTTCAACCATAGATTAGAATAGGTGATATAATTTCATTTTTGTTGATTTTTTTCTCTATAGAATTTTTGTGTTAGGTTTTTTCCACCATTTCTTTTCAGCGCACGGAGCAGGCTATCGGGGCATCTCTGACTTCTGTGCCACATGCAGTTGAGGCAAGCCTCACAAGCCTCACCAGTGGTCGCTGGGCTTTTGTCCAGCGACCACTGGTGGACATGGGGGTCAGAGGAATCATTCCTTCCCCCAATTGTTGGAGGACTGTAATTTCACTGGCAGCGAGACCTCTCAGAGGCTCGCCGACAGTTCCTGCACTTTCCCAGATGCGTGCGGTGGCCATTTTAAACCTCTGCTTTTTCACGCACTTTTGGCTGTTTGCTTGCCACTGCCTGTCTCCTAGGCAGATCACCACCAGGGGTTCCACAGACCTCTGTCCGGGTTGCTGGCAAAGTCTCCCCTCCCCCCTCCCAAGGAGGGCCCTGCAAGGTGACTTCGGAGTGTTTGGCTGCCTGAAGTCATAGTCTGTTTTATTTTGTGCATGGATCTAACTAGCACCGCAGAGCCTGCTAGTTCATGCCATTTTGTGGCTTGCTCTTCATAGCAAATTCATCTAGCCCAGCCACAGCGGAGCCTCAAGGACTCACACCCCCTCTCTGGCCTGTGTTTAATTTACTGGAGCAGCTACCATCAAGCCTCCTTATTCCTCCGAGCGGCTGAGATACCATCTTCCTTCTGGCCCTCCCAAGATGGTGGATCAAGATCATAATGTTGAGAAGCAGGCCTTTCCTCCAGCAAGCGTAGCAGGCTGTGCCCTACTCAGAAGGGTGTAGGTGCCAGACAGGCCATAAAGGGGAAGAAACTGTATAGCATGAAGGGTTCTAAGAGCTCAGACAGAAAGGCTGAGAGATGCTAGAGGCCCAAAGGCAGACCAGTGTGCCAAGCCAGCAGGCCAACCCCCCTGTCGCAGATCCCTCCCTTTTTCAGCAAGACCCCCACCGCCTCTCAAGGAGAGGGTGCATGATCTATCTCCTGACATTTCCATTGGGTCTCCTGGATCACCAGTGCCCTCTCTAATTGGCCCATTTGGCCCATTTTGCTTGTTCTCTCCCAGTGGAAGGGGAACCCCAGATCCCCTCCAGACATTCCATTCTAGAGGTCTCAAGTACAGCAACTGTGATGGGGCTCTGTCCAGTGGAGGATCAGGGCCAGGGGTGGGTTTCTGGGGGTTCGCCTGGGATCGGGCGAACCCTTTCGTAAAATTTCCGGATCCCGAGCGATCCCTTTGGATCGTGGACCCGGAAGTAAGTCGCCGCTGCTAACTGCTGCTCCCAGCTGGGGCGGGCAGGCAGGAAAGCAAGCAAGGCGACTGCGCTGTCTTCTTTTTCCCTCAGCGAAGCGCCGCCTCCTCCTCGCCCATGCTTCGCTGAGAGAAAAAGAAGACAGCCAGGCCGGCTCTCCGAAGGGGTCCTCCTTTCCCCTTCTCCATGGGGGTGGGTGGTGGGGGTGGGCCACTCACCTCGTCGCCCCACAACCTGCTGCTGCTGCTGCCGTGACAACTCCGAAGAGCAGCGCTCGGGCCAGGAGCCGCCGGCCAAAAAAAAAGAAAGCACACACACACACACAACCTACTTCAGGCGGCGGGAAACACGCAAGGAGAATCCACTCCCAGCTGTCTTCTTTTTCCTTCTGCGAAGGGTACTGGCCGCTGGCAAAGCGGGAGGCTCGGGAAGGCGGCGGGAGCGCCTTTCCCCCCCCCCTTCCCTTTGCTCAGCCACCTCTTCCCCCCTACGCCTAGCCGCGAGTGGATTCTCCTTGCGTGTTTCCCGCCGCCTGAAGTAGGTTGTGTGTGTGTGTGTGCCGTCTTCCCGAGCCTCCCGCTTTGCCAGCGGCCAGTACCCTTCGCAGAAGGAAAAAGGAGACAGCTGGGAGTGGATTCTCCTTGCGTGTTTCCCGCCGCGGGTAAGGAAAGTTGCTGCGCGCCCCAAAAATCCTCTGGCCCGCTGGCCGCGGTTGCTCGCTCGCTCGCTTGCTCGCTCACCCATCGGACGCCAGGTTCCTTCGTCCGGTGGATGGGTGAGAGAGAGAGTAAATACAGCCAGCGGGTTCTCTGGCTCTCTGGTTCCCCCCTCCCTCCCTGTCTCTCTGTGTGTCTGTCTCCCCTCCCCCCCAAACCTCCTCAGCTCCTGGAAGTAGCCTGACCGGCTACTCTCTCTCTCTCTCTCACCCATCCACCGGACGAAGGAACCTGGTGTCCGATGGGTGAGCAAGCGAGCGAGCAAAGGCTTTTGAAGCAAAGGCTTCAAAGGCTGCCGGCTAGGAACAGCGCGCTACGCTGCGCGAACCCTCGCCCCACCCCCTGCCAGTCGCGCTAACAGGGAAAGTTTTGCCGCGACTGGGGGGGGGGTTCGCGCAGCGTAGCGCGCTGTTCCTAGCCGGCAGCCTTTGAAGCCTTTGCTTCAAAAGCCTTTGCTCGCTCGCTTGCTCACCCATCGGACGCCAGGTTCCTTCGTCCGGTGGATGGGTGAGAGAGGCTGAGGAGGGTTGGGTGGGTGGGGGGAGACAGACAGAGAGAGAGAGGCACAGACACACAGAGAGACAGGGAGGGAGGGGGGAACCAGAGAGTGACAGACACACACAGAGAGACAGAGAGTGGGAGGGAGAGAAAGATAGACAGACAGAGAGAAAGAGAGAAAAAGAAAGAGAGACAGAAAGGAAAGAAAGAGAAAAAAGAGAGAGAAAGAGAGAAAGAAAAGAGACAGAAAGAGAGAAAGAGAAAGAAAGAGAGAGAGAGAAAGAGAGAGAGAAAGACAGAAGGAAAGAAAGAGAGAGAGAGAGAGAGAGAGAGAGAGAGAGAGAGAGAGAGAGAGAGAGAGAGAGAGAGAACTTATGACCACAATTAAGCCCAAAAGTTTGGTTGCTAACCAAGACCATTGTTAAGTGAATTTCACATTTTCCAAATTGGCCACTCCCACCCGGTCACATGGCTGGCAAGCCACTCCTACCCGGTCACATGGCCGGCAAGCCACTCCCACAAAGCAGGCCACACCCACAGAACCTGTTCCAAAAATTTTGAAACCCACCCCTGATCAGGGCCCATTCCTATCCATGGAAATATGCAATGTTTTTGCACGGGCCATTTGCTAGGACATCACTGAGGGGTTTCCAGCAAAAGGAACATCGTTCTACCAGACCATCCCATTCCCGGTCCTTAGCACAGGCCTCTGACAACGGGGATCGCTCCCTGAGACCCCCACTCCCTGATTCTTCCCTAGCCAGCAAGGAATCCATCTGGGACGAGGAGGAGAAGGGTGATCGGGATCTATTGGAGGATGAAGGGCTCATTCCCGAAAAGCCCACCTTTGCAGATCTTTTCAAGCCCCTACTTTTAAGGCTATTCTACATAAGGCTAAGGCTCCCACTCACAAGGCCAAGGCCACACAGGTGGCTCAGGGGGCAACTGGATCTCAGGATCCAAGTGAGAGTCTCTTCAATGAGCCCACCACAGGAGATTGTGCCTTGTCCAAAGTTATTAGTGGATGTCATCTAGTGCCAATGGCGGAGCCTGGGGCCCTCAGCAATGCTAGTGGTGGGGACAAGAAACTCTGTTCAGTTGACCCCAGTCTGGAGGAGCTCTTAAAGCTTCCTCTGGTAAATGCCCCCTTGGCATCTTTAACTTCCAACTCTGTCCTCCCCGCGAACCTCCTTGAGAGACTCAAGATGGAGGATTAGAAGGAAGAAAAGACTTGTCACAAGACTCCTCAGGCGGCGGCTTGGGCCATTAAGGTGTCCACTTCTGCCTCATTCTTTACTAGGGCATCCCTCCTCTGGCTATGCCAGTTACAGTCCAGGCTACCATCCGAAGAAACGAGGTTGCGCCAGGACGTTAATAAAATAATAGCTGCTGCTGATACTCGGCAGATGCTACTCTCAATGCAGCCAAGTTTGCATCAAGAGCCCTGGTGTCTAATGTGATGTCACGTCGTCTTTTTGGCTTCGCCATTGGCAGGCATACATGAAGTCAAAATAGAAGCTGGCTTCTGCCCCCTTTAAGGGGGGAAAGCTATTTGGGGAATCCTTTAATCTGATCCTGGTGGAAACCAAGGACAAATGCAGGAGAGTTCAACCCTGCCCTGGGGTCTTTGCTAGTCCAGTGTTTGAGATCACCAGAAGTATGTGGCATCATCATCATCACGTCCTCGGCAAGATCACACCTTCATTTAAAAACTGGCCTCAATAAGGAGCAGGAAGTGTGGCCAAAGAAAATTGAACTCAGTCCTTGGGCAGATAGACTAAAGTTAATCCATGCTTGGAGTCTCCGGCAGTGCGCATAGAACGACCGTTAAGATAAGCCAATGGTCATTTACATTATTGCATCTAATTTCAGGACACAGAAGAGTAGCATTTGCATGATTATGTGGCTATATATAAAGTTATTAATGTGTTATCATGATTTATTAGAAATGCTGCTGTATCAAGCTTTGCAGGTTAATTTCATGTGGTGGTCATTGCATGCAAAGCAAAAACAAAATGGGGAATGGACAGAGTAATAAAATAGTCAGAGAAAGAGCAAGTAACTAAGGAAACAAGGTCGGAGGAAGAGGAGAAGATGGGAAGGATGTGAGCAGGGAGAGGAGCAAGAGAAAGAAGCTGGCTTTGAATTAGAAGGTTATAATCTCATTCTTGGCCAGGGTGGAAAAAAATCAATGGATTTTTTTTAAAAATTATTTTAAATCTGATTTTTAAATTTTAAATCGGATTTTTTAAAATCAAATTTATTTTAATAAAATGCTTTTTAAGTAAATCTATCTAAAGATGCTTTTCTATTTAAGATACATTAAGAATTTTGTTTATTCAGCATGAAATGGAGCTTCATTATGTAGCATGACACTGTATATTCTGCAATATTTACACTTTTGGTAAACATTCAATGAATCCAAGCTCTGGCAGCTGAGATGACATGCGCTGCATTGATGCATACACATAATTTAACAGTAACCATTAGATAAATCATAAAACAAAGTTCAGGAATATTCCTTTGTCCCATTGTTTTGCAAATTAAGCCTTTTTACAAGTGATTTAAATCGGGATTTAAATTGACTTGATTTGAATCAAATTCATCCTGTTCTTGGCTGCACTGCAGGCCAGGCCAGGAAAGTTGAACCTTCATTCCTCTCACTTTAAGTCCAAAAAGTGAATGAGTGCAGCCTTAATCACCAAATGGAAAGTTAACAGTGGTTTTAATGTACAGTAGAGCTACTGTATAATTGTGCAAAAGTGGAATGAATGATAATTAAATTGACCTCTTACCTGTTCTAAACTGAAGAATCACTTTCCATTTTCATTTATCCAGTGAAAGGCCCATCATCTTGAAGGTGTTAGACATTTCTCACCCTGCTGTAGAGTTAATATTTACCTGTGATGTCTAGTGACATCTAGAGGAAGGGAAATTAAGCTGGAAGAAACAATCATCTACTTTGCTTAACACATCCCTCAAGTATATAATCAGGAAATCATCAGGGCTAGAAATATGAAATATAGAATAGCAAAACTGACAGCAAATTTCATGCTGGTCTAATTTTGTGCCAGTTCAAGGATGGGTAGATATCTCTTAATTCAGTAGGAAGGAAGATCCATACAAGGTTATATATTTATATATGTGAGTATGTGTGTATATATGTGTGTGTGTGTGTGTGTGTGTGTTTGTGTGTTAGGTTTTTGAGCTGATCAATAAATAAATCAGGGAGACTAGGATAGATCTATTTTGAGCTTTTTAGCTCTCATCAGCTAGCCATACCCTTACTGGGATTTGAAAACCTAACACACGTATAAAAAAAAGTACACAAAGAAACTCATAGCTTTCTGTCTTGATGGTCTCTGGTGAAGAGCCGAAAGGCAGAAAAGGAAAGCAGTATGCTTTCTTTTTGGTGTTGTGACACAAGTATGTATGTATGTATGTATGTATGTATGTATGTATGTATGTATATAATTGTTCCACAACACCCAGTTAGGGCCCCAATTAAGGGAGGAAGCATACTGCTTTCCTCTTCTGCCTTTCGGCTCATCACCAGAGACCATCTAGACAGAAAGCCATGAGTTCCGTTGTGTGATTTTTTTTAATATGTGTGTTAGTTTTATGAGCTGATCAATAAATAAATCAGGGAGACTAGTATACAGTTGTATTCAAAATTATTCAACCCCCAATGCTGTAAAGGGGTTTAGGGAATTTAGTGTACATTTGTAATTGTATTCAGAATGAAATCCTACAAGGATTTTTTAAAGAACAAAATGCAACTAAAATGACATCAATTGTTTTTATAATACAGTAGTAAATGTTTCTTTTGTGATTTCTTCATTGACACAATTATTCAACCCCTTAAAGACTACCACTCTGAAGAACAGAGGTTCATTCAGGTGTTTTTGATCAGGTATTGAAAACACCTGTGGATGTCACCGAGCAGCAATCAAGCATAATAAGCACCAATTAGGCAGCTTTAAAATGACTGTGATACTCAGCTCCTTCTAGACATTTACTGGTGTGGTTACAAACATGGTGAAGTCAAGAGAATGGTCCAGGAAGACAAGAGAAGAGGTCATTTCTCTTCACAGGAAGGGCAATGGCTATAAGAAGATTGCAAAGATGTTAAACATACCAAGAGACACCCTAGGAAGCATCATTCGCAAATTCAAGGCAAAGGGCACTGTTGAAACACTACCTGGTCGTGGCAGAAAGAAGATGCTGACTTCGACTGCTGTGCGCTACCTGAAGCGTAGAGTGGAGAAAAGTCCCCATGTGACTGCTGAGGAACTGAGAAAAGATTTGTCAGATGTGGGTACTGAAGTTTCAGCTCAGACAATAAGGCGCACACTGCGTAATGAAGGCCTCCATGCCAGAACTCCCAGGCGCACCCCCTTGTTGTCTCCAAAGAATAAGAAGAGTCGACTGCAGTATGCCAAAAGTCATGTGGACAAACCACAAAAGTTGTGGGATAGTGTTCTGTGGACTGATGAAACAAAATTAGAACTGTTTGGGCCCATGGATCAACGCTATGTTTGGAGGAGGAAGAACAAGGCCTATGAAGAAAAGAACACCTTGCCTACTGTGAAGCATGGCGGAGGGTCAATCATGCTTTGGGGCTGTTTTGCTTCTGCAGGTACAGGGAAGCTTCAGCGTGTGCAAGGTACCATGAATTCTCTTCAGTACCAGGAGATATTGGATGAAAATGTGATGCAGTCCATCACAAACCTGAGGCTTGGGAGACGTTGGACCTTTCAACAGGACAATGATCCCAAGCCTACCTCCAAGTCCACTAGAGCATGGTTGCAGAGTAAAGGCTGGAACATTTTGGAGTGGCCATCGCAGTCACCAGACTTAAATCCAATTGAGAACCTCTGGTGGGACTTAAAGAAAGCAGGTGCAGTGCGCAAGCCTAAGAATGTGACTGAACTGGAGGCTTTTGCCCATGAAGAATGGGCGAAGATACGCGTAGATCGCTGCAAGACACTTGTGTCAAGCTATGCTTCACGTTTAAAAGCTGTTATAACTGTAAAAGGATGTTGTACTAAGTACTAAGATTGAATGTCACTTGGGGGTTGAATAAAACTGATAATGATGTGAGCACAGAAAAGACATTTGTGGTTATTTCATTATAAATGTTATGTTATATTTGTCTGACCTACAAGTGCCTCTGATGTAAATGTAAGCAAGATGACTGAATGATCAAAATCAATGTCAAACTGGCCAAAACACTCAATTTCAGTGGGGGTTGAATAATTTTGAACACAACTGTAGATCTATTTCGAGCTTTTTAGCTCTCATCAGCTAGCCATACCCTTACTGGGATTCGAAGCGGGGCTGTATTGCATATCAGGCAAGAGCCTTTAGCCATTCAGCCAGCCAGGTTCTCTTATTGCATCAGCTAAGACAGGAGGATTTATTGATCAGCTCATAAAACTAACACACATATTTAAAAAATCATACAACGGAACTCATGGCTTTCTGTCTAGATGGTCTCTGGTGATGAGCCAAAAGGCAGAAGAGGAAAGCAGTATGCTTCCTTCCTTAATTGGAGTCCTAACAGGGTGTTGTGGAACAATTATAGATACTTATCCTCCTGTCTTAGCTGATGCAATAAGAGAACCTGACTGGCTGAATGGCTAAAGGCTCTTGCCTGATATGCAATACAGCCCCGCTTCGAATCCCAGTAAGGGTATGGCTAGCTGATGAGAGCTAAAAATCTGGAAATAGATCTATACTAGTCTCCCTGATTTATTTATTGATCAGCTCATAAAACTAACACACACACACACATTTATATATATATGTGTGTGTGTGTGTGTGTGTGTGTGTGTGTGTGTGTGCTTGTGTCACAACACCCTGTTAAGCTCCAATTAAGGGAGGAAGCATACTGCTTTCCTTTTCTTCCTTTCGGCTCATCACCAGAGACCATCTAGACAGAAAGCTTTTAGTTCCGTTGTATGATTTATCTCAGGATAAGAACCAGTAGTCTGGAGGCACTTGCGGCTGCCTCACATTTAATACTTCCCTGGTTCGAATCCCAGTAAGGGTATGGCTAGCTGATGAGAGCTAAATAGCTCGAAATAGATCTATACTAGTCTCCCTGATTTATTTATTGATCAGCTCAAAAAATCTTACACACACACACACACACACATCTCCCTTGCTAATTGCTGCTGATTGAAGATATATATGTGTGTGTGTGTGTGTGTTGTGTTTGTGCTGATAAATAAATAAGAGAGACTAGTATATCAGCACAAACACAACACAAATGTAAACAAAAGGCAACGAAAAAATAGCTTTCTGTCTACATGGTTTCTTGTGATGAGCCGAAAGACAGAAAAGGAAAGGAGCTTTGCTTCCTCCCATATATGTGTGTGTGTGTGTGTGTGTGTGTGTGTTAGAAATATATATATATCCCCCTTGCCAACTGCTGCTGATTGAAGATATGACCATTATCTATTACAAGTTACAAAAAGGAGGCTGCAAGTAGCTTTTGTAGAAATAATACGTTATGACTGAACCATTATTTTTGGCATTTAGCCATTCTGATAGCTGGCATTTTTTAGATGCAAGAAATTCAACTTTTTCAGCATAGCAATTGCTGACAGTTCTTGGAATTGAAGTAATGTATAAACATCTGTAGCACAGACAGATTGGAGAAGCTTGGCTTAAATGATCCATTATGAATAGTAAATAGGAAGAAAAATCTACAGGGAATTATTATAAAAAAGCAAATATGCTCTCTCTGTCTGTATAAACAATATTTGTCTATACACATGCACACACACACACACATATACACATATTCTCAAATGATCTAGTACAAATTCTTTTGTAACAGTTGATTTGGATTATAGAATGATTTAATTGAATTTCATAGTGGGCAAGAGAGCATGACTTATATTAGGGATTTTCAGTGCATGCTTCATTTAGTAAGTCGGGGCATGGAAGAGTGCATCTTTTTCCTATATTCACTATCAGAAATTAAAACTGCCCATTCCTGTTTTCTCTGTTATACAGCTTATGAAAGTATTCCTCAATTCTGTTTGTACTGTTTTTTATGTCTACAATTAGTCTATGAAATAAAGTTTCAAGCCAATTATATTTTATTTTCAATTAAGCAGAATAGTTTCCTTGGTTCTTCCAAAGAGCTAATCAGCAAATTGTAAGGAAAGCTTTTTCAGTAACTGCGTATGCACAGATGAATGTAAAAGAATAAGTACTTATTTTGCATATAGGTAGATGTACAAACTTAGTGGCTTAGTTAACAAACTATGGTTATACATGTGAACCTACTAGTGCTGGACAAGGTAATCCAATCCAACATTATATGAGGTGCTTCCATGTCTTTTATTTCTTATACTTTATTTCTTATCCCCATGATCTGGATAGTTTTCACCCTGCTGGCGTTTCAAAGGGTTTTGAAGACCTGGCTTTTGGTAAGCGTAAAAAACACATATGGGAATATGTGGGTTTATTTTTGTCTATAATATTTTTCTTCTTTTAAGCATTTTTATTTGTAAAAAAAAAATCCTTAGGAGTTAGACAAAATAATAATAATAACAACAACAACAGCAGCAGCAGCAACATGAAGGCAAAATTCAACATGTTGAACGATGCCGTAGCGGTGATGTGCCAGTGCCTGGAAGCCGTGCGGATCTGGATGGGAAGTAACGGACTTAGGCTCAACCCGACCAAGACCGAGTGGCTGTGGTTTCCGGCTGCCCGATTCAACCAGCTTTCTCCAACGCTGGCCATAGGGGGCGAATATCTTGCCCCTGTGGATGGGGCGCGCAATTTGGGTGTCCTCCTGGATACCCGGCTGTCTATGGAAGAGCAAGTGACAGCCGTGGCCAGGAGGGCGTTTTACCAGGTTCGCCTGGTTCGCCAATTGCGCCCCCTATTGGATCGGGACGCCCTTCGCACAGTCACCCATGCCCTCGTGACATCCCGACTGGACTATTGCAACTCTCTCTACATGGGGCTCCCCTTGAGGTGCACCCGGAGGCTTCAGTTAGTTCAGAATGCGGCCGCGCGAGCAATTATGGGCACCTCCAGGTTTGCCCATGTAACACCGCTCCTGCGCGAGCTGCACTGGCTACCTGTCGTCTTCCGGGTGCGCTTCAAGGTGTTAGTTATCATCTTCAAAGCGCTCCATGGCTCGGGACCTAGCTATCTGCGAGATCGGATCCTGCCCCACACATCCTCACGACCGATTCGCTCCCACAGAGAGGGGCTTCTCCGGGTGCCGTCCACTAGACTTTGTCAGCGGGCGACGCCCAGGGGAAGGGCGCTCTCTGTGGCGGGCCCGGCCCTCTGGAACGACCTTCCCCCTGATATTAGAACGACCACCGACCTCCGCTCCTTCCGGGTAAAATTGAAGACCCATCTCTTTCGACTGGCCGGCCTTGAATAGTTCTCTCTGTCTTTTAATTACAAATTTTAATGGGTTTTAATTATATATTTTTAGCATAGGTTGATTTATTTTATTTTATTTTAAGTAATGTTTGTATTTTGTATATTGTTTTTAATTATGCCTGTGCACCGCCCCGGGTCCCTGTGGGGAGAGGGTGCGGTTAATAAATCTTAATTTGAATTTAATTTGAATGTTACCACCAACAGCAAATGTCGCCTCTGTAATGAGAAAGATGAGACATAGCGAGCTGCCTTGCTATGTGGAGGTTCTAGGTTTGCCGGACTTGAGCATTCTGTCTCTACAAAGGGGGCCACCCTGCTTGGAACAGCTTATATCCTCCGATGTTACCTTGGTTAGGACTCCAGCTGTTGAGCTACCAACCAGCCCCAAAGGCTGTGAATCTCACCAAAGATTAACCACAGATGATGATGATGATGATGATGATGATGATGATGATGATGATGATGATGATGATGATGATGATGATGAGTTAAGCATAAAGCTGCTGTGGTAGATATATCGTTAGCAATTTTCATATAATAGGTTACATGCTCATTTAATTGAAGATGGTGATGCTGCTTCCTCAACTTGAGCTAGCAGTTCATAAGAAACCATGCAAACACACAGCTATGTGCACATGTTTTTGTATTATTTGAGAAGTACATTGGGATATATTTTTTTAAATAACCAACTAGGTAAGTCTGCAGTTTGGAGCTAATGGCCAAGGTCCAACATGTGCATTTTGATAGACCATCTTGTAATAATGAGAAATTGCTTAAACACCCACACAACTGCTGCTTGATAGACAGATGGTTAAAATCTTTTTTCCCCCAAGTGGTGACAGCTTCCCTACTGAGAGAAGATGGAAAATCTTGTCTTTTGACTAAGAGTTAATATAAACCAACTGAGGATAAAGGGATGTACATTATTCTCATGGAGGGGGAAATAAACTTTAGTGAATGTCACTAATGAACCAACCAAGACAAATTGTAATTGCTTTAGCTGGATAAGCAATACAGATTTTATTCCATAGGGTGTGGTTTCATTGATTCTTATATTCATTTCAGACTGAATAAATTGTACAGTCTTACTTAGAATTTGTTCTGCTTCAGCAAGTAGACTATGTCAAGCTCCTCAAAACATAGGATGCATCCATACCGGTATGCTCATGCAAAATGAATTAGCTTCTCTTGTTCCCAAATAATTTTGCACTCTGAAACATCTCCCTAAGGAGTGGAAGACTTTAAGAAGGGTATGGCTATGTGATGAGAAAGAGAGCTTGTAGTCACTGAAGTGGTGGTGGGAGAATGAGTCAAGTACAGTAGAGACTCCCAGCCTTTATAGTCAATAGTATAAATTGGATAAGTTTAATAGAATCAGTGGGAGTACACTTCTCCATGAAGGTGCAGATCAGGGTCTGTATACACACTCAAAGAGCCATTTGGACCCATTTCCCACAGAAAAGGAAATACTGGGAGCCACAAAACCTGGGTACATTACACCACCACCCCAGCCACACCTACCCAGGTTTTGTGGCTCCCTGTGTTTTCTTTTCTGTGGGAAACAGGTGTGTGTCTGTCTTTCTGTTTCTCGTGTGTGTGTGTGTGTGTGTGTCTGTGTCTGTTCCTTCTTGAACCATTTCCAAAACAGGTGAGGGTTGGGTGTTTGGGTTTTTTTTGGTTTTTTTTGCTGATGTTCTTCTTCTTTGGGTGCTTTTTTCCATATGATTTAAATAAAGAGTCATTTCAGGTTCTCAGATAAATGACGCTCTTTTGCCCCCCTGCTGAAGTAGACTTATCTCATGGGCACTTCTTCTGGCCCTTGTTGGTGCTGCATACACCTCGGTCACTCAGGGAGATGTGCAACTTGCTCTCTGCCCCAAGACACTGGCCCAGCCCACTGTGGCCAAAGCCACTGCTGTTGCTGCCTCCATGGCCTGCCTCTAGCCCCTTGCATAGCACAGTTAAATTTAACACGCTTCCTTCTCCTAGAACCCGATATGACACAGAGCATTGGCTGCATTGAGGCAAGTACACGGGCATATTCCTGCTCTGGAATATGGAGCAAGACTTCATCCTCCGCTGTTGCCCTTTCCTTCTCAGGCCAGTTGAGGAGTGACTGGGAGGGGAAGGTGAGGGGCAGGGCAAGCCAGTGATGGGTTCAGCAGACAGGGGAGCCACAACAGGGGGACGAAAGAACCACATGCGATGCTGGAATCCCAGGTTGTCGACACCCGGTGCACCTGGTCCACCAGAACTGTTAGTGTGTTCTGCATGTCTTTGCTTTCCTGGATCACTAAGTACTGAAAACACTCTTTTGTATCTTTGTTATCTCTGAGTTAGACTACTATGGCTCATTTTTATATGTGGTTGCCTCTGAAAAGCCCTTAGAAGCTGTAGCTAATATAGCAGTGATAGCTAATCTTTTTATTGTTGTGTGCCGAAAGGGCACATGTGTTCCCACATCCATAATGCAATGCGTGTGCGACAACCCCTGCCCCCTCTGCATGTGCATGGGCTCCCCCTGTGCTCCTTGCTCCCCTCTGTGCATGCACACATTACCTCCCCTGCACCCAGTTTTGGGCCTAGGAGGCCTCTCTGAAGCCTCCTGGGACCAAAATGGAGCACGAGGGGCCCACTGCACCCCCCTGTGGCCCGTTTTGTGCCTAGCAGGTCTTCCTGAAGCCTCCTGAGACCAAAAATGGGGTGTGGGGTATCCCATACATACACATGTGACCACCCCTGTGCATTCATGCACATCTCCCGCATGTGTGGTGGACCTGAGTTGGGGCAACGGCTCACGTTCCCGCAGAGAGGCCTCCACATGCCATCTGTGGCATATGTGCCATAGGTTTGCCATCCTGATGTTATAGCTACTTGCCTACTGAATAATAGTCTTTTTAAAAGCATCACATCTATCATGTACAACCTGTAACCGGAGACTGCCTTGCTTTAAAGAAAGCCTCTTTCTCGTTCTGTCCGATATGTCCCGGGCTCTGTTCGGGCACGCATAGTTCCTCTGTGGCCAGGTAAAGCGCTGGGATCAGAGTGCCAACGTCCGCGCTTTCCATCATTATACGAGCGCAGCGGTCAGTGATATGAGGACCCAACCGCCTGCGCTCTAGCCTCGGCCACCCCTGCAGCAAGGCTCTTTGTCTGAAGACAGCTTTCAGTGTAGCGATCGTTTGGCCATTTTTCAAGCAGCCGCCATTTTTTCTTCGCAGAGCTGCTTCCGGAAGCTCCTTTTGCCGCACTTTTTACACTTCTGGACCGCTAATTAGCCTGCGCTTTTCAGCAGACATCGCTCAAGCCATTCGGAAGCTCCGGCTAACATTGGCGGCGAGAGAGAGAAGCTGCGGGGGGGGTCTTGCCTTGTCCGGCCTTGCTCCGGCGTATAGCACTCCCACGCATACTGCGCCTTCCTGTCTTCTTGCCTCCCCATGGAGCATACCCTGTCCTCCTTCTGCATCTGCTCTCAATCGTCCCTCGTGCTGCATCATCTAGCCTGGACTGTGAGCTGCAGAGCTACTACTCTGCTGTTACCTCCAGGTGGTGAGTGTGCCCAGGGCCCTAAAATGTCGGATGCATCATCTCAGGCCTTTGAACAGACAGGCCCCTCCTCCAGCAGAGCCCCTATCGGGCAAGCCAGTAAGGCGGCTTCTGAGGCCATTAGTAAAGCAGGGTAGGAAAAAACTTCATACAAATACAATATTTTTTAAAGAAAGCAAAGGGCAAGCATACATATATGTTTCATTGTATAATTCGTACATTCAATCATGTTTTTCATCGCCATCTAATACAACTATCACAGTAAAATTTCAAATAAAATCATTTTTGAGATCTGAGTCTTTTTGCTTTTGATTCTTCTTCTCCCTTCCCATTGACGGGCAGAGCCATGGCTCCCCCTGTTCCCTCTTCTTCGTCTCCTAGGAGTGAGGAATGCTTTTGAAGAAAGGCCTCCACCTCTCTTAATGTTTTAAGTCTAATTCTGCCTCCTTCCCAAAAGACCAACATTCCTTCTGGCAACCATTTGAACCAAACTCCTTTTCTATATAATTTTTTGGATAAGAAGGAATATTTCCTTCTTATCTCTCTAATTTTTTTGGAATTTGTTTCAAAATAGCAACTTCTTTTTCCTGATATTTCATAGGTCCTCCCTGATGGGCCCCCAATATCTCATCCCTTGTGGACCTCCTTAAAAATTTAATAGGGACTTCCCTTGGTACATCATTTATTCTAGCGTATGCTGAGTTAATTCTATAAACCAGGTCCATATCCCACCAGAGTTGTTTTTTATTCCTTTTAATATAATCTGCTAAAATTGTACTTATAAGATCTTTAAGAACTTCTCCTTCTATCTCTGGTACATTCTGGAACCTGAGAAAAAAAGACATTCTTTCAAGTTCAATCTTGGTCATATGACCTCCCAATTCTGTGATGAGGGACTTTTTGATGAACCAGTCACACCTCAGGAATTTGTTCCAGTGCTCAAACTTTTTCTTAACGTGGTTCAATGTCAGTGGATCCAACCTGACACCCTGGCAACCCCTAGCAACAATGATAAGAAACTGTAGATGGGGGATCAATCCTTAGAGGATCTTCTCAAACTACATGAGGTGGACCCATCTGTCCAGGCTCTTACATCCTCTTCAGTTCTCCCCCCAGACCTTCTGGAGGGTTTAAAGGCGGCGGATAAGCGTTCTGAGAGGGCCTGTCACAAGACCCATCAGGCGGCTGCGTGGGCCATCAAAACAGCCAACTCCACTTCCTTTCTATCTAGGGCCACCCTCAAGTGGTTTAGACAGCTGGCGGCCAAGATGCCAGTGTCTGACACCAAAACCAGACAGGAATTGAATAAGATCATGGCAGCTGTAGAATATACAGCAGACACCACCCAAAATTCTGCCAAATTTGCTTCTAGGGCCCTGGCCTCAAACGTTACCACCAGGCGTCTTCTGTGGCTACGCCACTGGAACACTGACATGCGATCAAAGTGGAAGTTGGCTTCCGCTCTGCTCAAGGGTGGCAAACTTTTCGGGGAAGCCTTGGACCCGGTCCTTGTTGAAAACAAGAACAAGAAAAAGGTCATGCCCTCGGTTTCTAAGAAACCGGAACGCAAAGGCACTGGCAGCTTTTGGAAGCAGTCCTTTCACAATTCCGAATCCTCTACCAGCTCAGGGCAAATCCACCGTCAATATCGGCAGCAATCTGATAGGTCACAGGACCGCCAGTCCTTTTGGGACAGAGGGCATCAGCAATCCTTCTCTAAACACCCCCTCTGTGGCGGATCAGGTTCCAGGCCCTTCCGCCGATATAAGTGACTCCAGACAGACGGCTCCCATCGGAGGTTGCCTGCAACTGTTTCAGGACAGGTGGGAGCTAACCACGTCAGACCAGTGGGTCCTTCAAATAATCCAGCTGGGTTTGACTCTAGAATTCCTCTTCCCCCCCCCTCCCTGCCACTTCATTCGCTGTCCAACTCCATCATCCCCAGTCAAAAGATCCCTGATGGAGCAGGAAATTCATCACCTAAGGGAAATTCAAGCAATAGAACTGGTACCTGCAGGGCAAGAGGGGTCAGGTTTTTACTCCACCCTGTTCCTGGTCCCCAAGAGCTCCGGAGGCTGGAAGGGAATTTTGGACCTCAAAAAGTTAAATTTACATCTAGCGTACAAATGCTTCAAGATAATAATAATAATAATAATAATAATAATACTCCATCCTAGGCTGCATCAGACCAGGAGATCTCCTAACATCCATAGATCTCCGGGAAGCATACCTCCACATCCCAGTTCGGAAAGCTCACCGCAGGTACCTCAGGTTCTTTTATGGGGGGGCACCACTACCAGTACAGGGCACAACCCTTCGGCCTGTCCTCAGCCCCCAGAACATTCACAAAGGTGCTGGCAGCGGTGGTAGCGTCTCTGAGGTCACGCCCAGTAAGATTACAAGTGTACCTTGACGACATACTCATCCAGTCCTCCTCATACAGGCAAGCAGTCAGAGACCTCCGCCTGACGATGAGAACCCTTCAACACCACGGGTTCTCCATCAACATGGAAAAGAGCCACCTGGTGCCCACCACCAGGTTGATCCATCTGTGAGCCCTCATAGACACTTGGGCTTGCCAGGTTTTTCTGTCACCGGACTGTGTATCCAGCCTGATCCATCTGGCGCAGCAAGTACAATGTTCCAGGACAGCACCTATTGTTCTGCTGTCCAAACTTCTCAGCAAGATGATCTCCTGCCTCTCAATCGTGCCGTGGGCGAGGTTGCACTCCTGACAGCTCCAGTGGTGCCTCCTGCCTTACCAACGTGCCAAGGAAAGCAACTCTCCAGTTCCTGTCCCAGTACCGAGCGAAGTACAGAAGTTCCTCAGGTGATGGAACACCCAGCTTTGAACCGGGGGTGTCTTTTTCGTGAACCGGATCACGTCATTGTCACCACAGATGCCAGCCTCTTCAGCTGGGGGGCTCATCTTGACAACGAGGTAGCACAGGGCAGGAGGACACCTAACGATTTCAAGCACAGCATCAATTGGCTGGAGCTGAAGGCAGCCAGACTGGCCCTACACCATTTTCTCCCGTCGATTCAGGGCACCCATGTGCTACTACTACTACTACTACTAATAATAATAATATTTATTTTATATACCGCGTCCTCTCCCCAGGGGGACTCGGAGCGGTGCACAGGGAAAAATTAAAACACTATAAAATATACATACAAGAATAAATACAATAGAATAAAAACGAATTAAATTTGATTGTCCCTGCACTAAAATCCCCATATTAAAACTAGCATTCCCTAACGCCCTAAAGGTAGAGACTAACCTAGGCCGGCCAAGCAGAAAAAGTATGTTTTTAATTTTTGACCGAAGGAGCGGAGGTCCGTGGTTGTTCTAATGTCGGGGGGAAGGTCGTTCCAGAGGGCAGGGCCCGCCACAGAGAAGGCCCTTCCCCTGGGCGTCGCCCGCTGACAAAGTCTAGTGGACGGCACCCGGAGAAGTCCCTCTCTGTGGGAGCGAATCGGCCGTGAGGATGTATGGGGCAGGATCCGATCCCGCAGATAGCTAGGTCCCGTGCCATGGAGCACTTTAAAGATGACAACTAGCATCTTGAAGCGCACCCGAAAGACGACAGGCAGCCAGTGCAGCTCGCGCAAGAGAGGTGTTATATGGGTGTACCTTGCGGTCCCCATTATTGCTCACGCGGCTGCATTCTGGACCAGCTGCAGTCTTCGGGTGCACCTCAGGGGGAGCCCCATGTAGAAAGAGTTACAATAGTTCAGTCGGGATGTCACGAGGGCATGAGTGACTGTGCAAAGGGCATCCCGATCCAATGGGCGCAACTGGCGTACCAGGCGAACCTGGTAAAACGCCCTCCTGGCCACGGCTGTCACTTGGTCTTCCATGGACAGCTGGGTATCCAGGAGGACACCCAAGTTGCGCGCCCCATCCGCAGGGGTAAGATGTTCGCCCCCTATGGCCAGTGATGGAGTCAACTGGTTGAATCGGGCGGCCGGAAACCACAGCCACTCGGTCTTGGACGGGTTGAGTCTGAGTCTGTTACTTCCCATCCAGATCCGCACGGCTTCCAGGCACTGGCACATCACCGCTACGGCATCGTTGGGGTGGTTTGGGGTAGATATATACAACTGCGTATCATCAGCGTAGAAGTGGTACTCTACCCCAAAACCACGGATGATCTCACCCAGCGGCTTCATATATGAGTTGAACAGGAGAGGCGAGAGGACCGACCCCTGAGGCACCCCACATGTGAGGGGTCTCGAGGTCGACCTCTGCTCTCCTGCCAACACAAATTGCGATCGACCGGAGAGGTAGGAGAACCACCGTAAAACGGTGCCTCCCACCCCCAACCCCCCCAGCCGATGCAATAGGATACCATGGTCGATGGTATCGAAAGCCGCTGAGAGGTCTAATAGGACCAGGATGGAGGAACAACCCCCATCTCTGGCCCTCCAGAGATCATCTACCAACGCGACCAATGCCGTCTCGGTGCTATGCCCGGGCCAAAAGCCGGACTGGCGCGGGTCTAGATAATCAACTTCCTCCAGGTGACTACTAACAGACAATGTTGCCACCAAGGCACACATCAATCGCCAGGGGGGCACCTGATCCAAGTCGTTGATGGTGGAGGCGAAACGACTGGGTTTTTGGGCCGAGAAGCATCTGTTGTCACTCATGGCAGAGCACATCTCCAGGGAGAGCAATGTCCAGGCCGACTGGCTGAGCAGGACCACGATCAACAACTCAGAGTGGCGCCTCCACCCAGACCTCTTTCACGAGATCACTCAGAGATTTGGCCATCCTGCAGTTGACCTATTTGCCACCCCGGAGAATGCCCAGCTTCCGCGCTTCTTCATCAGATTCAAGTGCCCAGAAGCAGAAGCCACGAATGCCCTTCTCTGCTATTTCCCTCCTGTCCTGTACGCCTTTCCGCCATTGCCTCTCCTTCCCACCTTAATACGCAAGATTCTGGTGGAACGAGTAGAAGTGATCCTAGTGGCTCCTCATTGGCTCCGGCGGTCATGGTTCTCCGACCTCGTGAGTCTGTCCATCACCAAACCTTGGAGGATACCTCCGGAGGAGGTCTCTCTCACCCATGGGTCTCTCTTCCATCCAGAGCCTCAGTGGCTACAACTAGCCATGTGGCACTTGAGAGGGACCTCCTAGAGAGAGACAACTTATCAGCCGGGGTCATCCGCACCATATAATAATAATAATAATAATAATAATAATAATAATAATAATAATAATAATAATAATAATAATAATAATTATTATTATTATTATTATTATTATTATTATTATTATTATTATTATTATTATTATTATTAAATTTATAACCCGCTCTCTCTCCCTGAAGGGACTCGAAGTGGGGCACAGGGAATTTAAAATACATATAAAATCACAAACATAGTACAATATTAAAATAAAATTAAACTAACCCTGCGCTAAAATCCCATATTAAAACTAAAAATTAGTCGTTAAAAACCCTAAAAACAGTTGATTACCCCAGGCCGGCCAAGCAGAAAAAGTGTGTTTTTAATTTTTGACGGAAGGAGCGGAGGTCCGTAGTTGTTCAGGCATCTCGCCGACCGTCTACCACCAGAATCTACGATGCCACGTGGAAGGCATTCGCCAAGTGGTGCACATCATTCCACCTTGATCTGGTCAACGTGTCCATTCCTACCATTTTGGACTTCCTCTAGTCGGGCCTGGACCAGGGCCTCGCAGCTAACACGCTCCGGTGTCAGGTTGCAGCGCTCTCCACGGTTTTGACTCTGAACTCTTATTCTTCCCTGGCTCACCACCCCAGGGTATGCAGCTTTCTCAAGGGCGCTGCCAACCTGAGGCATCCTACTGTGCACAGGTTCCCAACCTGGGATCTCAATACAGTCCTCTCAGCTTTGACGGGCCCACCCTTCGAGCCACTGCAAACCTGCAACCTAAAGCGGTTGTCCCTCAAGACGGCCTTCTTGACAGCTATCACTTCAGCATGCAGAATCTTGGAGTTGGCTGCCCTATCGGTGAGGGAGGATCTTTGCATCATGTATCCGGACAGAGTGGTGTTGCGTCTGGATCCTACCTTCCTCCCGAAGGTTAATTCCTAGTTTCACAGGAGCCAGGAAGTCATTCTCCCAGATTTTTGCCTGCGACCCATGCACCCTAGGGAACACAAATGGCACAAGCTCGACGTACGATGGGCCATTCGATACTATATCAAGCGTACAGCCTCCTTCAGATAAGAATCTCTTTTCGTTTCCTTCTAGTCCGGCACCATGGGTCGTAAAGTCACTTCGGCGACCATTGGCAGGTGACTGTGGGCATGTATTTCTTCAGCCTACAAGCTCCAGTCCAAACAAGTGCTGTGCAACATTATGGCACACTCAACCAGGAGCGCAACATCTACAGCGTCCTGGGCAGCCCAGGCACCCATTGAAGAAATCTGCCGTGCAGCCACATGGGCATCTCCTTCTCAGTTCGTACAAAACTACAAACTGGACAAATTTGCCTTGGCGGAAGCGGCTTTTGGCAGGTGGGTGTTGCAGGGTATTCATGCCACCTCAGAGCCCACTGTTTTATCCGTTGCCCGTCCTAGTGACGCTTAGCTTGGGTATATTCCATGCTTGGACTCTCCAAGCAGCACACAGGAGAAATATCATTGGCTTACCTAAACGGTCTTCTCTGTGCGCTGCAGGAGAGTCCAAACCCGCCCTGATCTCAACGGATTGTTATGACATGGATGTACCTTGAACCTTGACTCCTTCCTATGCAGAATGTGACTTGACTCTACTACTATTGTGTACCTTTGAAGGATGTACGGAACCAATGGAACAAACTACTAGTCCACATCTTCTTGAAAATCTGGCCATCAGCAGCAGAGGCATGGTTTAAGAAGATTCAATTCAGTCCAATGGGCAGTGAGACAGAATTACCCATGCTTGGACTCTCCTGCAGCGCACAAAGACCGTTCAGGTAAGGCAACAATACATTTGTCATGAATCCATTGCAACATCCCCATGGTCAGGGGATCAAAATTTGGACACTTGGCAACTGGCAACTTGGCAACTGTTTTGTATTTATGACAGTTGCACTATCCTGGAGTCATATAATTTTGCGACCTTTTAAAAGCAAAGTCAATGGGGAAGCCAGATTCACTTAACCATAATACAAACTTAACAACTGTAATGATTCACAGGGGTGTCAAATTCAAGGCCAGTGGGCTGGACCCAGCCCTGTGGGGTGCTTAGATCTGGACTGTAGGGTGGCCCTAGAAACAGCAAAGGACCGGCCTGCAGTGCCTCTGCCAGCGAAAATGAAGGTTAGGAGGGCCACACGCAGTCCTCCCAGACTCTGTTTTTGCCTGCGACACCCTCCTGCAGCCCTCTGCCAGTGAAAATGGAGCTTCCTGGTGGTTGTAACTGAGCCTCCTGGTGGTTGTAACCGAAAATAAAGCCTTGATGAGTGACATCGAATTGGCTATGCCCATCCCAACCATGCGTCCCTGGTCCTCTGAGGTCAAACACAGTCCTACTGCGACTCTCAATGAAATCGACTGACACCACTGACTTAAAAAATGTGACAAGAAAAGTTGCAAAAGGGGGAAAACTTGCTTAAATGTCTCCCTTGGCAACATAAAATTTGGGATCAATTGTGGGTTGTAAGTTGAGGGTCACCTATAGTGCTACTTGCATAAGCTCACACAAAACTTGGATGTCTAATAGAACATCCAAGTCTTCAGTGACTTAAGGAATGTTAGGAGCAGAGTTAGGCCAAACAAATACATGGTTATTATAACACACATATAGAATTAGAAAAGCCCTTCCAAATACATTTATAATTGCACTTAAATATTTCTCTAAGGGGATAGTTTGAAAAGATGACAGAACATTCTGAGGCATTTGGGATTTGTGTAAAGCTGAGCCTCCTGCAAAAAATATATTCAATTACCTTTTAAACTTACTTTTATATAGTGCTTTCACTTGTAGCTGGATATTTCATAGATTATCTTCTGTAGTTAATATATTTTTAAATTATACTCTTCCCCTTTTAATCAACTAACATTTCTTCCCATGCTTTACGTAGGTCTTCATTTTTTGATTTCTCAGTTGCAAAGCATGCTATTTTAAGCAATTAACATCAGCTATGCAAACAAAAAACTTTCACACTGCAATGTGATTAAATAAAACAGTGTGAATTATATGTCTTCCACTAGTACTTCTTAAGCTAAGTGGATACACATACAACTAGAAATTATTTTGTTCTTCAAGAATAATGTATTAGTTTACTCACAAGGTGATTGACCATCATAATATATATAAAAAACAAAAGCAAATTAGATGTTTCATGTTTTTATCAATTTTATTTTATATTGCATGATATTCCAAAATGAGCCCCTCTATATTATAATCTTTGAAAAAATGAATGAATAGCAAAAACTTCCATCATTTTAGGATACATCATAGGATCCATATTTGGTATTAGCTTGGAAAATAAATGATACAGTACACATAATGGTATTAGGACATCATCATAAACATCTAGCCTTGAAATTAATAGAATTAATAAAGTTTCAGGTTTTAGAAAAGTATTTAAAAATTGGCAGTATCAAACTTTAGGTCTCATTTTAGTTTACTTATATTATGTGCTCAAGCCAGAACATCTTCAGTAAACCCCTCTTATAGGGAGAAAATAAATTTCAGCACATGGAGATTTTCAGATAAGCTTATGAAACAGACTTTAGTAACTTCGTCCAAATATACAACATTTTCCCTTTGTTATTGAAATTAGATATTCCATCTGTATCTGCTTGTTTGAATTTTCTTTGTAAAAAATTGTAAAACAACAGTTGTATGTAACAGGTGGCCAACAATTTAATTACATCTAGAATTACAATTAAATAAAACAGTTATACAAAAAAAGATCATCGATCTCTTTATAGACCATTTTTAAGATGTTTACGAGATATACTAATTGTGGTAATAAATGCCTTAGATTTAAAAGACATTGCAGTTTTTCTTATGTAATTGGAACTGGTCTCACTCCTTGATGTTATTTCATTTCCATTGTTTGTCATATTATAATTTGACTAACTAGCCCTGAAATGTGATATCACAAAAATACAATTTTTTACATTACATTGCTTACAAAAATATAATTTCAAAATGATAAGCAAACCTGTAAAGTAGTGCAAGAGGGATTGTTTCTAAAGATTGCTTACTATCTAATACTCACTTATCCGTCATGCCACCCACTCTTTCTCTCTCAACAAATTGATGATAGCAAAACTGACAGGAAGTGTAAAGGGTGCAGCTTGATAACAAAAAGTCAGACAATAATGAAGCATTTTATTCAGTGAACATGTGGTGAAGAACAATGAAAATAATCTTGCAAATATGTTTTAATTTTAGCTATTGATCATTTGAAAAGCTTCATCAAGGCAGTCAACCCAGCTGGTTAAAAAAAGAACCAAAGCTACAGAGAAAAAAGACAGATGCTGTTTCTGAGCACAGCTTTCTGAAATAAACACAATACAGTACCAAAATAAAAATTATTCTGAAACAGTTCCAAACTTCACATAACAGCAGCTTAACAAGAGACCACTTATTGTGCTATTCTTTCCCTCATCTCTTTTCTTTTTCTTTTTGAGACGCAGAGTACAAGTAGAGGTCAGTTTATTTTGCATTTTAATAAATAGTATGATGGGAGGTAACAAATTAATTCATACGATAACATTCTTTGTTATTCTTAGATAAGGAAACAGTTGCAAACTTAGCTAGCAAAATGTATCGGAAGCAGACTGATTTTTATTCTTCTTTCATTATCTACATCATCCCTTAACCTATTCAACACTCTTTCAGTTTAATTTCTAGACTTCATACTTTATTCATAATTTTCAGATTAATTTCTTTTGATATTTTCATTTGTAAATATATGACATCTATGGGACCTTTCCATATTGGAGTGCCTTAATCTTTTTAATATGTGAATGCTCCCTGTTATTTGAAATGAACTTTGTACAATGACTTATGAGAACCTGGTGAGAAGTTTGTTGCTTGGCACACCTGTCAAATTTCAGCATAATGATCAAAGATCCAGTTCGTATGAGAAGCTAATGAAAGGTTTCTATTGCCTTCTAAGATATTTCTTTCCTCAAGGAGAAAAAAAAGCTGTATCTGATCTTTGGAAATGTGCACTCTGATTCCTTCCTAATATTTTTTCTTTGTACTATTTTTGCATGAATCGCTGACAAGAACATTTCAGTTTACAGCTATACAGATAATTTGTACTCAGGTTTGTTTCCTCCCCAATCTACAGGAGAAAAAATGGACTTTATTAAAATAGATGCATGCCTAAATATACTGTAGATAGGAAACTTAAAAATTTAGCTTGAGCTTAAATTCAAGTAGTTTCATAAATTATTTTATACACAGAAATTAATAATAATTAATACAATAATATTTTCCTCCTCATTCTTGGATATGACCTAAGCAAAGTAGATTGAATTGAAACAGTAAGATAGAGATCTATTTGAGATCAGTGGATGAGATTGTAGTCATTTGGAGTAAAGTCCTAAATCAAAATACATTGACTAGAGAGGATGGAAGTGTAAGTAATGTCTGTCATCTGAAATATCAATTTTAATTTCAAAGTACTTAGTGCTAATTCATGATTTGCCGATAGGACTACGTCAGAACAATAGAAGGCAATATTAGAAGTGCAAAAAATAAGTGCAAAAGACAAAGCATGGGAGGTGCCAAGTTATAACACGTACAATTTCCAGTCAGACTCATGAGTTGTGGGAACAGAGGAGTCAACCTCTCAAGTATTTATCAGCATGTTGAATCCAGTAGGAGTTCCACTCCAAATTTCCTCCCTTTGAATTCTGATCTGAGACCACTTTTATTTATTTATGTATTTATTTATGTATTTATTTATTCGATTTGTTAACCGCACCAATCTCCGTCGAGACAGACTCTGGGCGGTGCACAGGACATTAAAATATAAAATAAATAACAATATACAAAAGTTAAAAAGAAATTAAATAGAAAACCTGTGCTAAAATCCCATTAAAAAACCTATCTAACTTGGCTGAGGCTCTATTGTTCTAAAATTCAAGTTCTACGCCAGTCCAGCTTGCTGGAAAAGAAGTGTCTTAAGTGAGCGGCGGAAGAGGGGAAGGTCTGTGATGGTGCGGAGTTCGGGGGGGAGGTCGTTCCAGAGGGCGGGCCCCGCCACAGAGAAGGCCCTGTTCCTGGGCGTCGCCAGCCGGCATTGACCGGCAGTCGGCGCCCTGAGAAGGCCCTCTCTGTGGGAGCGAATCGGTCAGTGGGAGGTATGTGGCAGGAGGCGGTCCCGCAAGTAATTAGGCCCCGAGCCATGGAGCGATTTAAAGATGGTAACAAGCACCTTGAAGCGCACCCGGAAGGCCACCGGTAGCCAGTGCAGCTCGCGCAGGAGAGGTGTTACATGGGAACTTCGAGATGTTCCCAAAATCCCCCGCGCGGCCGCGTTCTGGACTAACTGGAGCCTCCGGATGCACCTCAAGGGGAGCCCCATGTAGAGAGCGTTGCAATAGTCAAGGCGAGATGTCACGAGTGCTTGAGTGACTGTGCGGAGGGCGCCCCAGTCCAGAAAGGGATGCAACTGGCGTACCAGGCGAACCTGGTAAAAGGCCCCCCTGGTCATGGCCGCCACATGGTCATCCATGGACAGCCGCGAATCCAGGAGGACACCCAAGTTGCGAGCCCTTTCCATAGGGGCCATTGACTCGCCCCCGATAACCAGTGATGGAATTAGCTGGCTATGCCGGGGCGCCGGAAACAACAGCCACTCGGTCTTGGACGGGTTGAGCCGGAGTTTGTTACTTCCCATCCAGAGCCGTACGGCCTCCACACACCGGGACATCACTTTGACAGCATCGTTGGGGTGGTTGGGGGTAGATATGTACAGCTGAGTATCGTCAGCGTACAGGTGGTACTCTACCCCGCAACCACGGATGATCTCACCCAGCGGCTTCATGTAGATGTTAAACAGGAGGGGCGAGAGGACCGACCCCTGAGGCACCCCATATGCTAGGGGCCTCGACGTCGACCTCTGCCCTCCTGTTAGTACAAATTGCGACCGACCGGAGAGGTAGGAGGAGAACCACTGTAAAACAGTGGCCCCCACTCCCAGCCCCTCCAGTCGGTGCAATAAGATACCATGGTCGACTTTGAATTCAGCATAGATTTTGCCAGCAAAATGTTATCTCTTGTTATTTAGAATTGGGCAGTTTGTGTGTGCAGAGCAGTAATGTGTGGCAGGGATTGTTTTTAATGGTAAATCTGGTTTGTACTTTCACAATTTGTGGATATGTCCATAAGTCACCAGGTGCTGCATTCAACTTGAAGACTTTTAAGGTTATCTTATCTTGCACTATTTTAATTCTTGTTGCTGCTAAAATCAATTTGTCCTTGATTTTCTCTTTGCTGTATTATGCTGTGCAGTTTCAAGGCCTTTGTGAACCACAAAAAAGATTTGGAGGGCAGGTGCTGATTATGGATTGCTCATTCCTGATTTAAAATTTTAGCTGCTTAGCTGGTAATAAACAGTGGTCTTTTATTGTTCCAGAAATGGTAATATAGTAGAATTCTTGCATAACATATTGGATTTGTTGAAATTAATAAAAGTTTTGAAGATGTAACTTATTACACAAGTTAACTTTGTATAGCAGAGAGCTAGTGGTTGGACTATTTTCAAGTGTGTTTGTATGTTGTATTGATTATTGTTATTGGTCACCTTGAAAGTTGAGGAAAAATGGAATAAGAGCATAATATGTGATGTTTCAAAAATTGCCTGCTGTCTCTCTGTAATAGGGTAGCATTGCAAGATGACCTATAGTATAGGTTCTATACCAATTACGTGGAGATTGGCATAGAATCATGGGCTTGGGAGAGACCTTAGAGGTCTTCTAGTACAGGGACCCCCAACCTTTTTGGCACCAGGGACCAGTTTCATGAAAAAAAAATTCCGCGGATCGGTGGGAGCCTCCAGCGGGTGAGTCGAATCACGTGGGCTGCGTGTGCGTTCACCGGTCACGTGAAACCGAGCAGGAAAGCTGCCAGGGGTCCCGGGCGAAGGATCCTCGGCTGGGGCATGGAAGGACAGGCTGCATCCTGGGGAGGAGGGCCTGGCAGCCCCTTCCCCCCGTGCAGGGCCAGGTGGTGCCCCAAACCCCCCAATGCAGGCCGTTGCCCCCGTTCTGCCCCCGGGGAGCGCTCCAGCCAGCTGCCAGGATAGCGGAGCGTTTGCTACACTTTCCTAAGAGTTGCGCTACTCTCTCCGCTGCTCACTCTTGCCCGGTTACTATCAAGCCACGGACTGACACCGGTCCGCAGCCTGGGGATTGGGGACCCCTGTTTCTAGTACAACCCCCTGCTCAAGGCAAGAGTTCTTATTCCATCCCAGACAAATAGTTGCCCAATCTTTTATTGAAAACCACCAAGGATGGAGCACTCAACTCTGGGAGGCAAGCTATTCCATTGACTTATTGTTCTCACTATCAGGAAGTTTCTCATTTGTTCCAAATTAGATTTCTCTCTGGGCAGCTTTCAGTCATTGCTTCTTGTCCTGCATCCAATTTTATTGTTTGTTTTCTGGGGGATGAGACTTCCTTTGTTATTGCTTTCATCTTCATTTCTTCATCCTCCTATTAAGGACACGAGTACAAAATCCAATATGTTAATATATCTGGTGTTTTAAATGAGTCTTGTTTTTGATACTCTCTTTAGCTACATTTTGCCACTTTTCATTGCATCAGCTCAGGCACCATGTTTTAAAGACCAACTACAGCTATTACAGCTTGCATTTCCTAACACTGTGATAGGGAGACATTATAGGTTTGGGATTTTATTTCTAATTCACAAAATAGATAACTACTAACAATATGGAAGAATAGTTGCTGTTTAAATGGGTCAGTGCAATTACCTTTGTCCAATAACACCTTTTCTAGTCTGCTGGTAACTGCCTTTACTATACTTTAAATACTGGTTGTATTTGCATCCAAATTGATTTTTTTTATTTTTTATTTTTCCAGTGTCTGCTGAGGGCATTGATCATATTGGCTCCATTAGCTGATTTTATATTATTTGCTGAAACATATAATAAGTACTTTTAAAAAAACTGGTGGCTCTCACCACCAATTCGCTCCTTCCAGCAGAACAGATGGAAGAGCTTAAAGCCGAGGACAGGAGGGCAGAGAAGGCCTGCCACAAAATCCATTTGGCAGCCGCCTGGGCCATTAAGGCCTCGGCCTCCGCGTCCTTCTTCAATAGGGCTTCCATTATTTGGTTAAGGGAACTTTTGGCCAAGCTTCCTGAGGAGGAGGTCCGTCTCCATCAGGACGTATCCAAAATTATTACTGCATCCCAGTATTCCGCTGATGCTTCCTTGTCGGCCGCCAAATTTGCTTCTAGGGCGCTGGCATCGAACGTCACTTCCCGCTGTTTGGGCTGGCTTTGCCATTGGCAAGTGGACCAGAAGCATAAGTAGAAGCTTGCTTCCGCTCCCTTCAAGGGGGCAAAGTTGTTTGGAGACGTCCTGGACCCGTTCCTCATTGAATCCAAGGACAAGAGGAAGGTTCTTCCCAACATGTCCAAAAAACAGGACTGGAGGTCTACTCCCTACTCCAGACACCAGTCCTTTCGTTCCTCTGATTCCTCTTCCAACCAACCTTCCACTAGCAGGTCCTCCAACCAGTCTAACGACCGCTCCCAGGACAGGCAGTCCTTTTGGGACAGAGGCAGGCAGCAATTCCATTCCCGCAAGTTCAACCGTGGTGGAGCTGCCAACCGCCCCTTCAGGCGTTCTAAGTGACCATCAACTGTCCTCTCCGATAGGGGGTCGACTCCAATTGTTTGCAACTCAATGGGAGCTGACCACGGAGGACTCTTAGGTCCTCCAATCGATAAGGGAGGGCCTCTCCTTAGAGTTCCTGTCCCTTCTGCCCAGGAACTTTATACGCTGCCCCACCCCATCCTGTCCCATAAAGAGGCAGCGCATGTCCCAGGAGATCCAGCACCTCCTGGATATCGATGTGATAGAGCAGGTTCTACCTCTCCAGGAGGGGAGGGGGTTCTATTCCATCCTCTTCCTGGTCCCCAAAAACTCGGGTAGTTGGCATGCCATTTTGGATCTAAAGAACTTCAACAGGCACGTCACATACCGGAGGTTCAAGATGCAGTCCCTTCAGACCATCCTTCTAGGGATCCGCCAAGGAGACTTCCTGACTTCCATCGATCTGCAGGAGGCGTATCTCCACATTCCAGTTCGGCCGTCCCACAGAATTCCTGAGGTTCTTCTATGCCAGCAGCCATTATCAGTACAAGGCCCTGCCATTCGGCCTGTCGTCGGCACCCAGGACCTTCCCCAAAATTCTGTCCGCCCTTGCGGCGCACCTCTGGCAGCGGCTGGTACGGTTGCAATGTTACCTGGACGGCATTCTCATTCAGTCATCGTCCAGGGAACAGGCCGTGCGGGATCTCTGCATCACTATGGGGACCCTGCGCTCCCACAGGTCCTCGGTGAATGTGGCCAAGAGCCATCTGGTTCTGTCCACCAGGATCATCCATCTGGGGGCAGTCATCGACACTGTAACCTGCAGGGTGTCCCTGTCCCAGGACAGAATAGACAGCCTAGTATCACTTGTTTGGGAGGTGCAGGGTTTGAGGCAGTCCCCAGTGCTGCTCCTATCCAAGCTGCTGGGGAAGATGATTTCCTGTATCGCCATCGTTCCCTGGGCCAGACTGCATTCCCGGGAATTTCAGTGGCTTCTCCCGCACCAGAGGGCCAACAGGACAACTCTACGATGAAGGTTCCGGTTCCTCCTTCGCTGCAACGCTCCCTCCAGTGGTGGCGCTCCCTGTCGCTCCGCAAGGGCCTCCTATTCAAGGAACCCATACGACTCATCATAACAACAGACGCAAGTCTCATCGGCTGGGGGGCCCACATGAGGAACACGGTGGTGCAGGGCACTTGGACCACGACGGAATCAGCGTCCAGCATCAATCTCTTGGAGCTGCGGGCTGCACGCCTCGCCCTCCGCCACATCTAGGACATTATCCACCACCTGTCCTATTGATGATAGACAACATGGCCACCAAGGCGCACATCAACCGCCAGGGGGCACCAAGTCTTGACTGTTGATGGCGGAGGCGGAAGCGCTGTGCAGGTGGGCGGAGTGACATCTCCAGTCGATTCGCTCGGATCACATCTCGGGTGGAGAACACCCAAGCAGATTGGCTCAGCAGGACAACGATAGACAGCGCGGAATGGAGATTGCATCCTGCGCTGTTTCGCCAGCTGTGTCGACGGTTCGCCATTCCAGCGGTTGATCTGTTTGCCACCCGCCTGAATGCCCAGCTTCCCCGCTGCTTCTCCCGTTAAAGCTCTCCGGAAACGGAGGGCACGGATGCCCTGTGCTGCCCTTGGCCGAAGGAGCTACTGTATCCCTTTCCGCCTCTGCCTCTCCTTCCCCAGCTGATTCACAGGATCATCGTGGAACAGGCCAAGGTTCTCCTCGTCACCTCACACTGGCCGAGATGATCGTGGTACGCGGACCTGGTCAGTCTCTCTGTGTCCAGCTCGTGATGCATCCCTCCAGATCAGATCTCCCTCAGCCAGGGGGCCATCCTTCATCTGGACCCCGGATGGTTCCAATTAGCCGTCTGGCACTTGAAGGGGACCTCCTGAGGAGGGAGGGGCTGTCGGAGGAAGTTATTTGTACCATCCAAGCTTCCAGGCGTCCTTCGACAACCAGGATTTACGATTCGACCTGGTCTACCTTCGCGCATTGGTGCTCCCACCATCAGCTCGACCCTGTCCTTGCTCCGGTTCCGCGCGTCCTGGACTTCTTGCAAGAAGGTCTCTCCAGGGGCTTGGCTCCCAACACACTTCAATGCCAGGTGGCCGCCTTGTCCACCGTCTGGTCAGGTCACAAGTTCCATCCCCCTGGCAAGCTGCCCAGGATCCGGGGTTTCCTCAAGGGAGCTACCAACCTGTGTCCCCTGGCGGTCCATCGCTACCCTTCTTGGCAGTTGTCAGTGGTGCTGCAAGACCTTACAAAACCTCCATTCGAACCGTTGAGCACGACTTCCCTGAATCATCTCACGCTCAAAATTGCCTTTCTTATTGCTGTCACATCTGCGCGCAGAATTTCTGAGTTGGCAGCCCTTTCCGTCCGGGAGAACCTTTGTGTTATCCACTCGGACCGGGTTGTCCTGCGCTTGGACCCGGCCTTTATCCCTAAAGTAAATACGTTGTTTCACATGGCACAGGAGGTCATATTGCCAGACTTCTGTCCTCATTCCAAGCATCCCCGCGAACATGTCTGGCACACGCTGGATGTGCGACGGGCCTTGTGAATCTACATCAGGAGGTCGGCTGACTTTCGTAAATCCGAAGCCCTTCTGGTCTCCTTCCAACCAGGAGTCTTGGGGAAAAAAGTGTCCTCCTCTACTATCAGCCGGTGGCTCCATGCCGCCATTTCTGCCGCCTACAAATCCCAGTCTAAGGCTGTACCCAGGCATATTACCGCTCACTCAACGAGGAGCACGGTTACATCCGCTGCCTGGACCACCCAGGCCTCCATAGACTACATTTGCAGGGCGACCACTTGGTCTTCTCTGTCCCCCTTCGTCAAGCATTACAGACTGGACACATACGCCTTGGCTGAGGCTTCCTTTGGCCGAAGGGTTCTCCAGGGAGTGGTTCCTTCCACCAGTTCCCAGGACAGTTAAATTCACCCGCCCTCGTGCCATGTACCTTTGGTATGTCCCATCGCTTTGGACTCTCAAAGCGGTGTGCTGGAAAATGACCATTGGCTTACCTGGAGGGTCCTTTTCAGCACACCGCGATGAGAGTCCAACCCTCCCAGTTTGATTTTTTCCGGGGTCTTGTATACCCTTGTTGTTTCTTTGTTGTGTTAACTGTTCTGCTGCAGACTGTTTTCCGGCTTCATAGTCAAGTCCTTCGTCGAGATTCTGGAAGGCATGTGCACCAGGGAGGCATGGCCAGGACACAAAAGGTTTCCTCAGTTCCCTAGGCAACCAGACTGAAATAACCTCCAGTCTCCAGCTAGTTCAGAATGCGGTCACGCAGGGGATTCTGGGAGCGTCTAGATGCTCGCACGTGACACCTCTCCTGCGTGAGCTGCACTGGCTGCCTGTGGCTTCAAGGTATTAGTAACCACCTTTAAAGCGCTCTATGGCAAGGGACCTGGCTATCTGCAAGACCGCCTCCTGCTACCAAATGCCTCCCACCGTCCAGTTCGCTCCCACAGAGAGGGCCTCCTCAGGGTGCCGTCGGCCAGGCAATGTCGACTGGTGACCCCCAGGGGGAGAGCCTTCTCTGTGGCAGCACCCGCCCTCCGGAATAGTTAAATTCACCCGCCCTCGTGCCATGTGTCTTTGGTATGTCCCATCGCTTTGGACTCTCAACCAAACAAGCCAATACAGCACAACCAACACAAGCTCTAAAAAGAATAACATTGCCATACATCAAGAATTTCTCAGAAATTGCCAACTAATGTGGGTCATCTGCAAAAAAAAAAGACCAAGCTTAGAGAAAACCAAGGATACCTTGGTATTTTAATTATCAGTTTGCATATTACACGGTGATCTGAGCCAAAAGAGAAAGTAAATGGTATTAGTAACAATTCATTTATTTTTTCTGGCACAGGTGAGAAAAGAGAAAATTGAAGCATTGTTTTTATAATCAGTATTATTATAGGTTTTTTAAAAAACCTGATACAGTTTGGCTGAGGTTTAGAGTATGTATCTACGATTCTATGGCTCTGCACAGCTTTTCATGGGGAGGGACAACTACAAATTTTAGAAACTCATATTGAGGCTTCGAGGTTATATGGAGATTATTTTACACTCTCCTCAGAAACCCTGTATTATCCAATCCAGGGCAAATTCTAATTTTTATTTGACTTAATTTAATTACACTAAAAATTAGAATCTGATAGCCATATTTGGATAATTAATTGACCAATAATCAATAGGAGCTATATGTGAACATTTTAGGCTGTATGATCAAGGTAATAAAATTAAAGAATCTTTGCAATGAAATGCTAAATAAATGGGTGATCCTTTTCTCTTGGCATTCAATTTTATGGCTACATTTGCACTTTCCTTTCCCTTTTCATACAAGATTCTGTTAGGGATGTACACTGTGATCTCCCTAAAGCATTGTTAATTTTAGCAGGACAGAACAGTCATATATACTTAAACAATTTGTCTGAAATTTTACAAGCATTTTAAAAAGTCATTAATATGTAACAAAACCTAACAGGGTTTCACTTCTTTTTTAAAAAAAAATCACTGGAAACAAAGTGCAAATATAACCATTGATAATTACTTTTATAACAACATCTATTCACAAAACCGTTGTATGTGATACCATAAACATTTTTGTTATGTGTATTTCTAAAAATGGTCCCTGATTCACATGAAGTAGCATTTAATTGGTAGTCCCATGGTTTCATTATTTCTAACTTTCATTACAATAGCTTAGGTCTATCTATACAATATTTTTCTGATGACTGCTATATAGTTACATTACAAAAGAATTCATAGGCAATTCTTGTTTAACAACCATTCATTCATGTGCCATTTGAAGTTACATCAATGCTGAATAAATGGTACCTAGACCCAGTCCCTGAGGTTAACATCTATTGCAGCAGCTGTCCAGTCATGTCATAAAAAATTGGACATTTGTTGGCCTAATCACACGTACAATCACAGGGGTGTTTCAACAACCTCTTCCATTTTTCTCCCCACTCCATCTCTGACTTTCACCCTTCACAGTGACATTCCTTGAAATGGTAGCACTGGGGCTGATGTAGTTGGGCCTTCAGCAGTCTTAACCAGCTGCCACTGCCCTCTGGAACAACCTTCCCCCCGACATTAGAACGACCACGGACTTCCGCTCCTTCCGTCTAAAACTAATAACACATCTTTTCTGCTTGGCCGGCCTAGGGTAGTCTCTCTCTATGGGGTTTTAGTTGTTTTAACTGGGAATTTTAGTATTTCAATGGGGTATTTTAGCACAGGTATATGTTTAATTTGTTTTTAATGTGTTTGTATATTTATTGTTTTAGTTTTCCCTGTGCACCGCTCCGAGTCCCTGTGGGGAGAGGAGCGGTCAACAAATTAAAATTATTATTATTATTATTATTATTCATTCCATCGCTCATTCCATCGCTGGCCATAGGGGGCGAACATCTTGCCCCTGTGGATGGGGTGCGCAATTTGGGTGTCCTCCTGGATGCCCGGCTGTCCATGGAAGATCAAGTGACAGCCGTGGCCAGGAGGGCGTTTTACCAGGTTCGCCTGGTTCGCCAATTGCGCCCCCTATTGGATCGGGACGCCCTTTGCACAGTCACTCATGCTCTCGTGACATCCCGACTGGACTATTGTAACTCTCTCTACATGGGGCTGCCCTTGAGGTGCACCCGGAGGCTTCAGCTAGTCCAGAATGCAGCCGCGCGAGCAATTATGGGGACCGCTAGGTCCACCCATGTAACACCGCTCTTACGCGAGCTGCACTGGCTACCTGTCGTCTTCCGGGTGCGCTTCAAGGTGTTAATTATCATCTTTAAAGCGCTCCATGGCTCGGGACCTAGCTATCTGCAGGATCGGATCCTGCCCCATACATCCTCACGGCCGATTCGCTCCCACAGAGCGGGGCTTCTCCGGGTGCCGTCCACTAGACTGTGTCAGCGGGCGACACCCAGGGGAAGGGCTCTCTCTGTGGCGGGCCCGGCCCTCTGGAACGACCTTCCCCCCGATATTAGGATGACCACGGACCTCCGCTCCTTCCGTCTCAAATTGAAAACCTACTTTTTCCGTCTGGCCGGCTTGGGATAGCCTCCTTGTCCTGGGGTTTTAGGGTAATTTTAATTAGTTGTAGTGTTTAGGGGTTTTAGGGACAGTTTTTTAGTTTTTTATAGATGTTTTTAGCGCAGGATTTGTTTAATTGAGATTTTAAATTATGTATTCTGTTTGTGTTTATTGTTTTTTAATTTTCCTGTGCCCCGCCTCGAGTCCCTCTGGGGAGAGAGAGCGGGTAACAAATAAAATTTATTATTATTTATTATTATTATTATTATTATTCAGGCTTCTAATTAAGTGCCAATGCCACTGGCATTGCTGCTAAAGGATTACCGTGAGCCCTGTGTTGCAGCCAGCCAGCCCTGCACCCTTTACTTCACATACCCTGCTATGCCCAGCTGACCTTTGGTGTCTTCCAGTGCTGATAAAGCACACTAGCCTGACTATATTAGGTAGCTGCTGACTACTCTAGACCTTCCTAAGGCCATGCACACCTTTCTCCAAATAGTACAGACTGTTCACATGATATTTGATAAATCCCCTTTGATTGCAAGCTTTGGTGAAGTTTACTGTTTACATACATACATACATACATACATACATACATACATACATACATACATACATACATACATACATACATTATTCTATACAGTAGGTGATGCCTGAAGCATGGTTTAAAATGAAAACACAGTTTGAGCACATGGACCCTTGCAGCTAGAGCTACTCCCCCCCACCCCCCATTCAATAATAGATGTTATAAAATGAATGGCTTGAAGTCATTAGGGAAAGTCAATAACAAAATTTAAAGATTTATATATATATATATTTTACTGCACTTATGTGTTTCTTCTATGGTTAGAGGAACAAACAAAATGGTGGGTTCCTACCAGTTTGGCCGAACCAGTAGTGGCTTGGTGTCTTGGGTCGCTGGAACCGGCAGCGCCCCAGGCCTGCCATGTCCCTGAACCGGTTCTCTGGGCAGCACCATAGGTGCCACCATCTTATTTTTCAGTTCTGTGCATGCGCAGAATAATTTTAATCGCACTGTGATTAAAATTAGACTTTTACTGCAAATCCCTAATCTTTCCCCATAAATATAAGATCCTATTCCATATCATAAAGGGAGTTCAGGCACTAGCAAGATTTCAGTTAGTTGGCTGAAAAATTATGACTCTTGTGTCAGATTGAACTTAGATCTTGTATCAAAGATGATACAGTTTTGTGAAATATTTTTGATGTCTTTCAGAATTCCTAAAGTGTGTGATTGCTTTTTTCACATATATTGAATAACATGTAAAATATGTTAATAATTATATCTGTCACAATCATAAGATTCTATGGGGATCATTTAGGATTGCCAAGACAAATTAGCAAAATTTTACCATGTATTTTTGGTGTAGTTTTTAGTATGAAAACCAGCTGTTTTTCTACCAACTTTTAGTGGTCCAATTTGGAGATCTTTTTATTGAAGGGTAAAATCCAGAAATAGGCTGAGGCTTTCTTGTCACAGTTTAGGGAAATGGATGGCATTCTGTATTTTAAATTTTTGGCAATTGAGTGAGTAATGTAAGTAAGATATTCTCCAATTCCATTGAGCCCTTAGTTAAATTCCAAGATGTTATATGTCTGTTCTTTGCAGACCGTAAAAAAAAGAACAGGGTATCAGAAAAAAGAAAAAACACAGGTTAGAGAGAAATGGTACTCTTACCTATCATGGACTCTATTCTCATCTGTAAGCTTGCTTCAGCTTTGTCCATTACATTGCCGCAACAGCTGTTTTATATGCCCACACAGAACATGACATGGTACTTTATGGTATTTATCAATTTTGCTTGTTGATATCAACAGCAGATATTTTAAATTTCAGTGCTGGGGTATTTTATTTCAGTTTATGATTTTAAAAATTGGGTTACCGAAAATGATCAGCTTATTTTTAAGATCAGCTTATCTGCTGCTGTGGCCTAGAGGTGGAGCTCTCACCTCCCAATCAGGGGGTTGTGAGTTCAATCCTAGGTAGAGGCAGATATAGGGTCTCCTGCTTGGCAGGGGGTTGGACTAGATGACTTTTAAGGTCCCTTCCAACTCTGTTAATCTGTTATATCAATGGGACATGGTGGCTCAATGGCTAAGATGCTGAGCTTGTCAATCAGAGGTTGGCTGTTGGAATCCCTAGTATTGCATAATGGAGTGAGCTCCTGTTACTTGTCCCAGCTTCTGCCAACCTAGCAGTTCGAAAGCATGTAAAAATGCAAGTAGAAAAATAGGGACCACATTTGGTGGGAAGGTAACAATATTCCATGTGCCTTTGGCATTTAATCATGCCGGCCACATGACCATGGAGACATCTTCGGACAGTGCTGGCTCTTCAGCTTTGAAACGGAGATGAGAATCGCCCCTTAGAGTCAGGAACAACTAGCACATATGTGCGAGGGGAACCTTTATCTTTACTTTTATATCAATGGGGGCTATTGTATTTCACAATGTGGCAATTTTTTTAGTTTTCTGTACTGATTAAAATGTAAAGGTTTAAAATATTAATAATTGCAGAGAATAATTCAGGTATATTGATAAATCTACCTTTTTGTTCCAGCGGAGTTACCAAGATCAGCCGTAATCAAGCTGTCTTCCTTACGTGATCTTCCACTTCAACTGCAAGACTTCTACTATCAGGGCTTCCGCTTGGCTACTATCTATCCCTTTCTGCAGTCATCTAATAAGAATGAGAAGATAATTCAGGAGCAAATCTTCAGGGCTGTACTGATCAAGAAAATGGAAAGGTAAATCTCTTTTGAGGAAGTGGGAATAGAAATTGACAAGGAGATTTCCTGCTAAATTTTGGCCCAGTTGGAAATTGTATCACATTACTATTTATTGCATGGACATTTCTATAGGCTGTTTAGGAATCTGTAGATTGGCAGCATTATCTGAGGATAACAAGAAAATGTGTTTCTCATTTGAATCAACCTTGAGTATAAAGTTAGGAGAAATTTCTTGTATATTTTTGTTTCTTGTTGTGACAGTATTTAGTTAAGTACAGCTTGAAAAAGCATTTAATAGTATGCAATACTATTAAAACAGAAATGAAAATGTTTCATATTCCATGTCAATAAGACCATCCTTCAATCAACAGTTTTATAATTCTGATCAGCATATATCTATTTTCTAAATAGGGGAGAGAGTTGTTTTTTATTTCTGTAAGAACAGTGAATGTTGATAATTGCAATGTTCAGTGATCATGAGAAATTTGGAAAATTCAGTGAAACTTAAGAATTTGATAAACCACATTTTTTTTATACCAAAGATCTAGAAAATCTTCCTTATAATTTTTTGGGATAAAAGATATTTTGGCAATGTCAAGAATTAGTTTTTAGGGTGATAAATACAATCTGTACATCAGCTGTGCTAGTAAAAGAAGAATTATATATTTTATTGCTGTTTGAAGGAAAAGATGAAAATACAAAAAATAAAAACACAATCGTATTTATGCTAGTAGCAGCAAGAACATCTTTAGTCCACAAATGTTAGAAGAATTGCATGCCAATTTTAGACATTTGTTATTGGAAATATTTTAATGAAAAAATTGAGAAATACAGTATACTCTGATAGTTTCTGCATGTGTAATAAGATATGACAGGGTTGTTTCACTCCAGGTCCTGTTGGCAAACTGTATCAACTTTTGGGATCTTGGAGATGGGCATTCTCAATGGCTGTGCTTGATATTTTCTCCTTGCGTTTTGAGAGAGTACTGTCTGCCACTATCTAGGATTGAACTCTCAACCTTCCAAGTGGAAAGCAAGCATCTTCACCAGTAGCCCATCATGTCTCTCTCTCTATGTGGCTCATTGTATATGTGGCCCACTAAAGTGCTGTGTGCTGCTTGCCAATTTTTTTTAAGTTAATAAATTTGCCATTGCACTGAGGATGTCTAAAAATTCCTCCAGCATCTCCTGATCTTACTACAGTTAACCACCAAACAGTTGATTAGCACGTCAGGTATTCCTTTGTGATTCGTGATTAATAGTCCACCAAAACTAGGAAACCTACTGCATTTAGAAATATTTGTCCTCAATTACATACACTTTGTGGGTTAAAAATGAGTAAACATTTTGAAGGGGAAGGCTTTTATTAATATTTTATAAAAATAATTCTAAACTCAACATTGACTAGCTTTCATGTTATTGATATTGATTCATATTCAGACTCATTAAATTACACAGCCAGTAACCTATGTAGATATAAGTTGTAAAATGATATATTACCGAAGTAGAAGAACCATACAAGGTAATATCTGCAGTAATAACAGAATACATAAAGCAGGTTCGGATGGGCAGTTTTCTGGTTTTATAAAAAGAACTCTTAACTACCAAATTAAATAGAAAACTGTGGTTTTCACTTGAGGTGGTTTTCACAAGGAAACTTATAACAGTTACATGTATGGCTATTGGTTACAAACATAGTTTCCTATATTTGCTTGTGTTTCAGCATGCATATTTTCTAATGAAACAATGACCAAGACAGGAAGATCATTTTATTATGATTTATTTATTCAGAACATTCTGACTAAAAAGGATTCCTCTCATTCAAAGAGGAAACCCTGATTCTCAGTTTTCAGTCCCTCTTAGTTAACACATCAAAGAAAATACAAGAGAAAATTTGATTGGACAGGACAAAAGTAACCCTTTTCATAAAAAATCAGTTACCTGGAGTCAAATGTGTTTGCAGCCCTTAATATCACACCTGCTCATTTAAATGAACATTGACAAAAGTAAGGATGTAAAATTTAGAATATTAATGGTGAGGGGTAAGTCATAAGATTATTTGAAGTTCACAGAGAGAGAAACCAAATATCAATTAGCACTAACAAACTCTCTTATAAGAAGATAAATTCTGGATATCCTATCCCAGTGATGGCGAACCTATGGCAGGGGTGCCACAGGTGGCACGCAGAGCCATTTCTTAGGGCACGCAAGGCATTGCCCTGTCAGCTCCAGCGTGCATGTGTGTGCTGGCCAGCTGATTTAGGCCTTCTTTTGAGGCCGTTTTCACCCTCTGGAGGCTTCAGGGAAGCTCCTGAAGCCTCTGGAGATGGGGAGGGTGAAAATTGTGTGCCAAAAGCAGGGGGTTGCGCACATAGCATTATGGGTGTGGCACGCCCACATACGACCCCCCCCGTGCTCCCCCCCCCGCTTTTGGCACGCAAGCCAAAAAAGGTTAGCCATCACTGTTCTATCCTGACCTGTGGAACAAAGACAGTTTTTAAACTTTTTATTTAAGAATGTTAGAAGTTATCAGTCAAACTATTAAAATCATTTAAAATGAAGAATAAGTTGAATTAAAATACAAAATAAGTATATTAGTTATAAGTACAACAGTTTGACAAAGCCATGTTGGTACTACAAAGTCCATTCTGTGGCCCTCATTTCATTAGCCATTTTTATGGTTATCTTTTGAAATAAAGCATTTTGCATCTTGTATTGTTAGGATTTTCTGCAATATAGAACGAAGTATTTTCAGTTAAATTGCTTAATTAGGAAGCATTTAGCCAACAATATACAGTTTTAAAAGCTGTAAAATTGCATGCAACGTTAGACTACTTATAAATTAGATGATAATAAACATGCCTAATTCCAACATTTTGTTGAAGAGCGTACAGTTAGTGAAGATATTTGTTTGATGTAACTAAAAATAAACATTATTAAAGGCTCAGGTATAAGTGCAAATTCATTAAGCAGCAATTTTATGACCTTCAAATGTACCATATTTTTCTTTTTAATTTAGTTTCCCTCAAGCTGGAATATTCTCCAGATGCATGTATTTTAACTTCCAAAACTTTCAGTCAGCATCTTCCCATAACCTGAAGATGGCCAAATCCAGAAAGATTCTTCTAGTAGAATGAAATGTTGTTAGTACTATTAATAATTCAATATTACTTATGAACTCAGAGGTACTCATAACAGGAAGCTTAATAAAAACAAACCAACAGGCTTAATGCTTTCAAATTCAGAGTCATTCTAACTATAGTATCATAGCCAGTAATACATTTTAAAGCAAATTAAAATATGATTTAATTTTTGTAATCTATTGCATCAGGCAATTTTTTCCTTCATCTTCTGATTATTTCTGAATCAGATTGTGAATTTTCTTAATTTTATTATTGTCTTTGGTTGAATTATTATTATTATTATTATTATTATTATTATTATTATTATTATTAGTACACCATTTGCCATTTAATTTTACATGAAACTTTGTTCATGAACAAAGAAGTCTAAGGTATAGACAATCCTGTTTTTACTTCAATATTCCACATTTCAGAAATATAAAATCACCAAGGTTTCCAGCCAAACAATCTCATTATCACCTTGTGTTTCCAATGATTTCTGTGTAATAAGAAATAATCCCTGATACACAGACAAGGCCTTGAAATGAACTGAGGCACGATGGAAATCCAGTATTTTTTTTTTTTTTAAATGAAATAAGTACCAAAGGTTGATGAAGAAGTTTCAAAATTATAAAAAAAGAATTTTGTTGGTGACAGGTATAAAGAAGTTGTAGATGCGAATTTTCATCGAGAGACTGCTTGTTCTCAGTGATTCTCACATGACAGAACAGATTCACACTGATTTACACTTTCAGGAAAGCCTTGAGCAGAAGAGGAATTGATAGCTAGCCGTAGTTTAATAGAATGCCTGTATCTTTTACAATTTTATTCACTTCAAGCATGAATAAAATAAATAAAACCATGAGGGAAAGGTATATAACTGAGAAGAAAATAAGCATAAAAAAGGTCAGAGAGATATTTTCACAATCTTTTTCTGTCATCTTGTTTTTTTGATAACCAGATTATCTCTTTTGTGTGTTTAACACAGTTCAATTAAACATCTATCTAACAATTTCTATAAAAGCTTTAAAATACATACAGTTTAATAGCTTTAAAGGTAAAGGTAAAGGTTCCCCTCACACATATGTGCTAGTCGTTCCTGACTCTTAGGTGCGGTGCTCAGCTCCCTTACAAAGCCAAAGAGTCAGCACTGTCCAAAGACATGTCCATGGTCATGTGGCTGGCATGACTAAATGCCGAAAGCGCACGGAATTCTGTTACCTTCCCACCAACATTGGTTCCTATTTTTTTCTACTTGGATTTTTACATGCTTCCGAACTGCTAGGTTGGCAGAAGCTGGGACAAGTAACGAGAGCTCATTCCATTATGCAGCACCAGGGATTTGAACTGCTGAACTTTCTGGTCGACAAGCTCAGCACCACTGAACTAGTTTCATTTTGTTTTCTAGCAATGCATAGTTCTTGATCTTATTTTTTCTTAGGATACACTAGTATTTCTTAATTACTTAATGTCTTTTTACAAATGAGATGCTGTAGGAAAATTATATATAATATATTGCCCTTGAGATTTATTAACAAAACAAAAATGCATATTATTTCTCGTTTAATTTTTGATGTTTCTAGTTGAAACAAACTTTTGAAACTAAAGGTAAAAACCTTTTCAATTAGAACATTGACATATTGGCTTAAGGATATTTGGTTATCAGATTTTAGGTAATGCATTATCATTTGTTTAATATAGTTATAATACAGATAGTCCTCAACTTACAATATATTTAGTGTCATGGATCCACCCCCAGACCAGAGGTGGGTTTGGACCATTTGGCCGAATAGGTAGTAACTTGGCTGGCCAGGGCCCTGAACCAGTTCTATCAGAAGCGCCATAGTCGCTGCCATCTTGTTTTTTACTTCTGTGCATGCACAGAAGCATTTTTATAGTAGTGTGCATGTGCGTGTAGTGCGCATCAAGTGTATGTGCACGCTAAATGCGTCCCTGAGCAAACTAGCAGTAGCGATAACCAGAACTCACCCCTGGCCCAGACCCTCTCCAGAGGCAAGTTCAGAGGAGGAGAATAAGTTTGAGACTGAAGAGGAAAGTATGGAGTCGAGTATTGGTCATGGTTTGGGGCTCAGAGAATGCTAGCCTGATGGAGCAGCACAACTGAGTGGATGAGTTACAGGCTGAGGCTGAAGGATATGAGATGCAGATGCAGCAAGTTGGCCAGGAAGCTCCAGGCTAGGGCCAGGAGCAGCTGCTGCCCATTAACAATGAGGAGGAGGTGGAGTGCATATCTCCTCCTGATCCAAGGACAGAGAGGAGACAGGTACAACACTGGTCAGCAACCTTGCCTCTCATGAAGGGCTCACTGGCATTGCTTACTTAATGCCGCCCTGAGGACTTGAGTGTTCCTTGAGCAGCATGCCCAGTTCTGTGCATTGTGTGCTAGTCCCATGTATCCAGGCCTGTTCAATTCTTGGCCTGCTTTCCTGGACTTGGTGTGTGACAATTGGAGTTGATTGCCCAGTGACTCTTGCTTGGAATCCAGATCTGTGCTATGGGTGATTTCCAAGGACCTGTTTGAGGGGGTTGAATAAAACCTGTAGAACCCTTGCCATATGTGGAAGGGTGGAGGAGCGGGACAGCACATTTAGTGGCCAAACGAAGTTACAAATGGCACTTCACACTTACAAAAAGCCATAGGCGAATAGGCGGCTATATAAATTCAGTAAATAAATAAATAAACTATTGCTGCATCTTCATGATCATGTGATCACAATTAAGAAGTTGGGAAATGATTCATATTTATGACATTTGCAGTGTCCCGGGGTCATATGATCACTTTTTGCCACCTGCTGACAAGCAAAATCAATGGGGAAGTCAGATTCACTTAATATCTATATTACTAACTTAATAACTGTAGTGATTCATTTAACAAAGTTAACAAACTGACAAAGAAAGATCATAAAATGGGACAAAATTCACTTAACAACTGTCTTGTTTAACAATATACATTTTTGGTTCAATTGTGGTCATCAGTCAAGGACTACCTGTATTGGAAATATGGAATGGTGAAAGATTTATAGAAAGTCAATTGCAATTACATAGGCTATTTATTTAAAAGTAAGATTAGGAAAGAATTAATTTCTTTGGAGAGTAGTATAGCAGTGTTACTATTTATATATCTGGAGCATTCTGCCCTTATAATATTCAGCCATCCAGGCATAGGCCATTTTAACAGAATAACATAGTTGGAAGGTACCTCGAAGGACTTCTAATGCATTGCTCAGGCTGAAAACCTATATCATTTCAAACAAATCGTTGTCCAATCAATTTTATAAACAAAGTTATTTGAGCAGATTACTTAACATTGAGTCTCTGGTTTGGACCCAGGGACATATGATGGGGCTTGATTTTGCTGTAATTCTGGTGCCCTTGGTGGTATTTATCTGATCATCAAATGAAATTCCATCTATGACATGTACGTTGTATTTATTTAGTTTATATGCCTTACAAAGGCAATTAAAAATAAACATTCTCACTTATTAAAACTGTGAATTGCACTTAATCTTCCTCCTGCAATCTCAGTTGCTACCCATAAAAACCTCACACAAAGTAAATTGTAAACTATCATAATATGCTTATTAATTTTGCCTCCAGGCAAAATCAGTAAATGTACTTAAATTTTTGTAAAAATCCAGGAGACTTTGTGGCTAGTAATATGTTACAGAGTATTTGAATGTATGAACTATAAAAAGCAAAATCGAGAGGCAGGAAAGTGTGATATCTTTGTTTATAAGTGCTGAATGTTTATTGTATCAGTATTGCATCTTAGATTAAATATTAGTACTAAACAAAAATAAGGATTGCAGTAAAGTTTGAGATAAGGAAAAAGTAGACCCATTAAATTTTAAGGCACCTTTGAAGATTTTTAAAGTAAAAAAAAAATTCTGCCCCTCCCTGGTCATTACATCAGGTTGTCCAGCATGGGCGGCATATTATAGCATGGATGGTGATCTATCATTCTGAAGAACAAAAACGAAACCAATTCAGATTACAAAACAGTTTTGATTAATCATAAGAAAGAATATTCAACTAATTCAAGCTGCTTACCAGTAAAATAGTACAGTCTTTACTTTGAAAAATGACTTTTTTCTTAATTAGCAACTGTTCTTACCCATTGCTTCTGGAAAACAATATGATACTTAATCCTTTAAATACTCTGAAAATACCTTTCTAAGTACCCACTTATCCCCCTTCTGTTTACTGCATGAAATTAGCATTTTTGTTCTACTTTCTTCAGAAAACCAAATTGATGATCACTTGAAAGCTATAAAAGAACCTACTGTATCTTTTAATTTTCAAACGGAATATGTGCTGTATTATGAAATTTATAGTTCTAAAAGGGTAGAGTAGTATGTTAGGGCAGTGGTAGGCAAACTCATTAGTCAAAAGAGCCAAATATCAACAAAAGCTCGATTGAAATTTCTTTTGAGAGCCGGAAGGTGTGGCCTGTTTTGAGGGCGTGGCTCAGCGGTCATGTGACCGGATGGGCGTGGCCAACTTGGAAACTGTGGTGAAACTCACTTAACAACGGTCTTGCTTAGCAACCAAAATTTTGAGTTCAATTGTGGTCATAAGTTCTCTCATCTCTCTCCAACTTTCTTTTCTTTCTTCCCTTCTTTCTCTTTCTCTCTCTTTCTGTTTCTCTCTGTCTCTCTGAGTCTGTCTATCTGTCTGTCTCTCTCTGTGGCTCTTTATCTCTCCCTCCCTCCCTGTCTCTTTCTGTCATTCTCTGTGTCTCTCTCTGTCTCTCTGCCCTCCCTTCTTCTCTGTCTGTCTGTCTCTGTGGCTCTTTGCCTTCTTCCCTCCCTCTCTCCCTCCCTCCCTGTCTCTTTCTGTCATTCTCTGTGTCTCTCTCTGTCTCTCTGCCCTCCCTTCTTCTCTGTCTGTCTGTCTCTGTGGCTCTTTGCCTCCTTCCCTCCCTCCCTACCTGTCTCTCTCTGTTTCTCCCTCCCTCCTTTCCCCCCCCCTCTCTCTCTTTGTATCTGTCAGACCCTGATTCCCTCCGTCCGTCTCTCTCTCGCTCTGTGCCTCTCTGTGTCTGTCTGTCACTGTCCACAAAATACCGCGTGGAGGAGCGGCGGGCTCTGTGGTGACGGCGAGGCCTTCCGCTGGGGGAGGGGTGTCCCCTTCACGTTCCTCGTCTCCCCGGATGCCGCCTGGAACCATCAGCAGCCGCGCAGACTTGCCGCTTTTCCATTCCGCGCAAAAGATAGGCGCGTGCAATTATAACGCAAGTTTCCACCGCTACGAACTCTCCAAGATTGTAATTGGGCGGGGCATGCGCGCGCCTATCTTTTGCACGGCATGGAAAAGCGGCAAGTCTCTGCATGGCTGTGGATGGCTCCGGACGGCATTCGGGGAGATGAGGAACGTGAAGGGGACCTCGCGGACCTCTTTCTTTCTTTCTTTCTTTCTTTCTTTCTTTCTTTCTTTCTTTCTTTCTTTCTTTCTTTCTTTCTTATCTCTCTCTCCCACTTTCTTTTTCTTTCTGTTTTTCTTTCTCTCTTTTTCTTTTTGTCTCTCTCTGTCAATCTCTTTATCTGTCTCTCTCTCCTCCCTCCACCCATCTATCATTCTGTGTGTGTGTGTGTGTGTGCCTCTCTCTCTCTGATTCCCTCTCTCCCTCCCTCTCTCTCTCTGTCTCTCTGTTTGTCTCTTCCTCCCCCCCCCCTCTGTCTCTCTCTGTATGTAAGTCTCTCCTTCCCTCTCTCCCTCCCCCCCCCCCCCGGAAGCAGTGGAAAGCCCGGCACACTGGCCGGAGAGCACACGGCCGCCGCCTCCCTCAGCGAGCGGGCGGGGAGAGCACCCGAGGCCGCGGCCATCCAAGCACCGCGGAGGCTGTCCGGGTGCTGCACGCCCACCTCGGTCCCAGCCTCACGTGGCGGCCAGTCCCGGAAAGCACGGCGCGGCGGCCTCCGCAGGCGGCTGTTGCTGCTGCTGTCCCCGAGCCCTGCAACATGCAGCTCCTGCCGTCCGAGCGCACGTTTCCACCAGGTCCCTCTTTGGCCCCTCAGGTCCGGCTCTTCCTCTCTCTCCCCCTCCGCCCGGAGGCAGCGGAGGGCCCGGCAGCAGAGCACCCGGGGCTGCGGCTGTGCCCGAGCCATCCGGGTGCCAGGCACCCGCCTCCCTGGGCGCACGGCGCACGGACAGCTCCGGCGCAGCCCCGGGCGCTCCCCCCGCCCGTTCGCTCGCTCGTTACAGGGGGAGGCAGCCGCAGGGAAGGCATCAGGCCGGGGCTCTTTTCTGTCTCCCAGACAGCGCTGGGGGTGAGCTGAGTAGCCTGCTCTTGGAAGTGGTGGCTGTGGCCGATGGGCTTGGTCCTGGCCTCTCGTTCTTTTTTTCCCCGGGAGACAGAGTCCAGGGAGGAAGATAATGGCCATTTTGGAGACGTGTCCAGCGCCTTCCACTCGCACCCGCAGCAGCAGCACCCGTCACTCCCCGTTGCCTTCGGAGGCAAAGGAGACAACCGCTCCTCTTGGTGGGGTGGCCGTGCTCGTGTGCTCTGGCCCTAAGCCTCATGTCCCCCCTGCAGGGCCAAGCCTGGCTCACCTGCGCTGGGAGGACTTCCTGGGTCTCCCCCAAGGGAGGCGGGCGCGCAGCGGCCGGATGGCTCCGGTGAAGCTGCAACCCCGGGCGCTCCCCCCCACCCGTTCGCTCGCGGGGGGGTGGAGGGAGAGAGGAAGAGCCACACCGAGGGGCCAAAGAGCCACTCGTGGCTCGCGAGCCGCGGTTTGCCGACCACTGTGTTAGGGCTTCCCTCCTACCTCTTTTCATTCCTGCTTGCTGCTGTCCATAATGTCTCATAATCTAATCCTGGCCTGCCTTGGCAGTTATTTTCGCTTTTTAATTCCCTTGTTCCATAGTTCTAAATGTGATAGAACTTTAGGAAATTTGTAGGATCCATTCCCTCCCTCCCTCCTTCCCTCCCTCCTTCCTTCTTGGGGATATATGAATGAATGAATGAATGAATGAATGAATGAATGATGCAGTTGGAAAATTCAAAACATTATATTTTACTCTGCCTCCTCTTTAGCTAATATTTAGCTGCTATTTGGGCTCAAGAACAATTTGTACCTTTCATTCAAATTAGAGCAACTTGTCTACTAGATCAAGAAATTAAATTATTTAAAAATCAGATATAAATAATGCATAACTAGAGTGAAGTCAATATGTAGAAACAATGTAATATTTTACTAAGAGTGGTAATTGAAAAAGATAAATGAGAAAATTTAATATGAAGTTGGAAAATGGTTGGAGTTATATGTAAATTAAATGTGTACGTCCATATTTCATGATACTTAGTGAAAATAATGATGTATTATTCAAATACATTACATTTTGCTTCGAAACTACATTCCTTTATTCATTGTTATAGGAAATCTATAAATTTCTATAATTCCCTGTTGTATGATTTGATACCATGTAAAACATTTACTATAAGAATTCAAATCAATTTAAGATATACAGTATATTCCAAGCTTTGGATAAAACTTGATAATTTTGGTGCTATGATATAATTGAGAGCTTTTTTCTTTTTAGACCTTTGCGAAGGGAATCTATCAGTGAATGGAATACTTTGGAGATAGAAAGTTGCTTCTTCTCAGATCAACTTCCAGATAAATCAAAAATGCCAGACCTTATTAAAAAAGTAAGTTGATAAGTAAATTGATAGGAAATGCTTATAAATATGAATGCAAAATCATGAACAGAAAGCCTTAGAATTCATTACATATCTGGAACCCATTGCATTTCTTTAATTAAGTTAACCATGCAATTTAAATAAATATTGTAATTAGAATAGAGTCATCAAGTTCCAATTTTCCATATGTATTTAAATTGTAATTTTGTGCAAATGTCCATCTCGCTTTCTTGGCAACAATACACAGGTTTCTTACGGGATGTTCTTAAACTTCCCTCTAACGTTGCATCCTTGTTATCCAAGTTGTAAAGAAATCTAATCCTGTTTACCTTTTTTAAAGCAGCCAAGATGAGTTAGGTCCTACCACCCAATTGAGCAGTAAAATTTGATTGCTGTGCAACAAACCCTGTCCATTTTTTATATAAGAAAATGCAATGGATTGGATCTACAAAAGAGGAAGTAATGTGATGGACTATTGTCAAGCAGCAGTTTTCCAGGAGGAAGGAGTACATTCCAAGGAGGAGGAGAGAAAAGACAACATAGACAATAACTAATTTGAAGATGAAATTTAAGCTAGCCATTCTCTAAAATATCCCAGAGTATAATAATTAGGATTAGAACAGTATAGTTTAGTCTGGTAAGATTCTGTCTGTATGGTGCAAGTTTAATATGCTTTAATAAAAGTTAAAATCAGAACAAACACAGACCTCCGCTCCTTCCGTCAAAAACTTAAAACACACTTTTTCTGCTTGGTCGGCCTAGGTTAGTCTCCGCCTAATAGGGTGTTAGGGGATTTTAGCTAATTTATAATTGGGGATTTTAGCGCAGGGATAATCTTAGTTTAATTTGCTTTTATTTATTCTATTTATTCTATTTATGTATTTGCTATAGTATTTTAATTTTCCCTGTGCACCGCTTCGAGTCCCCTCGGGGAGAAGATGCGGTATACAAATAAAATTATTATGATTATTATTATTATTAAAATAATACAATTGATTCATAATCTCTTAGACTCGGAGTTCAGATTATCCTATAAAGAATGCAGAATATTTTATAGATGAATTCTATGCACAACTTGCTTGGCAGACTTTCCTAACTTTTCTAAAACAGGTTCTTTTTTCTTGACTCTTTTCTTAAATTGTTGGAATAATTTGAGGCTACTCAGTTAATCCTAAAATGCTTCATACTTATTTGATGTACATTGGAAAGCAATACATAGAAACAGTAAGTGCCTCACCCTTGTGCTGGTAGTTGCTGGCATTTATTTTCAAGGCTGTTACAATAGTATGAATTGCACATACATTTTAACTGAGGGAAAAAGATAATAAGTTGGTGTGTGTGTGTGTGTGTGTGTGTGTTATAGTATATACAATTATAGTAAATACAGATCAGAAATATGTATCAACAAAGTAGAAATACTTAAACTAAAGTGATATTTTAGCCACATTTGCTTTTGTTTTTATTGTTTTACCAAAATATTGGTTAAATATTTTAATTTAATGTTTTATTTCTAACAAGAAACTAATCTTGCACATATCTGAAGCATTAAGAGTATCATAAAAATAAATATGATTAAGAATATAGCATTACTACATTGAATGTATTTTCAGTATGGTAATATTTTTAAATTAACTTAAAAAGATTATTTCAAATAATGAAATCTAAAGTGTTTAATTGCTTAAGTATAACTGTACAAGATGATCATATAATACAGTAACCCTATCTGTTTCTTTATTTCTTTAGTAGTTTTAAGTATTATAAAACTTCAGTTTCAGTTAAAATAACAATTACAAAATACTCTAATTTAAAACTTAAATTAAAAAAGTTAAAATGATAATATTCTAATACTGCTACTTTATAATATAGGTAGTCCTCGAGTTATAACCATAATGTCTGCGTATTATGGTGGCTTGTCAGCCCATTACAGTCTTAAGTTGGGAGAAATGTTAAATGAATTGCTGCAAGTAATAACCATCTGTCTCTGCTCTTCCCAGTATCATTGTTAAATGAACATGTGGGTCATTAAGTGGAGCATGAGGTGCCTTGGGATGGGGGAGATTCTGGAGGCCTAATGCAGGTGCAAGCCCCTGGCCTCTCCCACCCCATGAGACACCCCATGTTCTGCTTCCTTCACACTGGAATCCTACATGGCCTTCCCCACTGATTATTAATGTAAACCTTGTTCTGGAACCTGTCATATTCAGAATGAAAGCAAAATGTTCTGTCCTTTCATGTCCATAGACTGCATAGCTGTGCTGGAAACCATTTTCAGTGTAGCTGAAATGAATTGTGGGCCCTTCAAAATGGTACTTGCTTCCAGAAGCAAAAGAGAAACAACCTAGGAAAAGGGAGCTCATTCTTCCCCAATCCTACCACTGATTTGCAGGCATGTCCACCCACCCTATTTTGTCAGCAAGAAACACTGGGGAAAGAAAACACTGGGCATGCCTGTCTTTTTTGTTTCTGCCACTGTCCATCTTCCTGCCAATCCCCTCCTGCCTTTCTGGAGTAAAATAGAAATCTAGCCTTTAAGAGCTTTTTCCTGAAGACCAGCAGACTGGAGCAGAAAGTTCTGAGAGCAATCACCATTTCCCGTAGAAATGCTTCCAGGAGGCATGGGAAGCAATCCTAAGCACTTCAGAGTCCGGGAAGGTGAGGTGGGGAGAGAGGAGATGGACATTGAAGCATCCCCATGGTCAATCATAAGGGTAAATGATTGTGAGGACTGCAATTGTCATAACTGTGAAACAGAATTGTATGCAATCTGGGGGCATACTTTGTAACTTGGAACAGTTGTTAAATATTTCTCGAGGACTACCTGTAAAATACTTTTTCAAAGTACTTAATTTGGTTCCTAAGTTTCTGGGTTTTTTATATTTGTTATATGTCCAGAAAACAATATATTAATTGAATGATGTAGATACATAAAATAAAGACAGGAAGGGACAGGAATGTTACAATATATGGTGTAACATTTTGAAAACATTTGTAAAACAAAAAAATTGTTGAAATTTTCATTGTCCAAAGGAGTAAAAACAAACTATTTTTTCAAAGTGAATATGCTCATTTTTACTTGCATTTTGCATTGAGATAAGCACTTTGTGAATATAATGAAAGCATTTCCTGGTGTCCCTAGAAGATATGCTTGCTTTTAGCCTATTTTCCTGGTGATTTTCAAGAAAGTTAATCTTTTTGGCTAAACTGAAAATAGCTGTGGAAAAAGACTATAGTGCTTAACCCCAGCATTCCAGAAATTATCTGAAGGACAGAGATTTGAAACTAATTTGTACTATTTTGTATATCCATATATGATTTGTTCAATATACTTTGTATACTTTGAAATATAGTGCTTGAAAACAGATCAAGATTCATTCTAACATTTTTAGATTAAAAATAAGTCAAATCACATGTTTATCCTCTTTTTTAATGCTCTGATCTAGTAGATCCATTTATATGTTATATATTATCCTGTGCAGCATTTTGGATTCACTGACCAGAGGGTATTTTGAAGCAAAAAAAAAAAAAGAATTATAGTAGTTATTTGGAACATCTTAAAGTTGTTGTTCATTGTCTCAAAATTATGTTACCTTTTTGCTTTGAAGCAAATTTTGGAAATAGAATCCAAGATAGTGCACAGTCCCAAAATAAAACTCATATATATGGTAATGCTTGAAGGTTATAAGAGATATGTTACATTAACTTCCAGATCAATGGAGGTTTTATTATTTCTTTCTAATTAGCCCAACTTGCAATGGCTCCAAATCTTAGCACAGCTTCTTAATTGGTATGGAGTTGGGCCAAACTCAATATTAGTTAATATGAACAGTTGCCATCCATTTCACCTCAGTTTTTCCTGGGACACTCCAATAATATATCTGATCCTGACCATCTCGCCCTACCCTTATTCTCCCTTCTATTTTTTCAACCTAGTCAAGCATTGTCATTTTTTCAATCCATTATTCACTTCCATTACATATGTGAGCTTATGCCTGTCAATTATTGCCATACAGTTTCATGAACATATATAATTTAATTTTTTGTTCAACTTGTGTATTTGATACTAATGACTCATGATCTATTCTACAGTCTGCACCTGGAAGTACCCAGTTTAATAGGTAATATCCTGCTTCCCATTTCCTTTTATGTATTTATTTTATTTCACTGTAATACTATACTGCCATTGATGCAGAATCTGTTTGTTTGTTTATTAATTTATACTTATTTATACATTTGTATCAATTCTACATACTTTATAATTGTAAAATAATAGAATGAATAAACCAATTAATGCAAGACCATTATAAAAACATGTTCATCAAGCCCCATCAAAGTGCAGTCTGCCTACATAGCGATCTCCTCTCTGAGAGCTCCCTGAAAAAAATGAAGCCTTAATCATAATGATGGGAGATTAGAGAGAGTGACAAAATTTATAGAATCAGAAGTGCAATTGTGGAAGCGCTTATATGTATTTTCCAGTACATATGGACGTGGAAAATTTTCTTTCGTTATGTATGTATGTATGTACATATGTATGTATGTATGTATGCATGTATGTATGTATGTATGTATGTATATCACTCTCGGGTGGGTTGCAAATCCGAGCGCTACCAGTTTGCTTGCGTGCGCTTGTGCACACTCGCAACGCTTCTGCACATATACAGAAGCATCTGGGTAGGTGGGCGAAGCCTCCCACCTCTGCCACTACCAGTTCGCCTGATCTGGGCCAAACTGGGAGCAACCCACTTCGGGTCATTCTGCTATACCAGTTAATCCAAATCAGATAGCCACATTCTGTGCCAGCTATGGCTTGTGAGTTGTCTTCAAGGGGAGCCTCATCTAGAGTAGTCTAAGCAGGAAATGACATGGGTATGAGTCACTGCAGTTTATAACGGGTGAATCAATAAAGGTGGCCACAAGCCCCTGGCTTTGATTTAGGTTATTTAAAACAGCGGTCCCCAACCTTTTTGGCACCAGGGACCGGTTTCATTTTAAAGAAAATTACGCGGACCGGTGGGCATGGCTCGGCCGGCGTAGAGGGGGAGCAGGGGGGAGGGGGAACAGGCAGCGCATGTGCGTGTGGGGGATATGAGTTGACTCACTCGCCCCTTTCGGCCCCCAATGGTGCGAGCAGCTGCGCCTGCGCTCTCCCGCCCCTGGTGCGCACTCTGCCCAGGGGGCTGCTCCCTCCTCCTCCTCTCCGGCCCTGCGGCCCGGTTCCTATCAAGCCACGGACCGGCACCGGTCCGCGGCCTAGGGGTTGGGGACTCCTGATTTAAAACATGCTGGCAATGAAAACAAATTAACTTCACAAAAGTCTGCTAATTCTATCTCAAATATTATTACATTTATTTAGTCAATCTTATTTAAATTCCATGTTCTTCTATTTCTTCAGGATTTGTCATTTTAATAATCCATTACTAGTAGTTGATCATTAAGTTGATTTATAATACTATTTACATATTTATTTGTCCAATATATATAGTTGCCCATCTCACGAAATAAGTGACTCTAGATGGTGTTTTCAGCTTTTTGCTGAAGAAAAGAGATAAATGAACTTGTGATTTATAGTTTAAAGATTTAATAAAGTAGCTTATGGAAAGAACAAAATGTGATATAACTTTAGGAAGGAAAACTAAAACATATCTATAACACCATCAAGAAGATCAGAAGAACTTCTTTATATTCTGTCTTTTGAGTTATTTTCTTTTTCTATTTCTTTTTCGTTTCTTCCCCCACTATTTACTGCTCGTTTATTATCTTTCTTTCCTCTTAGTTTTTATTTTGTTAAAAAAAATTAATAAAATATATTAGGTAGGAATACAAATGTATAGGGAATTTTCATCATTCTTTTTTGACTTAATGTTTAGTGTTGCTTTAAATACATTATATTTAGCTTTTGTCTTACCATAAAGAAAAACGTTTCCATTTGGAAAAAATACAATTTCAAATAATGATTACAAATTCTGACCTTCACTAACATGTACTACTTTTACAGACATTCCAAAAAATATAAATATGCAATATGCTGGAAGTCACCAGGCTAACAGGAAATTATTTGCTAATCATTGTGGTAGTGGTTGGTAAGGGATTTTAACAGATGGCTTAAGAGTTTAGCCATATCCCAAGATTAACTCTGGGCTTTGCTCACTGCTATGCCTAGGCAAGCTTGCAAGAAGGCTTATCCAAGCAAAATAAGAGCAAATTTTGACAGCTTTGACTATACTGCTGGAAGCCTTGATTAAAATATCAATGACTAATGACTATGATTCACAGTTTAAGAACTTTTATTCTGGACTGTTAAGAAAACTATTAAGTTATTTTTTTGTGTGTAGTGCAATTTTATTTCAGTCCATATTTTTCGGAGTATAGGAAGAGGCAGGTTTTGAAGAGGCAATTTTTTTTAAAAAGTAGGTAGATAGAGGGATAGAGATGGAGAGAAAGAGAGAGAAATACAGTAGGTAGGTAGGGAGAGCGAGAGAGTAGGTAGGTAGGTAGGTAGGTAGGTAGGGGAAGGGAGGGAGGGAGAGAGAAATACAGGTAGGTAGGTAGATGGATAGAGAGAAATAGAGAGAGAGAGAGAAATACAGTAGATAGTAGGGGGGGAGAGTATATAGGTATATAGGTAGATAGAGGAGGGCGATAGAGAAATACAGTAGGTAGGTAGGGAAAGAGAGAGTGTAGATAGGTAGGTAGGTAGGTAGAGGTAGGTAGATGGGTAGGTAGGTAGGTAGGTAGGTAGGTAGAGAGAGAAAGAGAGAGAAATACAGTAGATAGGTAGGTACAGAGATAGTAGGTAGGTAGGTAGATGTTTCCAGGTGTATTTACCCAAGTGCTGGAGAAGGAAATCACTGACCACCTTTGGAACAAATCTTTGTTTCTGCAGGCACCAATTACTTGACCAATGTAATTCTCATCAATCACTCTAACTAAACAGCTTTCCAAAAGGGGGGGGAAAACCTTTTTGTACTTTGCAAACTCCCCCAAACCCCCATTTTTTGCAAAAATGGGCCCTTTTTTCCAAATAAAAGGCATGAATAGCCTTGGGGGGGCTTGTGGAGTGCTCCTGGGGGGGGATTCAAAAATGAGCACAAACCCGACACATTTATCGCGAAAATGGACCATTTTTTGGTCAAAAAATGTGCATGCATAGCCTTATGAAGGCTTATAGAGTGCTGCTGGAGGCTGGGGTGGCAAAAACGGGTGGTTTTTTCCTCATTTCTGCCCTCCCCAGCCCCCAGGAGCTCTCTGGAAGCCTCCATAAGTGTATGCATGTGGCCATTTTGGTGAAGGGGCAGGGTTTCAGGAGGCAAAAAATGCTGTATTCGATGTATAAGACGCACCCAGATTTTCAGCCTCTTTTTAGAGGAAAAAAGGTGCGTCTTATACTCCGAAAAATACGGTAACTGCTAACAATTTGGGTAGCTGCTAAATTAAGGTTCAAATTATATTCTGTTAAACTGGTGAACCAGACATCTGATAATTAAGAGAAGGGCCAATGTAATATTCTCTCAATAAAGATGTTGCTTTATTCTTTTTTATTTCTCATATTTGTGAAAAAAGATTAATTGATTATATGCTATCTTGCTAACTTTTGAAATAGATTTTTTTCCAGGATGATCTGTCACCATCTGGCCTTTTAAATCTTTTCATTATTCCTGTAATTGAATCTATTCTCTTTGTTGCTGTCAGCCACTTCTGTTTCTTTCCTCCTTTCCCAGCATTATGGACTTATAAAAAGTGCACAATGAGCTGATCATTTGCATCTGATTATTTATGTGAGTGTGAACATTGGATTAATTTGATCATTGTTCTATTTGTATATTTTCTTGCCTATCCATTGTTTTTTTCCAACATCAAAGTTCAAAAACAAAAAAATACTTTTCTATCTCTTTTGTGTGTCACAGGGAAAACTATTACTGTACATATCTGATTTTATGATACCGACAAATGGTATTTGTGTATTTTTTCCTAAAGTTTACTTTACTATTCTACAAGTGCTTGTCTGCATTTCTTGACTATTCATTCTTTTACAGAGTAGTATTACCAGCATTTCATAAGTTATTAATGTTTCTTGCTCCAGTTTTAAAATTATGCTTATCTTCTTCAATCCAACATTCCTCAATAAAAAATCAATTTATAAATAAGGCCAGATTATACAACCTTGTTTCATTCCTTTTATTATCTATGATGTAAATAAGTGACCTAAAACTGGTCCATTTCAGCATATTTCATCTGGACTGTTGCTTCTTGCCCCATGTATAAGTTTTGCATGATGATAATGATATTAAAGACCAAATAATAATAAAGTAATGTTAGTATTTCTCTGAACATTTAACAATAACTGATATATTCAGATATCTTAAAAATTAGTAGATTATCCTGCTTTATATAATTGGCATGAATAGTTCATTGTTTAATTTTGGTTTATTGAATACACCAAATACTGGAGGTAGATATTAAATGGATGGCAGACTCTTCCCCCAACCCCTCTGCTCTTTACCAGTTCATCTTTTTGGTTATCATATTGATATATTATTCTTGTTGTGTACCTTTGTCATTGGTTATTTTATTATTCTGTTATTTTACTTCTATTTATACTCCTTTCATCTTTCTTTTTATTATTGAAAACTGCCTAGAGTAGCCCCACGGTGAGATAGATGACAAATAAATTTATAAATAAGTAAGAAAGTAAGTAAACCATATTTGGCAAATATATGCAATCAATTAGGCCATAAATTAGCTGTACTATCCAAAACATAAAGTTGCTTAGCACAATACATTAATTTATATATTAATTATCTGTTGGAATGGTAGACTGAACATTATTTTATTATTTGTGAGAGTGTGTTAAGACCGTTAATTATTATCTCTATATCTTATTAGGCTAAACATCCATCAGATTTCACAGGGCAGCAAGTTATGAAGATTTAGATATCTATCTGCATTCTTTCAACTTTTTCTAAAACCTTTCCCCTAGTCACAAGAAAGAATGAGACCATATAAAATACCTTTATAAAACTTCAGATGTTTTACTAAATTAGATACAGTATTCAATTATAAAGTTATTTCTACTTCAGATACTTTGATTCTTAAATCTGGAGTAATACGATTACCCCATTACCATTTAAACATTGTTTTTAAGACAGCATGACTGATAATTACTTGCTTTTTTATAAAAAGAACAAAAATGAAGCATATCCATAATAGAAATATTGTTGCCTTATATTTTTACTGTAAACAGGTAGGTATTCTTTTTTACAGATAGGTTTTTATAAACCTGATTGTTTTTCCATAAGAAGGTAATGATGTGAGTCAGTGCTTTATTCATTGTGCAAATAAGGAATTAATGCTGAAAAATGTAATAGTGGCATTTTGCTGAGCTGGCAGTTTGAGTTATGTTAGATCCAAGTACAGTGATTTTTCCTATCTCTCTTCGGTACCAGGCTGTCTATGGCAATATTTTTTTTAAATAGTATTTTTGGAAAACACACTAATACTTATATCTGTTGCTCAATAATTTCTTACTGTTGGGAAGAGCTGTGGTTGACTAAAATATTCTACAACTTAGTTTATTTTGTTTTCAAAGATGCAATCAAATCTCTGGTTAACCATAAATAAGAAAGCAAAATAGTTCAACTTCAGTAAAACTGAAAAGGAAGGGAAATTGTAAACTTTCCCAAAAATTTCTGTAAATTACCAGTGGTCAGAATGTATGCATTTTATATAGCGTTGGGAAATATTCCTTCATTTATAGCATTCCTTCATCAAGTTGCTTTTTGTACTCACTGAAAACATTTGAATCAAAATGTGCACATTATAAGTATGTGTAACATGCAAAATTTATTTACATTAGAGGCAGAAGAACCAAGATATTTAGGAAAAGATAATACATTGATTCCATGTTACAAAAAGAAAACATATTTACATTGCTTTTGTTACTGGTTTAGATTTCTTTCTCATACTGTTGTATTTATCCCTTGAAATTGCAAAAGAATGTGGGAATATTCACTGCCATATCTGACATACTAACTGACACATAAAACCACACAATTTTGCATTTTTTTCCAGCCTGAAAAATATGCCCAAAGTGAATACCATTCTTCTTTAGTTGGACTTCTCATCAAAGTGAAAGGTGGATTTGATCATGATGATGATGATGATGATGATGGAGGAGGAGGAGGATCAAAAGAGTATATAATAGAGCTTTTGGCTTTATAAACAGTACCACATTGAATAGCAAACAAGATAAAATATAAAGTAGTAAAGATCCCAGAAAGCAACCTAAAAGGATCTCCTTTAAAACAACCTATAGAAAAATAAGACTGACAAAGAGATGATGCAGGTTTGCTGCTCTTTATAAACTCTCATATAAACAGATTCCAAGTTGCATACAAAAAGCAAATGGCTGAGCTTGTATAAAAGTAAAACCCACCAAAGACATCAATTAAATTGAAATACGCAGAGAGGCTATTTTCATCCTCCCTAGGCTCCTAGAAAGCCTCTGGAGCCTGTGGAGGGCGGAAGAAGCATGCCAAAGCAGGAGGTCCCGTACATGACATGGGTGTGGCACGCCCACGTACGACCCCCCCTGCGTTCCCCCCGCTTTTGGCACGTGAGCCAAAAAAGGTTAGCCATCACTGCTATAGAGACTAGACTAGTCTTGGAACAAATGTTGCCTCTATGCCAATTTGTTAAATATAGCATAATTCTTGGAAATTCCACATGTTTTGATTTATTAATCAATATGGGCACAAAACCTGAATGCTGATATTGGGTAGCTTATAATTAACCAGACAAAAACAAAGTAAACAATTTTAATTAAAACAATACAGTATGCTTAATCTCAGGTTGTGGAAAGATGTTACATTTCTGCATCCCAGTAACTTCTGTTTGTATTTTGAAATTACAAAAATATTTTCTCTCTTGGAGAGAGAGGAAATAGAGAGATATTTGACCTTTGTGAGCGTTTGGATGTATCTGTCCTTTATGAAGATATAGATTCTCTGTCTGAGATGAGTGTGTGTGTATGATTTTGAGTCAGTGTTAACTCCTGATGATTGCTTGGACTAGTCTTCTGCAGTTTTATTGGCAAGATTTTGAAAGTGATTTTCCATTGCCTGCTACCTAGGGCTGAGAAAGAATGGTTGGGCCAAGATCACTTGCATGGCTTTGGGCCTAATGTAGGCCTAGAACTCACTGTCCCCTGGTTTGTAACCTTGATCCTGAACCACTATACAAGCTTGTTCTCTATCTGACATGCTAGCATTGAAATAGGTGACAGTGAATGTGTAGGGTACACACTGTACCCTATTTTTGCCCATTAAAACAAAGGGGAATAATCTAAATGCATTTCTTGCCTTATTTTCTACCTTTACAAGTTATTCTGATAATAAGACCTCTCTCTTATAATTATCCAATTGTAGTCAAACCCACAGATTTTATAAATGTATTTCAGTACCGTACATAATTATTTCCAGATGAAATTTCTCATCATTTTTCAGTTGTGCTACACACTGAGTCAACATTTTTATTCTTCTACCCAGAATTGAACTGCATTCGTTATTTTAATGACCATTTTCTAGTTTGGAGTTTTCTTTTCCAAACGTTTCATTTTCCTACCTATGGCTATGATGTTTTCTCTGAATTTCTGCATCAAGTCAAAAATGCAAAGATAAAGCCACTATGATGGCTTCTCTCTACATGGGGCTCCCCTTGAGGTGCATCCGAAGACTTCAGCTGGTCCAGAATGCAGCCGCGTGAGCAATAATGGGTATCGCAAGGTATACCCATGTAACACCGCTCTTGCGCGAGCTGCACTGGCTACCTGTCGTCTTTCGGGTGCGCTTCAAGGTGCTAGTTCTCATCTTTAAAGCGCTCCATGGCTCGGGACCTAGCTATCTGCGGGATCGGATTCTGCCCCATACATCCTCCCGGCCGATTCGCTCCCACAGAGAGGGACTTCTCCGGGTGCCGTCCACTAGACTTTGTCAGCGGGCGACGCCCAGGGGAAGGGCCTTCTCTGTGGCGGGCCCAGCCCTCTGGAACGACCTTCCCCCCGACAACTACGGACCTCCGCTCCTTCCGTCAGAAATTAAAAACTCACTTTTTCTGCTTGGCCGGCCTAGGTTAGTCTCTACCTCAGGGGTTAGGAAATGTTAATTTTAAAATGGGAATTTTAGTGCAGGGATAGTTAGATTTAATTTGTTTTTATTGTATTTATGTATGTATATATTTTATGTTGTTTTAATTTCTCCCTGTGCACCGCTCCGAGTCCCCTCAGGGAGAGGACGCGGTTATAGAAATAAATATTCTATTCTATTCTATTCTATTCTATTCTATGATGCTGTTTCTGTAAAATACATTGATAATTTAGAAAAAATGCTCCTACTCAGCAATTTTAGTTGAAAAAATTTAAATAATTTCAGAAGGTTTATGGTAGCAGGATTGTTTTTCTCTTTTGCTGGCAATGTTTAGCGATCATTTTGCTCATTAGGTAAAATATATTTAATTCTTTATTCTTTATTTATTTATTTTATTATTTAATACTTTATATCGAGATTAGTAATGCAAAACAAAATCCGGGACACTTGAAAAATCATGTTTATCAAACTCACACATAATAAGGATAGTAAAGTTGTTTGTTCATTCCATGATTTTACTTGCTAATTAATTTATTTATTTAATGAAAAAAATCTTGCATCATATGTCAAGTTAGCTGTCCAAATTGCAAATACTGCTGTATCTCTGTTTTTACTCACCCGATTCATCTTTTCACATTGCTGTTCCACATCTTGCACATAATTTCGCTCTATGCTACTTAAATAATGCCACACAATCACATCCGTGTTCTGAGTTCTTTACAGTTATTTTCTGAATAGCTATGGTTTACAGTTCTGCTTTCTGTGCTGCTGTAATACTTTCAGTAGTGCTAACATTTTCTCTCTGTGTTTTCTGATTTTCTATTAAAAATTAAATAATTTATAAACCAGTAAAAAATTGAAGCAGTGCAGTTGGAGTTTTAAAAAAAACCTTCACTCTAGTATAAGTACAACCATACACACTTTCTTACATTGGAGACTATTCACCTAATGTAAGATATGTTGTGAATTCAGTGCCTAATGATACTAAAAATCTAAGCCTATTTTTTCCTATACTATATTCTTATTTTTAAAGAAAAAAAATGCAAATACTCTTGGATGGTAGTATACCAGTCTAATGGGACTTTTATGCACTAGAGAAAAATCCAGCCATAAAATAACTAGTTTCTAGTTTCTGCACTTCTTTGAACCATATTCCTCAAGGACATTTGGTAAATTAAAATATTATCTCTCCTGATTTTATAGATTCAAGATGCTGCAAGTCGGGGCCTGAAATTTGTTGGGATAGTGCCTCAGCATGTTTGCCGAATGAACTCCAGGAGTGCTAGTGCTGCAATATCTATCAGCCACAGCTTCCTAGAATTAAAAGATGACAAGAATCCATTAGATATTCCTGAAGATTTTGGTTCATTCAATCTTGAAAAGGGTAATTGCGGTGATATATGTAAAGTCCCAGCAGAAGAAGAAGAATGTAGTGATCAGCAGATGAACTTTAGTGAAGATCTAGGAGGTGAACAGGTGGTCACTGAGCATATTAGCTTGATCTCTTCTGGAAAACTTGCAAGGCAGCTTCAAGGTGAGTATGCAGATTCTTCTTTAAGACTATTGAAAGTAGGTTTGGGCTATGGTCTTAACTTACTGTTTCATAAATGTAATATTTTGAAGGAATGAAAAATAAATTTGCCATTTTTTTTAGTAATGATGACATTATTTTCTATATAATAGGTGATAAGAATATATAGAAAATAAGAAATATTGAATTACTGGTCTATTTTGCACATACATAAGCTAATATTTGTTTAAGATTTGAATTCATGTATTAGACTCTCTTACTAGGAGATATTTTAGTGATATATATTGCAATATTTTTGCAGTTATTTCTGTCTTTTTCTTTGAAGACCTAAGACAGTGTAGTATATATGAAATTTCCCACTAATTTTGTTCCTACACGAACTATCTGAAGAGAGTTGAATGGAGAAAGACTGGCTGGGCCAAAGTCACCAATTAAACTCTGCTCAAATATTATCTCCAAATCCTTACTTACTAAAATAACAGGAAAATCAAACAGTTTTAACTTCCCAAGGTTTTTATTTGATTTGATTTTATTAGATTTCTAGACCGCCCTCTCTCCCCGAAGGGACTCGGGGCGGTGTACAGGTAAAAAATTAAAAAGTGACGTCAACATTACATATAAACTAAAATCGAATTAAATAATCCCCTGTACAAATTTATAAAAATTAAAAACTTCACCTTAAAACCTAATCCCATAATTTAAAATTACAAATTGAGGCGGGAAGCATGGAATTAGCCCAGGCCGGCTAGTTGAAACAGGTGGGTTTTGAGTTTCTGGCGGAAGGAGCGGAGGTCCGTGGTCGTTCTAATGTCAGGGGGAAGGTCATTCCAGAGGGTCGGGCCCGCCACAGAGAAGGCCCTTCCCCTGGGCGTCGCCCGCTGACATTGCCTAGTGGACGGCACCCGGAGAAGTCCCTCTCTGTGAGAGCGAATCGGCTGAAGGGATGTATGGGGCAGGATACGATCCCGCAAATAACTAGGTCCTGTGCCATGAAGCGCTTTGAAGATAATAACCAACACCTTGAAACGCACCCGAAAGGCCACAGGCAGCCAGTGAAGCCCGCGCAGGAGTGGTGTTACGTGGGAGTATCTAGTGACTCCCAGAACTGCCCGCGTGGCCACATTCTTTTGTATGCTTTTAAATTCCTGTGCGCCGCCCTGGGTACTCTGCAGAGAAGGGCGGGATATAAATATGACTAAAATAAATAAATAAAATAAATTCTGGACCAGCTGCAGCCTTCGGGTGCATCTCAAGGGGAGCCCCATGTAGAGAGCGTTACAGTAGTCTAGACGGGACGTCACAAGCGCATGAGTGACTGTGCGAAGGTCGTCCCGGTCCAATAGGGGACGCAACTGGCGCACCAGGCGAACCTGGTGAAACGCCCCCCTTGCCACGGCTGTCAGATGGTCATCCATTGACAGCCGGGCATCTAGGAGGACGCCCAAGTTGCGTGCCCGATCCATGGGGGCCAGATGTTCACCCCCAATAGCCAGTGATGGAATCAGCTGGTTGAACCGGGGCGCCAGTAGCCACAGCCACTCAGTCTTGGACGGGTTGAGCTTGAGTCTGTTACTTCCCATCCAGATCCGCACAGCTTCCAGACACCGGGACATCACTTCGACGGCATCGTTGGGGTGGTTTGGGGTAGAGATGTACAGCTGAGTGTCATCTGCGTACAGATGGTAATCTACCCCAAACCCACATATGATCTCGCCAGCGGCTTCATATATGCATTAAACAGGAGAGGCGAGAGGACCGACCCCTGCGGCACCCCACAAGTGAGAGGCCTCGAGGTCGACCTCTGCCCCCCTGCCAATACAAATTGCACTCGACCGGAGAGGTAGGAGGAGAACCACCGCAAAACGGTGCCCCTCACCCCCAACTCCTCCAGCCGATGCAATAGGATACTATGGTCGATGGTATCAAAAGCCACCGAGAGGTCTAATAGGACCAGGATGGAGGAACAACCCCCATCTCTGGCCCTCCAGAGATCATCCAGAGATCATATTTGAGGGGGGGATAGCTATAAAAGGAAGCAGCTTTTAGATAAAATGTTTTTTGCTTTTGGTGTATCTTCCACCTTCCTTATCTTTCTAGCAATATCCTTTTCTTTGCTTAAAGTAACACAGAAATGTTGGAGAAGGACTAGATCTGTGATGGCGAACTATGGCATGTGGAGCCATTTGTCAGGGCATGTGAGGTGATGCCCTGTCAGCTGAATTCGCCCTTTATTGCATGCTTTTTTCACCTTCTCCAGACTCCAGAGGCTTTATAGGAAAAGAGCCTCTCCCACACACACCCCGAAGGCCCTCCAGAGGCTTCATGAACTTCCCTGAAGCCTCAGAGCACACAAAATGACATGCTGCCGAAACCAGAAGTGACGTCCGGACCACTCAAAATGACACTCCAAGCAAATCAGATATCACTTCCAGTTTCAGCAGCGCATCATTTAGAGTGCTGCAGAGGCTTCCCAGGCCTTTCAGTGGCCCTCCGGAGGCTTTAGCGACCTTCAGGGGTCTTCCCTGAAGCCTCCGGACCATTCAAAATGATGCGCCAACGAAACCAGAAGTGACGTCCGATTTGCTTGGAGTGTCATTTTGAGTGCTCGGAGGCTTAAGGGAAGCATCCTGAAGGTCGCTGAAGCCTCCGGACCACTCAAAATGACACTCCAAGCGAATCGGATGTCACTTCCAGTTTCGTTGGTGCATCATTTTGAGTGCTCCAGAGACTTCAGGGAAGCCTCCTGAAGGTCGCTGAAGCCTCCGGAGGGCCTCCGGGGGGGCAGGGTAGGCTGTTTTTGGCCTCCCCAGGCCCCTATAAAGCCTCTGGAGCCTGGGAAGAGCGAAAAGAACATGCAAAAAATGGGTGGTCGTATCTGTAGTGCACGCATGTGCACTGGGGAGGATCGCGCATTGCATTATGGGTGCAGCATGCCCGCGCACGTCCCCCCTGCGCTCCCCCCATTTATGGCATGCGAGGCAAAAAAGGTTCGCCATCGCTGGACTAGATCATCTGTTAGAGGAGTAATAATTACAAACGAAGGTGGGCGATATGAGAAAGCAATTCAAAATAATCCTGTTTTGAATTTATTTTATTTTTTGATATAAGAAGAGTCAGAAAGAAACTGATAGATTTTTAGTATTCTGCTATTACATTACAGCAATAAAATAGAATAGAATTATGCATCACAAATTCCTTGTTTGTCCAATCATACTTGGCCAATACAGAATAATTCTATTCTATTTTATACATATCCACTTTATAAAAACACAGATTCTGCAGCCAAAGGATTTATATCCAATAACTTTCCTACAAACACAGTTGACTAAAATAATAACAACAAACTTAAAATGTTATTTTGCAGAACAAATAATTCTCAATAAATCAGGACTTAAAGGCCCCACTTTGTCTTAATCAGTGTTAAGGTCTCACTCCAAAAGAAAGTGAAGAGAATCCACTTTTATTTTTTCAATTTTATTATTACTTGATGCTTTCATAATAATGCAACTTTTTTAAAATTGCAGCTTTATTTTTCATCAATTAGTGAAATTCATTGCCATCACTCCACCTAGTGATAGAAATGCTCACAGATCTTTGGGAAAGAACATTCTGAAACAAGCTAAAATGGAGTAAAAAATAGAGTAATAGGAGATTACTTTATAACCCAGGAAAAGAGCAGAAGAAGCACTGAAGTTCATTTTGAGAAAGCTAATGCACTTGAAAGACTTATTTGAGTGGGATTGGCTAAGATTGGATACAGTCTGACATGCAACAAGATGGAAGCAATTAACCTATATAAGAGGAAAGACAAAAGATGTTAGCTTTGCTACCATTGATTTTTGTTGGTGTGTTACTTCAGCTTTCTCCTTGCCAATTTCTGCCAGATTCAAATTTATTCCAAGTGGCTGTGGCTTCCGGCGGCACGATATAGCCAGTTGGTGCCAGCTCTGGCTATTGGGGGCGAGTCATTGGCCCCCACAGAGAGGGCTCGCAACTTGGGCGTTCTCCTGGACTCTCGGCTGTCGCTAGAAGATCATATGACAGCCGTGGCCAGGGGGGCCTTTCATCAGGTCCGCCTGATACGCCAGTTGCGCCCCTTTCTGGATCGTGACGCTTTACACACGGTCACTCAAGCCCTCGTCATCTCCCGCCTGGACTACTGCAATGCTCTCTACATGGGGCTTTCCTTGAAGTGCACCTGGAGGCTCCAGTTAGTTCAGAATGCGGCCGCACGGGGGATCCTGGGACCTTCTAAATGCTCCCATGTGACACGTCTCCTGCGCGAGCTGCACTAGCTGCCTGTGGCTTTCCGGGTGCGCTTCAAGGTATTAGTAACTATCTTTAAAGCACTCCATGGCAAGGGACCTGGTTACCTGCAAGACCGCCTCCTGCCACCAAATACCTCCCACCGACCAGTGCGCTCCCACAGAGAGGGCCTCCTCAGGGTACCGTTGGCCAGGCAATGTCGGCTGGCAACCCCCAGGGGAAGAGCCTTCTCAGTGGCGGCTCCTGCCCTCTGGAATGACCTACCCACCAACCTATGCATGACCATGGACCTGCGCCTCTTCCGTCGGGCTTTGAAGACCTATTTATTTCTTGCGGCCGGCCTGGCATAATTTTTTTAATGGTTTTTAGTAGGGTTTTATTAATGGTTTTAGAACAGGCGTATTATTTGATATATTTTTAAATATATTTCTTGTATTTTATATTTTTATATTTTATATCATTGATTTTATTGCTGCCTGTACACCGCCCTGAGTCCCGGAAGGGAGAAGGGCGGTATAGAAATTTAATAAATAATAATAATAATAATATTCCTATTTACTTCTTCTTAACTGAAGATGGTGCAAATCTCAGGGATGCCTATATCTCCTAGATCAGTGATGGCGAACCTATGGCACGGGTGCCACAGGTGGCAAGGGGAACCATTTCTTAGGGCACGGGAGGTGTTGCCCTGTCAGTACTAGCGTGCATGTGTGCACTGGCCAGCTGATTTCGGCCTTCTTTTGAGGCCATTTTTTGCCCTCTGGAGGCTTTAGGGAAGCTCTGTAGCCTCTGGAGGTTGGAAGGGGGAGGCTGTTTTCAGCCTCCCCAGGCTCCTAGAAAGCCTCTGGAGCACATAGCATTATGGGTGTGGCACGCCCACGCACGACCCCCCTGCACTCCCTTCACTTTTGGCACGCGAGCCAAAAAAGGTTAGCCATCACTGTCCTAGATAAAGGCAACAAATTTTGAAAAGTTTTGGGTTGTATAAATTGCAATCTATATATAGGAATCACAATGACATTAGACTAGCTTAAATGTTAAACACTGATAATTTGTAGATAATAATATTTGCAATTATGTAGATTAATAAAGCTTTACTTTTCATCATAAGTAAATATTTAGACTCCCTTTTTATTTAGCCTTGTTTATCCGGATAGCATAATCACTTCAAAGAAGGAACAAAATTAGTAATATTCTTGTGTAAACAATTTAAAACAGGTTCCCTGTAATTGTCATGTTTTTTTTTAATCCTTCTCAGAGCTTTTCCATTCAAAGCTCTTACAAATTACACACACACACACTTTATTCATATATGCACGTACATGCAAAACAAACACCCCAGATCCACAATAATCTATATATTTCTGGCTTTGAATGTTATTTCTACCTTATGTCATGAACATTATAATTAATATTTTACATAGTATTGCATAAAAACAGAAACTACTGTATATAGCCATGATGGCGAACCTATGGAAGAGCCATTTGGTAGGGCACGCAAGACGTGTAACTTTTGTTTTGTTTTACGTTCTTGATTTTGACTTTATTTTAGTGTCTAATTTTGAATTCAGTAAGTTTATATTTCAGTTCCATACACTATCATAGTTAAAATTCATCCAATATTGGATGAAGTTATATTTTAGACTAATTACTGTGCATTAACACAAAGTAAGTTATTGAATTAGTACTTGAAAGAAATAATACATGTGGTATATTAGTATATTTTAGGCATCATTTCCTTTTTCCTTTTAAGAATATTTCTAAAAATATACACATTGATGGTTTGTTTTGTTATTCATACATGCAACAACTGAGAATGAAGCTGTGTCACATATTTTCTCAGGGTGTGACTAGTTTATTTATTATCTTTTCCTAATTGTATTCAGCAGTTCTTTTTTTTTTTTTTTTTTTTTTTTTTTTTTTTACTAAAATGGAAATGTTCATCCTGTTTTGGCTATGATCTATCTGGGTTACCATATAAAATATAGATTATGACCATCATATTATTTGTCTTATTTTTAAAAGACTATGTTTTGAAAAGGCAGGATCTTTTTTTAAAAGATCATTTTGGGTTAAATTAGAATGTATTGCATTTGGTTGATGCAGAATGTTTCAGAGTTCTAATTTTCTTTCATGAGATGTGTTTGATCTTGCTCATCTTCTTTGAGTGAGCTTTGCTTATCTACATAATTTACTGCCTCTTAATTATGAATAGTAAAATAATTTATTTTATTCACTACATATAAGAATCTATCCATATACAGTAGGATATGTGTAATATAATTACAGATGGGGGAATAATTGCCTTCTTTTTCATATACTATGTTGAATAATGTTCCTGGAAGGGGGAATTTTTATTATAATTCTATCAAAACCTACACTTAATGTGTGGTGGGATTTATCAGATGCACCTTTTTCCCTTAAAAAAGAGGCTGAAAATCTGGGTGTGTCTTATACACTGAATACAGCATTTTTTGCCTCCTAAAACTCTTCACCAAAATGGTCGTGTATAGCCTCTAGGAAGCTTTTAGAGAGCTCCTGGGGGCTGGGGAGGGCAGAAATGAGCAAAAAACGGGCTGTTTTTTGCTCAATTTTACCCCCTCCCAGCCCCCAGAAGCACTCTATAAGCTTCCTAAAGGCTATCCATACCTATTTATTTATTCAGTCATTCAGTCATTCAGTCATTCATTCAGTCATTCATTCTTGGATTTGTATACCGCCCTATCTCCCCGAAGGGACTCAGGGCGGTGCACAGGTAAATATTAAAAACAATACAAAAATACAATATAAATACAATAAAAATATATTAAATTTAAACCCGTGCTAAAAACATCTTTAAAACCCATCTAAAATCCCTTACTAAAATCCCTACAATTTGTTATTAAAATCTAAGCCAGGCCAGCCAGATGGAAAAAGTGAGTTTTAAGCTCCTGGCGGAAGAGGTGCAGGTCCGTGATGGTACGAATGTTGGGGGGTAGGTCGTTCCAGACAGCCGGACCCGCCACAGAGAAGGCCCTTCCCCTAGGGGTCACCAGCCGGCATTGGCCGGCAGATGGCACCCTGAGGAGGCCCTCCCTGTGCGAGCAGACAGGACGGAGGGAGGTATGTGATAGGAGGCAGTCTCGCAAATACCCAGGTCCCGTGCCATGGAGCGCTTTAAAGATGGTTATCAGTACCTTGAAGCGCACCGGAAGGCCACAGGCAGCCAGTGCAGCTCATGCAGGAGAGGTGTTATATGGGAGTATTGAGAATCTCCCAGAATCCCCCGCACGGCTGCATTCTGTACTAGCTGGAGCCTCCGGGTCCACCCCAAGGGGAGCCCCATTTAGAGAGCATTGCAGTAGTCTAGGCAGGATGTCACGAGGGCTTGAGTGACTGTGCGAAGGGAGTCCCGATCTAGAAAGGGGCGCAACTGGCGTATCAAGCGAACCTGATAAAAAGCCCCCCTGGCCACGGCCGTCACATGGTCATCCAAGGACAGCCGCGAGTCCAGGAGGACAACCAAGTTGCGAGCCCTTTCCGTGGGGACTAATGACTCACCCCCTATAGCCAGCAATGGAACCAGCTGGCTATATCGGGACGCTGGAAACCACAGCCACTCGGTCTTGGACGGGTTGAGTCGGAGCTTGAAAAATGAAAAATGGGCCATTTTTTGCTCATTTTTGCTCCCCCTCCCAGGAGCACTCTGCAAGCTCTCTAAAGGCTATTCATCCTTTCATGAAAAACGGGTGGTTTTTGGGAGGTTTGCAGAGTACAAAATCTTTTTTTAAATTTTCCTCTTCAAAACCTTGCTGCGTCTTATACTTTGTTGCGTCTTACACACCCGTGTGTCTTATACTTCAAAAAATACAGTAGTATAATTTCATTCTTGGATGTTCTAGATAGCTTTTTCATACAGACTACCTGAAATGATTCAAATTCCATTTTGCTTATCTAGGAAAATGTGTTTTGTGTTTTATAAGAAAGTAATGCTTTTTGAATATTATGTAATCCATCATCCCTTTGTTTGGTCATCCTAAAAACAAATTCCTCAATTCTCTTCAACTATTTTGCCAGTTAGAATAAATTATTTAAATAAGGAGCATAAAATGAATCTTGTGGAAAAAAATCCACAAAATAATGTTTGAAAAAGGGTAGGAAGATCACATACTGAAATTGTTTGCCCCGTAAATAAATATACTAACTGTATTAACTTTGCTGGGGCATATTTTTGTTTTTCAAACCTTGATTTATTGTGCTATTTTTACAGAAAACTTGCCAAGTGGCATCTGGGATTACATTTGGAAATTTTGAAATTACACTTAAACCAAAAACGCTGAATCAAATCTTTGCCTATGTTTATCATGTCAAAAGTAATATTTCAAAAAGTGGGTGGGCAATTCAAGATTTAATTTAATCCTTCCTGCCTTCCTTCCTCCCTCCTTTTAAAAACAAAAAACCAACCCTTTGCATATTTGTTTTGTGTTCGCAAACATTTAATAAACTTATTGATGGCTGACAATCATACTGATTATACACCATCTTCAATACTTTGAAGTTGTCCAGGAAACAGAGTCAACCTGTTGTAGTTTAAGTGCCTTCTGGTGCTAACAAAAAAAACTTCCCTAATTTCTTCTGATATGTAGGTATTTTGTCCAAAATGGTAGCTATTTTATGAACAACAAGCAACTCCTACTCATAGTAAAATGTGAGATAGATGATTCAAAATATCCTGTCAAAATTCCAAAGTGCCCAAGTGCCCATCTGCTCAGAATAGTTGCCTGTTTTTGTTTAAAGGAAAGGACAACTCAATAAAATAAGCAATTGTAAGTAGAATAAATAGTGTCAAATTGTTCAGTACTGTTAAGTTAGCTGTATTAAAAAAGAAGTATACCAGAAAAAAGTGTGGTTATGCAACCGAAACATGGAGATGCAAACTAGGCAGAGAGCAGCCCACTTTAAATGTTCTATTGACATAAAAATAGCTGTAACTGTGTATGGAGAAACAGAGTGCGATTATTCCTGTCTAGCTTATCAAAGTGTTGAGGAAAAGGTTAGAAGGCGGGGAAAACCTGTTCTAAGTAAGCAAAGTCCCTTTATGATAAAGTGACCAGATTTCAAAATTTGTCAAGCGGGCCACCATTGACCCGGGGGGAGGGGGGCTGAGCGGTCTTTCCCGGACCTGCAGCCACCGCTTCCCTCCCTGGCCATACCTGAGGTTGCACTATTCCCATAGAGGCCGGGGGGGGGGCAGAGCCGGGCCAGGCATCCGGTGGCTGCTCTGCACACGCGGGCTGGAAGCGACAGCCGGAGCGGGCTGGCGGGGAGCTGAGGGCCGGTGAGGGAGAAGCCAGCAGGCGGAAGAGGAGGAAGAGGATAGCTGCGCACGACGGGGCGTGACCCTGAACTTTGCGGAGCAGCTGCAATGCACTGACAGCAGCCAGGCATGAGCCCCACCGCCGCTGCGTCCCCTCCCTGTCCGGCTCGTCCGGGACGAGCGGCGTAAAGTTCAGGGCTGCAGCCGGAGCCCACATGGCCCTGAAGTTTGCGTCGGCGCCGCTGCGATGTGCTGAGAGCGGCTGGCTCAGGCGGGGAGGCGGCGGCGGTGGTGCTCAAAGCCATGAGCACCGCCTCCCCGCCCGATCCGGCTGCTCTCAGCGCATTGCGGTTGCTCCACAAAGTTCAGGGCCACGCCCCCGTCGTGTGCAGGTATCCTCTTCGTCTTCCTCCACCTGCTGGCTTCTCGCTCGCTCCTCCCTCGCCAGCCCGCTCTGGCCGCCGCTTCCTGCCCGCGCTGCTGCCCTGGCCGCAGGCCGCCTCTGAGCGCGTGCAGAGCGGCCGCCGCCTGGCTGCCCCCCGCTGCCTCTCCAGGCAAAAAGCGGGACATTTTTAAGAGGCGGCGGCGCCAAAAGCGGGACGTCTGGTCACCTTACTTTATGATTAAAAACAATATTGCACAACAAGTATCTTTTAGAAATTTTTCCAAGCATGAGGATACTGAAGAGACTGACAGAACAGCCTTTCTCAGTAAGATGTCTTCCACCATAGCTAGATGTTCTATGCAGTGTTGGAAGAAATATGTATCTGGGTTCAATTTAGAGTGGGAAGAAAGACACTGGAAATATGGAGACTGCCTGAAATGATGGACAGGATCACAGGGTTTTGAGGTCCTAGGCAAAAAGAGTGCATGGGTTAGAGAGAGAGAGTTTTATACCCTCTCTTGGGTCCCACCTTAGAACTCTCAGTTCCTATGTAAGAAATGTCTTCTGATTGGTTGTCAGACTCCCATGGGACCATGCGGGGGTAACTTTGAGGGTTGTCTTTTGAGTTCCAGGCCTGGTTGAATCTTGTTAGGTGATGATGTAATGAAGAGGGTTTGGTGCAATTCCTATTATGGCTGAGGGCTAATCCTACCTTTGTTGGATCTTGGGTGAGAGCATTTGCTTATGACTAGAGCTAGCTATACTCTTTATCTCTTAAGTGCTAATATCTGCTGTGGGCTATTGATGAGGGTGGGTAGTCTAAGAGTGAGTCTGCTTCCTGTCTAAAAAACATGTTTCTCCATTTCTCATCCAGGGAAATATAGTATTTTGCCTTTTTAATATTTCCTAGAATATTTTATTCTTCTAGAAGAGGGGTAGATGCTAACTTCCTATAGTAGTAAAGTCTAATTGGAAAAAGGGTGCCATAGTGTATTAACCTGTTCCCTTCCCTGTACAATATTCCCATTAAAAATTAAATCTGGTAAGACATTTTTGGGGATCCTTAAAGTGTGTCTCAAGCATTGTCTATATTCTGCAATTTGAAAGAATGATCAGAGTGCTAAAATTGGGGCAGATGAAAAAGAACAAAATCAGTGGACCAGAGGAATGCTGTTGATATAATTTACCTGGACTTCAGTAAGGCATTTGATAAAGTAGACCATAACCTACTATTAGATAAAGTAGAAAATTGTGGGTTAGACAGCACCACCAGCAAATGGATTCGCAACTGGCTGACCAACCGCACCCAACGTGTAGTCCTCAATGGAACTGCATCTACATGGAAGGAAGTATGCAGTGGAGTCCCCCAAGGCTCTGTTTTAGGCCCAGTACTCTTTAACATCTTCATCAACGATTTGGATGAGGGGATAAATGGGGAACTCATCAAATTTGCAGACGACACCAAGCTGGCAGGAATAGCCAACACTCCAGAAGATAGGCTTAAGATACAGAAGGATCTAGACAAACTTGAACATTGGGCACTATGTAATAAAATGAAATTCAATTGTGAAAAAAGTAAGGTCCTACATATAGGCAAGAAAAACAAATTGCACAAGTACAGTATAGGTGGTACCTTGCTCAATAGTAGCAACTGTGAGAGGGATCTAGGAATCCTAGTGGACAACCATTTGAATATGAGCCAGCAGTGTGCAGCAGCTGCCAAAAAAGCCAACACAGTTCTAGGCTGCATAAACAGAGGGATAGAATCTAGATCACGTGTTAATGCCACTGTATAGTGCTTTGGTAAGGCCACACTTGGAATACTGCATACAGTTTTGGTCGCCACGATGTAGAAAAGACGTGGAGACTCTGGAAAGAGTGCAGAGAAGAGCAACCAAGATGATTAGGGAACTGGAGACTAAAACATATGAAGAACGGCTGCAGGAGCTGGGTATGTCTAGTTTGATGAAGAGAAGGACCAGGGGAGACATGATAGCAGTGTTCCGATATCTCAGAGGGTGCGACAAAGAAGAGGGAGCCAAACTATTCTCCAAGGCACCTGGGGGCAGGACAAGAAGCAATGGGTGGAAACTAATCAAGGAGAGAAGCAACTTAGAACTAAGGAGAAATTTCCTGACAGTTAGAACAATTAACCTCTGGAACAGCTTGCCTCCAGAAGTTGTGAATGCCCCAACCCTGGAAGCCTTTAAAAAGATGTTAGATAGCCATTTGTCTGAAATGGTATAAGGTTCCTGCCCACGGAGGGGGTTGGACTAGAAGACCTACAAGGTCCCTTCCAACTCTGCTATTGTATGGTATTGTATTGTAAGTTTGATTTAACTTTGTAGTGACCATTGTCATATCACTAATGACAACAGAGAAAATGTGCAGGAGTTTTCCAGAGGCAGAGAATGGACACTTTCCAAGCAATCCCAAAATGTCTCATTTGTTAATTATTAAAAACAAAAAGCATTGTTTGTGATGTATCTGGCTCCCCGCTATGTAACAGCAGCCCTGCCCGAGCTACTCGAGGTGATCGCCGCGATGGCGGTGGAGACCCCCAGACTTATGGTCGTGGGGGACTTTAACCTGCCATCGGCGGGCGAAACATCCGAGGCAGCTCAGGAGTTCATGGCTTCCATGACGGCCCCACTCACGAGGGAGGACACGCGCTGGATCTGATTTTTGTCTCTGGACACTGGATTAGTTATCTTGGAACAGGGGATTTAGTCATCTTACCCTTGTCATGGACAGATCACTTTCTCCTTCGGATAGACTTTCCAACCGTCACACCCCATCGCGGGGAGGCGGAACCGGAGACACCGAGTTGGTTCCGCCCCAGGCGCCTGATGGATCCGGAAAGGTTCCAGAGGGAGCTTGGGCCAGTACCTGTGTCCCTGTCCCACGGCTCGACTGAGGACCTAGTGGCCGCATGGTATAGTGCGGCCACGGGGGCCTTGGACCGAGTCGCGCCCTTGCGGCCTCTCATGCGGCGTCGAGTCACCCAGGCTCCTTGGTTTACCGAGGAGCTTCGGGAGATGAAACGCCGCAAGAGACGCCTAGAGAGTAGGTGGAGATCTTCTCGATCCGAATCTGACCGAACACTAGTGAGAGACCATATTAGGACTTATTAGGCGCTAAGAGTGGCCAAACGTGAGTATTGTGCCACCCTTATCGCGTCCGCGGAAAACCGCCCTGCCGCCCTGTTTGGGGTGACCCGCTCCCTCCTTCACCTGAGGCCGCGGGAAGCCCCTCTGCAGGGTCAAGCAGAGGAATTTGGAGTTTTCCTGCAGGACAAAATCACTCAGATTCGGAACGAGTTGCCCTCCACTAGTGGTCCGGTCGTGGCATCCGGTGCTGGTCTTGAGATTACACCTTGGGAGGTGTTCGACTTTGTTACTACCGAGGATATGGACAGGTTGCGGAGGAACCTTAGAGCCACCACATGTTTATTGGACCCGTGCCCCTCCTGGCTTGTACTGGCATCCTGGAAGGTGACACAAGGCTGGCTCCAGGGCATTGTGAATTCATCTCTGAGTGAGGGGTATTTGCCCACCGTCTTGAAAGAGGTGGTGGTGAGGCCCCTCCTCAAGAAGCCATCCCTGGACCCGGCTCTGTTAGAGAACTATCGTCCCGTCTCCAACCTTCACTTTTTAGTGAAGGTTGTCGAGAGTGTGGTGGCTCAACAGTTTCCCCGTCACCTGGAGGAAGTTGATTATCTAGACCCGCGCCAGTCCGGCTTCCGGCCCGGGCACAGCACTGAGACGGCATTGGTCGCGTTGGTGGATGATCTCTGGAGGGCACGGGATAGAGGTTGTTCCTCTATCCTTGTCCTATTAGATCTCTCAGCGGCTTTCGTTACCATCGACCATGGTATCTTATTGCACCGATTGGGGGGGTTGGGGCTGAGAGGCACCGTTTTACGGTGGTTCTCATCCTACCTCTCTGGTCGGTCGCAATGGGTGTTGGCAGGAGAGCAGAGGTCGTCCCCGAGGCCCCTCACATGTGGGGTTCCTCAGGGGTCGGTCCTCTCGCCACTCCTGTTCAACACCTACATGAAGCCGCTGGGTGAGATCATCGGTGGTTTTGGGGTGGAATACCATCTGTACGCTGATGACACTCAGTTGTACATATCCACCCCAAACCACCCCAACGATGCCGTCGAGGTGCTGTCCCGGTGTCTGGAGGCCGTACGGATCTGGATGGGTAGTAACAAACTCAAGCTCAACCCGTCCAAGACCGAGTGGCTGTGGTTTCCGGCACCTCGGTTCAGCCAGATAAGTCCAACTCTGGCCATTGGGGGCGAACAACTGGCCCCCGTGGAGAGGGTGCGCAACTTGGGCGTCCTCCTGGATTCCCGGCTGTCCATGGAGGACCATGTGGCGGCCATGGCCAGGGGGGCGTTCTATCAGGTACGCCTGATACGCCAGTTGCGCCCCTTACTGGACCGGGGAGCCCTTCGCACAGTCACTCAAGCACTTGTGATGTCCCGGCTGGATTACTGTAACGCTCTCTACATGGGGCTTCCCTTGAGGTGCACTCGAAAGCTACAGTTAGTACAGAATGCGGCCGCGCGGGTGATTATGGGTGCCCCAAGGCAAACCCACGTAACACCTCTCCTGCGCGAGCTGCACTGGCTGCCTGTGGCCTTTCGAGTGCGCTTCAAGGTGTTGATGACCATCTTTAAATCGCTCCATGGCTCGGGGCCTAGCTATATACGAGACCGCCTCCTGCCCCATACATCCCTTCGTCCGATCCGCTCCCACAGAGAGGGTCTTCTTTGGGTGCCGTCGGCCGGGCAATGCCGGTTGGCGACACCCAGAGGAAGGGCCTTCTCTGTGGCGGCCCCGGCCCTCTGGAACGACCTACCCCCCGACCTTCACACAATCTTGGACCTCCGCCTCTTCCGCCAACGTCTTAAGACGTACTTATTCCAGCAAGCCGGCCTAGGATAGCCCCCCGTTTCTGACGTTTTAAGGAAATTTGTAATTTGGTAGGGTTTTTAATATTGGGTTTTTAGCACGGGTTAATGAATTTAATTACATTTTAATTGATATTTATTGTATTTCTGTGTTTTTAGATGCCTGTGCCCCGCCCTGGGTCCTAACAAGGAGAAGGGCGGGGTATAAATTTAATAAAATAAAAATAAATAAAATAAATAAATCTGCCAATTTAAACATACTGTTCAGGCAATATATAAAATATCACTTTAGTGTAAACTGGGAATTGTTTCATTGAAAAAAAATAGCAAAATTAAGTTATAGATAATATATTATTGCAGCTAAATTACTTAGAGAAAAACAACTAGTTCATAGATTGCGATTTTTTTGTACATGTAATAAAAACCACCAGACTTTTCATGCATTATGAAAATGAAAGAGAAGTTAAGATCTTATCAAGATCTTGGAAATTTCTTTAATTAGAGGAAGTAACTGCTTGCTTTTTCTGGATAATAATTCTGTATAGTATTAAGAAGTCATGAAATCAAAGTAAAACAACAAGAACTACTATCATAGCAGAAAAGATCTGCTCTGCAATAATATTTATTGCAAAGATCTCTGAATGTAGAAAAATTTGCCCAATGGCACCATTTGTTATTCTAAAACAGAACTATGTGTGGCAGATAGTTTCATATTCAAAGTTTTATATACTATTTATCTTTATATCAAATGTTTATTATTTATTATTATTTTGTGTAATATACAACCATGGTTTTTTTAGTATGGTTTGCTAAATTCTATGATTACCAGAATGTATATATTGCCCACTCCCCCAGGGTTGCAAGGTATTTTAAATTTTCAAGGGAAATATAGCCAGACTAGATCTCTGTCATATACTGCTCAAATTAATTCACGGTTACAGTTAGGGATACTGTGAAAATATTTTTGAGATATCAAAGACAGAGTGCACCAAGAAAGTTTGGCAATCTATCTAATTTATCCATTGTTTTTACTCCTTATGACATATACTATAGTCTCCTACTTTATTTTACTTATGCAGCTATAAATGGCAAGATTTGATCATCATATATTTAAATTATTTAATCTTATTATATTAACTATATAAAAATCATGCTACATATTTATATTAATTACATTATGCAGATCATTATGTATATTAATTATTAAATCATTCTGTTTGTACTAATTACCTAAAACTTTCAATCTTACATGAGTAATGTGCTTGTTAAACTTATATTTCATATAATATAATATAGTTTTCTGACTTGATGCTCTCCAGTTGTATAGGAATCATGCCCCAGGACTTTAGATCTTAGCACATGCAGGAAAAGATAATGCATCATATTTTCCAGTCCTACAGTTACTAATTCAACTCTTATATTTTTGTATAGAAACTGAGATTTTGGCACTCTTCAACCAGCCAGCAACCTTGCTGACACCCTGTCAATACTATGCTGTAACTGTACCAGTAAGAATCATCAACAATGGAAAAAGCATTTTTGCCTTAGAAGCCAATTGGCTCGAGCACATGACAGATCACTTCCGGAAAGGGAGTACATTGGTACATGGTATCTTCAATCTTGGAATGATAAATGGTAAGAAATTATTCTTCTATGTTACTCACCTTAATTTCCTTAAATGAGTTTCAGTTCCTGACTCTTGCTTTCTAGCTTCAGTTTCAATTTCAGCCTTTTTTAATGGACTGAAATTATTAACCTTTTTTTTTTTTAATGTGCTTATTGCCCTTTGAAATTACATGCTATTCTGAGTGTGAATTGCAGGCAAGCAAGAACAATCTTTGGAGCAGCAGCACCTTTATAAAGTGCTCATTTAAATTTCTGTAAAACGTGCTGGTTTGTGGAACAACGCTCAGATGGGAATGGATCTATTTAAAATTTAATAAAAAGCAAGCCATGTAAAAGTTTCAATTCAGAGCCTGTGAGGGGTGTCTGAGAGAAAATGGTCAGATTTAAAATCCAGAAGGCATCTAAGTTCACTTTAGTGGGGCAGTTAAGTCTAATAGGTTACATATGAAGAACTGGGCATTCTTATGTATTAATGATAAATTACTGTGCGAGGTAGGCAGATAACTATAACCATTACATTTACAAATACAGTATATCAATTAATTGGAATAAATATTCATAGTTCAAATTTATCTTTCTCTTGTGCTGACCATATTCAGAAGAGTGATTTTCATTCCTATCCATCAGTGAGTGTAGTTAAAACAAACTCAAGCTCAACCCGTCCAAGACTGAGTGGCTGTGGTTTCCAGCACCCTGGTTCAGCCAGATTACTCCAACTCTGGCCATTGGGGGCGAAACACCGGCCCCCGTGGAGAGGGCGCACAATTTGGGTGTCCTCCTGGATTCCCGGCTGTCCATGGAAGACCATGTGGCAGCCGTGGCCAGGGGGGCGTTTCATCAGGTACGCCTGATGCGCCAATTGCGCCCCTTACTGGACCGGGCTGCCCTTCGCACCGTCACTCAGGCCCTCGTGACATCCCGACTCGACTACTGCAATGCTCTCTACATGGGGCTTCCCTTGAGGTGCACTCGAAAGCTACAGTTAGTGCAGAATGCAGCCGCGCCGGTGATTACGGGAGCCTCTAGATGCTCCCATATAACACCGATCCTGCACGAGCTGCACTGGCTTCCTGTGGTCTTTTGGGTGCGCTTCAAGGTCTTGACGACCATCTTCAAAGCGCTCCATGGCTCGGGACCTAGTTACATGCGAGACCGTCTCCTGCCCCATACATCCCTTAGACCGATCCGCTCCCAGAGAGAGGGCCTTCTCAGGGTGCCGTCGGCCGGACAATGCCGACTGGCGACACCCAGGGGAAGGGCCTTCTCTGTGGTGGGCCCTGCCCTGTGGAACGACCTACCCCCTGAACTCCGCACCATCACCGACCTCTGCCTCTTCTGCCAGTGTTTAGAAACACACTTGTTTCATCAAGCCGGCCTAACATAGCCTCCGCTGTGACTAGAATTAGATAGTTTTAAAATGGGGATTTTAATTGGTTTTAGCGCAGGTCTGAAATATTTAATAGCTTTTTAAATTTTGTATTTTGTATATTTATATGTTATTTTAAATTCCTGTGCGCCGCCCTGGGTCCTTTTGGAGAAGGGCGGGATATAAATCAAAATTCCTTTTTGTTATCTTAAAATAGATGTATTTTAGCATCTAATTTCAGGATCTAGCATAGTCCCCAGCATGGCACTGAGATAGGCTGGAGTCCCTTGGTGGTTCTTGCCCTGACTTCTAACTTAAAAAAAAATATCCCTAAAAACATGGGAAATATGGCATGCTGCATAGTTTTATTAACTTTCTTAGAAAATAACAATGCCCTTTGTGTTATCTGAAATAATACCCTCCTGGCAGAGAAAGAACAAATAATCAGCATGCATCATGCAGAGGGATAAAGTTAGAAGAGTTGACATGTAACTTTGTGATACTTTGGTGCTTTAATGTCCCATGACTGGGTTTTTTTGTGGGTTTTTTTTTGGTGAGAATCAAATCCATGCACAACTATGAAAGTATCTACAATTTATCCTTAAATTACAAATGTGCTCACTAACTCAAATAAGTTGGGAATTTCTGATCTAGTGCTCACTGTATTCTATGCATAAAGCATTATTCTTTGAGTATGAGTAAGTACTATGTATATATTCCTTATTTTCACATTTAAAAGCTCATCTGTATTTATCTGAAACAGTTATCTCTTATGCCTGTTAGTTCATTTTTGTTCAGTTTTAGAATAAAAAAACTTTAGGATGCAAATCTGACCCCAACATTGATAGGTAAATTAAACTGAGAAATAATGCCTAATGGAAAACTTTACAGTAAGCTTCAATAACTAAAATGGATTTGATTTGAGCCTCAATTCCACTGATCCTAAACCAGCATTTTACGTTGGCTCTCAATATACTCTTCATTATATATAAATTATGTATATTTTTATTATCAGCGTTATTGAAATATCAGTATTTGTATGATAGTTGTGTTGTGTTACCTGCCGAAGAAAAATAGTACACATTCAGAAATGGAGGCAAATCAAAATATAGAGGGATGAGCTTTTCATTAAAATCAATTGGTACCAGTTTGAAAATAGTTCGGTACTGGATGAAAATTTGAGCTATCATTGTGGGAATCATATATTTGGATTCAAATTTTTCAGGAATGGAAAGCATTTCTAGCATTTTCATCAATTTCCTCAAATATCTTCAGTTGACTACATCCCATATGGAAACAAGGACCAACTAATCTGCTAAGATGTACCAATTTTTAAAAAAACTATCAAGGGTGGAATTCAATGAAATATGTTAACACATCACAAATACGTTATAGCTATATAATATTATTTACCGTATACAATCTGTCTTGCCTTCGGGAGCTCTGAATGCATCCATGGGAGCCTTTTCTTATTTAATACCAGGAAAGATTCTGGAAAAGATAATTAAACAACAAATAAGTGAACACCTAGAAGCAAACAAAGTAATAGCCAAAAGCCAACATGGGTTTGTCAAAAACAGATCATGCCAGACGAATCTAATTGCATTCTTTGACAAAGTAACAAAATCAGTGGACCAGAGGAATGCTGTTGATATAATTTACCTGGACTTCAGTAAGGCATTTGATAAAGTAGACCATAACCTACTATTAGATAAAGTAGAAAATTGTGGGTTAGACAGCACCACCACCAAATGGATTCGTAACTGGCTGACCAACCGCACTCAACGTGTAGTCCTCAATGGAACTGCATCTACATGGAAGGAAGTATGCAGTGGAGTCCCCCAAGGCTCTGTTTTAGGCCCAGTACTCTTTAACATCTTCATCAACGATTTGGATGAGGGGATAAATGGGGAACTCATCAAATTCGCAGACGACACCAAGCTGGCAGGAATAGCCAACACTCCAGAAGATAGGCTTAAGATACAGAAGGATCTAGACAAACTTGAACATTGGGCACTGTCTAATAAAATGAAATTCAATTGTGAAAAAAGTAAGGTCCTACATATAGGCAAGAAAAACCAAATGCACAAGTACAGTATAGGTGGTACCTTGCTCAATAGTAGCAACTGTGAGAGGGATCTCGGAATCCTAGTGGACAACCATTTAAATATGAGCCAGCAGTGTGCAGCAGCTGCCAAAAAAGCCAACACAGTTCTAGGCTGCATCAACAGAGGGATAGAATCTAGATCGCGTGAAGTGTTAATGCCACTGTATAGTGCCTTGGTAAGGCCACACTTGGAATACTGCATACAGTTTTGGTCGCCACGATGTAGAAAAGACGTGGAGACTCTGGAAAGAGTGCAAAGAAGAGCAACCAAGATGATTAGAGGACTGGAGACTAAGACATATGAAGAACGGCTGCAGGAACTGGGTATGTCTAGTTTGATGAAGAGAAGGACCAGGGGAGACATGATAGCAGTGTTCCGATATCTCAGAGGGTGCCACAAAGAAGAGGGAGTCAAACTTTTCTCCAAGACACCTGGGGGCAGGACAAGGAGCAATGGGTGGAAACTAACCAAGGAGAGAAGCAACTTAGAACTAAGGAGAAATTTCCTAACAGTAAGAACAATTAACCTCTGGAACAGCTTGCCTCCAGCAGTTGTGAATGCCCCAACCCTGGAAGTCTTTAAAAAGATGTTAGACAGCCATTTGTCTGAAATGGTATAAGATTCCTGCCCATGCAGGGGGTTGGACTAGAAGACCTACAAGGTCCCTTCCAACTCTGCTATTGTATTGTATTGTATTGTAAATCACCAGAGCAATACCCTTCTTGAGTCAACTAGGATAAAAAAAGAATAACAGACCAAGGATACCAGTAAGCTCCATAGTTAAGTGGGGATTGAATAAATGTCTCCCTGGTGTCAATGGACCACCTTAAAAAGTAGCTTATTTTTTGAATCAATACAATACAATAGCAGAGTTGGAAGGGACCTTGGAGGTCTTCTAGTCCAACCCCCTGCCTAGGCAGGAACCTTATACCATTTCAGACAAATGGCTATCCAACATCTTCTTAAAGACTTGCAGTGTTGGGGCATTCACAACTTCTGGAGGCAAGCTGTTCCACTGATTAATTGTTCTAACTGTCAGGAAATTTCTCCTCAGTTCTAAGTTGCTTCTCTCCTTGATTAGTTTCCACCCATTGCTTCTTGTTCTACCCTTAGGTGCTTTGGAGAATAGCTTGACTCCCTCTTCTTTGGATATTGGAGATATTGGAACACTGCTATCATGTCTCCCCTAGTGCTTATTTTCATTAAACTAGACATATCCAGTTCCTGCAACCGTTCTTCATATGTTTTAGTCTCCAGTCCCCTAATCATCTTTATTGCTCTTCTCTGCACTCTTTCTAGAATCTCCACATCTTTTCTACATCATGGCGACCAAAACTGAATGCAGTATTCCAAGGTTGGCCTTACCAAGACATTATAAAGTGGTATTAACACTTCATGTGACCTTGATTCTATTTATGCAGCCTAGAACTGTGTTTTTTTGACAGTTGCTGCACACTGCTGGCTCATATTTAAATGGTTGTCCACTAGGACTCCAAGATGCCTCTCACAATTACTACTATTGAGCAAGGTACCACCTATACTGTACCTGTGCATTTTGTTTTTCTTGCCTAAATGTAGAACCTTGCTCTTTTCACCATTGAATTTCATTTTGTAAGATAGTGCCCAATGTTCAAGTTTGTCAAGATCCTTCTGTATCTTAAGCCTATCTTCTGGAGTGTTGGCTATTCCTGCCAGCTTGGTGTCATCTGCAAATTTGATGATTTCCCCATTTATTCCCTCATCCAAATCATTGATGAAGATGTTGAAGAGTACTGGGCCTAAAACAGAGCCTTGGGGTACTCCACTGCAATCAAATGAAAGCAGTTTCTAGAATGTTTCCTGTTGTATTATAGCCATAAATGCCATCACCAATTAAAATATTCAATGAAAATCCTTGTTCAAATTATACTGAGGGAGAGTTTTTTTTTAAAAAATGCTTTAGGAAGGGAATTTTAAAGGGCACTTAGGTGAATGCTTTCCTTGGGAGTTGGGTGGGGTGTATGTGTGTGTGCGTGCGTGCAAAATGTACATTGTTAACTAACTTGTTTGAAGACAGATGGTCTTATTTATTTATTTATTTACACATACGGGCACAAATGCATAATACAGTTTCAAAAGTATGAATCATTAGAAATGATGTATGCCAAATAAGGTTGTTTTTTAATTGGATTTCTGGATCATTATCAATTATTGCTTAACATCTTAAATGGTGCATATGAAAAGCATTATCTTATTGTGTAAACACATAGAATAGTGCATTTATAAGACTCTGGAGAGTTTTCCAAAGAATACAAATTAAAGTTCTTTCAGAAAGTATTGCATGTTGGCTTAACAATTCACAAGCAAAATAAATTTACATTTGTATGATGAGTTTAAGGATTAGAATTCACTTGTACAGATCAGCCTGCTTCTAGGCAAGTCTTCTAATTGTAGTTCTATAAACTATGATAAATTAATAACATTGCAGAGATTAAGATTATTTTCTAAGGAAAGTTAAGTTTTTTTCAGTCCAAAGAAAATCAAGTTGTTATTGAATAAGAGCATTCTTTGCTTTCAGAATTACATTCAGATTGAAAAATCAGCAATAACATTGTAATAATAACAAGATGCCAATTCCATTCTATAGGATATATAGCACGTTTGCTATTAAGTAAAATCATCATCAAATGAAATGAGTAATAAATATGGTTATTGAACTCAAGTAATTCATATCTACACTTACTGAGAAATGGAAATTTTGACTAATTTTAAATTTTTCTCTCTCTCTCTCTCACTCACACACACACAATGTTCACATATAACTCAAATGCACAAACAGACACTGTTATACATAACAACTATTTGTGTTCTTGTTGCTTATCAGGTTGTGTCAGAAAAGTCACTATGACTTTTATCAGCTATGATATCACAAATCATAATCAGGGAAAGAAACTCCCCTGTAAAAAGCAGCCATAACAGTGCTTGTACTTCTATAAAAGGCAGATTTGCAGGACAAACACCTATTTTATACATGGGCCAGTGAGTTTTATAGTAATAACTATAATGTAAAGGTTAAGCTTTGTATGGAGCATTTAATAGTTCAAAGGAAACAGAGAACACAAGGACACATTGCTCCCCAGTAGTATGATTGTCATCATAGCAGAAGAGGTTTTTTTTCCATAGCTGCCTTGTACATCATGTGCAGGAACATTAAACTGACATTTTGCCCAGCAGAACAGCATCAAATATTTATATACCCAAGTGAAAATAGTCTTTTGAACTCAGTAAGGGAGCATCCCCCCATTAATAAAAAATTCAGTGATAATGGAACCTTCTCTTTTAAAGGGAGGGAGTAACCTTTTACATGAGCTGATTGAAGGTAACGAAAAATAATAATTATGGCAGAGCTTGAGCTGAATAGACTTAGCATTTAGTTTAATGGCTATGTGATATGGTGATTAGAACAAATGAGACATTGCTTGGCCATCTAATATGGCTTAACTAAGTAAGTAGAATATGTTGAGATATATAGGTTTAATCACACAAAAATGGGGCAAATAAAACAAGTTAGCTACTCAGGGAGTTAGTGAAAACAAGAAGATTTAAATAGATGGTCTTAAAATAACACCTACACCAGAAATTCAATTCTTGATGACTTTTCATAATTGCATTGCCAACACGTTGTACAATTTTCCACTAAAAATAGTGGAAGTGTTTGTTTGGCAAACAGAGTTGCCATTGTAGAGCTCTAAATATATGGAGGCAAGGTAGTTAATACTGCTTCAATAGGGGCACAAGTGTGTATAGTATTTTAAAAACAAGGTGCTTTAATTTATTTTTCTCCAATGTTATTTCAGCTGGAATAATGGCCTCCATGTATTTCTCCAAGTTTTATCCAAAAAAAAAAAAGTAGCCCAGTATTTAGGCAAATACTTCAAAAAGACCTTATAAACGCACTAGTAAGTTGATTCAAGATAAGGCAGCATAGACAGGAAGAAGAGTTTAGTGGGCTGAGGTAGTGTTTTCTTTGCTTGTTTTTGCCAGCTGCTGATGTTCATCATTAGCCTTTCTACCATATCTTCTTTTTACCATGCCTTCTTCTTCTTCAGGTCAACCTTTAAGTTCAAAAGACAAGTCTATGAATATTCATTTGCTCTTGATATGGATTACTCACAATGAGACTGGTGCTTTCCTTGTACCACATTTCCACCTATTATTTAATGGTTTTCAGAGGCTACATATACATTGTGTGTAGAATGACACATACCATACTTATTTGTTGATTGCCTTAATAATTTTATCTTCTGAAGGAAGTAAAAGAAATGTCTTAGTTATTTGCTGGCTTGCACTTGACACATCTCAGTAGGCATCTTCTTCAGTGATATAAATTGGCTCAGGACAATCAGCATAGATAATCTACAGCGATGTTCTTTCACTGGTACATGTTCAATGATGAATTTATATGGTTGTGCTATCAATGACAATCGAGTCAATATTGTCTTAGTTTGATGCATGAAGTATAATAACTCAAAGCCTGATGATGATTAGTGAAAACTTGAAATGACCTCCCTATTAAATAATAATGTAGATATATGTCCCATTAGGTAGCTAGACAGTCCTGTTCTATAATGGAGTAGCTTGTTTCTCAAGATAATAGTTTCCTTTTGTTCTTCAAGCCAATCCATTCTTTCACCCAAGTAAGTATCGAAGCCTGGTAATACAATTCCCAATCTGGTAATCCAAAACCACCTCTATATTTAGAATCTTGCAACATTTTCAAACTTATACTTGCTTTTTTCCCTTACCAAATATATTTTAATATTATTTTATTTAATTCTTCAAAATATTTTTTCTAGTTTCATTAGTATTGTTTGAAATAAATACAGTAATCTTAGCAAGATATTCATTTTTATAGTGGGTACTCTTCCCATCAATGATAATTGTAGATTTTTCTACTTCTCCAGATCTGATTCAATTTGTTGTGCCAATTTATAATAATTATCTTCTTTAATTGTTACACATCTTGTCATTAATCAAATTCCTAAATATTTAACTTTCTTGACAATCTGTATACCTATTTTCCTTGTTGGTTCTTTTTTCTGTGTATCTGTAACATTTTAAACTATTATTTTGTTTTTTTTCTTTATTTCTTTTCAGTCTTGCAACTTCACTATATTCTTCTATTTTCCTAATTAGTTTAAGTCCATTTTCTTGTGGATCGTCCCAGATAAAGATCAAATCATCTGTGAATGCTTATAGTTTATAGTGTTCATTTTTTTATTTGCATACCTTTAATTTCTGTATCTTGTCTAATATTTCTATTTAACACTTATAATAATAATAATCTTTATTGTCATTGTAAAAATTACAATGAAATTGACTTCCAATGTCAATATAAATAGTAAAGGAGATAGTGGACATCCTTGTCTTGTGCCTTTTTTATATTAAAATTTTCCGACATATCTCTTATTAACATTAGAGGGACATGATCTTAAATTAGGTTAACATGTTTTTTTATGGAATGAAAAAAAACAAGATACACAGCTATTTCCAAAGACACTATGTTAGAAATGCATTATTATTAGTATGGGAGAAAATTAAAGAACAACATTATTTGAAAATACCGGTCTGGCTCTCAACAATGGAGGCACTGATTTATTCAAATGTTATTGATAAAGAGAAGGTTACCAGATATAAAGATATTTTAAATGAAAAGGGGGAACTTAAAACTAAACAGGAACTGAGTGATCAAGGAATTGAGATAACATGGTGGTCATATGTGCAGATACAATCTAGATACGAGAAGGATATTAAAAAGTGTGGTTTAAATAAAGAATTAACAGAATAAGATCAGATATTAACAGGGACAGATGAAAATTAATAAAGAAAATATGTAGCTATTTGTTAAGCATTAAGATGGAAGAGGAGCAAGTAAAAGAGACAACTGATAGTATGGGCTAAAAATTTTGGCTATTTGATTGAGTTAGATAAATGGAAGAAATTATGGGATAGAAATTATAAATTAACAATGTCTACTGCATACAAAGAAAATATTTATACAATGTTTTATAGATGGCATTTTCCTCCTTCAAGCACACTTCACATTCTGAAATGCTCTGTCATGTTCCTTAGTTCATGTAACTTTTGTTGGTTTAGCCTTCTGAATAAGATTGGTCAAAGGAACAACTAAATCCCAAAAATTGGGGATGAACTAGTATTGATATCATATATTATATTCAAAATGAATTGGTTTTTAATTATCTAGTTAACCAGATGGGGGTTGGCTTCCACATGAAATCTCTGTGGCTTACTATGTATCCTATACATTTGATATCCAGATAGGCCCAGGTTATATTTTAACAGTGTAACAGTTCTACCTTTAGTAAATTCGTAAAGATACGATGATGATGGACCAAATGATCTTGTCAGAAATCCATAGAGATGTCTCTATCATCTAAATAATACAACTGTAAATTCTTTACACCAATTTAGCAATAGAGACTTAGCCCTCTGAAATGTTGTTGGACTTTGTGGAGTCAGAACTACACTACAATAATGACAGTGGAAGGGAAGCGATGCTTTACACTTTAGGTAACAGTAAGTTTGGGCATGTGAATGTTTCCCATATGTGGTATATACTAGTACAAATTAAGTGTAGCACTCACAATGGTTACCAGCAATGCATTGCAGAATTCAAATAGAAATGTACTAGCTCTATTATTATCATTCATGCTAATAAATTTTAGCCCTGCAGAAATGTATCCCACCTTCTGTTATTCTATAACATGGTAAAAAGAATCTTGGATTTTTATAAATAATGCGCAGACTGTTGTTAGCAGATAATGGTTAGCAATACAGTTTATAGAACGTGTTTGTTTTGGCACAGATACGTTCCAGGGCATGACAGATGGAATGTTCATCTTTGAAGATCCTTCTGTAGATGATAGCAGAGGTATGCAAGGCTATGATGCTATTGTTGTAGAGCAATGGACAATCTTAGATGTAAGTATATTATTTTGACTTATTTCTGATACCTTGATTTATAACCCAATGAGAAATTAGAAATTTTAAACTAATGTCTACATTTCTTTAAAATATAATTTGTTTTATCTTCATTTTCCACCCACTTAATTTCACACTGCATTAATGCTCTCACCAATGTTGTGATTGTTGATCAGCTTCAATGTTTACTTTTTTATTGTGCATTCATCATGATTTCTTTATTTTTATAAGAATTTTTTTTTATTTTAGTCAAACATAAACACAAAAAAAGAGTCATCTTTCATTACATCTTGTAGAAAGTGTGTTGATTGGTTACAGATAGCTTTCGTACATTCTTACACCATCTTATAGTTCATATTAGATTATATATTTTAAATCAAAAATCTTTATGTATCTTACCATCAATATACCACAATTCTCATTTGACTACAATTATTTAAACATTCTTTTTCCTAAAATAATTAATTCATAGAAACACAACCACATACTGACCATTCATTAGCTATTTCAAAAGTCCTCCAATAACATTACCAACTCGCTGTTTAGAATTTATATCCAAATTTCTTTTACTAAGCCAGTGTGTGTGTGTGTGTATGTTATTGAAGTATATCCATTGTCACTTTGTTATAATTGTTGTAATTAGTTATTTATTACAAAAAAAATTACCATTTATTACTCAACTTCCTCTCATCGAACCAAGACATTTTTATATCTTCTCACCATTATCAATTATCTATTTAACATAACATTCTAAAACAATCTAAAACTTCATAGATTACTACCGGACTGTAGAGCGCATTGTAATATACGCCACACCCACTAAATTTTAAAAGAAAAAATTATTTTTACATATATTAGCCGCACCAGAGTATAAGCCGCAGAGATATACATTGTGATTCAGCCACGCAGGTGACAAAAAACACAGTGAATTGAATTTTACAGCTGCGCCCCAACCTGGGAGGAGGGAGAATTTCTTTCACTGACCTACCGCTTCGGCTGCCCTTTTAAAAAGAAAAAAGAAAGAAAACCATGCACAGCTTCCCCGCGTTCTCTGATCCTTGCTGCCGCCTTTTTCTTTTAACCTTCTGCAGGCTTTTGTATCAACTCCTTCCTCCTGATCCCCAATAAGCTATGCAGGAAGGGGGGTTGTGGAGAGAGAAGACAGATAGAAAGTCACAATTCTATTTAGCTGCCTGCTTGCTGGGAACAGTTGAGGGCAGAAGGTAAGTCGCCCTCGCTGATGACCTGAGTCACAAATTCTGGGTCGTGCTCTTCCTCTTCTCTTTGCACTCCCATCTTCTCTCTCTCTTTCTGTCTGTGTGTGTGTGTGATGTTCACTCTTGTTTTCTTTCCGCATTTGGAACTTTATGCTTTGGAAACTGGGAAGGAAAAGGAAGGTGGGGGTGTGCGCGCATACCCCTGCCTGCCTTTTAAATCACTCATGCCTTTCATTATTTTTTATGAGGACAAGGGAATTGCAGGAATAAGTGAGAATCAGCAAGATCGGGGCTTTTTGCAGGAGGGGGAAAGAGCCACACGATTTGGAGGGGCTGGAGAGAGAAGCCAAGCAGGACAAAACTTAAATAATGAAAGCAAAGAGTCTGCCTCGGCTCGCCCTTTTCTCACTGTGTAGCCCCGTGCTTCCTTTTCTCCTCCTCAGCCTTGCAAAGAGCCACTGACTCTCTGTCACCTTTCTCTTTTTCATCTCCCCCCTTCCCCAAATCCACCCCTATTTCACAGCATTGCATTTATTATGGCAATTAGCGAAGGAAAATCTATAGATAAGTCACATTGTTGTACAAGCCGCAGGGTTCAAAGCATGGGGAAAAGTAGCGGCTTATAGTCCGGTAAATACAGTACTTATTAATTACAGAAATTAACTAGTTTTTTATTGTCAAATTTCATTATAAACATGTATCTTTCCAATAACAATACCATCTTCTTTATTTTGCCATCTGTGGTATTAATCTTCTATTTATCTCCTTAATAAAGGTTTTATGGACTTCTCTCCGCACTTTGTTGTTCGTAGCATCTCTCGAGTAGCCTCGTTGCCCTCCATCTACTATTAAAATTAGCTTGTCTCTGGTTATCAATCGTGCTTCTGATAATTTTTTTCTCTTTATTTCTCTTTTTTCTTCTTCTGTATCTTGAAATCTGGAGTAGGGCTCCAATTCACAAAGTCCCTTTTTCCATGCTTCTCTTTTTCCACTTTCACCCATATTTATTCTGTTGGTAAAATCATCAATTATAATATCTTTATCTTCATTCTTCCCTTCAATTTTTGGGGCTCCAACCCCATCATCTTTTGCTGAGAAAGACGCTAGTTTTTCCAACTTCTTCTCAATTCTCCCAGTTACATACAATAGTTTTTCCAATCGATTTACATCTAGTCAATTTTGAATTCCAGCCAAAAGGCTTTGCAACTTCAAAGTTTCATCTTCTGAATATTGATTCATATTTCCAAAGAGAAAGAAGAAGAAAAAAGAAGAAAAAAACCTAATAGCCACTGCCACTCTAGCTTCAACCCCCCCTTTTTTTATTTTAATTTTAAATTGGCTTAAACACAAATTTTACTATAATCTTCAAAAGAAAAGGAGTCTGTTTTTCCTGTTTCTCTAATTCTCAAGGAACACCTGTGTAAACAATCCGTGCCCTTAACTCTATCAGTTTTTATAAACAAATTACAGACCCTTCAGCTACAAAGTCAGTGAGATCACGAAAGAAGAGAAAGAAAAATATATTGTTTCAATAATTCCAGCCTTTAGCCTCCGAGTGGCAGTGTTGCCTCCTTTCACTCTGCTGCTTATCTGAGGATTACAAAAAGTTCTTAAGTAAAGTTTAATGAGTAATAGGAACCATTATTAAAATAAAGAAGAGGATTTTAATCCATAAGTCAAAAAATAAAATAAGCTAAGAACAGAAGAAGAAAAAATTGATCTGTTCACTTTAAGAGGAAAAAATGAAGAAAAAAAAACGCTACAAGTACTTCAATCCACCAAGTGTAGTTACATGAAAAAAAAAACGCTTTCCAAAACAATCCAATACAGATTAAATTCGCCACTTAATTCTTTTGCTTAAGGATTTAATTTAGCTTAAAGAAAAAAAATCCTTTGGGCCGTCTTCTTTTCTAAGATACCTCACCAAATAGGCGTACTTTCTCTTTTCCCTTCCTTCCGAAGCCATCCCAACTTCACCAGCCTAGGGGCTACCTGTTTACCACCTGTTAGAAGCACTTCCCTTGGATCAGTCAGGGACTTTGCACTGTCCCTGTGATCAGCAAGGCTTCGTCTTCCTATTCACTGTCTCTGCGGGACGGTTTGGTCTGTTTTGACCATCCAGCAGCAAAAGTCTCGTAGCAACGTTGGCTCCTCCCTCTACATTCATCATGATTTCTGTTGTAGCCTTTTAAAAGCAATTGCCAAGAAAATTCTCAGAAATAGTGTTTCTTTCTTACAGTAATTCTCCTGATCCAGTGGAGACAGCATCCATGTGTGGGTTATTCTCATGTACCAAAGAATTGAGTCTGCAAAGTTTAAGTCCCGCCTCTCCCTGCTGCTTTCCCCAGCTTTTGTGACTCCTTGAACCTACTTAAACAGACATGCTATTGATATCTCCTTGAATAATTGTCCTTTCTTGGTTTTTCTTCCTTAGATTAGCTGATTATTCTTCCTTACTTTTCTTTCTTTCATTTCTAGGTTTGTTCCCCCCCCCCCCCCGATCTCCTGTTTGCTCCTAGCCTTTCCTGAGTTTAGTTCCTTATGGAGCAGAGCTGTGCGCACTGGCTCTGACTGCAATTGGTGACTGACAACCTCCGGAGGGCGAAGTTGGGGGAGCATGGCTAGCGGAGGGGGGGAGGGGGGGGGTTGCTGCGTTTTGGAGCTCTGGAGCCTCTAAATGCAGCCACCATTTTAAATTTGGCTTGAGTGGCGGCCAGCATTTTGGAAGCTCCAGCATTCATTCCTCTGTAACTGGGGCTCTTGCCTTAGGAGTATTCCTACCCAGATCACCAAGATTAGGAAATCCCAGGTGAAATGACCAAGCAACTTCCCCTAAGCAAGAGGCAAGCCATATACAGCTCAAGCCTCTCTTTACCACCAACGAGGCCTGTAACACAGGGACCCAATGGGGCCTCCTGGTGTGGGCTAAGGGACATGTCCCGGCATGTCTAGAGGGTCTACATTACTACTCCCTCTCTTTACCCAGAACCTGGGCCCTGGTGTGTCCTTTAATTGGGTTAGCTACCTCCACAGATTTGACCCTCAATAGCTATCTTTGGAATTAACTGCAGGCCGACAACTGACAGCCATTATGGAAGGAGATGATAGGGAGGTCTCATCCCCTCTATTGGATGACCCTCTTGAAGGGCTGTCCACCCTTTGCTTAACCAGCAAGCAGAAGTCCCTTCCCCATAAAAGGGGGCTAGAATCAAGGGAAAGTCAAAGGCTACAAAGAGAGCAGAACTAAGGAGGCAAAAAGCCCTAGACCTGTAATGGCGAACCTATGGCACAAGCCATAGGAGCCATTTGTCAGGGCACGCTAGGCGTTGTTCTGTCAGTTCCAGTGCACATGCGCATGCTGGCCAGCTAATTTTGGCTTTCATTTTCGGCCATTTTTCACCCTCCAGTGGCTTTCCTAAAGTCTCCGGAGGGCAAAAAACAATCTGAGGCACAAACCGGAACTCCAGGAACCGTCTTCCAGTTTGCATGTTGCATGTTCACAACAGCTAAGGATGGAAGAGTTCCCTCAGGAGCGATGCTGGCGAGAAAAGTGATCGGGTTGGAAGGAGGCATAGCCTGAGCTCTCTGGGACAGATAAACAAGTGTGGGGAGGCGAAGGGGAGAGAGAAGAGAGAGCATTGGGCAGGAGCCACAGGGGGAGGAGGGCAGTGGCTCTTCTTTGCCCCTGCCCGGAGAAGATTCCCCCAACGTAAGGAGATCAAGAGAGGGAGGCCCAAGGTGACTCCATCCTAATCCAGAAGAAGCCGGGAGTTGCTCTTGCCCTCAGCGCCTCCTCCCCTCCTCAAACCCAGCAAGGAAGGCCGCTCCTCCTACCAGATTTACCCAAGGAAAGAGAGAGCACCCGATTCTGCCAAGGTTCCCCTATGCGTGCCAGAATGGCTGAGCAGGGCTCTCTCTCTCCTTCCTTGGGTGGATCTGGTGGAATGAGCAGGCTTTCTTACTGGGTTTGAGGGAGGTGTAACTTGCCTTAGCCACCTCTGGGTGTGGACAGACAATGCAGGAGGGCAGGAAAGAAGCCGGTCTTGTCAGAAACCAGAGAGCTCATGCGGGGAAGAGGAGGCAAGCTGGTTTGAATGCAGGCGGGAGGTCTAACGCATCCTTTGCTTGTTGTCGTGCTCCCGTTCACCCTTAGTGACCAGGGATGCTTTGTCATGTGGACGAAGGCTGCCCCACCCCTCTGCAACATGCAGGAGGCTCCCCGCAGCCTTGGCTCATATGGGATGCAGATGAGTCCACTACCCTGAGCTGGGGAAAGTGGTGGGTGTGGATGGGAGAGCGCTAACCCTCTCCCCATTACTTTCACACCTGCCTGGCTCATTCCCCCTGCTGGCTCCCAAGCTAGGAGGCAAAACGTCCTCCATGGGAGAAAGGCACAGAAAGGGTATGTGGTGAGGAAACAGGTTCCCCGGGGGGAGGGGGGAGGTGAGAGAGAGATCAGACCAGTGGGGGGGGGTGAGTTTCCCATTTGCCACAGGAGCAGCGTTGGGCTGAAGTGCCCCGCTGGGCATTTTCATTCTGAAGCAGGTGGAGCTTCCCTGAAATCTCTCTTCATGGACTTGAGGGGAAAGCCCCCTTTTCTCCCCTTCTCAAATGGTGGGAGAGTGGCACCTCTCAACAGGTTCCGGATCCTAAAACAATAAATATTAATAAAGTTAACATATATGGCTAGGGAAGTAAACCCTTGATTTCCCCAGGCTTATGGTCCTGGGGGATTTCAGTCTGCCTTCCATTGGCAAGACATCCAAGTCAGCTCGGGAGTTCTTGGCTTCCATGACAGTTATGGACCTAACTCAGTTAATTCAACACCCCACTCATAAGAGGGGACACATGCTCAATCTGATTTTTGTCTCTGGACAGTGGATGAATGATCTAGATTTAGGGGATATTTCTATCCAACCCTTGTCATGGTCAGATCATTTACTCATTAGGCTCGACTTCCAGACTGCTACCCCTCACCACAGGGAGGCGGAATCGACTAGATGGTTCCACGCCTGATTGACCCTGAAAGCTTCCTGATGGAGCTTGGGACTTTTCCTGAATCTCTTGCTCACAGCTCGACCAAAGGCTTACTGGAAGCCTGGGACCGCGTTGTGTCTTTGCGGCCTCTGACCCAGTGCCAATCCTGGTTTACCGAGGAGTTCCGGGAGATGAAACGCTGAAAAAGACACCTTGGAAGTGGTTAGAAGGCCAGCTGGTCCTTACTTAACCAAGGAACTGGGAAAGACCCTTTTCAGGGTCGCGCTGAAGAATTTGTTCAGTATCTGCAGGATAAAATTTCTCAGATTCGGACAGGCTTGAACTCCGACTGGGTAGATTTGGGCAAGTCGATGGGGATGAATCTTGTGGAGACTTCTGGGATGAGTTTGACCCTGTGACCCCCCAGGGCATGGACAGGATTATGGGGAGACTTAGTGCTGTCACTTGTGTGCTGGACCCATGTCCCTCTTGGTTAATTTCGGCTTCCCGGAAGATGACACAAGGCTGGCTCCAGGCGATTACCAACGCTTCATTGAGAGAGGGGTTATTTCCTACCACCCTGAACGAGGCAGTGGTGAGGCCCCTCCTTAAGAAGCTTTCCCTGGATCCAGCTTCTTTAGCCAACTATCGTCCGGTCTCCAACCTTCGCTTTGTAGCGAAGGTTGTTGAGAGTGTGGTAGCATGTCAACTCCCCCAGTACCTGGATGAAGCTGCCTACTTGGATCCATTTCAGTCGGGTTTCAGGCCCAGGTACAGCACAGAGACTGCATTGGTCGCGTTAGTTGATGATTTCTGGTGGGCCTGGGACAGGGCTGCTCCTCTGTCTTATTGGTCCTCTGGTCCTATTAGACCTCTCGGCAGCTTTCGATACCATCAAGCATGGTATCCTACTGCGACAACTCGGGGGAATCTTCCTGGATACGCGACTTAGCTTAGAAGAACACCTGACAGACGTGACCAGGGGCGCCTTTTACCAGGTTTGCCTGGTACATCAGTTGCGCCCCTTCCTGGATCGGGATGCCCTATGCACAGTCACTCATGCCCTCATCCTTTCTCGCCTGGACTACTGTAATGCTGTCTATATGGGGCTGCCCTTGAAGAGCATCCAGAGGCTTCATCTGGTCCAGAATGCAGCCGCGTGGGTTATCATGAGGGTACCTAGGTGCTCCGATGTTACACCCCTTTTAGGCGGCCTGCACTGGTTGCCAGTTGTTTTCCAGGTGCGATTCAAGGTACTAATTATGACTTTTAAAGTGCTCCATGGCTTAGGCCCAGGTTACTTGTGAGACCACCTACTGCCACTGGTAGTCTCCCACCGTCCAGTACGATCCCACAAAGTTGGCCTCCTCAGGGTGCTGTCAGCCAAACAGTATTGGCTGGCATCCCCAGGGGGAGAGCCTTCTCTATGAGAGTGCCTTCTCTTTGGAATGTGCTACCCCCGGAGCTTCGCATAATTCCCAACCTCCTGTCCTTCCGGCGCGCCCTAAAAAGCTGGCTTTTTCAGCAAGCCGGCCTGGCCTGAACAAAATAACTTATTAATTTTAATTGCTAATTTAATTTATTTTAAATCTAATGTGTAAATTGTTGATTTATTGCTTATTGGATTCTTTATTTAATCTTTTTTTAAAATTTTTGTATTTTATGTTTCTTATGTTGTACGCCACCCTGAGTCCTTTGTGAGAAGGGCGGCATATAAATCCAATAAAAAACAACAATAAACAATATACAATGGGGTAGAGATAAAATCTTCTCTCAATTCACTAACACCTCCAGAATGGAACATCCCCATTGGGATACCAGGCCAATCAGCAGAAACAGTTTTAAATCCCTGAAGCTCAAGAAGGTGGGGACAGATATAACCTCAAGGGGTATCCTTTGTTTAATGAAGCACTTTAGCAAATTTACCTGGAAATAGTTCCTAAAGTCATAAGTTCTGAAGAGCCAAAAAGATCAGTGTTTGGTATGTGTGTTTGTACATATGTATGTACATACATACATACAGTACATACATACATACATACATACATACATACATACATACATACATACATACATACATACAGTGCACAGAAACAAACGCATATTAATATATGAATATTTTTCCCAAAAAACAGTCTTTCAAGAAAAAAAATGATGATCTAGTCAGGATTTAATTTGATCATAATGATTGTAAATGTTATAATAATATAAGAAGTCATAATTTGCAAAATCTTCACTATCCAAATAAGATCAGGCTATAGTGCTAAATATTCTTTATTGTTTGGGTCAAGTCTACTAGATTGACTTAATGGCTATTTTGTTGGTGGTAAGATAGCATCTTTTGGCTGCTCTGTTAAAGATTGGGCCAAATTCTAATCCCTTATTCATTTGGATCTATTGCAAAAAAATGTTTTTCAGTATTCAGCCTTTGGCCTAGTTCCTGGTTGGAGCTGAATATCAGGAGAGGGGGAAAAGTGTTATTTAATGTTATGCCAATCACCCTGGTTACAAATTAGTTTTAGGTCAGTGTCTTGCTCTAAACTCCAGCCCTATGAACAAGAAAATCACCAGGAATAGAGTCTCTCTTGAGTCAAGATCAACTATTTTTTGTTAACAATATGAAAGTTGGTTGCATTCTTCTCAATTGTTTAAACAAATCCCAGTCTAATCTACAATCCTGAGATTTCTTAGTTTCCTATCTAGTGAAGTCCATCATTCAAACATCAATGCTTAGGTTTTGCAGGCATTAATAACTATTTGCAAGTTTAAGACATGGAGAGGGAGAGCCCAAAATAAAAATGAAATCAGTTGACAGGAACTGTAAATCAAATAATCTAATCCAGTAAAGGCACAGCAGAATTTGGAGGTCAAAAGCAAAGTAACAGAAACAGATAAGAAGTACAAGAAGCTACTGCAGGGATGTCAAAAGTATGTTGCGTGTAAAGCTGCCAACTGATGGGGAAACTGTCAGGAGTAGGTTTCAATGTTGTATGCCTCTGAACACAGGCATCTCTATTGTTTAAAACATTGTAGAACTTTATTTGTGCAGTTTTCCATGTCTAGTTTTCTAGAATGTGGAGATAGATTCTAGGATCCAATCTGGGTGGGTCGCTGAGATCAGAGGTTTAGTCTTCTGAGCTTTTGGACTCATGCTTGAGCCCATCCTTCTCTCTAACAGAAGTAAACTTCTTATCCTGGTGACCAACTCAGATTGATCCTGCAACATTATCCTAGGACATGTATCTTAACCTTCATTCATGACAGATTCTACTATTTAGGGGAGGATGGCAAACAGAATCTAGCAGTTTTCTTCATCAACTCCCTTGTATCCAGAACTGCTATTTGACCCAGAGTTACTTGGTCCAGGAGCTGTTACACCACTGGTTTCTTTTGATCTTGCTTTAGCAGTTTCTCCTTCACTTATTCCTCTAAGACAGGTATTTAGATCTGGTCAGTGGGGCTGACCTAGAAATAGCAAAGGACCAGCCCGCGGTGGCTCTGCTACCAAAAATGGGGCATGGGGGGGGGGGCTTGTATGCCCCCCCCCATCCTGTTCTGGGCATAGAGGGCCTCCTTCAGCACTCTGGCAGCCAGAACGGAGTGCATGGGTTCTCCATGCCCCATTTTGGCTGCCAGAGTGCTGCAGGAGGCTGTTCTTGACTCAGAAGGTTAAAGGAAAAGTAAAATATTTTACTTTTCAGGCTTGCAGGGTTCTAATACTTTAGCCTATGCCAATACTTTATAGTTCTAGTCTTCCTATGGAGTCAGTTCCTTGATCTAGTCTCTCTAGATTAAGTATGTATTCAACAAAATCACAGAAATGTATACGTCTCTATTTTTATGTGTATAAAATCATGCGGAGGTGCAGTCCTGTGTCATACCCACCACGGCCACACCCACCCGGCCATGCCCACCATGACTATGCCCACCCTGGCCACATACCACACACTGCTCGCCTCCAGCCCTCCAAGGTCAAACATAACCCTGATGTGGCCCTCAATGTAATCAAGTTTGTCACACCTACTTTTGAGGGCTTGTCAGAAGGAAGATAAAATAGGTTATCATACTCCCGTCGAGCTGTTTTTTTAATATGCCACTTGTTTTCCATGACGCAATTTGGAGTTGTAGATTTATTGTTAGTCTCTCATTCAAATATTGGCTAAATGTGGATAAAATCTGCCTTCTAACCATTCCTAATTCAACATTAGTAGCAGACTGAAGGCTTGAATAAATGTTAGTTTCTGTTAATAATAATAATAATAATAATATTTTTATTTATATACCGCCTCCTCTCCCTGAAGGGACTCGGAGCGGTGCACAGGGAGAAATTAAAAATACCGATATAAAATACATAAATAGATAAATAAAATACAAATTAAACCAAATTATCCCTGCGCTAAAATCACCCTATCTAAATACAGTAAAATCCCCTAAAACCCTATTAAAAGACGGAAGACTAACCTAAGCCGGCCAAGCAGAAAAAGTGTGTTTTTAATTTTTGACGGAAGGAGCGGAGGTCCGTAGTTGTTCTGATCTCGGGGGGAAAGTCGTTCCAGAGGGCTGGGCCCGCCACAGAGAAGGCCCTTCCCCTGGGCGTCGCCCGCTGGCATAGCCTAGTGGACGGCACCCGGAGAAGTCCCTCTCTGTGGGAGCGAATCGGCCGCAGGGAAGTATGAGGCAGGATCCGATCCCGCAGATAACTAGGTCCCGTGCCATGGAGCGCTTTAAAGATAGTGACTAACACCTTGAAGCGCACCCGAAAGACGACAGGTAGCCAATGCAGCTCGCGCAAGAGCGGTGTTATGTGGGTAAACCTAGAGGTTCCCATTATTGCTCGCGCGGCTGCATTCTGGACAAGCTGAAGTCTTCGGGTGCACCTCAAGGGGAGCCCCATGTAGAGAGAATTGCAATAGTCACAATAGGCACATTTCAACGAGGGGGAGTCCTCCCTCGTGGCCCAGCCAGGTCTCCGCAATTCCCACCAGGTCCGGCTTCCCCTCTGACACAAGGTCATGAATGAGGGGGGCTTTGTTGACCACGGACCTGGCGTTGCAAAACATCAGCCGCAGGCCCTGGCACTGTACTCCCTGACCAACAAGCCTGCGGGGGTTGTGGCACCTGACCGTCTGCAACCAACGGCCACGCGCCCCCAACCGGGAGAATAGAACTTGTCTCCCCTCGGGCCTGCCTCTCCCTGCGACCCTCTGGATGGGTAAGCCTTCAATGGAAGCGACTCGTATTTCCCCCCTCCCAGTGGATCCTTCCGCCTCCTCCCGCCGTCTGCTGGCCCGGCCCTTTTCCTTCTTACTCGTCTCGACCTGTCTATACCCTCCCCCCACCCTAGTACCCCCTAAAATAAACAACAATTTACAGACTAAAAAACCCCTGAGACCACGCTTCAACCATCTCTCCAGATTAATAAATCCCTCATCAAGGCGGGCCCTCGTTAAAGCGGAGGGCCAAACCTGCGAGAGCGGGGACTCTCGCAGTAGTAGAAGGTCTGCGTTAGCTTTTCCTTTTGCTTTGTATATTTATATGGGTATGAAACTCATAGCACGTCTTATAATTATTATCATAAGAATTATGCAGACCTTAAAATGTTCCTTTCTGAATGGTCTGAGAAATGTAGTTCAAGTTGCATTTTCATACATAGTTTAATTCAACACGATCTGCTTTTTAATTTGAATGGGCATTAGCATTGTCATTTTAACAACCAAAAACCTTGGCATGCTTAATTTCTACAAATAGAGCAGCTTCTCAAGTGTAAGCAACAGGAATATGTTCATCATAGTACTCTGTATGTGTGTAAAATGTCAGTATGCAAAAAATGTAAACCTTCCAGCTGCCACAGTATGTGATTCTTGCCAGCATCAACAGGATGTAAGACAGCTGAGTTATTTTACCAAATGTAGAAGAAACTGCGATATATGGCTTTTAATAGCCACATATGTCCTACTTCCTTATTACTCCAGTTCTATAGATGTCAGATTCTATTAATTCCAATAAGCTTTGTGTGATTTAGCATTAAATCTTTTTTCCTTGTTTCACTTTTGCTTTCATAGACAGATCCCTGTCATAGCTTCATATCCTTTTATTCCCTAATTTAATTTATTTCATCCCCAAGAGAGAAAAACGATGCTTTTCCAACAGATTGATGTTTTCTAAGGCCAAGTGTTGGTTGCTTGAATCTTGATAGTAATGATGGTTGTTCCTTCTCTCTAGCTCCTGGTATACTTTTTGAATGCCTTTTTATTATTTTTGTTCGTGGTGGTACTAAATATCATCAGTATTCCAATCAATTTGGGGCACAATGAACTGTAGGAACATGATGATTTTTCCTGAAGTATCTCTGAAGAGCAAGTTTAAATTTGGCGTTGTGTTCCCTTGCATCAGGAAAACAGAAACCACATGGATTACTGAAATTCTACTTTGTTTTGAAAGGGTATAATAACAGGATCTTGAAAGCCTGACAGCTTCTCTCTTATGCTGAAAACAAATAAATTGGTGCAATCATGGATTTTTCCTTGCCCCTTCCTCTGTGGCTGGGTTAAGTTGATGTTTACATAATGGTTTGTGAATTTCTTTCTCAAGGTCCTCTCCTCTGTACCCAAACAGCTAAGATGTAACATGTAACATGCTGTCTTCTATGAAGCACCACAAAATATGGCAACCTAATTTAATTCTAACAACCATTCTCTATTTTTGTCTGTTATGAAGCAAGTGAATTGTGCTATTCTAAAGTTAACTGAAGGTAAAGATAAGGTACAAGGGTTTTCCTGCTGTTAAAAAAGATCCGATATATCTTCCGAAAGTGAACTGGTGATAAGAGCAGGGTCAGGTTTTGACAGATGGCTAAAATCATAAGTTTATCCATCTGTAGGAACCTGATCTACAAGAAGGATGGGGGCTTTCTACTCCTGCTTTGATTGATATGCTGGTATGAAGTGATGGAGGCTGCAGTCCTCAGCATTATGGCCCTGTGGATCAAGTAAGAAAGCTTTCCAGAAAAGTAGAAGATATTCTCTTAATCTGGTTTTCTGGAAATATAATGCCCCACATGGCCTGTTGACACACACTGATCAAAGCGGTTCTGAAAGGAAATACTATGAGAGCCCCTGTACATAAAGATAACTAATCTGTTATTTCAGCCAAAACAAATATCTCTCTATGACCTGACATAATGTTTGAGGATCTAGCAAAAGAAAATATGATTTCAAACATTCATGATCTTCTGTTCAAGATCCACCCTTATTGTGCTGGCATGCTGGCACGTCACCTGCAATCTCTAAATGTCAGAAGTTAGCAAAGAGAGTATTTCCAGCCATGCGTTTGTGGAAACCGCCTCATATTATTTTTGAGTAAGGAACATATAGCTCAGACTGGAAGGACATACATCTTTCATGAACAAGAACAATAATTGAGGTATGATATCAAATGTACCTTATTGACAATATGCTGTTGTACCTTAAATAAAGATTGATCATACACCAAAGTTTTGTCAACAATAGACAATTAATGGTAATAGGCAACTATTACCGTTACTTTTATTTTTCTTCACAACTACCAAAAAGAAAAAAGTGGACAGTCCAGGTTTAATACTTGACTATTCAACACAGGATTAAAAAAATTATAGATAGCCACTGCCAACCCAGAATACAGCATTGTGGACCAAATAGGCCCCAGATCTACATCAGAATAAAATGCTTGTGTTCTTTAATTCATATCTCTATTCAAAACTACAAGCTTTGAAGCTTTAGCTTTATGTTACCTTAGTTGATGTAGTAGAAAATTTACATGAATAAGCTTCCCTGTTCTGCCTTTCGGCATTGGGTCAGCAAAGCTTATGTCAAACACCTCTTTCACATCAGTTAATTTACTGGCCTCAGCTATAGGGATCAAGAAAGGCTGCACTTGTCATATACACAGTTGGCAAAGCATCCTCTGTTCACAATGTTAGATGTGTAAATGTGTTCGTTAAGTGCATAGGGATTGTGGGCCTGATAAACACAGTTTGATGTCTATAGCCAGTCAGTTGGAGTTCTGAGCAGCAGGAGGGCCAGTGGTGATGAGTGTGAAGTTCAGTCTCCTCAGAGAGCCTATTTGCTATTTTCCAGAATGAACTAGAAAGGAAGAATGAGAAAACAAGGTATTTGTGGCTTTGAGAGTTCCTCTTTCAGCATAGATTAAAATTTGAACCTATTAAGCTGTATACATATGTGGTTTCTTTATGTGCACATGTCTTCCTACCTTGAAAATCTTCAAAATGCCAGATGTCAAATTTTGCAGAGATCACTGGTAGATAAAACAATGTGGTTTGGCAGCAGTTTCTGTCTGTCACTGGAAGTACTGCAGTTTGAACATAAGGAGTATTTTTCACACCTTTTTTAATAAGATGTTTGGATTAAATAGTTGATATGAAAGTAAACAAAAGTCTGGATAAAAATAACTTTCCATTGTATTTTTCATGCATACATTTTAAAGATGCTGTTAAACTTTGCTAAAATATATATGAGAAAATATAGTAAATATTGCATCAATTTAATGTATTTCAAAACAAAATATTATCCATATATATAAATGGTTTACAATCATTTTTACACATGTTAATTCAGAGATATATTTACTCAACTTTCTTTGTAGTATTTAATGCAGAGGTGTTTTTATGTATGTATGTATGTATGCATGTTGGTCTTGTTGTATTCAGGTGTTTTCCCATGTAAGAATGAGATAGTCTTTGCAACGTTTTGGCAAGATCTCACTTGCCATCTTCAGGCTTCAGTCTGTGCTCATAGGTCTTGGTGAGCAGGAAGGTTTCCTCCCTATAGAGGTAAGATATTTGTTTTCGTAGATTTTCACAGGTGTAGGTATGCTGATCTTGTATTCGGGTGTTTTCCCGTGTAAGAATGAGATTGTCTTTGCAACGTTTTGGCAAGATCTCACTTGCCATCTTCAGGCTTCGTCTGATGATGGCAAGTGAGATCTTGCCGAAACGTTGCAAAAACAATCTCATTCTTACATGGGAAAACACCCGAATACAACAAAACCAGTATACCTACATCCGTGAAAATCTATGAAAAGAAACATACATGTGTGTGTGTGTGTGTGTGTGTATTTGCATGCAAATAGAAAAATAATACTATATATACTTTGACCAATCTGTGTCTATTGTGACAGCATGCTACAGTTATGGGCTATCTATTGTGAGCTATTTTTTTAGCTGATAACATAGCTTATAGAAGAAAAGGTAAACATCTTTTCAGAAACTTTCTCACAAAAAATGGAAACTGATGTACTGGCAGGAAGAACAAAGAAATGATAGTGCCATCCATAGGAACAAGTCAAAATAAACAAGATAGTAGTCACAATGTCATGTTTGTGTACATGAATGCAATATTGGTGCACATACAAAAAGGAAGGAATTTTTATTGCAAGGTCATGATTGTCATGTTAGTCTTTTGAGCTACCCTCCCCTTGGCGCTACTACTTAATACTTGAAGAGAGAGATTGAGGGTAGATGGAAAAAAGAAGGATTGTTTATGTCCCAAAATGCATTCTAGGCATTTGGTATTGGCTCCTAAAGTTTTGTTGGTTCTGGGGGAGATGAAATAAGACTCTTGAAATGGACCATGATGGGTTCAAAACTATAAAACAAGGAATATGAGTAATGAGAGTCATGTCTTCCTGCAGTGTAAGGGTGGGTTGCTGTTGGCATTACTGCCAGTTTGGCACGCAAAATTGTTTAGGTGCATTAGGTGCAAATATGTTCCACGCACATGGACATTTGCACCTAAAAAGGTCTGAGCATGTACACAACGTTAGAAAAGGGGAAAAATACATTTCTGGGTATGAAGATTGTTCTGCGCATCTAAAATCAAGATGGCGCCACCAGGGATAGAACTGGTTCAGGGGCCTGGCAGGTCAAGCTACTACCTACTCGGCCAAACCAGTAGGAACCCACCTCGACTAAAGTGCGCTCCAACCTCTCTCCCTGTCATCCCCTTCCCCCAATCCCATCCCACCGGAACTCTGCAGTACTTGGGTCTCTTCACCATATGTCTGTCATACACCATAGTTATCTTCTGAAACTCTCTGGACTTCATGTTCTGGAAGGAGGGCACACCATGTGTCTCTGGGCCATGCAGCCATGATCCAAATGCAGCCGAAATTGGTTAGTGACCCTAGTGTAGCCCTATTTTGTGTGCAGAACAAAATACAGTTTTGTTTTGCAACCCTGCAGCTGTGCAAAACAAAAAGTAATTCTAGGGCTCTGGAAGCCCTCGAAGCTCTTCACAAGGTAAGAGGAGAGAAATGTTTGGCCTGGTGGGGTGTGAATCAGGCCTAAGGTCTGATGGGAGTTGGAAAAGGCCTGTTGGGTCGCAAAACATGAGAAGTGTAGTGTGGGATGTTTTGGAGGTGGAAGAGTCATTGGGAGAATCACGGCATTATGTATTAGGCCTCTCCCACTCAGATGGCACCCCACACTCCACTTAACAATCTGCACATTTATTTATGTTTCTTGGGGGAGAGCAGGAATAGAGTTATTAGATGATACGTTTCACCTAATGACTGCTATAACATGTAATTGCAATAGACAGGCACCATTGCAGTCATGTCTTAGACTACTTATATGATAATGGAGTTTAGGAATATTACTTTAGAAATGATGCATTCAGCAAAGGGCCCTGTTCCAGCTACCTGTGCATTGTGGCTTTTGCTTATTTGTGTTTTCCACGAAGTGTTTTGACAGGCAGAAATCAAGACTGCTTATTCATATATTCTTCAACATATAAAAGGTTACGCTGAATTGACCATATATATCATCTCAGATTCTAAAGTTATTTCAATTCTACAGCTGCCAATTTTGATCCAGAGATTGGTGAAAAAATTGCTTTTCAGATGCACTTTCTCTAGTCTTATACAAATGTGGATTTGTATTATTTTGTTTGTAACTGGCCTGTATTATTATTTTACAGCCTGTATTATTGAGAAAAAACAGGAAAAATGCTAATACAGGTTGCTTTTCTTTAAACTGGCTTGGCCTAGATATTCTCCCCTCCCCGTACCTCAAATTACATAGCTTTTTAGATATTCCTAATGAGCCAGACTATTGCTGAGGATAATAAACACTAAAATCATGAGTAAGATTGAATTCTTTTTATCTGCTACAAGAGTAGAAAATGGCCAGCTCAACATTCTCTAGGTTTTTTTGCCACTCACAGTATGATCAGAGATTACTTACCAACTACAAGAGAATGGGGAATGAGTTCATTAAAATTGTCCTCCCTTTCACACATAAAATAAAATGTCTTTCACTATAACTTGTAGATCCGTTTACACTCTTTCCCCCTTTGCACATATGCTTTCTTTTAAAAATATATTGAGATTTTAACTGACCTCTTTTGAGATTTAAAAATGGCTATTATTATATATTTCCTTATATATGGTGTTAGAAATGTTAAGGTTTTTATTACATCTAAAGTTATGTATGAAATTACATGCACATGTGCTTTCTTTTTCATGTTCTTTAAATATTACATTTAAGAAAGAATTAGTTGGCCTTAAGAGTAAGAGAAACCAAAATGGGGCCAGTGAAAAACAAATTATATGTATGAGAGTGTAAAAAATACTTGCTGTGCTTTTAAAAACAATAACAAAATAATACAGGACAATGAAAGAAGATGCTATGGCCAGATGCATATTTCCATGATGCAACTAGCCATGCACAAAATATTTTATTTTGTTTTATTTTTAATGTTTTCCCATTTTTAGAAGGAAAGGGAAAATTAAAGGTTTTAATTTTTTTTCTTTTTCATTTTTATAATACAGATTTTTATGTGTGTATTAGTATTGGGTTTTTTATTTCTTTTAACATATAGTTTTTTTGTAAAATAGTATTTTTTAAAGTACATACTGTTTTATTCAGTAGTAATATATGTGTCATTGTATAGTTATTTAATTTATACATTGAGTTAGATACATTTCTTTAAAATCAATTATTTTAAAGAAATGTTGAGTGTACTGTTTTTATAGCTTGATAAAATATATTTAAAAACTGCAATTTATTTTTTTAAAAGACGGATTATGCATATACCCGTCATGGAGTTTTATAAGAAATTCAAATACTGTGCTCTACATTGTAATTCTGTTTCTACCAACATCCATGTTTTTTTCCTTAGTAGGAAAGAATACTTGGTCCCCTCAGTGATAGTTCTACCATGACTACCAGGAGCAAAAAGGAAGATTAAATCTAAATAATCATAATATCAATAAATTGTGTAGGAGCACAGAAATAATAATCCGTGATCCCGCTAGGCATTTATTTTTATTTATTTATTTTATTAAATTTATACCCCGCCCTTCTCCTTGTTAGGACCCAGGGCGGCGCACAGGCATTATTAAAACCACAAAATACAATAAATATCAGTTAAAATATATTAAATTAGTTAACCCGTGCTAAAACCCATGTTAAAACCTTCCCAAATTATAATTTATATTTTAAAAAGTCAGAAACGGGGGGCTATCCTAGGCCGGCTTGCTGAAATAAATACGTCTTAAAACGTTGGCGGAAGAGGCGGAGGTCCGAGATAGTGCGAAGGTCGGGGGGTAGGTCGTTCCAGAGGGCCGGGCCCGCCACAGAGAAGGCCCTTCCCCTGGGTGTCGCCAACCGGCATTGCCCCGCTGACGGCACCCGGAGAAGACCCTCTCTGTGGGAGCGGATCGGACGAAGGGATGTATGGGGCAGGAGGCGGTCTCGTATATAGCTAGGCCTCGAGCCATGGAGCGATTTAAAGATGGTCGTCAGCACCTTGAAGCGCACTCGAAAGGCCACAGGCAGCCAGTGCAGCTCGCGCAGGAGAGGTGTTACGTGGGTTTGCCTTGAGGCACCCATAATCACCCGCGCGGCCGCATTCTGTACTAACTGTAGCTTTCGAGTGCACCTCAAGGGGAGCCCCATGTAGAGAGCGTTACAGTAATCCAGCCGGGATGTCACAAGCGCTTGAGTGACTGTGCGAAGGGCTCCCCGGTCCAATAAGGGGCGCAACTGGCGTATCAGGCGTACCTGATAGAACGCCCCCCTGGCCACGGCCATCACATGGTCCTCCATGGACAGCCGGGAATCCAGGAGGACATCCAAGTTGCGCTCCACGGGGGCCAGTTGTTCGCCCCCAATGGCCAGTGTTGGACGTATCTGGCTGAACCGGGGTGCCGGAAACCACAGCCACTCGGTCTTGGAGGGGTTGAGTTTGAGTTTGTTACTACTCATCCAGATCCGTACGGCCTCCAGACACCGGGACAGCACCTCGACGGCGTCGTTGGGGTGGTTGGCATGTCTATAGAGAAAGACATGTATGATAGCAAACAGCAAAAATGATACAGCTTATGCAAAAACCAAACATAGGCAGTTGTATTGCACCAAAGCTTGATTGCCTAGGTGTCAATACTATTTAGTCCTGCCTTAGGTCATGAGGAAAGGGGATGACACTACTTAGAAATGACTCCCTCCCCAGCGGCTCTTGGCCATTAGAAACCTGGCAAGAAAACAGAGATTTGTTTGGCAGCAAGACACTACAAAGATGTAATAAGCAAGGCAGTGAATTTCTGCTTTGATTGTGCTAACTGCCAAAGCATCCAGTATACTTAAAGTTAAGATGGGGACTCCATGGTTTTGAAGCCTGCTGACTGGTTTTCTAAAAGTTGACATCCAACCCATCCTATAGAGTGTTCCCTATAGGAAATGGTTAATTGTTACATTGAGATGGGCCAATTCTCAGCTAATCTATTATTCTTCATCAACCTTTCTATAAATTGGGATTGTACCCATTTCTCTCCTACTCTAGCTTATGTCTTACGTTACTGTTTGAAGCCAGCTTATGTTACTGTCTCCTACTCTAGCTTATGTCTTACGTTACTGTTTGAAGCCAGCAATCCTTTACCTGTTGTGTGTGTGGACAATAATTCTGCTTGAGTTAGACCCCAATGTGTAAAGCATTACATAGTGTTTGTTTGCATACTTGCTAATGAAAAATAACAAATTGGTGATGCTCATGTGCCTATGGGTAATGCAAAGAACAAAGCAAATTGCACTCATTTTGTTTGTTTGCTGTTGCTGCTGGGATGTAAATGACCTGGCCTCATTATTGCCCTAATGTTGTTTAACACACCATGGAATGCTCTGAAAATCAGAAGCAGGATTCCCCCTCCCCTGTGTGTCCTCAGCCCATCTGGTGTAAATGAAGAGCTTCTTGCTGTATTTTAGCTGTCACCGTGCTGTGTTTGTACAATCCAAAGCAGAATTGCCTATGCTAGTTGAGCTGAGATTTTTGTATTGCTTGAATACTCTTGTCTGGAAGGAGGTAATTGTTCTCTTTCAGCTAATATGTAGGAGGCCATTCATCCAGGGAATCTCCAACAAAGCTAAATGAATTATTCCTGTTGATCTGATTCATCAACTGCCACGTGGAAGGTTTTGGAGCATGGAAAGAAATGTGTTTCTACTGTTTAAACAAGATTATTTATCCCTTCAGCAAGAACTGAAAAATCATCCTTCATTCCTTTTCTTTGGGGATATCAATTTCTTTCCTAGTTTTGCTGAATTTGCAAAAACAATCTAACCCATTAATAAACTGTCATATGAAATACAAATTAAATTAACATTTAATTCTAATTGTTTAATTTCTCTCTCTTAGGGGGTTCATGTACAGGCAGATTACATCCCCTTGTTGAACTCTCTTGCGGTATATGGATGGCAGCTGACCTGTGTGATTCCCACTCCAATTGTAAAGACAAAGAGGTATGGTCAAGAGACAGTCTTTCCTTAAGTCTAAGAGTCAGTCATAAAAATTGTCATTGATCTTAACAATAGGGATCTTCTTTGGGAGTTTTGAACAGTCTGCACAGAAGCTGCCTATATAACAATAGAGCATGAAGTGTTCATCCCTTTCTCTTTTTGTGCCGATAATCTTGCGGTGCAAGTAGAAAAGCAGTCTTTGGCAAGCACAGGGGAGACTATGCAAGCTGCAGATGCAAGTCCTATCAATTATCTGAGACATTATCTATTGTTTAATTTTCTTTTCCTGATGAAAGAGTGGATGAGGGCATCCCTCCTTGCTGGCTCATATCCCAGATTGTCTTTCATGTAGGTGTGATATTCACCTGCACAACATCTCACACTTTCTCAAAGTGTCTTTAATCTCCAGACACGGGGATCTTTTTGGAGGCAGCTGTGGAAAGCTACAGGGGAAAGCAGGAAAATTTCATCCCATGAATATAAATTATTGTCATAGAATTCAAAGATACAAAAGCTGCATCACTTCCACACCATTTGCTGCTACTATCCTTTGTATATCTGCCATTTATCTTTGTTCCTTTGCAGAAGTCTTCATCTTTAAACATCATTAGCACTAGATTTAGTGTGCCAGGGTATTAAACCACACCTTGAAGCCAAAAGCAAACACACTTTCCTTGCCTTTCTAAAAACTACTTAATTTGTATTTATGTCCTTAAAATGGTAGCCAAGATATAAAGTAGGATTAGTAAAGCTCTTGATTAGCCCTCCTTAGTAAGCCTTGAATTGCTATCCCCAACACTTTATCCCAGTTGTATTGATCATGGATGTTAGATCCTGCTATCTGAAACATCTGGAAGGGAGCAAAGCTGAGATTGCTTTAGATTGCATCTATCAATACAATGCAAAACTTAATTCCCATCCTCCCCCCTTAAAGATAGTGCTCGACCACCACATATAGAGAGGTTCTATTTTTCATAGAAAATGGCTAGGCAGTGGTAGCTTGGCTTATCAATTTGAACTCATTTTTCAACATGGATTATTGCTGATTTCATTCATTTTTACACTTTTCTGTTACTTCATCTGTAGTAGTGTTGCTCTAACTAACCACTCTGACAAAGGGAAGCAACTTACATTAAGATTGAAGCACACACAGCTGTATTTATTTAAGTATTAGGATTGCAGCGTCCATAAAGGGATCCTACTTCCTTTCTACTGCCAGGGAAATAATGCACTGACATATAAGGCAGATGGTCCACTAGCAACAGCAAAGCTATTTCCTAAAATTCAGCTGCCCAAGCTCCATTCAGATTTCAATTCACTATCAATTGGAAGGTTCCATTCATATATCAATGAACTTTTGTAGTATGAACCTATTTAATCAGATGTTTAAAAACTAGTAATTGTCACATAATATGTTTATGATTTTCATAAACTAATTATCTACTGAATGGATGTAGATGATTATCTCAGTATTTGCAAGTATCTTTGCAGCTATGGAATAAGCCACTCAATTAAAGCATAATCCTAGATGGTTAATTAGAAGGGCCAGCAAATTTAAGTAAGAAGTTATCTCAAATGTCTTCATAGGTGATAGCACTTATCCTGTATTGCCTGGGCTTAAAATGTAAACAAGATCAGGCATAGCTGGTTAATATTTGAATAGAAGGCTTCTATTGAATACCTAGGCTGTAAACCACACTGAGAAATTGAAAAGCTGTCTTGGAAGAAGGCACTGATATAAAACACTTCTGTAACAGAACGAAAAACAAAATTAAACACCTGTCTGTACATGTCCATTAGTCATCAGAGGTTGACCTTCATTGGAAGAAGACTTTGTTTTAATAGATGCATATAGTGTAATGATAAAAAAAGATAGTTGAAGGTACTCTACTGTTGACCCAGTTTAGTATTGACCTCATGCCTGTTCCAGGCTAGGATTGTAGTTAGTGCTACAGAGCCTGTGTGATGGACTGGGAGTGGGGAGACCAGTTTCAAATCTGCATCAACAATGGAAGCTCACTGGGTGGCTTTGATGTATGATAGAGAATTTCTCAGCTCTACCGACCTCATATTTTCAGGGGAAATGGGAGGCAGGAGCATTTGTACTCTGCCTTGAGCTATTGGAAGGTACAAATATGACAAATAAATTATATTCCGGACAATTACATGTATTCTGTGTGTATCAGTCCATTGCCCATACTCTTAATTGATGGGATGTGGGCAACAGTATGTTAGAATGTGAAAGAGTCTCTAATTAGAAAAATCTATAATTATAGAAATGAAAAATACTTTATTAGATTCAAATATGTTTTTCTTTTTCCTTTTAGGCAAAAACAACAAACTCCAATTAGCCCTTAAATATAAACTAATTTATTATGGTGCACATGTTTTGACCTTTAAAGTATTCGTCTTGTGTTTTAGATAGTCTTATAGAAGTCTTTTAAGCCTTTTCTAATGTATGAAGATCCTAGTTTTGTTTTGCATTTGTGAACCAAAGAATATTTGAGGCGATCTTTAAAACAAGGTCTATAAATTTGGACTGAATATAATCAAAATATGTAAGACCATTTTTAAATGGTCTCCAACATGCAATAAATTGTGAGTGTGTGTGTGCACACACACGTACACACACACACACACACACACGTACACACACATACATACATTAACCAAATCTTCTCTTTGATTAAAGGTGATATAGTATATGTATCTTTTGGAGGGGGTTGGAAGTTGGATTGTGCTACTTACTATTGAGACATTCGTTAAAGAAATGGCCTTACTATTGACACATTCGTTAAAGAAACAGTGAATTAAGATACAATCTGTACAATCTAGAGTTTTGTCAGAAGGTGAATACAACAGGTGTTTTCTTTCCTTACATTCACAACAGCATGAGGATACCTACTGCAAGAACTACACATTTTAAGAAATGTTTATTGATTAAATGTATATTTTTCCATTCAAAAACATTTTAATAGCTAAAAAAATTTATGTGGTGCCCACTTGAGGTCCTTTTATACCTTCTGTCAAGTCTTCTGCCCAAAGATGGTCTACTTCAAATTATATTACGATGAAAGAGAGTTCAGAAGAAGCTTATAGAGAATTAACTAGTACCAATCCCAGTGGCTTAGCCTGGTGAAGAACTTTGTGTATGTTTTAAAGCTAATTTTAGGGGATGGACCTTGATTTTAAAGGGCAATATGGAGGTATGGAAAATATTTTCAGGCTAGTGTTTTTAATTTTTATTTTGTAGAGATGGAAAACTAGCCACAAAGCAGATTGTCTTTCTTCAGAGACCCTTCCTGCCCCAGAAAAACAAGAGGAAGCAACCTAAGGTATATAGCCTTACACTGTTTGGTGTATTTGTCTTGGCAAAGCTTGCATATTTTAATTGAATTTAATGTAGTAACATTTTAATAAGCAACATGTCACTTGCTTATTTAACTTTGCTGTTCTTTTCAATTATGGCTCAGTTGTCAAAGCTAACAAAAAAACAGCAATAAAATATATAGACGATAAAAGAAGTAGAAGCAAGGACAAGGAACTTGTGGCTCAACAAATTTTAGATAGAGTAACACACCATTCCTCTTAATGAGTTCAGAGGAATGCTACGAACTATAACTTAACAGCAGTTGGAATATGGCTTGCTTCCTTTCCATCTCTTCAATGAGTTATTACTCATTCAGAGCCAAGGTGGCTCAGTGGTTAGAGTGCAGCATTGGAGGCTATTTCAGCTAACTGCTGTCTGCAGTTCAGCAGTTTGAATCTCACCAGGTTCAAGGTTGACTCAGACTTCCATCCTTCCAAGGTCGGTAAAATAAGCACCCAGATTGTTGGGGGCAATATGCTGACTCTGTAAAGAGGGCTGTAAAGCACTGTGAAGGGCTGTAAAGCACTGTGAAGCAGTAAAAAAAAGTCTGTGCTATTACTATTGTTATTCTTCCTTCCTTTTGCCTTTACATATTTAAAGCTTGGGCTCTACTTTGGCTAATTAAAATGTCAAAGGTAATGTCACAAAGTAAGATCTTCAGTTTATGATTTTTATTACCCAGCAAAATAAAAAGAACCAAAATACTAAGTATTACTTGGTAGTGGTATGCCCAGATTCACAGGTAATATTTTGAGGCTTCACTTTGAGACTTTAGAATGACACATTTAATTGCAAAGAGAGGCACATATTGTCTAATTAGATCTGGAATGAGCTTAATGGGAGACTTGTCCTCTTGTCAACCGTAAGAGAAACTTAAAAACCTATTTAGTGTATTTGATTATGTCAAAATGCTACAGAATGCAGCACACTTTATAACATGAATAAGATTGCCAAATGTAATCAAAACCTTTTGAACCTATGCTTTTTCAACATCTATTATTTTAAATTCTTTTAATTTGACATAATTTGATTAAATTTGGACTGACAATAACTTGGTAACTCAGTATGGAAGAACTATTCTAATTTTAGTTTGGCTGTAGGCTGGTTGCGTGAAGGGAAAGAACTGTTTTTGCAGTGAAGCAGGCTTGCACTCAAGCATATAGAACATAAAAATCAGCATATTCAAATTATTATTTTTTCTGTCTCATGACTTTTATCAATGTATAAAACACAAAAAAATAGGAAATTAAGGTAAGGAAAAAGAGAGGTAGGAGAGAAAATATGAGGTACAAGGCAAGAAAGAAAAAAGTATTGATGTCCAACTCTTCTTAGTAGAGTACAAGATAACATTATTACCAGTGGTCCTTGACTTATGACCACAATTAAGCCCAAAATTTCTTGTCAAGTGAAAAATTTGTTAAGTGAGTTTTGCTCCATTTTATGACCTTTCTTGCCACAGTTGTTAAGTGAAACACTAACTGATAAGTTAGCAACCCAGTTATTAAGTGAATCTGGCTTCCCCATTGACTTTGCTTGTCAGAAGGTTGTAAAAGGTGATCACACGACCGTGGGAAACAGCAATGGTCACAAATATGAATCAATTGCCAAGCAACTGAATTTTGATCACATGACCATGGGAATGCCGCAAAGATCATAACTGAAAAATGGTCATGTCACATTTTTCAGGGCTGTTGTAATTTTGAATAGTCACTAAAGTCGAGGATTATCTGTAGTCTCAACTATTTACTTTTACACATTAGTATATAATGTGTATTCTATAATCAGCAAAACTAAAGTCAAAGTTTCATTTATTTTTTATCACAAGCACAAAATCCAGAAGTGATATCTAAATAAAAGACATATTTAAATATATTCTTCTTTGAATAAAATAAAGAAACAACCATTTCTGCTTTATCTTTCTTGCTATGAAAATAATAGGATATGTATTTCTATTTGCACTTATAAACTTTATAAACTATCACCATTTATATTAACAAAACTCATTTATTCTTTCAGATTCTTTAACCCTAAATGGGAAAATACTTTTTTCATCCATTTTAAAACACTAAAATGTGCGTTAAGAATATTTCTAAACATGAAAACATTCTAATATATCTTTTTAAAACTTCCTCTTAACATATACTTTAAAGTTCACTTTCAGACTAATACAATTCCAACTAACCCCAATTAACTGATTAGATTTAGATCACTTCTTCCAAGTTACCATCATAGAATATTTTTTTCTTATATGCATCCTTTTTAAAACTCTAAACTTTTCTTTAAGTTTAAGTTTAACTTTTTCTTAATGTACTTACTTAAGCATTATATATAAAAGAAAAAATGCATTTTCAAGATTAAGGCTTCTTTCAATTTTAAATATCAAAACAATAAAAATCCATCCTTATTCTAATTGAGTCATTTAGTTTAAATCATTCCTTCCAGCTCATCTTCATGGAATAAAAACTCTGGAATGATTGTCAAGTAATTAAAATTTCTCTTTTTCTCAAAGATTTCTCAACCTTGTTAATATTCATTAGGAAATGTCCCAAACTTGTCCTTTTGAAAGTTGAAGATTTTCTTAAAGGTCTTCTTTCAATTCTTTTGGGAGGTTTATATTTAAAACATCATAATAAAAATTGGTGTCAGGTTTATATTCCAAAATTGCAATTGAGTCCTCTGCCTTGTCAGCTACTTGTGAAATTGCTTTGGTGGTTTGGTAACTTTCTACACATATTGCATCTCTGAAGTAGTTTGTGAAGTTTTTTTTAACATCCTTGGAGAATAGTTGATTTATGAACTGATGGATTTTATTTAAAGATTTTTCAAATACATCTGTAATAATTTGCTCCCCCATTATTTTAACTCCCTCTTTAGTCAAAGAGTAGCTTTTTTGTAAGTCACTTAAGAATTGCTAGCCAATTAGCAATCATAAAAATCGGAACATTTTAGCCACTCATACATAGCAAAGCAAACCAAGCTACAAATTACTAAAAATAATAAACTACAACTACAATTTTCTGCCATTATATTTCTCCATCAACTTCTGCTAAAAAAAGATACTCCACTCTTCCTTATTTTAGTTTGCCTTCAACAGTCTTCTTCCTTGTTGTTCAACAATGAAAAAAATCCCCAAATGGTGCAGATCTACAAAAAGGAATAATAGTCTGTGGCTAAAGAAAGGCTCTTTTAGCTTAATAAAAATGATTAAGAAATGAAAGGCACAACTTATTGTCCATTTGAAAAATAAATTCCAAAATGGTTGCTTCTTCAACAACGAATTGATTGCATCTCTGACCTCCAGCTTTCAGCATGCAGGCAGCTTCGAAGCACAGCTCGTGCAACTGCTTGCAAACCTTTGCTGTATGGGAGGATCTTGAGGGATAATTCTAGGACTTTCCCTAACCCAGGAGAATCATATAAACTAAAAGAATGCCAGTTCCTTCTGTTGGTAAGCCCAGAGGAAAAACCCTTTCAAAGATCCTTTCCTGGGCATGTCATCAGTTGGCCATCTTTTCACCAGAAATCAGCATATTCAAATTATATTTTTGATTCAATTCACAAAGAAACAATACTATGATTGCATTATTGGGCACATGGCATGCTGGAATTAAGCAACATTCGGTCATATGGCTAATTGAGAAGTTCCAATCACAGAAAGAGAAAGGTTTAGCATACCAAGCCACGAGTAGTTTAAAGAAGTTGCATTCCATCCTTAACAGCACTGATATCATGTTGGTCTAGTTCTCCAGATCATTAGTACACTCTGAATTAAGGGGGCAAAATCAGTTCCTGAAATCTAAATATGTTATTCACTGTTCCTTCCTTTTCCATCAGCCATGACCCTCACCCCATTACTGGATCTCTATATCTAAAAGTACCAGGTATAGGCTCCCAATTCTTGTATCTCTTTGGTGCCATTTAGTGGTTATATGTATTTTTGCATCCAAGATTTGGTAGCATTGCTAAATCTAAATTGTACTCTCCCCAGATTGTTCTGGCTCTGATTTTACTCTGAACTGATAAATCATTTGTATTCCCCAGCCACAGTAGAATTAATCTTTTTTCATTGTTAAATGTGAATAATTTATTTAACGAAGAAAATCTAGAGACATACTGTCTATATGTTCCTTTTGGATGGACAGAAATTTGAAGGAAAACTCTTGGTAAAATTGTGATGCTGCAAGGTGATCGCTGAACACATGTCAGCATTTCTGTCAGAAAAAAGAAATAGGATGTGAAAGGGATCAAACTGAACAAGTTAGCTGCATGAATTAGGAAAGTGTTCAGATGGCATGATGTTGACCTAGTTTAGTTAACCTACTATAGTGATGAGGGGTGCGGAGGAATTCAGACTGTTAGTCTCACCCTTAATTGTTTTGGAAGCTAGGAGTGTTCTTTATGGAGCTTAGCTAGCTAGAATTTGTCAGCTAAGGAATTGTTGGAAAGCAATTCTATTAACTTGTTTGTGTTCAAACAAGAAAGACACCAAGCATACGCTTAGCCCCATTTGTTGGAAAGGACTCTATAGCTGGATAAAAATGTCAAATCCAGTCTAAACTTCTGAACCATTATTATGGTTCATCACAGAGTCAGCAGATGTTCATACTGGATTTGGCATTTTTGTCCACCTATCAAATCCTTCACAAGTACCTGGGATAGGCAATTGTTGATGTTTAACTGTATTGCTTTCTTTTGTCAAGTCATTCTATGTTTATTTTCAGACTATTATTATAGTTGTTATAATAAAAATAATTGGTGTCCTTATATCTAAATATCCTACAATATCAGAAAATATTTATCACTTGAATAACCTAATTTGACAAAAAACACCCTGCTTCGACTGCATTTATTCTTAGATGTTAGCCATCATCATTCTTATGACTGTGGTTAGGACTTGTATTATTAAGTTTCCACTAGTCTTAGACCGTGCATCTAACTGTAGATTACTTCTATATAATACATTGAGGTTGAAAGAAATGGAAAGTAAAAAAATACATTGAAGTTGAAAAATAATAATTGAAGTTGAAAGATTATAGTATAAACCAGCCAGACGGCACTTGAATAGCACTTAAGAAATCTGCGCATTGACAAAATTTCTGTCTGTCAATTACAAAAAGTCACAATGCTTGGATCTACAGATGTACTATGCTGATACATTATGACATTTGAAGTTTGTGGGAATAATGAAGTCCAACACCAGCTAGAGAATTGACAGCTGTGATTTCATATTGTTTTGTATAATAATACATTCTACGGAATATTTTTTTCCACTGCCATTTTTTCTTATTTTGCACTTGCCAATGTGTAATATTTTTCAAGAAATTGTGTACCTTACTTTATTGTTGAAACTGAACCACACAAGAAGATGAAATACACAAGCATTCATCAGATGGTAGATGCAATATCTAATGTATTTTTGTTTTGTTTACTATTGGTTAAGTCTTTGCAAGGCTTCAGAATGAATCCTGAAATAGTACTTTAGAGCACAGAATCATGGAAAGATGCAGCTGCTGTAACAAGTTGCCAATTGGCTCTGTGTTTCCGCTTTTGCATATTCTGGAAGACTTTGTCAGAATCAAATTTGAAGCACTGTAAAGCCTTCCTTTTACATAAGGCTTCCTGTTTTCATCTATTAAGAAAACATTCCAACTACAGTGAAATGTTTTAGTTTGTAAACTAAACACATTTTTTTAAGGAAAAGAATAATTTTCTGAAGCCACTAAATCATGATTAACACATTTTAAAAATACAACTGATGTAAGGCTGTTGACATTGGGAAATTACTTTTTTTTCCTCGAGAAGCTTAAAGATGTATCTGTAGAATGGTATCTAAAACTCAAAGTAATGTCCCTTTTTTTCCAAAATCACTTCTATTTAAAAAGCAAGAACCAGAAATTGTGTTGCCTTAACATAGCTTTTTAAAACTAAATTAATGTTAAGCTGGCAATTGAAGATTTCTCCTGATGCCCCCTCTTCTTCTTTTTCAAGCATAACCTGTATTATATTTGTTTTCAGTTTCATTGGAGATTCTCTAAGCAAGATCAACACCAGAAGCAAGAGAAGAAACCTCTGAAGGCAAAGCTAAGTGCTGGAGTCGAACAGCAGCAGATAGAAGAAATGCAGGAGTCAGAAGCTACAAATAGAAAAAGTTCAGAAGCACAATTCTCCACAAATGATTTACAATTGCCAGTAATTTCATATCGGCAGCTGGCTTGTGCTGAAGACAGGACTGTTGAGCACAGACCTATGCCTTCCTACAACAGTGAGATGTCTGCAGAAACAGAAGAGGCAAGACAGAGTGGTGATGAAGACATAATTGGCTTCTGTTTGAGTCAGAAAGGCGCATATGAAAACTGTGAAAGTCAGATGTTTCAAGAGGACTGCATCACTGCGGATGATGGGATGTGTGAGGCAGAAGCAGCAGAAACTGACTGGATCCCGGAGGTATCAGCTGATTGAGAGGGGCAAATATTTGCCAAAGTAAAGGACTCATTTTGATTAACACAATTAAACATAACTCTACAGTAGACTTGGTTTGATAATGTTGAATTTTTATAGGTACATAGAAGAAATGTTAGCGCTGCTGTATCTTCACGTTACAGTAGATGCAAACTTATTTAGCCTTTTTTGCTAATCATGGAATTCCATAGATAAATTGCTTTTGAACCAAACAAGAACACTTTATGCTTAATATAATATTTTTAAATAAAGTGCTGTCGATGTATACCACTTTATTATTCTCTTCCAGAGAATGGAATTTAGGAGTTTAGAAGCTTTAAGAATTGGTGAGAATTAGGTTTTAAGTGCATCTATTTGTATTGCCTTTGGATTAAATAATCTTTTTCAGAATTTTAAAGCAATAATGGGGATTCATATTTTATTTGAAAAGCCACTAATGATGGAGAGGCAGAGCACACAGTGATTTTAATATACTTGTCCAATGTATCTGTTTACTATTTAATCACTTAATAATCCAGACCATAAAACAATGTCTATTTTTTTAACAAAGCACATTGAGTTGTAGTAATTTTAAAAGGTTGTGTTCCTGTCATCTTCTTGTGTTGCAAAGAGAAGAGGTCTTGCTCAGAATTTCACAAAATAATTGGTACCAGAAAGAAAGCCACTATGGTCTTGAAATATATGGGTTAAGAAAAATAAATTTCCTACATAAGGAATCCACACAATGTGACACTTGTCTTGTATTTTGCAAGTATTAGCCAAATAAACTTGTGTAATTTGAATTTGTAAACCTCTAACTATACTTGAATTTAACTGTACATATTTGTAGTTGCTTCTCTTATTACTGATTCACTATTTGGTCACTGTTCAGATTTTGTAAAGTGATTTGAAAATGCTGTCCTTATACAAATTGAAACTTAGAGACTTCCCAGTTGGCTGATTCATGTTTGATAGTTCCCATTATTTTTTTCTGTAAAGTATTTTGATTCAATAAAACATGGTCTCTAGGTACACATCATGCATACTTAACCTGTTTTTTTTAAACTGTCAGCTTAATGTACAAGAAACGGCAATTTGCAGAACATTTTATAACAAATGTGGAGTATTTCCAATGGACACATAAAACATAATGGAAGAATAGCTTAAAGCATTTGTTCAATGCACATACCAAGACATACGATAGTATGTCTTGGTATGTTTCGTTCAGTTTAGTTCTCCATCCCCCCCAACAACTGAAGAATGCTTATTCTGGCTACAGCAGCTTAGTTAGATATTAAGAATAACTCCATTCATTTTTAGCATTCAATAAACAAGAATTCCTGTCACCCCAAAGCAAGCTATGCCTACGCTTTTGCTTATATACAAGTAACCTGTAATCTGTGTGCATCCTGGGAGAACATGACATCATAAACAATTTAGAAATATTTAAATCTGGATTTGCCTAACATTATATAACATAACCCTAGAGTCCAGAGCTTAAAACATGCTACGCAAGGAGTTCACAGAATATGGTAAAAAAAGAAAAATCAAAATGGTGGCTATGGCAATGTGGTTGACATTCTTCCTGTTTTTCATATGTATCACACATAAAACATGTGCTTTGTGGCTGCCATCTTGCCACCATACCTTGTGGACACTTGATGGAAAAGGTACCCCATCTTGAACCCAGTTTGCATAGCAAAGGATCAGAAACAATTCTTCTATCACCATTCACCCTTCTTATTAACTGCCATCCCACTCTACACCTTGGTTCTGGTCAATTAATTTGGCCAAATCAAAAACCAATAGCTTAATGTTTCTTCCTGGTTTTTACAAAAGTTATCCAAGTACACTTTCATTTATAAATAAAGTTTAGATTGCAGTTTAAGCCGAGCAAGATCAAAGAGAAACTAAACAAAGAGGAATCTTCATAAACCATGGTTTATTAAGTCATAAATGTTACAATTGACATGATGCTAATGATGGAGAATATGATTACTAAGCAAAATTTTCTACACTACATGTAGCTAAAAATATGCTGAGTTGCTTCATTTTGAATTAAGAGTAGCATGCAGTTGTCTTCTGTATTAGCATTAGTTCTCTGACAGATATTCTGTCCCCTTCATCCTTGCGAGACTTTGAAGATTCATTTTCTATACTGCAACTTCTGGTCTATACCATCCAGTTTTTATTCTTCCATAGTTTGCTTGTTAGAGTATACCAGATCTACCAATGTTTACCATGATAACTATTCATTACACTTCTAGTATAATACAATAATTAAAAATAACAGTAACATTAAAAATAATTAGATATAAATTTATTTGTATTAAATCATTATTAAAAAACATAATACCATTTCCCCCTGAAAATACGACATGGCCTGAAACTGGCCACATATTTCGGGTGGGCAAAAATATTAGCCCCCCCTGAAAATAAGCCCCATGGACAATCCCCCCCCTCCAGCCAAGCAGAGCACCACTCGCCGACCTAGTGGTATTCCAAAGGCGCCAAGCTGCTGGAGTGCCTGTTCGCCGCCCTCCAGCTCCCACGGCTTGGTGCCTTCGGAATGCCGCTACCTCTGCATGGCTGGAGAGAATGTGCTGTGGGGGGGAGTCATTGATTGGGGATATCTGGGGGCTTTCCCCATCCACCAAGATCAAGAGGTGGGCGTTGAAGTCCAGGAGCCCAGCATTGAGGACCTACCACATAGAGGGACCGCTCCGTCAGGCGGGGAAGGGAGCAGGCTTGCTGGTGCCAAGGACCGCTCTCCTTGTCAAAAGGGCCGTGCCGCCTCTGCTGCTCGCTGCCATGGGAATCTCACCGGCTCGTCCTCGCTGCTGTCCCCCAGCAGCAGCAGCGATGCCAGCAATGAGACCCACGCGCCGCTGCCGGCCCCAGCTCCCCACGCGCGGCACCCGCCCCGGAAAGCGGCACCAGGATGAGGAGGAAGTGTCGCCACTGCCACCATCTTTAAACACTTAGGGGCCGGGCCACCACAATAACAATCCTCGCACTCCCAGGCTGCCTCGTGAGGATTGTTATTGTGGTGTCCCGGCCTCTCAGTGTTTAAAGATGGCACCGCAGTTGCTGCTCTGGGCTGCCTTCAGAGGTGGCGGGAATAGCAGCAGCTGTGGCAGCACGAGGAGGCAGCGGCGGGCACTCCCGCAGCTCGGCACCTTCAGAATGCCCCTACCTTTGCATGGCTGGAAAGGGGGGTTGCCAGGTGGCTGCTCGCAAGTGTCACCACATGGCTGCTGTGTTGCTTCTGTGACAGCACAACACAGCCATTCAACCCCAGCCCGTTCACAAGAGAGCAGCTGCCCGGCAAGCCCAAACAAATAAGCCCCCCCCCCTTATAAGACCAAGGACATATTTAGTGGCTTAAAAACAATATAAGTTCTGTCTTATTTTCGAGAAAACACGGTATGAATGTTTTATTTCTTTATTTGCATAGATTTAAAAATTCAGGACACCTTGCATAATAAAAAAAATTGCAATGTTGAACATGGCTACCAAATGCCTTCTAAATGAGCTCTGTTTTTTTATTTTCCAAAAAGATGCTAGAGAAGGAGCCTCAGTTGTAAGAGTTGTCCATAAAATTTGACCAAGAAATATTGCCTAAGACCAAAACTTAAAATATACATACATACATACATACATACATACATATCCACAGGTACACAAGAAATGAATCAATACTCTTTCTCAGAATAATCATAAGATTGTTTTTTTTCAATTAGAAGAAGATAGTCCTTTAAGTATTTAGGTGCCAATTGATGCTTCAAGCTGAACAAAGGACCTCCTTGCCATGGCTTCCACCTGCCCATTGAACAATAGCTGTTAATCCTGATGGATCCTTCAGAGATAGTGTGAAGTTGAGAATCACTTTAACTGGCAACTTCTCAGTCCAGTTTCAGCCTATTTTGCCCTATATAGTTCCTCACAACCTCCAGATATTGGCAGAAGATTTCCATAGTGTCAGACCAGGCTAGGATACTGATATATATTTGAGTATAACATTGTGATGATACTGCACCACAAACTGGCTGATTGGTTGTCTTCTTATATAACAAGCATCTGGAACTCCTCTCAAAGGAAGGTAGAACATGCCCCCTAATTCTTGCAGGCAATCCAGAAAGATATCATTGTCAATCATACTAATAGCTGCAGAAAGATCCGTTAGGACCAAAAGCACTGCATTACATACCCTTGTCCAGGTCTCAACAATAATCATCTACCAATGTGGCCAATGTTGTTTCAAACCTAACACCTAAATTGTGACTGAAGGGGATCCAAATGACATGTTCTAAGTCATTTTTACACCATTTTTACACCTTGCCATCAAGTTGTCAAGAATCCTCCCTAAAAAGTAAAGTAAAAGTAAAGATTTTCCAATATCAAATAGTATTAGGAAGAGTCATAGTAACAGTCTCTTTCAAGGCCATAGGCCTTGCTTCCCTTTCCCATAGTAACCTGTACCCTTCTTTGCCATGTTTGTTAGTTTTAAGTCAAATTTTAATGTTAATATTTATTCTAATATTTCATTGTTTTGTCATATTGATTTGTTGTTGGTTGTAAGCCTCCTAGAGTGACCTCTAGGCAAGATGGGAATTATAAATGTTTAGCTTCTCTCTGGCAAATAAGGTGACTATAATCAATGTGTCTTTCAGTTGTGCAGTTTTGCATTCATTGGCTTCTCCTTTTGGACATATAACCGGTCCTTGTCCCCAACTGCATGAATAATCTTCTATCCTCTTCAATTAAGGAAGATTCACATCAAATGAATTATAATTTACATTTATTTTTTTTAAAATACTGCTACACTCTTAAACCGTTAAAATGCATAACAAAATCCTAATGATCAAGAATTAAAGCCTCCGTACAAAATAATTAGTTAGTAAATCACTTGGAGAATATAATTTTGCAATTACACGGATATGCCCTCTGTCCTTTGCTTCAGAGGAAATATTCTAGGTGAAACAGATTTTAACAGCTTATTTGAAGTGCTTGTGCTATTAAAAGCATTTCTTCCTGTAGAATTTAACATTTCAAAGCAGCACATCTTTCCTACTGCTGGCAGACCAAATTCTCATGGTAAAAAGTCTCTACCAAAATGCATTCCACAACACTAGGTATTCACATGCCTGTGACATCTTATGATCAAGGAGATATGTCCTTATTTTTGTACTGTATTCAGTGAGTAGAAATAAACAAGGAATTACAGAGTGAGTAGGGAAGAGAAATAAAGTGGGCAATAAAAGTCAAGAGGTCTTAAAATTGAGGACCGTTAACATTTTGGCAAAAAGGTAGGACTATGCATCTCTCCTTTGGTAATGGATGGGCCACTGGAGTATCCTAAAAGAACAATCAATCACTTGTCAACCGCTTAAATTATAAAAGAAATAGTTCCATTAAAAAGCTGCTACAGAAGACTGGTTTATAGTTCCACTTTAAGCTTTACAGTGTTACTGTCACAGATAATCTCCCTTTTGAGGGAGATTAATTTCTTCAAGATCAGAGAAAGCAAAATTGGCATTTCAAAGAAACAGTATCCTTGCTACTGTATTTATGTAAATTGACAAGAGTTCCCCGCCTGACCTACTCTGCAGAATGCCAAACAGTTCTGTCTCTTTCTCCTCACCTCCATCAGGGCCGTGACAGGATGAGGGGGCTTATATGAACACTGAGAGAAATAATATGTTCCAAATATATTCTCTTTACATAGCCAAACGGTGGAATACATCTAGGGAAGAATACATAAGAAAAAATGGAGATTAATTTGAGAAATCTGTGGGGATGGGCTGTAATGGTTATTTTGCACCAAAGGAACATCTACAACATATGACAGTTTTTCAGTTTGATTCTTCCTGGGTGATGTGAGCACCCTGCATAACCTGCATATATGAGTGTGGGTGAATATGTGTAAATACTCAAGACAAGGACCACATACATAACACAGGCATAACCTTAAAATCAAATATTATTTAGCTTTTTCAGTATTCTGGAGTTTTCAGTCCTTCAAACTTACTGTAAATGTTTTGTTACCTTGTTAATTGTCTGCTTCTTTCCTTCTCTCTTCTGTCAACAGACTCAGGAGCTAACTTTACATTATTTATTTCTATATTCCAGAAATCAACTTCAATCCAATCTCTTCTATGATTGATGATTACTAGATGATCTATGACCATTGTAGTCCACAGATCACATGACTCATCATGCAATTTTATGGTGCATTGTCAATTCAATATTATTGCTAAAATATGTTCTTGAAAATACATTTTGTTATAAAAATATCACAATTGAAAAAAGCCTAATCCTGGAAAATTAATGTCTATACATATAAGGCTAAGCACTTTTTTTGCAGTTTTGTAATTTTTGTTGAAGGTGCCAAGATCAAACCCTCTGCCCTTCTTCCCCTGCTCTCATTTGTCCTCATTTTCAGTTGTTCATTTCTCCTTGGCCTGTTCAGTTATGTGATAAATCTAAATGTGAAACTGTTTTAAAATGCTTGTGAAGAGTTGCTACATGAATAGTTTTACTCTGTTCTTTTATGTCAAGTACTCTTGATGCCTTTGTGGAAACTAGGATGCTTCTATACAGTTCAAAATAATTGGGTGCAATACAATACCTCCTCTGCTCAGATTACTGATCAATTTTACAGAACGTGACCTAATACTTATGCAGTTGCATTCTCTCTTTCTCTCAGCTTTGGTTTCATTTCTATTGTGAAGTGAAATGTTATACAGAACATGTCCAGAAGATGTCCCAATTGTGCTAATTTCCTTTCTTTCAAGTTGAAGCAATGCAGGAAAAAATTGGGTTGCCTAAAACTGAATGGCAATATATGGCAAGACATGCAGATCTTCCAATTTGGTCCAGATGCTGTAGAAACTTCTAGAGCTCCTCAATGATTCATTTTGAGATGTTCCAAATCTATAGTTTTTATTTAAGTAATTAAAGAATATTATAAGGATAAATATTACAGTAATTTTGGAGTAGTGTTGGGATATTTGATATTAATAATAAAGTTATTTATTTATTAAATATATATGCCTCCCCTCTCAACATCACATGACTCTAGGGAGCCAAAAGCCCGGTAAAACAATATTTAAAAAAATTAAAACAGTAAAATATAGCATTAAAATTAATCAATTGTTAAGATTGGTGGGATATATAATGAAGTAGCAATAGGACTTTTTATTTAATCCAATAACTACCTCCAGAATGGCATGTCCCCATCTTGGCCTTAGATCAACTGGCAGAGCTAGGTTTTAACACCCTTTCAGGTATTCAAGCTGGAGTGGTGGCAGATCTCATCGTAAGAGGTGTGATGTTCTAGAGGCTGGGAGCCATAGCAGAAAAGCCTTTTCTCCTGGACCTTGCCAACTGCAATTCCTTGGTCAATGGGGTTTTCAGCATGCTCCTTCTGCCAGCACAAATGGGGCAGGCCAATCCCATTGGGATGAGATGTTTCTTGAGGTAAACTGGACCCATGCCATAAAGGGCTTTATAGGTAATAGCTAGTGAATACACAGAAGCAAACTTGCAGCAGGTGCAACTTCATGTAACAGAGGTTATATGGGCCACCTTAAGGACCCCCAGAATTGTCTGTGCAGCTGCATTATGTAAATTTCCTAATAGCTTTCAGCAGTAGCCCCATGTAGTAATCTGCACTGCAGTAATCCAGATGAGATGACTAGAACCTGAGTGACTGATTAAAATTTATCTTTCTTCTAATCTAAATATATTGATTCAACAACAAAAAATCTAAGCCTGGTATTTTTGTGAATAATAAATGTATTATAAAACAAGCTTTTTGTGCTTTTTTATATAAATGTGTTAGAAAAGTAGCCATCAAATAACTTTTGGTTTTCTACTAATGTAGATTAAAATGGCTCACCTCCTATAATGCCATTTATTCAACTTTTCCCCCCATGTCTATGGACAATTCAGAGGATGTTTATAATTCATATCTTTGTTAATGCAGTGCTGTAGAAATGAATGGGGGGAGGTAAAGAAGTCAACATAATGCTGAATTTTATAAAGTAACTCAGAGACTTTTTGGAATTGAATGGCATATAAATAATAGAATAAAACAAAAATGTGTTTATCAATATTTGAACTTTGGATATACTGGGCTTGGGATGTAGCAACAATTATATATGCTACATTGGGATTTTAAATCTTAGTCTGAAGTATTTATTCTCTACTTATAAAAAGGGCTCTTTATTTACATAATTAAAGACTGACCAATATCATTCCATTTGATCAAGATTTATGACATAGTATGTAAAATAGATGTTTAATATATGTGATTACAGTAGTATTTTTCTAGTTGTTTTCTTTCCTTTTCCTTTTTCCTCTTTGTGTATTACAAAAATATGCATAAACAACCCCATAAGACAATCTGAGAGAAACCAAAATGTCTTTATTAGGCAAAGCCACCAAACAATGAGGGTGTCCTCTTTAATTTTAGCAATCAATTGAATAGGACAGAAGTCTTTTAAATAATAATACAGGATTGTTGTGACTATTTTTCCAGACAATGAAGACAGTTTTTGCGATATAAATATTGGTTCATGTGGTTCTTTACAATGTTTGGTTTTTGTTTTAATATTCATATCTATTTCACCTTGCCTGCTTCCTGAGTAACAATAAGGGTAGGGTAGAATAGGAAGGAAGGAAGGAAAGATGGATGGATTTCTGTTCCTGGGTCTTGGACGAGCTTGATTTGGGAAATGACATTTATAGAATAAAGACAGGCCATAATATTATGGTAGTAATGGGCAGGAGAATATGTGGCAGGAGACAATAAATAGGCCACCCTCAGGGTCCATAAAACCGTTGTCTTGTTACAGTCTTACATTCAGTTCATCTCAATCTCAATGCCCTGTCAGTGGACCTTTGGTGAAGGTACGACTGTTGTTATTGTAATATCAGATTGGTCTGTTAGAAAGAGTTATTGCTACCCAGAATTATGTTTTGTGAGATGGATGACTATACATTTCTGACAAAAATATTTGTTTTTAGCCCAAATTATGTATTGGGGAGGGGTGTATGAATATCACATGGTAGTTCATTAAAACAGCCTATAAACTCTGCAGGCAAGCAAATAAATAGTAAGATTGTTCCCAAGATTTAGTTGATACCAGTTCCATGTACATTTTCAATATTATTACAAATTATATAAAGATATTATTCATCTGAATCAAACCAAATCTCCAAATCTTGCTTCCCAAAGGGGCCATAATGATGCTCTTTTATAGAGCTAATATTCAATGCCCCCTTCAATGGAGGTTTCATACAATAATCATAATGCATGGAAGACAGACAATATTACTTTATTTGTCTGGGTCCCTTACAAACAATATAAGCTATTTGGTATCTAATGTTGTGAGACACAATTCCATAAGAGAAAATATTAACAGCACATTGCATTAAACAGAATTCTCACGACAAATTTTTGCTTCTTTTGTATTTGAGTTCTCTTAAATTCCTTGCAATTCCTATAGTACAGACAAGTAACACTATACACATTTAGATAAACTCAAAATCTCTTACATAATTACTGTAGTTCCTAATTGCTGCTACCACAGTAGCTGCGCAGACCCTTAGGCACCTTGCCTTCATTATGAACGACAATGTCTCAATATATGCTAGTCAAGCCAAGTGGCTTCTGGAAAATGGGGGGAAAGTGCTAAACATCCAGTTTTAATATTTCAAAGTAAATGCCATTGAAATCAATAGGATTTTCTTCCAAATAAAATTGTTTAGACCTATTTTAGCTATGTAAGTTTATAATGATGGTGCATTTTTTAACCTTGATGCAGCAGAATAATTCCAAGTTTGACCCACTGCGTGTGGTGTGCTGCTTTTGACCAGAAATGGGTTAGACTATAATGTTATTTCAAATGAAGTTCCATAACTAACAATTGATAAAAGAGCTAATATTATGGAAATAAGTTGGATCCAGATTCCATCATGTTTTGAATAAATCACTGGAAATTAACAGTACTTCATTTATTCATGACTCACTTATCTCATTTTATTGATTTTAGTGGCTCTACCACAGCACAATTAATTTCAGATCCAATCTAATTACTGAAATGTACATTCAGAACTTTACTAATAACCTTGTGCCAAATCTTTTTCCTGAAAATACAAGAAACTTCAAAAGCAACATCTTTTACTTTTCAAAAAGCCTTCAATAGAAAATACAAGGTGGACCAGAAATGGATAGATTAATTCCATCCTTTTATGTTAAGTTTGTCCTTCCCATATGAGACTATGATGTAGTTTTCAAGCCATTCTTCTTCTCTTATCCATATGTAGTGAAATCTTACATACATAATATTTAGTTATATACCTATGTATTACATACCAAAGTTAATAAAATATTTATTTTTAGAAATTGTCACTGCTCAATACATGTACAAATTTAACATGTTTCCTATTTTTTCCCCCAAATTGTTTGTTAAAAATAAATTTTATAATTTTATTATGAATTATTTTATTTCCACAAATGGAAATATGTTTACTTTGTGTAAACTCTCGGTGTTCATCAGCAAACATACATATATTATGTTTTCATTTTTATTTTGTCTGGAATGCTGCTGGTTCTGCTACCACCACTTTTCAAAGAAAATATTGCTCTGAACCACTCCAAGGTTTTCAAGCAGCTTGGAGATGGATTCTATCATTGGAGGTGGCCCACAAATGTACCACAAAGTATTCTTGGATATATATTTTTCTAGGTCACTTCCAGATAATCTTCCTTCTAGTAGAAAATACACAGAGTTAAGAAAACATTTATGAACACATTTAATAGAACTATGCTAATTATTTGAAATGGGAGATTCATAAATCATGCTGGCATAAGCAAAGCATTTTCTTCTGGAATTGATACAGCAGTCAGATCTTCCAGAAGGCATGAGTTTACATGGATCACATGTCTGTTAGAACTAATGAAGCAGCAGTGCATATGCATCCATTTAAAACAACCAGGGTGATTCTTTAAAGAAGCCATAGAAGAATTCCAGAGGAAGCCGTTACTTTAACATTTCAAATGATTTAGATTGAGATTGAGATTTATTCAGATTTATACCCCGCACCTTCTCCAAAAAGGACCCAGGGCGGCGCACAGGAAATTTAAAAAACATAACAAATATAACAAAGGTACAAAATTTTAAAAAACTATTAAATATTAAATAAACCCTGTGCTAAAATTGTATTAAATCCCCCAAATTAAAACTATCTAAAAATGGTCAAAACAGGAGGTTATGCTAGGCCGGCTTGTTGGAAAAGGTGCGTCTTAAGACCCTGGCGGAAGAGACGGAGGTCTGAGATGGTACGTAGTTCGGGGGGTAAGTCGTTCCAGAGGGTAGGGCCCGCCACAGAGAAGGCCCTTCCCTTGGGTGTCGCCAACCGGCATTGCCCGGCCGACGGCACCCTGAGAAGGCCCTCTCTGTGGGAGCGGATCGGACTAAGGGATGTATGGGGCAGAAGACGATCTCGCATATAACTAGGCCCTGAGCCATGGAGCGCTTTGAAGATGCTTCAACCATGTCAAAATGCATGGAAGTGTCCCTTTCCAAGGCTTGTTTAGTATTTAATAATTTACAAAGAGAAAGTAAGATGCCAGCTAGGTCCTTTGCTGCTACAGAAAGTTTACAAAAATGTGTTTATAGTTTTTCATGGTTTAGCCAAACTCGTAATTGCTGTTAATAATTTAATACCAAATTAAACATTTACAATAAACATTTTCTTTAATCCATCTAGCAAGGAAATTGAATCAATCATTAAAAGAAATATATGTAAAGGGATATCCATATATCTTAGTAAGAGGCAACAGCAAGCAAAAACATATTAACTGCATTTGAAACCTATTAACTTTCTTAAACATGACATCCTTACTCAGAATAAGGATCTCTACTGCTCCAATGCCATCTGGGAATGAGCACTGTTGTCCATACAAGGACATATTTTTCAATAAGCATGCATAGTTTGCATAAGGAATTCTCTCCTCATTTATGATCTTTACAGTGTGCCTCCATGTTGTGCTGGGTGATACCTGTTTGGTTTTTTTCACATTCCCACCCTTCACTTTGAGAGAGGAAAGACAAAAAAAGCAAATGATTTCTATAGCCTATGTTTCCTTTACCTTACCTCACCCCCCTTCAATAGAGCAGAGAGATTGGAGAGGAAAAGATTACAAAGAGTAAACTATTTCCTCTCTTTATAATGACAACAATCACGTCAGTAGTGGGATAGGGTCAAGCAAAAAAGAGATTGTGTATAGAAATTATCAATGATTTAGATCAGAGGTCTTATTCTCGCGGCCCGCGGGCCAATTGCAGCCTGCAGGACGGTATCTTGTGGCCCCCACCGTGATATGAAAGTATAATATTAGTGCAGCCTGCAGGAAGAGTGGACCTCTGTGGAACCCCTTATGCGGCCCAGCCTCACCCAGACTCTGCCTCCAGCAGCCCCTAGGTAAATTGAGTTTGAGACCCCTGATTTAGATGAAGGGATAAATGGGAAACTCGTCAAATTTGCAGATGACACCAAGATGGCAGGAATAGGCAACACTCCAGAAGATACTAAAGATTTGACAGATTCACACTACACTTGATCTTAGCTAAAAGTCTGATAAGCCATTTGAACACCTATCTAACACTATGACATTCAAAGGGGATAAAAACAGTTATTTAGACAAGAAAAACCAAATGGACAAGTATAGAATAGATGGTACCTGGCTGAATAACTGCAAGAGGGATCTTGGGTCCTATTAGACAATCAGTTAAATTTGAGCCAGCACTGCAATCACCAAAAAAGCCAACACAGTCTTAGGCTGCATTAACAAAGGGATAGACTTAAGATCATATGAAGTGTTAGTACCACTTTACAATGCTTTGGTAAGACTACATTTAGAATATTGTATCCATTTTGTTCGCCGTGATATAAAAAAAGATGTTGAGTCTCTAGAAAGAGGGCAGAGAAGAGCAACAAAGATGATTAGGGGACAGGAACCTAAATAATGAAAAGAAGTTGCAGGAATTGGGTATATCTAGTATAATGAAAGAAGGACTAGAGGGTGACATGATAGCAGTGTTCCAATATCTAAGAGGCTGCCACAAAGAAGTGGGGGTCAATCTATTCTAAGCAACCTAGAACTAAGAAGTAATTTCCTGACAGTTAGAACAATTAATCAGTGGAACAACTTGTCTCCAATGTTGCTCAAAAATTGGAGATTTTCAAGAAGAGATTAGACAGCCATTTGTCTGAAATGGTATAGGGCAGGGGTCTGCAAAGTTGGCTCTTTTAAGACTGGTGGACTTCAACTCCCAAAATTCCCCAGCCAGCTGGGGAATTCTGGGAGTTGAAATCCACCAGTCTTAAAAGAGCCAACTTTGCAGACCCCTGGTAGGGTTTCTTGCTTAAGCAGGAGATTGGACTAGACAACCTCCAAGGTCCCTTTCAACTGTTATTCTATTATTCTTATATCCCCAGGGGGAGGGCCTTCTCTGTGGCAGCTCCCGCCCTCTGGAACGACCTCCCCTCCAACCTTCGTACAACTACGGACATACGCCTTTTCCGTCGGGCATTAAAAACACATTTATTTCAAGTGGCCGGCCTGGCATAGTTTTTAAAATTGATTTTAGTGATAGTTTTTAATTAGAATTTAGCACGGGTTCGCTTAATTTAATTTACTTTTAACATTTTATTATATTTATTGTATTGTGTTTTTACTGTTCCCTGTGCACCACCCTGAGTCCCAAAATTGGGAGATGGGGCGGTATATAAATATGAACAAATAAATAAATAAATAAATAAATTCTTTGCCCTATGGCAGAGTAGAAAAATTAGAGAGGACAAAACCTCAAGAGAGTTAATCATGTGGTTTCCCACTTAGAGACCACTTTGCCTAGAGGCAAAGTTGCTGGTCTCAGTTAAGGTCATTAAGTGAGAACTACCTGCATGCTATAATTACTTTGGTTCACACAGTATTAAAACCATAACTTGTCATGCAATTATTTTAATGCATTGCAAAAATACACACCCTTGATGTAAGGCAGAAGTTTCTCACAAATTGGCGAATTCTGCTTGGTAACGTGGAAACTGCATGTGATTTTTCCAGGAAATGCATTTGTCAAACCAAGAATCTGTTTCTGGAATGTGCAAGATGTTTAGTCATACCACAGTCAAATAAATCAAAGCAGATGTGTTGTTTGTTTAGTTCAGATTCTACAAATTTGAAGAATAGTTTAAGAATATTGTATTTTGAGCACGCATCTTAGGAAAAGGTAGCATAATTAATTCCCTCCTTTCTAACATTAATATATTTTCAAATTCAGGTAACAATTCCTTATAGTGGATCTCAGTTGTACAAACACATTCTCAAAAAATAGTAACCTACTTTTTAATCTAAGCCTATGCAGGTTTCTCCACCTAGAATATACTTTCAATTCTAAATATTGGAACGATGCTATTTTATTGTGCTATTTTATTGAGAGTTGGATAAGGAGAAATTTTCTAAGGGTGAAACCAATCAAGTTGCCCATGCCCACCCAGCTGGTCATTAGGGCAGAGAACTGGTTGTTAAATTATTTGAATCTCATCACCGGTAGCAACAATACAGTAAGCAACTTGTTGTTTCAAACATCATATAGGCCTGAACCCCTACTTTGTAATTTTCAATGCTCCCTCTGATCACAACAGTCATTTTGAAGCAGGAAAGACAAAAAATATATAAAACCAAGAGCATTAATCAGGGTTCTTAAAATATGTTGGGATCTCTTGAGGAAGCAAAGTTACATTTTTTAAAAATGCAATCAAACTTGTGAAGTTCAAGTGAAAAGCCTCGTTCTGGGCTTTGCTCTTCATTTTACCTGAAACAGCTGAAGTACCACATAGTTTAACAACATATTAAAAATAAATGATTATAATTGTTTCTTGCCTATTATTATCATCAGTTTTATTTTGGGGTGCACAAAGTTTGAAAAACTATTAAGTATAAGCCTTAAATTAATTCCTGCCTACGTGTATAACACAGCCCCACCTACATCTACCTCCTATTCACTGTAGCTCCAGACTTCTCAATTTTTTTTAAAAAGTTAAGTCTTGTAGCCATTAAAGCAAATGATGCAATATTATATAATAAACCTACCCTAAACAGAAGTTCATGTGCATTTTTTGCACAATAAAAGAGTTTGGTTTTTCCCACTTTGCAACCATTTCCTTTCTTCTCTTTAGTTCTGTGAAGGTCTATGATGTGGAGTAGTATAGAAAATAAAGGATTAATGCCTACTCCACCTGCTATAAGCACAACATTTGCTGGAATGTCTTCAGGCTGAGGATCATAAAAGAAGTTGCCTCCAACTCGCAAAGCCACTTCTGAATTAAGAGCACACTAGAGAGAAGAACAAAAAAAGCAAAAAACAACAACAATACCTAAGATGGATTTCAAAGAAAATCAGAGAGGGAAATTATTTTAACTGAAAAGCCATGTTAGTGGTGTAACATAGTTTACTGCAAAATAAGTCAAGTTAGTGCAATCTATACATTCTTCAATCCTGAAAATGTTACTTAGCTGATTGGTTTTGATAATAATAATATATGGTTTTATTCTTTGTTGATTATATGAGATACGTTTAAAGAAAGCCAAGTTTGCTTTAAGCTTATCTTGCACAACTTTTTCTCAGAAGAATGTGAGAATTTAAGTTAGAATTCTAAGGTCCTGGGAACTGAGGACATTTTTTTAAAAGGCGTGTTTAAAATAATTTGGCCAAAGGATTGTTAAGTGGAAATATAGTTATAATAGGTGCTTTTTAAAAAATAGAGTGATGTGTCAAAACAAAAAACAAAAAACTTGCACTTAGTTTAGTGGTTATCTTACAACAATATACATAGTTTTCAGCACTGTGGCTACACAGTGTCCAATACAGTTACTAATCACAAAGGCACATAATTTTTCCAGACAGATCTTAATTCTGAGGAAAAAACAATATTAAACTGAAATAAGTAATAAGGCATAATCCAGTTTTACCAAATCAGCCAGTGTTAATAAAGTATTCCGTTCAAACCCATTGAGTGGATCCCAGACTGAAGAAGAATCCAAAGTAATGTGTGAGGGAGTTTTCTTCTCCATCTCTCAATAGTTCATACGCTGGACTCAAGAAGGAAACTGCCTACCTTGGTTCTAACAATGAAAGAAATTCTGTACCAAATGATGAATGTTGGATGCCTCACATTCTTTTTATAAAATGCTTTGCATACATGTGTATATCCATATATACATACCTGTGCACATATACATTATATGAATGTAGGTATATGTATATTTATCTGTATGTGTATACACAAACACAGAGACACAGAGACACACACAATTTTCTCCACCAAAGACAAATAGTGACTAAATAAAGCTCACAAATATATTGCATACTAGCTATACCTGGCCGCGCTATACACGCGTTGCTGTGGCCCAGTTTGGTTAAATGGCCAACCAATCTGTGTGTAGATCTACACCTGCACACATACACACAACCACCGTATAACCCCCAACCTACCTACCTACTGTATTTCTCCCTCTCTATCTATCCTTCTACCTACCTACCTACCTACCTATCGTATTTCTCCCTCTCTATCTATCCCCCTACCTACCTACTGTATTTCTTCCTTTCTTCCTTTTTCTACCTACCTACCTACCTATTGTATTTCTCCCTCTCTATCCCTCTACCTACCTACCGTATTTCTCCCTCTCTCTATTCCTCTACCTATCTACCTAACTACCTACTGTATTTCTCACTATCTATCTATCCACCTACCTACCTACCAGCTACTATATTTCTCCCTCTCTGTCTATCCCTCTACTTACCTACCTACTGTATTTCTTCTTTTCTCCCTCTATCTACCTACTGTATTTCTCCCTCTCTATCTATCCCTCTGCCTGCCTACCTACTTACTGCATTTCTCCCTCTCTATCCCTCTACCTACCTACCTACTGTATTTCTTCCTTTCTCCCTCTATCTACCTACCTACGTACCTACTGTATTTCTCCCTCTCTATCTATCCCTCTACCTACCTACCTACCTACCTACTGTATTTCTCCCTCTCTCTATTCCTCTACCTGCCTACCTACTGTATTTCTCCCTATCTATCTATCTATCTATCTATCTATCTATCTATCTATCTATCTATCTATCTATCCCCCTACCTACCTACCTAACTTACCTACTGTATTTCTCCCTCTCTGCCTATCCCTCTACTTACCTACCTACTGTATTTCTTCCTTTCTCCCTCTATTTACCTACCTACCTATTGTAATTCTCTCTCTCTATCTATACCCCTATCTACCTACCTACCTACTGTATTTCTCCCTCTCTATCTATCCCTCTACCTACCTACCTACCTACTGTATTTCTCCCTCTCTATCTATCCACCTACCTACCGTATTTCTCTCTATCTATCTATCCCCCTACCTACCTACCGTATTTCTCCCTATCTATCCCTCTATCTACGTATCTACCTACCTACTGTATTTCTCCCTCTCTATCTATCCACCTACCTACCGTATTTCTCTCTATCTATCTATCCCCCTACCTACCTACTGTATTTCTCCCTCTCTATCTATCCCTCTGCTATTGTAATACAATAATACAATAGCAGAGTTGGAAGGGACCTTGGAGGTCATCTAGTCCAACTCCCTGCCTAGGCAGGAAGCCCTATACCATTTCCGTCAAATGGCTATCCAACATCTTCTTGAAGACTTGCAGTGTTGGGGCATTCACAACTTCTGGAGGCAAGCTGTTCCACTGGTTAATTGTTCCAACTGTCAGGAAATTTCTCCTCAGTTTTAAGTTGCTTCTCTCCTTGATTAATTTCCACCCATTGCTTCTTGTTCTGCCCTCAGGTGCTTTGGAGAATAGTTTGACTTCCTCTTCTTTGTGGCAACCCCTGAGATATTGGAAGACTGCTATCCTGTCTCCCCTAGTCCCTCTTTTATTAAACTGTATTTCTCCCTCTCTCTCTATGGGCCACCTGGGAGTTTGCTATCCCAGTGCCTTTTTGGCCCTAAGAGGCCTCCATACGTTGCTGAGGAAATGACTGTTGGTGGGAGGAGTTACAGGGAGGTGAAAACCTGATCAGTGGTTACATTTTACTTTTGTGTACCTTGCACATGACACACATCTGCTAGGCACAAAATGAGTATGTATTCTATTATCGGAAGCCCTTGGGAACATTGTGTCAAAATTTGAGGTAAATCGGTGCACTAGTTTTTGAGATTAGCTGCTTTGTACAAACTATTTTACATTTTTATTTATATAGATGAGAACAAAATGATTTTATTACTGAAGGATAATTTAAAATTAATCAGGCCCTTGGAAATTTGAAATAAAAACTTCAGTGGTTTGACTAAGGCCCAGTGGGCCTCTTAAAGCACTTCCCCTAATACAAATCCCAATTCCAGTATGGTGTCTTCCCCTCTGTCATAAATCTAACTATTCTAACAACTGCCCTTTTTGGGTGTGTGTCAGCGCTAAAATTGCAGGCTGAAAAAAAGAGGAAGAAGCTGACCCTAATAACACTCTGCTCGTGATAGTTAGAATCGAGAATATATTTTTCCATAAACTGCAGAACCATCCCTATGTGTGCATAGAAATTAAAATAGCTATAAAACAAATGTATATAATAAAAATAGTTATTTTCCCCTAAGTCAAATACATTCCTAAATTTATCTATCCTTGTATTTCTGATCATCTTTTTAAAAATGCTGCACTATATTATAGAATTAATGTTAACTTCTTAACAGTTACAAATGCAATCCAATTATAGCACAACACTATCATTACAGTTTCAGATTGCTATTTAAAAATTAAATAAAAAACAATAAAAATCATAAAACAATAAAAACATAAAACAATAAAAATACAAAATAAACTGTTTCAGTAGGGGTAGTCCTTAGCTTACAACAGTTTATTTAGTGACCATTCAAAGTTACAAAGCATTGAAAAAACTGACTTATTACTGTTTTTCAGTTACAACCTTTGCAGCATTCCCATGATCATGTGCTCAAAATTCAGATGCTTGGCAACTGATTCATATTTATGACCTTTGCTGAGTCCCAAGATCATGTGATTGCCTTTTGCAACCTTCTGACAAGCAAAGTCAATGGAGAAGTAATATTTATTTAACAATTGGGTACTAACGTGTTAACTGCAGTAATTCACTTAACAACTGAGGAAAGAAAAGTTGTATAATGGGGCAAAACTCACTTCATAAATGTCTCACTTAACAATATACATTTTGGGCTCAATTGTGCTTGTAAATCGCAGACTACTTGTAACAGATAAGAAATCTATAACTTGCTTATATCTTATTAACTTATATAACTTTAGAAAAACATAGGTTGATAGGTTATGAAAATGGCTTATATTTGTCTCATCGCTTCTAAATACTTTCTCTACTTCTGTTAAAAGGAATAGGCTTATAATTTCTTCACATGAGATCATTCAAGACACTTGGCATAAAAAAACCCCTTAATGATAACTAGCAGTTCCAACGTTAGCTAATGCTTTAAATTGCTTTAATTACTGTGATACTATGAGTTTAATTTAAAATATTAAAGCAGGAAGAAAAGTCCTAAGAAATGCCTCTGAGGCAGATAATTATGAGGTTAGATTTTTGGAGTTCCCTAATGAACAGCAGAGACGTGACAGAAAATATCCACCAGGATTTGTCTAAGAATGTGTGGTTGAGCCACACTGGTTCTATACATTTTCAGAATACCTTTCAAAGTCAATTATTTTATTGAAATTTCAATGGTGCATGACAGAAACCTATTTAAGAACAGTAGGACTACTTTTTATGGGCATATGGTAATGGATGGATTAGGAGCATCCTGGGAAATGAAGAGAGACAGAGAAAGGGAAATAATTGCTCTAATGATAAGACTGCATTGATTTTACCCTGACCTACTAGTCAACAAAAACAGAAGAAAAGCATATATTCATAACACAGCACATATAAATGTCCCCTCTACCCAGGGTGGATAAAAATCAATGGTTTTGTTTAAAAAAAATTAAACAAAATCGGATTTTTTAAATTTAAATCGGATTTTTTTGATTTAAAATGGATTTTTTTATATAAAATGCTTTTTGAGGAAAATATATTACCATCCAAAGGTTATTCCATCATGAAATAAAGATAGTTTTTTAATTATGTAGAATAAGGCTGTATATTTTTAATTTTTTTGGTAAATAAATTCCATTAATCCATTTACAATGTCATGCTCTTCCAGAGGTTTTTGTAAGATTATTGGGCAGTTTCTCTGTCTACAAGATATTATCACAGATGTTTGGTTTACTTTTGCAGTTCTCAAAACTGAATTTGACTCAGCAGAGATCACGTGCCTCTTCTTCACACCAAAAATGTTATAACATGAACAGAGTTGAAAAAAAGACCATAATCCTAACTTCTACAAACTTATGAATACAGAATCAACCCCTTCAGTGCTAAGTTTCAAGAAGTTCAGTGAATAGAATAGAAACAATATTTTTCTGATTGTTTGGAGTGGAATAGATCTGCACAAGAAGAAATTGAAACTAAGTGTGAGGAGGAAGGGACAAGCAGTACTACAAAATGAAAGTCTAAGTTTCTTAAAATATATATATTTTGTTTAGCCAAATTAGTTAACAACATGGATGTTTGTTTAAGCAAATAACATATGCTGTAATGTTATTGTTTCAATTGAAACAATATTATTAAGGTAATTATTATTATTATTATTATTAAGTGGTGATGTGCCAGTGCCTGGAAGCCGTGCGGATCTGGATGGGAAGTAACGGACTCGGGCTCAACCCGACCAAGACCGAGTGGCTGTGGTTTCCGGCTGCCCGATTCAACCAGCTGACTCCATCGCTGGCCATAGGGGGCGAACATCTTGCCCCTGTGGATGGGGCGCGCAACTTGGGTGTCCTCCTGGATACCCGGCTGTCCATGGAAGATCAAGTGACAGCCGTGGCCAGGAGGGCGTTTTACCAGGTTCGCCTGGTACGCCAGTTGCGCCCCCTATTGGATCGGGACGCCCTTCGCACAGTCACTCATGCTCTCGTGACATCCCGACTGGATTATTGCAACTCTCTCTACATGGGGCTCCCCTTGAGCTGTACCCGGAGGCTTCAGTTGGTCCAGAACGCAGCCGCGCGAGCAATTATGGGCACCTCTAGGTTTGCCCACGTAACACCGCTCTTGCGCGAGCTGCACTGGCTACCTGTCGTCTTCCGGGTGCGCTTCAAGGTGTTAATTACCATCTTCAAAGCGCTCCATGGCTCGGGACCTAGCTACCTGCGGGATCGGATCCTGCCCCATACATCCTCACGGCCGATTCGCTCCCACAGAGAGGGACTTCTCCGGGTGCCGTCCACTAGACTTTGTCAGCGGGCGACGCCCAGGGGAAGGGCCTTCTCTGTGGTGGGCCCAGCCCTCTGGAACGACCTTCCCCCCGATATCAGGACAACCACGGACCTCCGCTCCTTCCGCTTAAAATTAAAGACACACTTTTTTTGCCTGGCCGGCCTTGGGTAGTCTCTTTTTAGGTTAGGGGTTTTAGGGGTAATTTTTAGTTTAGTTTATGGGTTTTAGCGCAGGATCAATTTAATCCATTTTTAATTTTGTATTTTGTATTTTGTCTGTGGTCTTATTTGTATTTTTAATTGCCTGTGCCCCGCCTCGAGTCCCCTTGGGGGGAGAGAGCGGGATATAAAATTAAATTATTATTATTATTATTATTATTATTATTATTATTATTATTATTATTATTATTATTATTATTATTATTATTATTATTATTATTATTATTATTATTATTATTATTATTATTATTATTATTAAGGTAATTATTATTTTTATCCTTCCTAAGTACAACAGAAAAGTTGTCCAAGTATGAATGATTAACCTATTAAACTGGGGATAAAAAAACTAATATGAAAAGTTGTTATTCTAAAAATCTTCATCTACTTGCATATTATAAGTTATACCAGCAAGAATTAGTCTTTATGTAGAAAACGATGATTTAAATCAAGCTTTTTTACTAGTGATTTAAATCATGATTTAAATCGTGATTTAAATCAACTTGATTTAAATCAAATCCACCCTGCCACTACCTCACTTATCTTTTGCAGAATTATCATTTATAAAACATAGTTTGGTAGTGAAAATGTTTAAAGGGGTAAACAATCCATGAGCATTCTGGACTAGTTTTCAGTGGGCAGCAGTTTTTCTAGAGAAAAAAGGTAAGCTTGTGGCACCTAAAAAATGAACCTATTTTTTTCATGTAAACTTTCATGGGTCCCAGGCCAAGTCTTTAAATATATCTGATAAAGAGGGTGTTTTATATATAGGAATTTATGATAACAATTGCATTAGTATTTCAGATATTACAAGACTCTTTGCTATTTGAGCATTGGTCAATGAGGCCACTTTCTGGCACCTTTGTGTTCTAGCAACATCACAAAAAATAAGCCTAGGTTCAAAGACCTTCCTTCTTCTGGTTATCACTTTGTAGTTGTTCATTTTTAGAATAGAAATAAGTCTAATTTTGTATTAGTTAATTTCTGCCATTTTACTGTGCTTTTTGAAATATCCCACTTGCCATTACACTTACATATTTCAATAAGAGAAGACTTGTATAGGAGGACCATGTACTGGCAGAGATTTTGTATTTGTGAGAGAAAAACAGGTCAATCCAAAATGATACACAGGTGAAATTCAAAAAATTAGAATATCGTGCAAAAGTTCATTTATTTCAGTAATGCAACTTAAAAAGTGAAACTAATATATGAGATAGACTCATTACATGCAAAGCAAGATAGTCCAAGGCATGATGTCCCGAGTCCCTTTGTGGTGAGATGGGTGCGGGTTACAAATATTAATATTAATATTAATATTGATGATGATGATGATGATGTGTCATAATTGTGATGATTATGGCTCACAGCTCATGAAACCCCAAATCCACAATCTCAGAAAATTAGAATAGTGTGAAAAGGTCAATATTCTAGGCTCAAAGCGTCCCCACTCTAATCAGCTAATTAAGCCATAACACCTGCAAAGGGTTCCTGAGTCTTTAAATGGTCTCTCAGTCTGGTTCAGTAGGAATCACAATCATGGGAAAGACTGCTGACCTGACAGTGGTGCAGAAAACCATCATTGACACCCTCCATAAGGAGGGAAAGCCTCAAAAGGTAATTGCAAAAGAAATTAAATGTTCTCAAAGTGCTGTATCAAAGCACATTAATAGAAAGTTATGTGGAAGGGAAAAGTGTGGAAGAAAAAGGTGCACAAGCAGCAGGGATGGCCGCAGCCTGGAGAGGATTGTCAGGAAAAGGCCATTCAAAAGTGTTGGGGACTTTAACAAGGAATGGACTGAGACTGGAGTCAGTGCATCAAGAGCCACCACACACAGAAGGATTCTGGACATGGGCTTCAAATTCCTCTTGTCAAGCCGCTCCTGAACAACAAACAACATCAGAAGCGTCTGACCTGGGCTAAAGAAAAACAGACCTGGTCTGTTGCTCAGTGGTCCAAAGTCCTCTTTTCTTATGAGAGAAACTTTTGCATCTCATTTGGAAACCAAGGACCCAGAGTATGGTGGAAGAATGGAGAGGCACACACTGCAAGATGTTTGAAGTCTAGTGTGAAGTTTCCACAGTCTGTGTTGATTTGGGGAGCCATGTCATCTGCTGGTGTTAGTCCACTGTGCTTCATTAAGTCCAGAGTCAACACAACCATCTACCAGGAGATTTCGGAGCACTTCATGCTTCCTTCCGCAGGCAAGCTTTATGGGGATGCTGACTTCATTTTCCAGCAGGATTTGGCACCTGCCCACACTGCTAAAAGCACCAAAACCTGGTTCAATGACTGTGGGATTACTATGCTTGATTGGCCAGCAAACTCACCTGATCTGAACCCCATAGATTCTCTATGGGGCATTGCCAAGAGAAAGATGAGAGACATGAGACCGAACAATGCAAAAGAGCTGAAGGCCGCTCTTGAAGCATCCTGGTCTTCCATAACACCTCAGCAGTGCCACAAGCTTATAGCATCCATGCCACGCCGCATTGAGGCAGTAATTGGTATCTTATTGCACCGATTGGGGGGGTTGGGGCTGAGAGGCACCGTTTTACGGTGGTTCTCATCCTACCTCTCTGGTCGGTCGCAATGGGTGTTGGCAGGAGGGCAGAGGTCGGCCCCGAGGCCCCTCACATGTGGGGTTTCTCAGGGGTCGGTCCTCTCGCCACTTCTGTTCAACACCTACATGAAGCCACTGGGCGAGATCATCCGTGGTTTTGGGGTGGAGTACCATCTGTACGCTGATGATACTCAGCTGTACATATCCACCCCAAACCACCCCAACGATGCCATGGAGGTGCTGTCCCGGTGTCTGGAGGCCGTACGGGTCTGGATGGGTAGTAACAAACTCAAACTCAACCCGTCCAAGACCGAGTGGCTGTGGTTTCCGGCACCCCGGTTTAGCCAGATAAATCCAACACTGGCCATTGGGGGCGAACATCTTGCCCCCGTGGAGAGGGCGCGCAACTTGGGCATCCTTCTGGATTCCCGGCTGTCCATGGAGGACCATGTGGCGGCCGTGGCCAGGGGGGCGTTCTATCAGGTTCGCCTGATATGCCAGTTGTGCCCCTTACTAGACCGGGGGGCCCTTCGCACAGTCACTCAAGCGCTCGTGACATCTCGGCTGGATTACTGTAACGCTCTCTACATGGGGCTCCCCTTGAGGTGCACTCGAAGGCTGCAGTTAGTGCAGAATGCGGCCGCGCAGGTGGTTATGGGTGCCTCAAGGCAAGCCCACGTAACACCTCTCCTGCGCGAGCTGCACTGGCTGCCTGTGGCCTTTCGAGTGCGCTTCAAGGTGTTGACCACCATCTTTAAATCGCTCCATGGCTCGGGGCCTAGCTATATACGAGACCGCCTCCTGCCCCATACGTCCCTTCGTCCGGTCCGCTCCCATAGAGCGGGCCTACTCCGGGTGCCGTCGGCCGGGCAATGCCGGCTGGCGACACCCAGGGGAAGAGCCTTCTCTGTGGTGGGCCCGGCCCTCTGGAACGACCTACCCCCCGACCTTCGCACTACCTCGGACCTCCGCCTCTTCCGCCAACGTCTTAAGACGTACTTATTCCAACAAGCCGGCCTAGGATAGCCCCCCGCGTCTGACTTTTAAATATAAATTATAATTTGGTTACGGTTTTAATAACGGGTTTTAGCACGGGTGAATTAATTTAATATATTTTTAATTGATGTATATTGTATTTATGGTTTTATATAATGCCTGTGCGCCGCCCTGGGTCCTAACAAGGAGAAGGGCGGGGTATAAATTTAATAAAATAAAAAATAAAAAAAATTGCTGCAAAAGGGGCCCAAACCAAGTACTGAATATATATGCATGCTTATACTTTTCAGAGGTCCGATATTGTCCTATGTACAAACTTTGTTTTATTGATTGCATGTAATATTCTAATTTGGGATTTGGGGTTTTCATGAACTTTAAGCCATAATCATCACAATTATGACAAATCACAGCTTGAACTATCTTGCTTTGCATGTAATGAGTCTATCTCATATATTAGTTTCACCTTTTAAATTGCATTACTGAAATAAATGAACTTTTGCACGGTATTCTAATTTTTTGAGTTTCACCTGTACATTAGTTAAATACAGATTGTGCTAGTGTTGATAAAATGTTACATTTATACAGTTTTAAAGTTTTATGAAGAGCAATGTACAGAGCAGTTCTTTGTCTTTTGTGTCCAAATCATTTCATGTTTAATTGCAATGACAGGTATGGCATTTATCTAATACACATTATGCTATACTCCATCAGTAATGTAGGTCTTATAGTACATGTAAAAGGGTAAGACTATTCAAAGTAATAATAATACTGCATTACATATAAAGCTACAATACAGCTCCTAGTAATAAAGATGTAAGAATAAATTTAAAGAATATTAAAACAAAAATTATTGGGAGCTTTTAGTTATAAATACCTGAGTATGAATCCAGTGAGCAGGTGGGTGTGTTGTATGTTTTACTGCAAGTTCTAATATTCCGTCTTCTTCCAACATACCAGGACTTGAACATATTGAGAATCCACCAACTACAGAAACTCCAGGTATAAAGAAGTCTACCCTAAAAGAAAATAATTTCCTTTTAATTTCTTCTATGCAATGTCCTAGAATAGGTTTCCTTTTTACTATTCAAAACTTCTGACAAGATTATTCAAATGTTTTGGCCGAGATCCAGATCTGGTGACAATTCCCAGCTATTCTCATCATTATCTTTATATCATTATACATCCTTACTTACATGCCCCCAATTTGTGGTTCTGTCTTTAAATCTCAATAGTTTCCCATTATAGGTATATTTCATGTTCCCTCTCCATTTTTCCATATCTTAGGTTAATTGTTAATGCATGGCAATCCTTGCTGTTCAATGTTCATTACAATTCCCTTAATCTATTATTATTATTATTATTCACATTTGTAACCCGTACCCATCTCAGCACAAAGGGATTCGGGGCGGCGAACAGAGATTTAAAATAAATATACATAAATACAAAATATTACTAAATAATAACTAAATTAAATCAATACCCTGCTTAAAAATTTAAAAACCCATAAATTAAACTTTGATTTGTTATAAGACAGTAGGGTGCGGAGTAGATCATGCTAGGCCAGCCAGATGAAAATAGTAAGTTTTTAAGTGCCGGTGGAACAAGCGGAGGTCTGAGATGGTACGGAGATCGGGAGGTAGGCCGTTCCAGAGGGTTGGGCCCACCACAGAGAAGGCCCTTCCCCTGGGAGCCGCCAACCGGCATTTCCCGGTCAACAGCACCCGGAGAAGACCCTCTCCCTGGGAGCGAGTCGGTCGTAGGGATGTATGGGGCAATAGACGGTCTCGTAGGTAGCTAGGCCCCGTGCCATGGAGCACCTTGAAGATGGTCATCAAAACCTTGTAACACATATATATTCTATTATATAGAATAGCAAGCAATAAACATCTCACTTTATTCATCATCTTAATATATGTCCATGTTTCATATATTTTAACCCATGCTTAGTTATCCTATTGTCATATTCAGTCAATTCGCAACTCAGTTTAATTATCGTATAAAAGTGGATCACAAACCTCTGCTTTACAACCTCCCCATATCAGTATCATATTTATTCATATTCCATATATTTTAACCTTTGCTTAAGTATCTTTCCATTATTATATTCAACCAATTAGCAATTCCATTTTATTGTCATATTTAAGAATAAAGCCCTTATCTTAAGTTTATATTTTCCCATATAATAGTTTCTAGTTGTCTGATTAAGTCCTAGAGAGTCTTTTGTCCCACTTCGCTGTTCCTGTTTTCTCCCTTTTCTTTACTTTGACACATCCACTCTCTTCAATTTTCCCCAGGCCACCATCAAAAACATATTTTATATTTCTCTTTGTTGGGGCATAATATCCTAGGCCAGTGATGGTGAACCTTTTTCACTTCGGGTGCCAAAAGCACAAACATTCGCTTTATTGTGAGTGCTCATGTGCCCACACCCATTATTTAATGCCTCCCATGCCATGTCCCCTGAGCATGCACGCGTGACACCTCCTGCTGCCCCGAGCATGTGCACACAACATTTTTGGAGCCTGGGGAGGGCAAAAAAGGCCCAATACACAAACTGGAAGTTCAGGAATGGACTTCCAAGTTGCCCGTTAGGCCATTTTTCTCCCTCTGGAGGCTTCAGGAGGGCAAAAACTGGCCAAAAATCAAGGCCAAAAATCAGCTGGCCAGCATGTTCATGTGCGCTGGAGCTGACAGGGCAACGCCTTGTGTGTCCTCAGAAATGGCTTCGCGCGCCACCTGTGGCACCTGTGCCATAGGTTCACCATCACGGTCCTAGGCTGGGGTGGGATTAAAAGCACAATTACTATATATGTATACTTTTTTGTTCAATTTTTTCTTTTTAAAAAAGGAGGAGAATACATGTTAAAATTAAAAGTATATTGAAAAGGAAATACTATCAACATAAAATGGAGCTTGCTCAGAAGCTGAAATACACCAAATAAAGGAGATGAATAATGGGAAGTAGAGGAGAGAGGTAAGATAAGAAGAGAGGAATAGGAGAGAGGGCAAGGGGGAGGGGGAAGAGAGAAATGAGGAGTGGAAAGGGGAGAGAGAAGGAGAGAGGAAGGGGAAGTAGAGAAGGGAAGGATGACAGAGGGAAGAAAGGAGGTAGAGAGGAGGAGCAGAGAGGGAGAGGAAAGTGATGGATGTGGTAAATGGTGTACGGAGAGCAGAAGAGCCCATAATTGTTTTTGGGAGTTGATGGTAAGATGAATTGATGTAAACATTTAATAATACAATATGACGTTGTCTATGTAATAGTATACATGTGATTCAGGGGTGGGTTCCTGGGGGCTCGCAGGGGTTCGCGCGAGCCCTTTCGTCAAATTTCCGGATCCCAAGCGAGCCCTTTGGATCGTGGACCCGGAAGTATCTAAGGAACATGTGGCTCGCTCGTGTAGCCCTAGCAGGGAAAGTTTCAAGACCCAGGCGCTTTAGTATTGAAGCTGCCGGGCCTGCTTTCCCTGTTGGCGCGGGGGGCGGGGGGGGTTCGCGCAGCCTAGCGCGCTCTTCCGCCCCGCCCCTAGCCGGAAGGCTTCAAAGGCCGAGCCCTTCAGCGAGCGTTCGGCCTTTGAAGCCTGCTGGCTAGGGGCGGCGGCGGAAGAGCGCGCTAGGCTGCACGAACCCCCCCGCCCCCCCGCCAGTCGCAGCAAAACTTTCCCTGTTGGCGCGACTGGCGGGGGGCGGGGGGGGGTTGCGCAGCTTAGCGCGCTCTTGTTCCGCTGCCCCTAGCCGGCAGGCTTCAAAGGCCGAGCCCTTCAGCCAGCGCTCGGCCTTTAAAGCCTGCCGGCTAGGGGCAGCGGAACAAGAGCGCACTAAGCTGCGCAAACCCCCACCCCACCCCCCGCCACTCGCGGCAAAACTTTCCCTGTTCCCACACACACACACACGCTTCTCAGCTGCAGGCGGCCGGGTGGCGGGGAGGGCAGGCTAAGGTGAGTGAGCACAGCGGCCCCGGGATGAAGAGGCTCCGCGGGGGACGGGCGGGCGGGCGGGCACGACGACAGACAGACAGAGAGAGGCACAGACACACAGAGAGACAGGGAGGGAGGGGGGAATCAGAGAGTGACAGACACACACACAGAGACAGAGAGGGAGGGAGAGAGAGAAAGAGAGAGACGCAGAAAGTGATTAAGTGCGTGAATGCGAGACAGACACACACACACACAAACACAGAGTGATAGATGGGCGGATGAAGGGGAGAGAGACAGAGAGAGAAAGAAAGAAAGAGAAAGAAAGAAAAAAAGTGAGAGAGAAGAGAGAGAGAGAGAGAGAGAAAGACAGAGAAAGAGAGACAGAAAGGAAAGAGAGAAAAAAAGAGAGAAAGAAAAAGAGAAAGCGAGAAAGAAAGAAAGAGAAAGAAAAAGAGGGAAAGAAAGAGAGAAAGAGAAAGAAAGAAAGAGAAAGAAAGAGAGAAAGAGAAAGAGGGAAAGAGAGAGAGAAAGAAAGAGAAAGAAAGAAAGAAAGAAAGAAAGAACGTATGACCACAATTGAGCCCAAAAGTTTAGTTGTTAACCAAGAGCATTGTTAAGTGAATTTCACATTTTCAAAGTTGGCCACTCCCACCCGGTCACATGGCTGGCAAGCCACTCCCACCCAGTCACATGGCCAGCAAGCCACTCCCACAAAGCATGCCACACCCACAGAACCTGTTCCAAAAATTTTGAAACCCACCCCTGATGTGATTATATGTTATAAAAATGAAAAAATAAAAAAAACATTTTGAAAAAAAAATCATTCAAATGTGTACAGTTTAATAACATATCAAATATATTTAATATATATTAAATAATATAATTTGTTAGAACCTTGCTATGTAAAGTTAATTAATTATATAGAATTTACATTACTATTTGTATAGGCAAAGTTTAAGGAAACTCACATAGAAGATATTTAGCTGGTAAAGTAACAAGGGGTAAAATACCATTAAAGACCAATAGTATTAATATTAGTAATATTTTCAGATGCACAAATATGAATCATAGTAGTGATTTTTTGGAGTATAAGACAAACCTTTTTTCCTCTAAAAAGAGGCTGAAATCTGGGTGCGTCTTATACATCAAATACAGCATCTTTTGCCTCCTGGAACCCCGCCCCCTTCACCAAACTAGCTGTGCCTAGCCTTATGGAGGCTTCCAGAGAGCTCCTGAGGGTTAGGAAGGGCAGAAATTAGCCTAAAAGGGGTCGTTTTTTTACCCCTCCCAGACCCCAGTAGCACTCTATTAGCCTCCATATTTATTTATTTATTTGACACAAAAATGGCTCGTTTTTACGATAAATGGGCTGGTTTTTTGCTCATGTTTCACCACCACCACCCAGAGCACTCTGCAAGCCCCCCCAAGGCTATTCATGCTTTTTATTTGAAAAAAACGGCCCCATTTTCGCAGAGAAATGGGCCATTTTGGGAAGGTTTGCAGAGTGCAAAAACACTTTCTATTTCCTTTTGGAAGCTCTTTAACTGTTTCTGTGTCAGCAGAAATAAAGTCTTAAGGTTTGTCAGCTATCTACTTCTCCAGGACAAGGATAAATACACCTGGAAACATCAACCTACCTACATACTCTCTCTCTACCTACCTACTGTATTTTTCTCTCTCTCCCTTTACCCACCTACCTACACACACATTCTCTCTCCCTACCTACCTACTGTATTTCTCTCTCTCTTTCTATTTCTCTCTCTATCCTTCTACCTACCTACCTATGTACCTACACATACATTCTCTCTCCCTACCTACCTACTGTATTTCTCTCTCTCTCTATTTCTCTCTCTCTCTATTCTTTTATCTACCTACTTACCTAACTATTTTCTCTCTCCCTACCTACCTACTGTATTTCTCTCTATTTCTCTCTCTATCTATCCTTTTATCTACCTACCTATCTACCTACCTACCTACCTACCTACCGTGTTTCTCTTTCTTTCTCTCCCTCTCTATTCCTCTATCTACCTACTTTTTTTTGCAGTTTGCCTCTTCAAAACCTTGGTGCGTCTTATACTCCAGTGCATCTTATACTCTGAAAAATACGGTAGTTTCCATCTGCCAGAAATATGTTTGCCTGGTGTTTTCAAAAGTTCAATTCTAATTTTGTCAATTCTTTTGTCAATTAATCCATGCAAGCTGCATTATAGTGCCCTCTAGTGAGGAATGATTCTGCCTGTTAAATGTTGTAAAACCAAATTACGAACATATATGAAAGTTCAAATTTAGTACAAAGTGAACTCAAAGTTTAATCTGTCTTCTTTTGACAAAATGCCTTGTTTGCAAACTTGTTTGCAAACAATTAAAAGCCAGCAACCCTGATACCATTTATCTTAGAATATTATTACTGTTTCCTTACTTGAAACCTTGTGGAACCTGATGCAAAACTAAATTAAACTAAAACTAAATCTGTAATTAAAACAGATTTATTTACAGAACAAATCATTATGATTCTACTGGCATTTGGAAGTAGAAAAGAAGACTGACATGGCTTACAGTTACATCTAAATTAAACACAAAAAGTTAAAAACAAAAAACAAAAAAAAACATATGTTCCTGAAGATTTTTTGGAAAGGCAGAATTTTATAAGATTCTTATTCTGTGCAACAAATCATGAGTTCTACATGTCCACAGGGATAAGAGTAAGATCAGTGCAATATAGTTATAAGAATGCAGTTCTTTGTAAATAAAATAACTTGGAAATAAAGTTATTAGAATCTGGGGGGTTTTTTTTAGGAGAGGTGGCCTCAAGGATTTTTTGATGGGTCTTTATTTTAATGAAGTAGACAGGTATGGACCTATTGATTTTAATAAATACACAAAGTAATCAGAACTTTAAGCTGATTTGCTACCTGAAATAAGTTACTGGGTGCCCAAGTACTTCTTTCTAATTGTGTATCTTTTGCATGTGGATACAGTAAATTTTTGGGTTCTAAAAAAAAGAGCTAAATAAATCTGACAAGACTGACATTTGCTCTCCCCCACGTTAGACTGTCTGCAGAAAACATTTCACTAATTACATACACCAATAACAGCTAATATATTCTGTACAGAAAGCTATAGGTATTTATAAAACTAAATGCATACAAATATTATTTATATGCATTTATTCATAATTAAGCAGAACAAATGTGCTATATAAAACAGTTTATCAAGAGTTTATGAACAGAAACTTGATTAGAGAAGAAAAATTCTATATATAATATATACTAGAATACTTCCTAAGCCCTCCAGAGATCTTTTTTGTTTAAATGTTTCCCAAAAAAATTACTTGTTGGGAGTTCCCCAACTCTCCTTGGACATGGATTTTTTCCTCCATTAAAATGAATCAGCATGCAAAACTGCATTTCTGGGACCAATCCTCATGTGTTAGACTCCTTACATCTAAATATTGACAGCGAAGGGGTACTCATTAAAATATTAGACTGGAGGCAAAGTGACACAAGTTCTCCTCCATTCTCCATCAGAGCAATTCACTTAGTGTATTTGGCCCAGTCATTCTCTCTCAATTCAATTTACCTCAAAGAATTATTGTAAGGAAAAATTGGAAGGAGTCTTATATTACCTGAGCTTCCAAGTGAAAGGCAGGATATAAATAAAAGACAACACTATTATTTTCATACATGGTGTCCTATATCATTATGGAGTTTAACAGAAACGGTCTAGTTTCTATATGTCAAAGTCAATGATTTCATCATCTATATAACCATCATCTATATAACCAAATCCAAACTGATGCATTTTCATATGTATGGATGAAATTTAATATGCATTTATTGCATTATTAAATTGTATTTTAAAATAAATGAAAGATAATTTTTCCGAGTGACTACAGAGCAGACTTTATCTTACTTTTGGTGTTATACATGCCCCTCATTTGTCTATTTCATTTTCTGGCTTCTTTTTAAACTATATTTTAGCTGTAAATACAAAAATATTTGAAAACAAATGTTCATATAAATGAAATCTCAAATTTCATAATATATAATTTTAATTTAAAATAAAACAAGCAACAGTACTTTGTAGTAAACATATAAGCAAAGAAATTGAGACAATTTCAGAACAAGTAGGCAGAAATATAATCTTTACAGTATCACAGATTACTGCTGAACACACTGGAAATTTCAACAGTATAATAGGTACTGTGATGAAATTTCAACAAAGCAGCAATTTGTAAAGCCAGAAATTTCAGAAAGTAGGCATGGCCATAACTACGTAGCTCATCTGTGTGACAGAAATATTCATTGAGGGGGGAAATGTACATCTTTGAGGGAAGGAGAGACCTCCAGCCATTCCATCACAAATGTAAATCTATTAACCTTTCTCCCCCCCCAACCCTCCCCCCACCCAGTTCTTTTTCTCAGTACTATTCATTTGATCATAAGCAATCTTGCTAGCTGCACTGGTGGAACGTTAGCATGCCAAACAGAATTAGAATAATTTAAAAGGAAGATAATGAAAAGAGTAATTATAATTAAAGAACCCAGTTTTCAGTATGATGATTACCAAAACATTTTTGAAGGGTAAATGTTTGCCTAAGAACCAACACGCACAAATTTAGTATGCATCTGTGCACATGTGCAAAGGGTGCTGCAAATTGCTCTACAAACATGAATTATTGCAATCAACATCTTGTTTTCTTGTTCTAAATGCAAAAGACTGCAAAATGAACACTACTAGTAACTCATGCTATTAACATCCTACAGATGAAGTTTGATCTTATATAACTTACTTGCCAGATGGATTGATAATATAAAGTAAAAGCAAAAAAGAACAAGAAAACAGTGTCCAGACTGAAACATTTAATATACAATTGTATCTGAATTTTTGAGAGAAAACATTCAAATCTTGAAGAGATTCATGAGATTAAAATAATTGTAATTTTCTTGAATATGTGGACAAGAAAATACTGTCATTCTATTTTTCAAAGATTATATCATTGTACAGTATTCTACAAGGCAGTAAATATGGAGTCTATCATTATTTTATCCTTACAGAAACCCTGTGATCTAGCTTAAACTGAGCAACAGTGGCCAAAATCACAAGTAAATTCCATGATTAAATCTTCTCTACCTGTTTCTAATCAATATCCTATCCAGGTAAAATACTAGAGACTGTAATTCATTTTGGAGAGGTTAATCTAAAAATGGAAGAGCGTATTTCCTTCCTTCCTTCTTTCCTTCCATCCACCCACCTGAAAATACCAAAGAATGTAATCCAATGATTAGGTTACAGAGAAATAAAATAAAAGTAGAACTGTTGATTCTTTCTTTCTCAAACAGCAAATTACCTCACATCTTATTACTTTTGGAAATCCTTTTATTTTCAAGTGAGATTTCTTATGCACATGCTGTTGTTTCTCAATAATACTCACTTACAAATAGTTATATAGCTTTTGACCATTTGTGTTAGCACAAATAAAATAGAACTCTCTGTAGAGTAGAGAAGGTTTAAAGAATGCTTATGTACAACAAAAGATACAAGGCTAAACAACAGGTGAGGAAATTGCTGCAATTGAGATATATTCCATTTGTTTTATTGGGGCAAATCACTTCATTCAAAGGTGACTAAATTAAACATTTGCACGTGCCTGTAATAAATATTAATAATTTGATGTCAATAAAGGATATAAATGTACCATCAATTTAGAATTTCATTAACTTCTCTTTCTATTTAATACATACAGATCTTAAGAATCTTACCATTGTCCTGCCTTAAAAGTAAATTCCTTATCTGTTACTGCCAAACGAAGTCTTTTAACTGTTTCAGATGCATTGCTGATGCCACACACTTTTGCTTTAGAAATAATCTAAAAAGACAAAAAACATCATCATAACTACTGCCACTATTTTCAGTTAATAAACATACAATTCAGCACAAAAATAATTGTTTCTGGATCCTTCCAAGCATGAAACTCCAATCATGAATTGAGGTAACTATGATTTCTTCTGGCTCCTTACATTGCTATTATTAGATGTACTATTTCACATTTATACAAATTTTAAGTTCTAATCTCATTGCAGGTAATGAAACTGAGTCTTTAACAAGTTTAAGAATTCAAAAACAAGCAAAGACTAGGCTTGTTTGTTTGTTTGCTCTTTCTTCATTCATTCATTCATTCATTTAGTTTTTATGACACCCCTTCATATATGACTATAGGCAACTTACAAAAGATTACATTCACACCTTCCTCACCTTTGGCTTTAGCATTTTTAGTCCAGAAATTCATCTATAAATTTCAAGATCTTTACATTAATTCATTCCTTTATAGTAAAAATTAGAAATTTGTTTTATATATACATACATATATACATACATACATACATACATACATACATACATACATACATACAAAGCCGGTTCCAATTTTTGTCCTTTAACAGAAATACAATATGGCCATTTGTATTTAAATGACCCTAATACACCTATTTATTTATTAATCCTAAGAGACTAAAAAAAGGTGGAAAATTCTGGTCCAAAATTTTCTAGCCCCATTTCTGGCATGCCTTTTGCAGCTCTCAGATTAAAAACACAAAGTTCAAAAATGCAGCTCTTGCTGAAAAAAACTGCTTCTTTATTCTCAGGGAAGAAAGCAATAAAATAATGATTGAATAAAAAGCATAATTCTGAATAACCACAGACAAAATATTAAAGCAAAATAATTTCCTTTTATTATGGTTTTTAATAAATATATAGATATTTATTACATTGTTTCCGCTGGGACTAACCTCCCTCTCCTTCCCCCTCTCAATTTTTCTGACAGCACTGTTACAAAACAGATAGCATGACTCAAAACCAACTTCATGGCTGGGTGGGACAAATCATTTGGAACATAGCCAACAATAGCTTTAATGCAACTTCTAATCAGTCTAGTGATAGTATGTTGTTCTCTTGCTTTCCTCTGACTTTCATAGTATGGCAAACAACTCATAAAATATAATTTGAAATTGTTTGTTAAACTACAGAACATACTATGTCAATAGGGCTAAACCTAAAGTTCTTAAGATGAGTTATGCAAGTCCAAAAGTACAGAAAATGTTAAAATGATAAAGTACATCGAACTACAATTATGAGTGTTTCCTTTCGCAGCCAGAAAAACTGGAGTCCAACAAATGAAATTTGGCCAGCTATGTTTTAATTTAAAACATATGGCAGGAAATGAATTTCTGAATAAAAATAGTTGAGCATTTCTACTGTCTTGTAAAACAACAGGATACTTGCCAAGTAAATGCTACCATACTTTTTCTTATTTTAATACTTATTTTTTTAAGAAACAGTTTTATTTCTTAATTAGACCTGCTCTCATGATGTCGTATAATGTTCTCCTTAACACAAAAAGCTCAGAATAAGTCTAACTTTAATATGTCACATTAACTTGTAACTGACTTCTGAACTGAATCTGGCACGCAATGTTGTTACAAAAAAGTGGTGCCCTTTTGGTTTTGTAAATAATCTCCAAAATGTTTATATGTTTGATTTGTATGGCTGCCTATCTTGCCAAAATGACTCTTAATGTCAGAAAATATTTTTATTCCTATAGTTTCCAAGAATTAGAAATGTACATCCCAATGCAGCCCAGGACCACAATCATAAGAAATATTATTCTTCAAATTTTGCAACCCAATGTCTCATATTGAAGAGGCAAAATATGTATACAGGGCACTTGTAAGACAGAATATTCACTCATATACCTAATTAGTATGGTCAGAGTTAAAGTCCTTTAAGCTCTTGTGTGGCATGGAGCCAGGATATTTGCAGGACTTCTCCCTAAGGGTTTCTACTTATCCCATTAGCTCAGTTAGAGTGAGTATGCACCAGTTGAAATGAAGTGTGTCACTAGTGAAGCAATGTTACTAGGTGGGTCCTAGGCACCTTCTCTGTCATGGCACTTGTGCTATAGAAGAGCTGCAATACACTCTCTCAATAAAGATATAGATGGCCTCAACCTTGCCAATACTCAGAAGGAATCAAGTTATTAGACCAGAGCCCTATGGGGTTGGATGTAAGGTGAGAATGTCCTTTAAGATTTTCAACAAGAGGACCTCAACTTGTGTTTTACAATTATCAATGCTTTACTGTATATTTTATGTTTGCCATTCAGATTGTTAATAGTAAGATGATGACCTAATAAATTTGATAAATAAATAAAAAGTGAAACAATCAGTACTGTTACATCCTGTATGATCTGGAAATAACAATGTTCTCAATTCCTTCTTTATTTTAGCTACCTTTTTTATTTCAATGGCACTTATTTTGTAAGTTGACTCTAGTAGGCTCACAATAACCCACAAAACATGGTCTATTCTTTCCTCAAGTACCAAACCAAACATCCTTAAACTTCATCTCCATCCTATTCCAATGCTTGGAGGAAGAGCCAGGTCTTCACAGACATTCGAAAGACTGAAAGGGTAGGGACACCTCTGATCTCTAATGGGAGACTGTCCAGAGATCTGGGATGGCCATGAAGAAGACATAGTCTAAAGTCCTATCAGACAGCAACATTTAATGGAGGGGACCTGAAGTACACCCACCTTGTCTAATCTAATAGGCTAGGCAAATACCCCCAGAGAAATGTGATCCCACAGTAATTTGGCCATGTCCTATGTGGGCTTTAAAGGTGATTAGCAGCACCCTGAATTACACCTGGAAAGAAACTGGAAACCAGTGCACCCAGAGGAGTTACTTAAATAAATTGTGGGACCCCCCAAAACCATGCATGCCACTGTATTCTACATCACATGTAACTCCCAGACGGTCTATAAAACATTGCAGTAATCCAAAAGGGAGGTAACTAAGATATGGATGACTAGGGAGCAAGTTGCAAAAGATTATAGATGGAAACAAATGATTATAGAGAAGAGTCAAATTATTACCAAATTTACCCAATACCTTTAGAATATGTAGCACATTTCATGCTTATATGCTACAATACCAACCTCATGTCGAAAGTCATTTGCTGTTCTCTCCAGATGATCTGATTTTCTTCTAGATTTCATTTTGCTATAAATAAGGTAAACAGATGTATCCTTACTCTATATAATTTTACAGCTTGAACTGATCACTGAACACCCTTTAAAATAGTAACTTCAGATTGATTGATCTCTAACCATGATATCATTAGAATGATGTTCTTCCCTTGAACTGATAAAAAATTATGTAATTGCCTACTGTTTTCAACAGCAACTTGGTTGCATTATTTGGAGAGTTTAAAAAAAACATATGGTCATGAGAATACTATTAGCGCCCAGTATCTAATACTTAGAAGTGCACTGCTTCTGAACAAGAAGGTTTTGTTGTATTATTAAGGCTTGAAGACCATCCATTATATTTTCTGAATCTTTAATAAAACCCAAACCCTATTTACCCAGTTTATATTTATGAAGCAGCATGGGCTTTTAAAAGAGAAAATCTGTATTTTGAATCAAGCTTAGATACTTAATAATTTTATTATCATAAATGCTAATATCAGTCTTTGTTCAGTTAATTATTCATTTTTAAAGTACTTAGTTTTGTACTGTTTACCAATTATGGACTGGATCATAAGAACAAAAAAGAAAAGAATCAAGAAAAGTCAAACAATATCTATATCTATATCTTTTCTATATTTTATCTTATCTTAAGTTATATCTTATCTTATCTATATCCATATATCACACCATCTCATTTCATTGCATATACAAATAGTTGTATGGTCAAGTTAAGACCACAATTGGGATTTGAATTTTCATTGTTAATTATTGCAGTTGTAAGTTGATTTGGATTCTATTTCACAATTTTTACAGTGGTCTTAAATAAATTATGAGATCATTAAGCAAATTGGCAAAAAAGTTGCAAATTGCAAACATATTACTAAAGGATACTGTCATAAATGGGAGCTGATCATCAAGCAACCCAACTGCGATCAAGTTGAGATGATGCAAAGGACATTAAGAATAAGTCCAGGTCATGTTACTTTTTCTGAGGCCATCATAATTTTGAATCTTCATTAATCAAATGGACGTAAGTAAAGGACGACTTGTAAACATCTTTTGTTAAGCAGCAAATTTGTTACTAATCATATTTATTACATGTTTTAACCTCAGAAAGTAATTTATTATATCTGCCCATATTAATTTCAGAACCTTCATCTCCCATTTAATCATGCTTTAAGTACTGAAAACTGTACTAAACTGTTCAATAAAACAGCTTCACTCCAAACAAGATAAACTTATAATAGGACTAAAGAAATAACAAGTGGTGAGCAGTATTGCCTAGTTCCAGTATTGCCTAGTTACATGGACTAACACCTCCCCCCCCCAATTTACTTTATTATTTAAATATACGTGGTTAATCACTGAGCTGTATAATTCTAAACAAGACCGAAAAACGTTCTGATGGAAGAAAAACCACTTACCTTTAGAAGATGTACCTGATCCACACAATCTTCATAAGCACACTCCCCAAATAAACATTTTTATCCTCAGGAATACCTTTTGCCTTCTATGAATTTATCATATATATTTTAAAATATAATAGTTCTACCAATTAAAATATAATAGCTCTACTATTAAAATATAATAATTCTACCAGTTTGGCTGATCAATTACAGCTGTTACTGAATAAAGGAAAGTTATTACTACTAGACTACAACTTAAAATAAGACCACTGTGAAGATGATGCATAAACTAGAGTTAATTCAGAATTCTAACCATTTAATTACATAAAGGAATTATCACTCACTTTGAATACACCGATCCAAAATATACAAAACAGTCCATCTGTCCTCATCCCTATCTTCTCTTCAAAGAAGAAGATACATTAGGCTATGATCAATTTATTTTGCAACATCTTCCCTATGGAAGTCTGAATGGTATCCGGAACTCATGGTTCTCTGTCTAGATCAGGGATGTCCAAACTTGGGAACTTTAAGACTTGTGGACTTCAACTCCCAGAATTCCCCAGCTGCCATGTCTGGCTGGGGAATTCTGGGAGTTGAAGTCCACAACTCTTAAAGTTCCCAAGTTTGGACACCCCTGGTCTAGATGGTCTCTCGTGATGAGCCGAAAGGCAGAGAAGGAAACAGTATGTCTCCTCCCTTAATGGGAGGAGACATTCTCTATTTCGATGGCTAAGCAACCTAACAATATGAACAAATGTGACGATACCTCCCGCCTACCAGACATCTGGAAACCAGCACTGACCAACAGACGAGCCCCACCCTCCACCCAAGTGGTTGAAATTCAAAATAAGGAGAAACATACAAATAAGACCAATCAGCATCAATTTACCAATCATGATGCAGCTGCACAGCCAATCAACCCACTCACAACAATAGTCAGCACTCCACCCCCCCACCAAGATTTAAGGAAGGTCGACGCCTTCGTAATTGCAGACCGAAGCCTGAGGATGGCAAGTGAGATCTTGCCGAAACGTTGCAATAACAATTCCATGCTATATACACGGGAAAACACTCAAAGACAGCAATACCAGCATACCTACACCCGTGAAAATCTACGAAAGCATGCACACACACACACACACACACACACACACACACACATATATACGAGAGAGAATATTTTCACAACTCCTGTTAAGGGAGGAGACAAACTGTCATCCTTCTCTGCCTTTCGGCTCGACCCAGAGACCATCTGGGCAGAGAGCCAATGAGATTACTGTTGTGTGAATTTTTTTAGATATGTGTTAGATTTTTATAATCTAACACATATCACTAAAATAAGAGACCATCCTGGTCTCTTATTTATTAATCAGCCCTTAAAAATCTTATATATATATATGCTGGCATTGCTTGCTTCGGGTATTTTCCCGTGTATAAGGCATGGAAATGTTATTGCAACGTTTTGACAAGATCTCACTTGTCATCGTCAGGCTTTGGTCTCCATATATATGGAGAGAAAGAGATAGACAGAGAGAGAGAGAGAGAGAGAGAGAGATTGATTCAGAATCAGGTCAAGCCACTTTTGTTTTGCAAACCAGTTAAACAAACAGTTGTTCTATAATTTGTTTTAATAAATTTGAAAACAAATCAATTCATTTAAAATTATAGTCCTAAAATCAACCTGTTGATCAAAATTTCGTTATACTATGTTCTCGAAGATGGCAGTTAGCAACTAATTCTTAATTCAATTTTTAAAGGAAAGTAATACCAGTGTTATCTTAATATTTTCATTTTCACAGTAATAATATTTGATAGCTTACCCATTTATTGTGCAGTATCTTATAGCTGTCAGTCTTAGGCACAAGTATGAAGAATAGCAAGGAAGAATTCTACTGGCACTTTTCATTAATACACGTAAACCAAAAGCTGTTGTATATATCATAATGTTCTTTTATGTTAAATATTCCTGCAAAGGCAATTTAAAATAATATTTCCATCTGATTTTCAATAAACAATGTCAAAAACCCCAGTTGTAAACAAGCACACAATGTATCACAAGGAGTATTTCTTTGGCACTAAGCTTCACAGAAAATAAATGAACTTCTGGACTGCTGCTGACATCACAGAAATATATATGAACCACTATTTACATTCATAAAGATTAGGTCCCTCTCACTCTGTGGCTGTTTCAAAGGCACCCAAGCAGGAAACTATATTTATGGCATATATGGCATACTCCAATTTGTTGACTAGTAAGCTATTTGTTGGGGGATATCAATATCAAAAATTAGTCTCAAAGAAACTTAACAAGAACGAGGATGTAGGTGAGTTAGTAATATTGTTATTCCTGAATACAGTCATATCTCAATGAACCCTGACTGAGATTTCCTTCCATAATTGTGATGAAGTGATTTAAGATCTCTGAAAATTTAATTGTAAGCTTGCTTACTTTTATTTATTTATATCCCATTTTTATTATTTTAACAAATTATTAAAAGCGACAATATATTCAACAAACTTTCCTCTTCCTATTTTTCCCATGTCCCTCAGGTGGCTTTCATGGCTAAGAGTGGATTTAAACTCATGGTTTAAACCAGGGGTCTGCAAAGTCGGCTCTTTTAAGACTGGTGGACTTCAACTCCCAGAGTTCCCCAGCCAGCATAGCTGGCTGGGGAATTCTGGGAGTTGAAGTCCACCAGTCTTAAAAGAGCCAACTTTGCAGACCCCTGGTTTAAACTCATTCTAGCCTGGTGCTTTAATGATTAGAGTAAAGTGGCTCTTTTAAAGTTCCCCAAAGCTCCTAATATTTTGATAACACTTCAGTTTATTACATTGTTATAGTAATCATTTTAACACTCTGCTTATTATAGCATTACCAACATAAGAACTGTATTGCACTATACCAGGGGTCTGCAAAGTCGGCTCTTTTAAGACTGGTGGACTTCAAGTTCCAGAATTCTCCAGCCAGCTATGCTGGCTGGGAAACTCTGGGAGTTGAAGTCCACCAGTCTTAAAAGAGCCGACTTTGCAGACCCCTGCACTATACAAATAAGAATTTGTTTCTTTTTCCTGTGCATTTTGTAACATTAACTATTTGTAATGAACAATAGTGACATCTGCTGGCACTTAAAATCTCTTCTGCTAAAACATTTCAAACATCCACTTTTAGAGCAATCAAAACTTTCTTGATGTTTATTCTTATGACATCAAATAATATTGAAACAACAGTATTGGGGTTTATGTGTGACTTCTTAAAACCATAAATTTGTCTGGATTCCCAGTATAAATTAAGTCATGGAACATTCCCTTCTTCCTGGTTGTTTTCTTGAATTCCCAATCTATCCTACAGATTTGGCATTTCCTGATGATCACTCATGTAATAATCAGGAGCTTAGTTTTTATAAGCCAAGGTCAATTATGTACTTCTGCAACTGCTCCCATTACATAGGGCTAATAAAGTGATATTTTGTTAGAATAACCTTATATTTTCCTCTCTAACAACTGCCACTAACTTCAAAAATCCTGTTTTCAGTGTAACAATTCTTAGATTACACAATATACTAAGCAGAAATGGAATTTGCTTGTTTGTGACTTAGTATGCTCTGCAGGCTCAGCCATTGTGATTGATAAATGATGGTTAATGATTTATGATACTGCTGGAACCCAGTCAATTGGACTTTGTTAACCATAATTAGGCAAAATATGATTTAGGATGCTGGATAGCCACTGCCTTAAAGTCAGTACCATTCTTACTAATTATGAGTGAATTCTGAAGTACTTTGAAGGCACCAGGCTGCCTAACCATCTTCTGAATATATTCACTAATAAGTGGAAATCAATATAATCATTAGTAGTCATCAGTGGTAATTTCTTCATCCTATATTAGATAAACAGGAACCAATGATAATGGTTCTACAAATCTGCTAAGATAATGGTAACGTTTTTTCCAGTTACATTTGGTTAACACATAATTTCCTTGTTGCTAATTTTAAAAGAGTTCCCTTAGCATTGGCAATTCTATTTTATGACCAAAATCTGAACAGGAATTTGGAAAGGGATAAGACTCCCTGGAAGAGCTGCATTAAATGGAGCAGAGAATGGCTGTCAACTTCATAGCTTAAGTGATTCATTTGGAAAGGAATAAATGAAAAACCAGACAGGTAATTAGACTATAAACAGATTGATTGGGCTTCCTTAAGGCACTGCTGCTTGAGGATGTTTGGATCCGCAGTCCAATACACAGAAAGGTCATCTCATTGATGAGATGATCTCAAAGCTATCAGAAGGCCCGAAGAGCAGGAACAGATCCGGGCTGCCTCTGGCCTCTCCATCCGTCTTTCGTCCGACTTACCTCACAGGGCGAGACCTGTCCGACAGGGTGTTCATTTCACAAACAGATTTTACTTAATGGGATCCAGCTTCTTAGTTTTTGACCGTGGACCTTTAATTCTTCATTATAGATTAAGCCTTATTTTAGACAGATCTCCCCATTCTCTTCAGCATTGATGGGGCTTTGACAGATGGCATTTATTTCTCCAGAGTTTTCTTTGAACGTCGCTTCTTCCAGCTAAATTTCCAGCCTAACTACTTCCATTTAGAAGGCAGCATTAACACTCGAACCTCTTCCTCAAACTCGTAAAGAAATAACCGGTATCCTGAGAAATTCAGCGAAAACGGTCCCTAAAAGAGGAGGCACCGTCCCACCTCTGATTTGGGCACTTCCGGTTCTTGCTTTTGCCGGTCTATGTGAGAAAAAAACCTCATTAAAAAAAAAGAAACTCATTTCATGCTTTTTATGCCTAACTCAATTTCTACAAAGGAGACAAAGTCAGAGCGATATTACTGAGGGCTCAATGGAAATGATCGCGCGGGGCGCGGGGGAAACCGTCAGACATGGAGGTGAGAAACAGCAGCTTTTAGTTTCAAGCAAAGGAACAAAGTGCATATCACTCTACAGCAGTGATTCTTTATTTCGGCAACTTTATGTGCACTTCAGAATTGTTGGCTAGGAAATTGTGAAAGCTGAAGTCCGCACATCGCAAAAGTTGGCGTGGATGAAGAAAATTTATCTATAGTTTCTAGTTCTATAATTTAGGGGTGGGATTATAGGAATCCTTTGTTGTTACGTAAGCCAGAGTTCTGGTTTGCTGCTCGTCGTCGTCGTCGTCGTCGTCCCCTGTCCCGCCCCAGCAAGAACGTGATCCACCCTCTTCAATCTGGGGTCTCATTGGTCACTTTTTTTTTGACGGAATGACACCGCCCTTCGAACCCAAGAGCAACGGGTGCAAGAGAGAGTTTCTTTGAGTCGCTTTACAGCTCTATTTTTTTTTTGTCTTTAGCACGAGTTCTACCTCGTTTGTTCTTATTGGATATCGTGCCACGAGAGATGTTGTCAAGTCTCATTATTTTGAATGCTTATTGGCCAGAAATCGTTCGTGGCTTCAATCCGGAACAAATATGGTGGTGGAGAAATTGCAGACTGTTTTTTTTTTTTTTAGTGCCATTGCCGGTTTTCCTGGACACGCCGCGTTGGCTACGTTTGACGGAGGGAGGCAGAGAATCGCAGTGCGACATGTCCGTTTTCCACGACGAAGTGGAGATCGAGGACTTCGAGTACGATGAGGATACCGAGACCTACAGCTATCCGTGCCCCTGTGGAGACCGCTTTCTTATTACGCGGGTAAGATCCAGTAATTTCTACGTACTACAAGAGACATTGCTGTGTGACATACATGTTTAGCCATCAAGCCTATTGCCTTTCCGTCTTCCTCAAGCTAGACTCAAAAGCATTGTTTTTCAAATTAGCATCTTTAAAATGGGTGGATTCCAACTCCCCAAATAGCCAGCACGCCAAGTTTCATAAACATTGGTTAGAGCTTTCCAAACATGTTTGGACTCCAAGCACTCCTGGATTAGGATGGAGGGTGGGTGTGGGTTTGTAACCAGTATATCTAGAAAGTGCCATGGGGAGGGGCTTGGTGTGTCTTCTGTGTTCAGTAAGGGTGAATTATAAAATATTGTAGTAATTTATTGCAACAGAGAGATGCTCAAACATAGTCAACATGGCAACTTGGTGTTCTGATAACAGGGCAAGGCATACCAGATATAATCTTACTAAATTTAAAAGAAAAAAAAGATTGATAAGACTGAGAAACTTTGAATGGACAAAAGTATTTTAATGCAGTCAATCTTAGTCTGGGTTAAAAGTCAGGACCTGTAGTTTAATCTTAGCACAAAATTAAATCAATTAATGCAATATTAAATAATGTAGACTTTATGCTCCGAGGCAAGGATAGACATTCTTCAGCCTTGAGGGAACTATTGTGGGTATTTAATGCTCTTTTCTGAGTTGAAAGATTTCTTCAGAATGTCACAATGTGGTTGAAAGAAAATGTCCACATTTACCCAAGCTGTGCATTTCAGCACTATGATTTTGAGAAATAATTTGTATGGATAAGGTTGAAAAGATAAAAATCGATTTCAGATCATAGCAATTTGAGATCTATTATTAGTTACATTCTGATGAACTTGTGCCATAAGCTAAAATTAGAAAAGTTTCTAAATAGCTGAACTGCTGGGATCTCAAGCTGTACTTGAGATACTCAATTAAGTATTTAACTGTTTTTTAAAATTAAACATTTAAGTCAGTCCTATATAAATATGTTATGACAGCCTTTATTGGACATTATCATGGTAAGTATGGCCAGCAAGAAACCTTTTTTCAGAAAAGATAATATTGATAAATAACTCAAACAAAATACCTTGAAAGACATCTGCCACTTAAAGCAATGCAGAATTTGTCAATAAGTGAATTATTGAGTTGAGTTCATGGCTTTTAGGAGAAACTTTAATGGAATTTTGTTTTGGAGTTCTCTTATTTGGAGTTCTTTTCTCTTGAGAAATCCAAAACAAGATTGAGATTATATATAATAAATTAACATTTCTTTTCTCATTCTTTCTTGGGTGCTTAACCAGTTGTAATATTGTGCAGATTCATAGAAGACATCTTTAGAAATCAAATACTTAGATTTTGAGCTGAATAAAACATATTGCTTTTTCTGGCAGAAAAATTAGCATATGGACAGTTGGATCCGAATCCAAATACAATTTTGGATATACCTTGATATTCTACCTTACAGGACGTGTTCAGTGAATTGAGACCCCATACAGTTGTGAGGAGTGTTGTGTTATTTAGAAGTATCTAGCAGACAGGACTTGGATTTTCCCCTCTTCTTTTTACGCATTAAATGGCATGCTTTATTAAGGGGTCAAATTCTTATGTATTATTGCAGGAAGATCTGGAGAATGGGGAAGATGTGGCAACCTGCCCAAGTTGTTCACTTATAGTCAAAGTGATCTACGACAAGGTAAGGAATGAGCAGGGATGGATTTTGTACTTGTTTTAGATTGTTTTCACAGATGGTGACATTTTATTTATCAAGATCAGTAACCAGCGAAGACCATCTAGAGTCATTGGGAGCTAGGTAGCATATACATTTATTTATTTATTTATTATATAACTATAACGTTTAAACAATAATAACTGGCCAAATACAATGAGCAATAAAATCTCTTTTTTCCTGGGTCTGTTGGATCTGTGGTTGACAGATGTTGGAGAACTCATTCTTGATTAACAAAAGTTATGTGTATTGTGCCTATTTTTCAGTTCATCAACTCCACAGACTGTTTCTTGAATATCTAATGTTAACTAATTTGGATAGATGACAGTTACAGTAAAAGTGAAATAATAAGGATCAGGGGTCATTCTCTATTCAGAGATTAAATTTTAAATGAGTACTTCATTAAATAAATGCTGTAGGGTCACAATATAATTAATTATTGTGTTCCCCAATATGGGAGTTCTCCTGAATCACCTTTCATTACACTATTTAATACGCAGAGCTAACAATTCCTAGCAAACTGTGTTAAGCATTGATTTGCTATGGTCATTCCCAAGTTCCTATAGTGTTTCACCTTACTATCTAAATATCCCTAGATCTTTAGAGAGGTACCTTAAAAAACAGGAGAAAAGCATTACACCAGTGGAGCCAATTCTGACATTAAATACCTGTAACAGGGCTGCATTTGGGTGTTCCCAAGTGATAGAATGAAATGTTGCAACTTATTCTAAAGAATGTTGGTTAAGGACAGCAGGAGAAGAAAGATTAACATTGCCAGGTAAAATATTTGTATTGATAAAATAATAGAAGTTAAGGTCAGATTCTCATTTGAAACTGAGCAATTTTAACACAAAATTGTTTATAAACAGGGTGCAAAGATTCCCATAAAGCTGACTCTTGGATGCTCTCAATGTGGCTTCTAAAGAGTGCATAGCAAACTTTCATTAATTCTGCATTAGCTGAAAGCTTGAAGAACCAGCTTTTCTTAAAACCATGTCTGCAATAGCATAGTTAAATCATATGAATGAATTAGGTTCAACAAAGAGGAATTGCCTATCTTGTCTTCTTACCCATTAATATTCCAGGAAACCAAGAACAGACCCTCAAAATTTGTTTTCAGTCAATCTGTGAAAGGTCTGAGTAGCTCAGCTGTCATATCTATACCGTATTTCCCCAAAAATACATGTCCTGCTAATAAGCCCAATCGGGCTTTTCAGAGCATGTGCCATAATAAGCCTTCCCCCGAAAATAAGCCAGCCTCCAACTATTTAAGTACATGCGCAACCTGTCCCCGCCATTACCATTGGGCTAGCAATGCACTTCAAATAAAAAACCCCTTCCTTTCCTTACAAAAACAGCCCAATGCACTTTGCACCCCGTTCCCTCCCGTGCAAAGAGCTTGCTGCAAAAAGGGCGGCAGGTCAGCAATACGATCACCCCCCCCCATCTGTTCCCTCTTGTGCAAAAAAACACTGCCCATCTTGCCTCAGTGGTAAAGGCAGCCTGCCTGGTTCCCTTCCCTCCTTTAGCGAGGAGTGGCAGTTGGGGGGGGGGGGAGAAGCGAGGCGCGCCTCTTACCTGACCAGCCCTGCTGCGTTCCTTGCTCTTTCGTCCAGTGAATCCCCTTGTAAAAAAAACCCTAATGAATTCAACTTGCGAGGTTTTTTTGTTTACAAGGGGATTCACTGGACGAAAGGGCAAGAAACGCTATGGATCTCCAGTAGCACTCAGATGCAAGTCTTGCATCCCCCACCTGTTACTCCTCGCTAAAGGGACGGCACGGAAAGGAACCAGGCAAGCTGCCTTTGCCATTGGGGTTAGGTGGGCAGTGTTGGGCCGCAAGGCATGCCTCTTACCTTTCCAGGTCCGCCGCAGTTCTAGCTATTGTATCCAGGGAAGCCCCTGGTAAAAAAAGCCTCCTTCTCGTGAGCTCTATCAAACTTCTTGAACTTGCGAGAAGGGTTTTTTTTTTACCAGCAGCTTCCCTGGACACAAAAGCGAGGACTGCACCGGACCTGGAAAGATAAGAGGCACGCCTTGCGGTCCAATACCGCCCACCTCGCCCCAATGGTAAAGGCAACCTTCCTGTTTCTCTTCCCCACCATTCCTTTAGCGAGGAGTGACAGGTAGAGGGGTAGAAGCGAGATGCGCCTTTTACCTTTCAAGCTCCGTCGTGTTCCTCACTATTGTGTCCAGGGAAGCCGCTGGTTTAAAAAAAAACCCTTCTTGCAGGTTCAAGAAGTTTGATAGAACTTGTGAGAAGGTTTTTTTTTTTTTAACCAGTGGCTTCTCTGGATAGAATAGTGAGGAACGCAACAGAGCTTGAAAGGTAAAAGGCGCACCTCACTTATCGCCTGCCCCAGAAAATAATAATCCCCCCCCATAATAAGCTCAAGGCCATATTTCGTGGTTCAAAAAAATATAAGACCCTGTCGTATTTTCGAGGAAACGCGGTAGTAGATTAATCATCTTGCAAAATGGAAAGATAAAGCAAAGATAGGTCAACAGTTTCTGTGACTCTTGATGGATAGTAGCTCCTGATAGAAAGATATCAAAGCAGAAAATGGTTGCATTCTTTAAAGCATTGATGGAATAACTGAGGTAGTAAAGAAAATACATATTTATCCTACTCAATATGGTCGGAAGTGAAATGACTTAAACTTACAGTCAGCTTACAGTCTGAATGAAGATGACGGCTTAGTAAATATTCCACAGAATCCCTAGAGTCCCATCTACCTAATTATTTGTTTTAATATCTATATACAATTATAATTTGTTAATTATAGATTCAATATAGCCCCGTCAAGACATTCAGTGAAAAATTCGTACCACTACTCATTTTATCTTATGTGCTTCAAACCTATTTGAATGATTTCACCTCTAATCACTTGATAGTTATGAAATAGAGGTTGGTAGACAAGATGCTGCTGATGCTGCACAAAAGAATATTTGTAGAAATAATATTGGGGCAGTTTGCTTCTTGTGTCTTTATAACACTGAACTGTTTTATTTTTCCATGTTATTTAGTGTTCTCTTGTTTATAGAACCATGGTTTTATCAGGAAGTTACTTTTTGCTATTAAAATAAATGATTCATTATTTGGATGTTTATATTTAATTACTACCAGCCTTAAATTAATATATGATTAATATATGATTCTTTTTTTATTTATTTCAGGAACAGTTCATGTGTGACGAAGAAGTCTCACCACTTACAGAAAGCAAAAAATTAGTAAAATGCTGATAATCACTGAATAAATAATGTTCTTCTTGAATAGCGTGGCAACAATTGAACAGAAAGGACGGCTGTTCTGAAAACTTCATACTTTATGCTTTGATAATTTATTGCTTACCAGCAGCTACTTCAGTTCAAAGGTGAATTGATGTGGTGAAAAACTATATTTATTTGTGTATAAAGAGACACTGCTAATAAGTGATATTTGAAAGTAGTGAATAATTTATCAAGTTAAAGACTGAATATGAAGATGGTAGACATGCATTTGGGTTGAATGCTTCTATTGAACCTGGACTCTTTGATTCTTCTAACTAAATACAAAATGTAAACTACTGGTTTTGTGTTTTAACAAAGAAAAACTACAGCTTTTTTTAAAAAAAGGAGACAGCAAAATACAAACTTTCAAACTACCAGGCCTATAATGTACACATCTCTCAATCAACTGAAGCTATAGGCTTGTTAAAAAACACAGTTTGTAGTTGTTTGTGGAAGAATACTAGGTAGGGAGCCATGATGTCTCAGGAGGGGAGTGATATTCCAGAAAGGGAAGGCTACATCCTCTCAAGTTGATTTGCTGTCACCTTAATAAGCTTCTCTAAAAAGTTGAAAACAAGACAAAATTTACAAGCATAACTTGGTTCAGATGCATTCAAGACATGATCCATTACTGCATTTGTCAAGGCAGGCAGCATTATTGCCTCTAAAGCTTTGATTACTTCCTTGATTCCATTCTCAACTTGCCAGACCACCTAAAAGACTTGGGAAAAGTTTGGCTCCAGCGGCAGTGGCAATGGACTGCCATTGGTCTGCCATTCAAACCAAGGGCCACTGTCCAGCATTTGTTTCTTTCAGTGGCCAGTCAGATAGCTGAGATATACAGTTGTGTTCAAAATTATTTAACCCCCACTGAAATTGAGTGTTTTGGCCAGTTTGACATTGATTTTGATCATTCAGTCATTTTGCTTACATTTACATCAAAGAGACACTTGTAGGTCAGACAAATATAACATAACATTTATAATGAAATAACCACAAATGTCTTTTCTGTGCACACATCATTATCAGTTTTATTCAACCCCCAAGTGGCATTCAATCTTAGTACTTAGTACAACATCCTTTTACAGTTATAACAGCTTTTAAACGTGAAGCATAGCTTGACACAAGTGTCTTGCAGCGATCTACGCGTATCTTCACCCATTCTTCATGGGCAAAAGCCTCCAGTTCAGTCACATTCTTAGGCTTGCGCACTGCACCTGCTTTCTTTAAGTCCCACCAGAGGTTCTCAATCGGATTTAAGTCTGGTGACTGCGATGGCCACTCCAAAATGTTCCAGCCTTTACTCTGTAACCATGCTCTAGTGGACTTGGAGGTATGCTTGGGATCATTGTCCTGTTGAAAGGTCCAATGTCTCCCAAGCCTCAGGTTTGTGATGGACTGCATCACATTTTCATCCAATATCTCCTGGTATTGAAGAGAATTTATGGTATCTTGCACACGCTGAAGCTTCCCTGTACCTGCAGAAGCAAAACAGCCCCAAAGCATGATTGACCCTCCGCCATGCTTCACAGTAGGCAAGGTGTTCTTTTCTTCATAGGCCTTGTTCTTCCTCCTCCAAACATAGCGTTGATCCATGGGCCCAAACAGTTCTAATTTTGTTTCATCAGTCCACAGAACACTATCCCACAACTTTTGTGGTTTGTCCACATGACTTTTGGCATACTGCAGTCGACTCTTCTTATTCTTTGAAGACAGCAAGGGGGTGCGCCTGGGAGTTCTGGCATGGAGGCCTTCATTACGCAGTGTGCGCCTTATTATCTGAGCTGAAACTTCAGTACCCACATCTGACAAATCTTTTCTCAGTTCCTCAGCAGTCACATGGGGACTTTTCTCCACTCTACGCTTCAGGTAGCGCACAGCAGTCGAAGTCAGCATCTTCTTTCTGCCACGACCAGGTAGCGTTTCAATAGTGCCCTTTGCCTTGAATTTGCGAATGATGCTTCTTATGGTGTCTCTTGGTATGTTTAACATCTTTGCAATCTTCTTATAGCCATTGCCCTTCCTGTGAAGAGAAATGACCTCTTCTCTTGTCTTCCTGGACCATTCTCTTGACTTCATCATGTTTGTAACCACACCAGTAAATGTCTAGAAGGAGCTGAGTATCACAGTCATTTTAAAGCTGCCTAATTGGTGCTTATTATGCTTGATTGCTGCTCGGTGACATCCACAGGTGTTTTCAATACCTGATCAAAAACACCTGAATGAACCTCTGTTCTTCAGAGTAGTAGTCTTTAAGGGGTTGAATAATTGTGTCAATGAAGAAATCACAAAAGAAACATTTACTACTGTATTACAAAAACAATTGATGTCATTTTAGTTGCATTTGGTTCTTTAAAAAGTCCTTGTAGGATTTCATTCTAAATACAATTACAAATGTACACTAAATTCCCTAAACCCCTTTACAGTATTGGGGGTTGAATAATTTTGAACACAACTGTATAGTCCTTCCACTATTACTCACCCAGAACTGATGTATGGAAGTAATACTGAACTTGGGGATGAATAGTTCCTGATAGATGTGTCTCCCAGTACTTTCCCCAATGCTCTTTTAAAGCTATACTAATTACTATAGCATAATCTTATATCTTATTACATATTCTGTAGTAGTAAGGACTCAGTGCTCCTCTTCACATACTTTGTAGCAGGCTGGTGATAAGTTTGTTCCAATGCACACCTTGGTGACTTATCAGCCAGGAGTGTGTGAGGTACTCTACCTATAACACCATCTCTACAACTTTTAGTTTGAATATGTTGTGCCAAAATTACCTTTTGTGGAGAAAGTTACAAATATGTTCTGGTTTTCAATAAATGTGGTTTCATCATAGAATCAATACATTAACGAGGGAATATCTTATGTGAATAGTGTTCCCTTACGTCAAGGTGAACAGTTCAGCCTTCCCCAAATGCTAGTAAGTTCCACATCCATTTACCTTTGACAATTACCAGAGCATCTTGAGAACATGGCTGCTACTTTAATTTTGCTTCATAAGAAAGTGCTTGGTGTATATTATCCACAATATGCCTAATTTCTATGATGCAGCTGTAGAAAAGAAAGGTTGCATATGGGTATGTGGTTATGTATGCATTCTGCTCTGGAGTTACAATGAAGTGATAAACTTGGGATTATTAATTAACAACTGATCAGATGTATCTATGGAATTATTAGTGTAGAAAAATGTATCAACAGGTTCATAGAAAACCAAACTACCCTACACCTACCCACATAAGAGCCCAATGCTAGCTATCTCCGTAAGGAAGTAAAAATGGAAAAGGGAGAATTTTTGTGTGAACTTGATAGAAAGGCAAGTATCCATTTCTCTACATGCTTTAGTTCTGACTATTTTTATATTGATATGCCAAGCTGCCTTTTGACAATGGGTTGTAAATAAACAGCTTCTTGGAAGATCAGACTTTCTTTAATTCCAACAAGCATTGCTGTACATGCTATATATACTTAATTTCAAAATATACTACTAGTGGTTATACTTGTTACTTTAACATCAAACCTCACTTAAGAAATAATATATTTTTTCATTAAACTATGACTTTCACAGTGATAACACAAAACTTCAGTTATCAATAAATGTAGCTCCTCAGAAAGAATAAATCTGAAAACATAGTCTAACATGTATTTTCTTGATTTTGTTGACTTGGAATGTAGGCAAATATATATTGAATACAGCAATAACATGAGATGCAACAGAAACATACCAGATATTTTTAATTGATGAAATGTAGAGTTTGTGTTTTAAGAATTCTCAGGTTCAACTTAATATGAGCAAAGACAACTTTTATTAAATGTTATGTTGAAATGGTCTACTGAGTAAACTATTTACTATTATTGTTTAAATAATTTCCATAGATAAATACTTTAAAACTTCAATGTTCATATTGTAGGCAATATTTTTTTGCTTTCTCATACAAGGAATCAGTTCATGAAATCTGTGTGCATTTTAGTAAACTTGAACATTTTATAAATGGAACAGATACAAATTTAACAAAGTATATGCCGGTTTTATCTATATTCATTTATAAATTTCATAAATAAAAATTAAAAACAGTATAGTGTTCTCTATACTTTGCTTTCTAAAGCTAAGTACATCTATAGCTGATATAGTTACTGAAGGGATAAGGTAGCTCCTTATCCCTCCTTATGTTAGTTCATGCTAACATTGGCAGTACCCATCCAAGTTAAGCAAAAACATTTAACTGCCTGAAATAGATCAGTAAGCCTTTCCCTTAACAACGTTTATGGAGATTCTCAGTCAAAAGTGCTTTTTCAAAAAGCAACTGGACTTTGAACAGCTGAAGAAACTTCTTGGATGAGAAGCAAAATGTCTTCAAGGAAAAACAAAATCCAATTGCCTTTAGAAAAAGCAGATAGTTGGCAACAGGATCAATCCTGGCACCAGGCCTAAATAATTGCATCAAGCACTTAACATTTGCTGATAATAAAATTTTACCACAAAACCAAACTTTCTCCAGCCTGATGTTCTTTTTTTTTTTTTTTTTTTTTTTTTTTTTATAGTACAGAAAAAACCTTTATTAGGGTCAAAGACCAACAATGCACGTTAATTTTTACAATATATTCAAAAGGACTGATATTAAAATATAATTAAAAAGTATTGACATTAAAAGTGGCATGCCTATCTCGATTCTTTTTTTTTTATATTGAAAAAGTTTTATTGAGTTTACATTTGATGTTCTTAAATTATGTTAAACTTCACAGTTAATTCAGCCCTGAAGATAGTTCAGCTCTAGAACTCTTTAAAAAAAAACACCTAAAATTTTGTTCCTCTTTTAGGACCCTCAAAATCAATTGATAGTTCTAATGGCTTCCTTTTATGATAAGAAATTTATATGTTTACTCATATAGGCTCAGACATAGGTTCTCTATGTGAATGTGAATGAAATACCAGCATAAAAAATACCTCAGAACAAAGATTACATTGTAGAATTACTGAGGTTTTGGGGAAACTCTGACACTGAAGGCTTCCACTTGTTACATTACTATTATATTTTACCTTTTCTATATCACGTTTTCAGATGGAGGGCTTCTAGGACTATCAATCTTAAGGTCTTCTTGCTTTTCTCATTCCATATATTCTATTTTTTCTGGTAGTAAAAAATATGGTAGTAGCAATTAAAAAAAAAAATGAAACACAACATTTGGATTCCTTGTACAGATTACCGTATTTTTCAGAGTATAAGACGCACCGAACTATAAGACGCACCTAGATTTTAGAGGAGGAAAACAAGGAAAAAAGTATTTTGAACCAAATGGTGTGGTAATATATCATTTAATAAAATATCAGTATAGCAGAATAATAATAATAATAATAATAATAATAATAATAATAATAATAATAATAGTAATTTATAAACCACTCTCTCTCCCCCGAAGGGACTAGAGGCGGTGCACAGGGAATTTAAAAATACATGTATAAAACCATAAGCATAAATACAATATTAAAATGAATTAAACTTAAACTCCCAAACCAACTAAAACTAAACCCCTAAAAAACCCTAATAAAACAATTTGATTACCCCAGGCTGGCCTAGCAGAAGAAATTAGTTTTTAGTTTTTGACGGAAGGAGCGGAGGTCCGTAGTTGTTCTAATTTCGGGGGGAAGGTCGTTCCAGAGGGTCAGGCCCGCCACAGAGAAGGCCCTTCCCCTGGGCGTCGCCTGCTGGCATAGCCTAGTGGACGGCACCTGGAGAAGTCCCTCTCTGTGGGAGCGAATCGGCCACAGGGATGTATGGGGCAGGATGCGATCCCGCAGATAGCTAGGTCCCGTGCCATGGAGCGCTTTGAAGATGATGACCAACACCTTGAAGCGCACCCAAAAGACGACAGGCAGCCAATGCAGCTCGCGCAGGAGCAGTGTTACATGGGAGAACCTGGAGGTTCCCATAACTGCCCACGCGGCTGCATTCTGGACAAGCTGCAGTCTTTGGGTGCACCTCAAGGGGAGCCCCATGTAGAGAGCATTACAGTAGTCCAGTCGGGATGTCACGAGTGCATGAGTGACTGTGCAAAGGGCATCCCGGTCCAATAGGGGACGCAACTGGCGGATCAGGCGGACCTGGTAAAACGCCCTCATGGCCACGGCTGTCACTTGATCTTCCATGGACAGCCGTGCATCAAGGAGGACGCCCAAGTTGCATGCCCCATCCACAGGGGTTAGATATTCGCCCCCTATGGCCAGTGATGGAGTCAACTGGTTGTACCGGGCTGCCGGGAACCACAGCCACTCGGTCTTGGACGGATTGAGTCTGAGTCTGTTCCTTCCCATCCAGGCCCGCATGGCTTCCAGGCACTGGCACATCACCTCTACGGCATCGTTGGGGTGGTTTGGGGTAGATATATACAGCTGCGTATCATCAGCGTAGAGGTGGTACTCTACCCCAAAACCACGGATGATCTCGCCCAGCGGCTTCATATATGTGTTGAACAGGAGTGGCGAGACGACCGACCCCTGAGGCACCCCACAAGTGAGGGGTCTCGAGGTCAACCTCTGCCCTCCTGCCAACACAAATTGCGATCGACCAGAGAGATAGGAGGAGAACCACCCCCAACCCCTCCAGCCGATGCAATAGGATACCATGGTCGATGGTATCAAAAGCAGCTGAGAGGTCTAATAGGACCAGGATGGAGGAACAACCCCCATCTCTGGCCCTCCAGAGATCATCCACCAATGCGACCAATGCCGTATCGGTGCTGTGCCCGGGCCGGAAGCCAGACTGGCGCGGGTCCAGATAATCAATTTCCTCCAGATGACGGGGGAACTGTTGTGCCACCACACTCTCTACAACCTTCGCCAAAAAGTGAAGGTTGGAGACTGGACGGTAATTTACCAACAATGCTGAGTCCAGAGAGGGATTCTTGAGGAGGGGTCTCACCACCGCCTCTTTCAAGATGGTAGGCAAGAACCCCTCACCCAAGGAAGCATTCACTACCTCCTGGAGCCAGCCTCGTGTAACCTTCCAGGATGCCAGTACAAGGCAGGAGGGACACGGGTCCAATAAACATGTGGTAGCTCACAGTCGCCCACGTAACCTGTCCATATCTTCAGAAGTAACAGAGTCAAATTCTTCCCACAAAATTGTCTCAAGATCTGCCTCGGGGCATCCCACTGGACCACTTTCGATGGAGGCCAACTCGCTCCGAATCTGAGCGATTTTATCCTGCAGATATTCCCCAAATTCCTCTGCTCTACCCTGCAAAAGGGCTTCCCATGTCCTCTGTTGAAGGAGGGAGCGGGTCACCCTAAACAGGGCGGCAGGGCGGTTATCTGCGGATGCGATGAGAGTGGCACAATGATGACGTTTAGCCACTCTCAGCGCCACAAGGTAAGTCCGTTAATGGGCTCTCACCTGTGTTCGGTCAGATTCAGACCGTGTGGATCTCCATCTCCTCTCTAGGCATCTCTTGTGGCGTTTCATCACCCTCAGCTCCTCGGTAAACCAAGGAGCCTGGGTGGCTCATCGCCACAGGAGAGGCCGCAAGGGCGCGACCCGATCCAAGACCCCCGTGGCTGCGGTATTCCACGCAGCCACCAGGTCCTCCATCGGGGCGTGGGTCAAGGACACAGGTAATGGCCCAAGCACCGTCTGGAACCTATCCGGGTCCATCAGGCGCCTGGGGCGGAACCATATAGGCGGATCAGGTTCCGCCTCCCCGCGGTGGGGCGTAGCGATTCGAAAGTCGAGCCGGAGAAGTGAGTGGTCTGACCATGACGGGTATGATGGCTACATCCCCTATACCCAGATCACTCAGAATATACTCAGAATAATGTTTACAACCACATATACTTTTACAACTCTTCAACTCTGCCACTTGAAGTGCACAAGTCTTAAAACTACCCCTAATTCTTTACAAAAACAAAAAAAACAAACCTTTATTTTTAAAAGCATTTTGCACCTAGGGAAAGTCGGAACAAGGCACGCTAGCCACACATCATCTCCACTGACTTTGAAGTCTTTCTCTTGCACCGTCTGTTGCCCCTTCAACTTCCCACCCATTGGGAAAGCATGGTGGTCCTTCTGCCTGGCAGCTGCTTGCTCCCCACCTCACCCCGAATAGTGTGAAGGCTGAGGAAAGGGAGAGAGAGGGGAGCTGCAGCAGGGAAGGAGTCTCTGGTGGCCACAGCAGCAGAAGCAGTGGTGGCTGGAGCACAACCCTGGGCTGCCAGCTCCGGCTCTCCCTTCCCTTCCCTGAGCATGTTCTGTTACTGCTGGCACCGGCAGGCCTCTTGCCATCGCTGCTACTCTCCATTCATGGCAGCAGTAGCAACAGCAGTGATGGCAAGAGCCCCGCTGCCCAGCTGCAACCACAACGGGACATGCATGGAGAAGGGAGAGCCGGAGCTGGCTGACCAGGATTGTGCTTCAGTCACTGCCAGCGGCAGATCTGCTGCTGCTGCAGCCACCAGAGACTCCTTCCCTGCCACCACACTCATGGGAAAGTAGAAAAGGGTGCCCGACTCCACAAAACGGGCAGGAGAGATGAGGAGCAGCAGCTGCTGCAAAATTGGAGGCAGGGGGGGAGGGCAGGAGGGACTGGTTCATGCTGGCGATTGTCCTGGCCATCACTGTCGCCAAGCTGGAGCTGACCTTTAGGGTAAAGGGGGATAAGTCTCCCAGAGACTCTCCAGCCTTCCCTGCCCACTCCTTTCACACCCGGGCTCTCTGGTTTGCAAGTAAAGAAAGAAACATGCAGGAAGTGAACCCCGTTTCCACCCGCTTTCCCTCCCAAAAATTTTCTGGCCAGAAAAAAAGAGAAGGCGAGTCTGCGGAGGAGGGGGAGGGTGCACGGCTCTTTCCACAATTGCTTTTTAGGCAGCGGCTCCTGAGGGGACCAAGCCTTCCCTGCTTGAAACATCTTCACCCCGAGGGCATCGCTGACAGCTGCTTCTCATGGCTCGGGAGGTCCACATTCTCCTTGCTGCTGCTGCTCAGCCTCCTCAATGTGCAGAGGCAGGAGAAGGAGAAGACCACGATGTGGGTTTCCTTCGCTGTCTGCATGCTCCAGGAAACCAGCAGCAGAGCTGGCAAGCCAACAATCAGCCGGCTGCTTCTGATCTGCCTGCCCTGTGCCCATGCGCAGCTCCTGCGCCCTCGCCGGACCGTTGCGCGGACCAGGTGGGCGGAGCTACATTCAGAGTATAAGACGCACCTAAATTTTCACCCTCTTTTTGGAGGGAAAAAAGTGCATCTTATAATCCGAAAAATACAGTATATGTTTCAGATAGGATGATTACATGATAAAAGCTTCATTGAGAAGACTACATTACAGAGGGAAGAGAGAATGTCTACAAAATTTCTACATCATTGAGTTAGGAACCATCTGTTTGGAAGAAGTAATAATGGAGAAAGAGACCCAAGATAAATTTTTCGTGTCAGGAAAATGGCCTTTTTAATAGTTGTTTATATAAACACTATGTTACTCTTGTTGCAATTCAAAGTAAGATTCCCAACTTGATGAAAAAAATTTATCTACAAAAATTTTATTCTGATTACTTCATTTTATACAAAAGAGACTAATTAGTAAAGTGCCAGCAGTTCATAATCTGATAAAATAATAAAGAGCATTCTGCATACCGTATAGGAATTTTTGTAATGTTTAAATAGTGAGACTGACATGAGGTTAATATATTCAATGATGTGAACCAGAAACACTACCCAACAGTACACTGTTCAAATAAAAGTTCCTTCCAATGATCAGTTTCATAACCTTCCAAGTTAAGCTAAATAAGCTTCATTAAATGAGTTTGTCTATCATTACCATCCAGGTCTGTATCAATATGTTCCAATTGTGGAGACATTTCTGTCACTAGCACCTGCGAAACTAAATATTAACTTCTGATAAATTAATCCAAATCTAAGCAATCTACAGTGATGAAGGTTTTTTTTGTCGGTCTCTTTGAACTCTCACTATATAATAAGTTAAAAGATATATTTATATAACCTGAACTGTCAACAATATTGATTTTTAAAAATTATGTTTGAATTATGTAATATAGATTTAACTGAACCCTAAAATTTTAGACATTTAGCCTTGATGTTTGATATTAGATTATCAGTAGTGTTTGCTCATTTTTGTGCCACATCTGAATACAAGGTCATCACTGCTGTAGTTCTAGCGCTAATAGCAGGCAAAAAAAGTACTAGACTACTGAAGATAATTCATTTTACGGTACTGTTTTAATTCTATGCCTAAATCAATAGGAAACATAAACCAGAATATGAATTAAATTTAGAGAATGTTATATAACAGGTCTATTTTAGAATACAGTTTTCATTTTAAACAGTTATGTACTGTAGGATGGAATCATTACAAAGTTAGTGATCATCTCTTTGTCATCACCATAGCATTATTAAAAATATCATTAATGTAATTAATCTTGTGTTCCAAGTTTGCTTAGTAAACATTGGTGTATATGTATGGGGGTATATATATTGTCTTTGTGTACACATCTATCATTAGTTACAGGTGTTCTGATCCAATAACAAAATCTTATAGGAAAAATTGAATTAAGTAATTCTATCAGTAATATATTACAAAAAAGCCATTTATTCTTGAAGGAAGATTAATTTGTGCAATATGAATCTTGCACAAAAATAAAATTAATTCATATAATAGGACCCGCCCTGGGTCCTTTTGTAGGAGAAGGGCGTGGTATAAATTTAATAAAATAAACAAATATATAATTGATTATAGCATATGGTTTGATGAGAGATTTTGACTGACTTTGGGGTCACTAAACAAAGCTGATGGCTGAACAGAACCTGGAATTTGTATGTATGCTTTCTTCATCAGAAAAAAACCCTCAAAAATATGGATAGCAAATAAGCAATATGACAAACGTGATTTCAGATAATTGGCCACTTGTGATAGGACAACTTTTCACCCAGCAGCTATTCTGTATGAGAACATATATAAATTTATTTTGTTCACTTATGTTCCATTGTTTTTCCCAAATATACTGCCAAAATATCATTGTAAAATGAGCAGCATATAAATCTGATGCATACACATATACATACATACATTTACTGGCCCACCAAATTTATTTCCTGATAAGAAAATTATGAAGGTTACAATCTGAATTGAAACATTTATTAGGAATGTAATAAAACCAAATTTCTTCATAATAAAATTAAAGATTTGTTTATGACAATGATGAATCCTCTGTTCATGAAGTATGAATGTTCAAAGCTTTGAAAAAATTAATATCTGGTATTTTCACAGACATTTAGACTAAATAATTGTCTCTTTTGGTCATTAAAGAGTGAATCACTTTTATGTCTAGTACAACTTTTTCAGGGACAAAGCTGAGGGAAATCTTCCAGATTAAGTTAGCAGTTTGAGTTAATAAATTTTTGTTGCTAACTGTTAATGTATGTTTATTTTTCCAAGCAGAAAGAATCTATCATTGCAGTGACACCTGTGAAGATAAACTAAGGTATAAAGTGCAGAGAGCGTAATGTTTTCAGCCCACTTCATACCTGTTTGGTTAGCTGGTATTTTTAAAAATGCAGCTTCTTTCTGTCTCCCTTTTTCTTGCTTCTATATTCCTTGCATCGGCAGTGGATAGGCAATATATCAGTGCTAATGGCACCTTTGCAAACCGAAGAGATTATAACTCAATATCTGTTAAAAATGGAGGATATTGGGGGGTTTGGACATGGATTGACAAGTGCCCACCAGGATCGTATGCCATTGGATTTAGCATAAGGGTAAACCTATGTACAGTGCTCATTTTAGACACTGAATTAATTTATAAATTTGCTACCAGAATCTCAATGTGTTTTTCTTCTTATTGCATTAGGTGGAAGAATATAGAGGAGCTAGTGATGACACTTCACTCAATGGAATCCGATTATTCTGTTCAACTGAGCAAACCAACAATATTATGTATACTGTTGAATCTGAACCTGGAGAGTAAGTTTTGTTGTTTCTAAATGTCTCTCATTTGTTTAATTTTATAGAAAACTAGCTATACTCGGCCACGCGTTGCTGTGGCCCAGTTTGGTTAAATGGCCAACCAATCTGTGTGTAGATCTACACCTGCACACATACACACAACCACCGTATAACCCCTACCTACTGTATTTCTCCCTCTCTCTATTCCTCTACCTACCTACCTACTGTATTTCTCTCTATCTATCTATCCACCTACCTACCTACCTACCTACTACCTACCTACCTACCTACCTACCTACCTACCTACCTACTGTGTTTCTCCCTATCTATCTATCCCTCTCCCTACCTACTGTATTTCTCGCTATCTATCCCCCTACTTACTTACCTACCTACCTACCTACCTACTTAACCTACCTACTGTATTTCTCCCTCTCTGTCTATCCCTCTACTTACCTACCTACTGCATTTCTTCCTTTCTCCCTCTATCTACCTACCTACCTACTGTAATTCTCCCTCTCTATCTATCCCCCTATCTACCTACCCACCTACCTACTGTATTTCTCCCTCTCTATCTATCCCCCTACCTACCTACCTACTGTATTTCTCCCTCTCTATCTATCCACCTATCTACCTACCTACCTACTGTATTTCTTCCTTTCTCCCTCTACCTACCTACCGCATTTCTCCCTCTCTATCTATCACCCTACCTACCTATCTACCTACCTACCTACCTACCTACCTACCTACCTACTTACTGTGTTTCTCCCTATCTATCTATCTCCCTCCCTACCTACCTACCGTATTTCTCCTTATCTATTCCTCTATCTACGTATCTACCTACCTACCTACTTTATTTCTCCCTATCTATATATTCCCCTATCTACCTACCTACTGTAATACAATAATACAAGTTGGAAGTTGGAGGTCATCTAGTTCAACTCCCTGCCTAGGCAGGAAGCCCTATACCATTTCAGACAAATGGCTATCCAACATCTTCTTGAAGACCTGCAGTGTTGGGGCATTCACAACTTCTGGAGGCAACTTCTGTTCCACTGGTTAGTTGTTCTAACTGTCAGGAAATTTCTCCTCAGTTCTAAGTTGCTTCTCTCCTTGATTAGTTTCCACCCATTGCTTCTTGTTCTGCCCTCAGGTGCTTTGGAGAATAGCTTGACTTCCTCTTCTTTGTGGTAGCCTCTGAGATATTGGAAGGCTGCTATCCTGTCTCCCCCAGTCCCTCTTTTATTAAACTGTATTTCTTCCTCTCTCTCTCTCTATGGGCCACCTGGGAGTTTGCTATCTCAGTGCCTTCTTTTGGCCCTAAGAGGCCTCCGTACGTGGCTGAGGAAATGACTGTTGCTTAGTGGGAGGAGTTACAGGGAGGTGAAAACCTGATCAGTGGGTACATTTTACACGTGTGCTAGGCACAAAATGAGTAGGTATTCTATTATCGGAAGTCCTTGGCAACATTGTTTCAAAATTTGAGGTAAATCGGTGCAGTAGTTTTTGAGATTAGTGGATTCGTACAAACTATTTTACATTTTTATTTATATTGATTAGACATTGACACAAAAAGTATTAATTCTTGACTACTTTAAATTTATCTCCTAAATGAGCATAGAGGAAGCAATTCTACTGTATTTTAGGTACATTAATAAAAATCTGATGGAATTAACATCTGTTGAAGGTACAAATATGGCTTATCAATCTTACTAAGAAAAATAATCATTCTATTTTTATGCTTGTTCTAGACATTGGTCAATGTTTTTTAAAAATGGAAGGAGCTTTAAAAGATCTATAAAATGCAATATTTTGAATCATTTTCATAGCACACTAGGGGGGGGGAATAGATATGCTTGAAATTGATGTGATAGAGAATGTAGAAATCACACCAAGGATTTGTGAAATAATATAACCAAAAATTTCTATTTAAGCGAGAGCTGGTTACCTGTTTGCTACTTATTTAATTGCATTCCTTAAGAGGTTGTTATCAACTAAAATCTCGTCACAAGAAACCCTGAAATCTAGATGTCATTCCTGAATTATCTGTGATTAGTTTGTTTTGTTTCTAAAGGTGTTTTTTTTAATAAACTAAGAACGACTCCTATTAAATAGACCTTAAATTCAAGGGAGAATATAGACAACCCAGGGATAAGGCTTGTCATGATAAAGTTTGCAATCACTTACACAAGTTCAAAGCAGACATACTTTATTGTTTCTTAAGCAATTCTCATACAAAATAAAATAAACCTAATGTTAGAGACAATCTATCTTGAAAGATATGTTGCTGATACTTCATTTTGTTTTTCCAGATACGGACACTGGTCAGGAATTAGGTGGTGTCCACGAAATGGTATTTTACGTTCTTTTCAGCTGAAAGTTGAACCAGAGCAAGGAGCTGGAGATGACACAGCTGTAAACAACATTCGATTCCGTTGCAGCAATGGTCTTCAAATTGAAGAAGCTGGTGGTCAATTTGGTGAATACAGTGAGTGGAGTACACCTTGTGAAAGAGGAGGAATTTGTGGCCTTCAAACTAAACAGGAGCCCTACCAGGGCTTTTTTGTAGATGATACAGCCTTAAATGATGTTCGTTTCTTCTGCTGTGAATAAATTCTATAGAATCGAAGGAATCATTTTAGCATGATTAAATGATAATGCAATGAATATGCATTTGTTTCTCATTTATTTCCACCAAGAAAATAATACATTAGTAGGTGTGTGTGTGTATGTGTTTGTGTGTAGAATGTGTGTGTGTGTTGATGAGTAGAATATGTGTGTATACATGGAAGTGTAAAAAGGAGTACAAAATCTTCATCCTCTAACACTGATTGTGCTTTAAATAAATAGGTATTTTGATTTTATTTATTTACAACATTCTCAGAATAGATACCACCTGAGGGTTCCCAGCCAATCCACATACACGGGTTTACTGATATAGTGCATATATGCATATGAGTGTGCATCTATATGCATACACACATGCACACACTGCACAAGTGAAATATAGTCCAGTAATGAAATATAGCAGTCTTTCATTATTCAAAATTAAATAAATCACAGAGTCTAGTACCAAAAAGGTTGCACCTTATACATTCAAATACAGACAGAGAGAGAGAGAGAGAGACAGACAGACAGACAGACAGACAGACAGGTATCAACTAGGCTGAATAAAAAAAGATTATTAAAAGATTTCCATTTTATAATGCATTCAATAATCAAGTCAAGCTGTTTCTAGCTGTCACTTTTCTTACTAAATGCATTATACTTGGAATTAAAACAGTAATCTGATTAAACTGTCATATATGCTAACTGCAATTTAGTCCTGAACTAATCATCTCACATTTTTAAGGTTGCATAACAGATGAATTTGAGGCTTGTTCTCACAATGAATGTTTAAATAGTTTGGATATATATTTTTATAACTTATTGTCTACTCATTCGTTGAAATAAATTGCATATTCACATGAAAACCTGACAGCACAGAACAAGTGCTCACACTTGTGACTGCATTATTAATTAATGGAATAATATGCCACTGAGTGAATTATCAATGCCATAAACATGATTATCAGTCGAATTACTTAAAACAGGATTTTTTAAACAATGAATTTGCGTTTAGCAAGCAAAAAAAAACCCTGACTCTTTAGAACACTTATTTTAAATATTCTATTTCTGTTTAATTGTTTAACCATTCTTAGGAACTTGTGGAACTACATGTGTCTGAAATCAAAGTACCAGTATTTATGTAATATGGAAGGATATTTGTTTTCTTCTGAACAAATGGTTTGAGGGTAACAAAGAGTTCTAGGTGCATTCATCCAGAGCTGCTTCTTAATGAGAAAAAGGTCCACCAATCACTCTACTAACAAGAGCTTAAGATGGACATGGGGGAAGTTTAGCCATCTGTCAGAATGTTGCAATGCAAGTGTTTTTTTTAAATCAGGGCAACCTGGTCTACCCAAATATGGGACAGAGCATACTGCTTCCACTTTTGCCTTTCAATCCCAATCCAGAGACCTTTGCAGGCAGTTTCTTTCATACCAGACTATTTTTGTGTTGAATTTATATTTACTGACAAAGAAATAAATGGAGACTAGTATAGATCTATTTCAAGCTATTTAGCTCTATTTCAAGCTATTTATTTGAATCCCAGAAGGGTATGCCTAGCTGACAAGAGCTAAATAGCTTGAAATAGATCTATCCTAGTCTCCGTTTATTTCTTCGTCGGTAAATATAAATTCAACCTTGCAATGCAAGGTACATTTTCCACCAGGAGACAGTGCATGATTTTGGTCTCAATTGGAATGGTGATGATTGCAATTGAAAACATCATATTGGATATACTATATACTGTATAACAATAGAGACTTTTCCCTCCTTCAGAGGAAAATGGGGATGGACATCATGTGAAACTTTATATATAGGGCTGTGACATAATATAACCTCCCCCCCCCACCTCTCTTCCTCTCCAACTCCCTCTCAGAGAAAGGAAGGTAATAATTATATATCTTTATGATAGATTTGCATTGCTCTTCAATCTGGTACAATCTGCTTGTCAGATCCTTATAAAAGTAAACATTCCAATAAGCAGGTCATTCTGCATGGTAGTGCAGCACCTCACACCTAACAATTTGCCCATCAGGACTTTTGTGTCTTTATTGAGGTCCTAATCTACATCCCATTCTTAGCGCACAGGATTGCTAGAGAGAAAAGTAGACCTGGCCTTCGCTAAAGTGACCAGAGAGGAAGGAATACATCCACAAGGGCCAAAAGCAAGGACAATCAATAACAGAATAACAGAGTTGGAACACACCGTGGAGGTCTTCTAGTCCAACCCCCTGCTCGGGCATGAAACCCTATACCATTTCAAAAAAATGCTTGTCCAAGCTCTTCTTAAAAACTTCCAGTGTTGGAGCATTCACAACTTCTGGAGGCAAGTTGTTCCACAGATTAATTGCTGTCATTGTTAGAAAATTTCTCCTTAATTCTGGGTTGGTTCTCTCTTCGATAAACTTCTATCTGTTACTTCTTTCTCACCTTCAGAATAGGTTGACTTCTGCCTCCTTTTTTTGTTATATTTGACACACCAAGTTCCTGAAACCATTCATCATATGGTTTTGCTTTCAGACCTCAAATCATCTTGTTTTCCTTCTCTGCAGACCTCAAATCATCTTGTTTTCCTTCTCTGCATCTTGTTCAGACCTCAAATAATCTTGTTTTCCTTCTCTGCATCTTGTTTTCCTTGTTTTCCTTCTCTGCATAGATTCTAAAATCTCAACATCTTTTTGTATCATGGTAAACAAAACTGGATGTAATATTCCAAGTGTGATCTTATGAGTACAGTACAAAACAGTACTAATGCTTCACATATTTTGATACTATTCTTCGTTGATGAAGCCTAGGACTGTGTTGGCTTGGCTGCAGCAGCACATTGTTAGCTGTACTTAAGTGATTGTCCATTAGGACTCCTATATCTCTCTTGCAGGTAATGCTGTTAAGTCAAGGGCCACCTATTTTATACCCCTGTCTTTGGTTTTTCTTGACTAAATGTAAAATCTTACATTTCTCACCACTGAATTGCATTTTGTTGGATAGGAAGTTTTTGAACTTTGGTGTTGGGGAATGCTCCTGACAATGCCATAAACATTCAAGAAAACAAATAAGTACATCAAACAAATTAACTTGGAATTCTTATTCAAAGCATACATTCCCTGGTTCAAATTATTCTATTTCAGACACCTCCTAATCACAGGAAGACCTCACCTTTAGGACTTCTTAAACCTAAATCTCAAATCTTGTTGAATATATAAAACATCTTGATTTTGTTCCACATTTCCAGTATTATAAAATGGTTTGTATTATGTTTAATGCAGTAAAAAACAACAACACCCGATTGTAAAAGGCTAAAATAACACACACGCATGAATATATGAATATAATTTTAAAAAAAGGAGTTTCAAAATTATTTGACATGGTCCTATAGTTATTTTTAATCTCAATGCATCATTAAGTAATCCCAAATGTAGATAGTTATAACACCTTCACTTTTTGAGGGCTTAAGTAACTATTTGAATCTTATTCTCCCAAAATTTTAGGTAATACTGCATATAACCTTTCTTACATATCTAATTTTCCAAGATTTGCACTTCATAAACAGATGTGTTAAGACAATACATGAACTTTTAAGAAAATGTTAATCAAAAAAGATGCTACTAGACTCCAGATATTTTGGGTCCAGAGACTAACATGGGTCTCTCTTCCTATAAGATCTACTAGTCGTACCCGGCCACGGGTTGCTGTGGCCCAGTCTGGTTAAATCTCTCTCTATCCCTCTACCTCCTCTCTACCTACCTACTGTATTTCTCCCCCCTCTATCCCTCTACCTACCTACCTACTGTATTTCCCCCTCTCTCTATCCCTCTACCTACCTACCTACCTACTGTATTTCTCCCATACATCCCTGCGGCCGATTCGCTCCCACAGAGAGGGACTTCTCCAGGTGCCGTCCACTAGGCAATGCCAGCGGGTGATGCCCAGGGGAAGGGCCTTCTCTGTGGTGGGCCCAACCGTCTGGAACGACCTACCCCCCGAACTCAGAATGACCACGGACCTCCGTTCTTTCCGCCAGAAACTCAAGACTTACTTTTTTCAACAGGCCGGCCTGGCCTAATTCTACCTAGCCTTTAGCCTGACAACAAATTGTTTTAATTGGTTTTTAAGGGTAATAGTTTTAATTTATTGTAAATTTTTAGCACAGGGTTAATAATTTAATTTGATTTTAAATTTTGTATATTGTCATGTTTATTTATGCTTTTTTAATTTCCTGTGCACCGCCCCGAGTCCCTTTTTGGGAAAGGGAGCAGTATATAAGTTTAAATAAAACTCAAACTCAAACTCCTTCTCTCTCTCTCTCTCTCTCTCTCTCTCTCTCTCTCTCTCTCTCTCTCTCTCTCTATCCCTCTACCTACCTACCTACCTACCTACTGTATTTCTCCCCCTCTCTATCCCTCTACCTACCTACCTACCTACTGTATCGCTCCCTCTCCCTCTCTATCCCTTTACCTACCTACCTACCTACCTACCTACCTACCTACCTACCTACTGTATTTCTCCCTCTCTCTCTATCCCTCTACTTACTTACCTATCTACCTACCCTTTTCCCCCTGTGTCTCTTAACACTCTTCCCCCCAGTCCAAAGTTTACACGATTCAGGGGATCCAACCCAGCTGATCCCTTCGGGGTGGCTTTCTTGCAGCCCCCGGCCAGGCAGGTGCTTGCAAAGCCCGGAAGACAACAGCTGGGGCAGGAAGACGGAAAGTTACCAGCCCCACCACTGCCACCACGCCGGCCTCTCCTGTGCTCACGTTTGAGGAAACCAGAGGTGCCCAGCAGCTGCTCCAAGCCCAAAGGTGGGTTGGGTTCCATCCTAAAGATGGCCCAGAGGTCGCAGACGTGTGGGATGGCGCGTTGGTACTCATGAGAGTGGCTCGAAATGGCAAGCTCTCTGGCGGTGGTGGTGGTGGCGGTGGCTGGGTTTTGGCAAGAGCCCCGCCACCCCGCCCGATTCACCAAAAGTGGTGCCAGCAGCAATGGAACATGCTTGGGGAAGGGAGGCGGAAGAAGGCAGAGGATGAGGAGGTTGGAGGCCTTGAAGGCAAGGAGGTCGGAGGTGTGGAAGAAGGAGGGCAACCATTATGGCAGTGGAGAGGAGGGTGACCATTATGGTGAGGAGGGCAACCAATGATGACGTACAAGCACGGGGGCCGGGTGAGAGGAATTGTGAAAGGGAGGGGGGCGAGTGAGCGAGTGAGGAAAGGCAACGTTATTGCTGGTGACCATTGCAGTAGTGACATTGAAGCGCAGGGGAAGGGCATCAGTACACACTGCTGCACGTGTGCATGATTCAGCATAAGAAGCAGCCGGATGGGAGGAGCTAAAGGGAGGGAAATAACTCAGAAGTGCCGCACTTTTACATTTGTGTAGTGCATATGGCACACGTGTGCCATCCACACAATCTATACATATCATTGATGCTGTAAGGAACATTGTGTGAAAATTTGGTGGCGATCTGTGCAGTACTTTCTGAGATTAGCGGTTTTGAACAAACTGTTGTTAAATTTTTATTTATATAGACTAGCTGTATCCAGCCATGTGTTGCTGTGGCCCAGTCTACATCTACACCCAATCTACACACAAACACGTACACACAAACACCGTATAACCCCCAACCTACCTACCTACTGTACTTCTTCCTCTCTCCCTTTACCTACCTACCTACCTACCTACCTACCTACCTACCTACCTACCTACCTACCTACTGTATTTTCCCTCTCTCTCTATCCCTCTACCTACCTACCTACTTACCTACCTACCTACTGTATTTCTCCCTCCCTCTCTTTATCCACTTACCTACCTACCTACTGTATTCTTCCCTTCCTCCCTCTATCCCTCTACCTACCTACCTACCTACCTACCTACCTACCTACCTACCTACCTACTGTATTTTCCCTATCTCTCTCTATCCCTCTACCTACCTACTATATTTTCCCTCTCTCTCTTTATCCCACTACCTACCTACCTACCTACCTACTGTATTTTTCCCTCTCTCTCTTTTTTGTCCACCTATCTACCTACCTACTGTATTTTTCCCTATCTCTCTCTATCCCTCTACCTACCTACTGTATTTCCCCCCTCTCTCTTTGTCCCTCTACCTACCTACCTACTATATTTCCCCCCCTCTCTTTATCCCTCTACCTACCTACCTACTTTATTTTCCCTCACTCTATCTTTATTCCTCTACCTACCTACCTACCTACCCTATTTCCTCCCTCTCTCACTATCCCTCTACCTATCTACCTACCTACTGTATTTTCCCTCTCACTCTCTCTATCCCTCTACCTACCTACCAACCTACCAACCTACCTACATACCTACCTACTGTATTTTTCCCTCTCTCTCTCTATCCCTCTACCTACCTACCTACCTACCATGCAGCCTCCTGGGACCAAAAATGGGCCACCTGGGAGTGTGCCACCCTCTATGCCTAGTTTTGAGCCTAGTAAGCCTCCATACAGCCTCCTGGGGCCAAAAATGGGCTACATGGGAGTGTGCCACCCTCTGTGCCTTTTTTGGGCCTAGTAGGCCTCCATGCAGTGTGGGAATGTTGGAGGCTTATTTGGTTGCTGAGGAAATGACTATTGGAAATGTGAGGGGTGTGTGCATGACACATCATAAGAAGCTTCGGATGGGAGGAGCTACAGGGAGGTGAAAACCTGAGAAGCGCTTACCTTTTACGTTTGTGCTGCTTGCACATGACACACATGTGCAAGCCACACAAAATGTACGTATGATTGCATCGGAAGTCCTTGGGAACATTGTGTGAAAATTTAGTGTCGATCGGTTCAGTATTTTCTGAGATTAGTGGCTTTGCACAAACAATTTTACATTTTTATTTATATAGATAATATGTATTTGTGAACAAATATTATTGAAAATCAGCATCATAGAATTTTCTACATTTTGGACCATTTCAATTAATCTCCAATGATCAAAACTAATTTTATTTTGGAGTTATCTGCCTCTCTACCAATCTCTCACTCTCAGTGTCTCTTTCTATTTACAGGGTTTTTATTTTATTTTTTTGCGCACAGCATGTGGGCAATCGTCTGCTGAGTGAAAGAACTCCAGATCCAGCTTTTAAAAACCACAACGGCCCTTATTCATAATTGGGTTTTTTGTTGTAATCCCCTAATTAAATGGGAAATACTTTCTTTGAACATGCAGCCTTTTTCAGACAATTCAACTGATTACATAATTTAGGCTTGATTGTATCATATTCCCATTGTAAGGTATATAATTAGAGGAAGTTGTGCCATCTGATAAAACTAAAGGAGAACTTTCATTCTGGCAAGGAGCAATATATGTGCCACTATTTGAATGAAAACAGCTTCTTTTTATATACTTAAAACATATAAAGCGAGCTTTAACCATTTGCCCCTGAGATATTAATTATTCATTCCTAGAATGAAAATAGGCTGGTTGGAAAGGCTGGTTGACAACTTCCATCATAACAGATTGGTCTGCAGCTCTTACTCCCAGGGCAATTTGTCTGTGGGGATGGAGGAGACCACAGCCAAATTTGGCAACCATGACAATGAGGTAAAATATCAGTTCCTTACTTTTTCTTCCACAAACAAGAAACTCGATTTATTTTAAGAGTGGCAAGTCAAGAAAAACTTGCACAATAAACTATGATTATATCAATATGATATTTCATTGATAATACCATCACATCAATGCTGTAGTCCTGAAGATCTGGCCACAGTCAAGTGTGGAATTGCATCATTTGACCCTCAAATGCCCACTGAAGACACTCATGGTCAATGCAATCAGTTTGTCTGTTGTCATAATGCTGAGAAAATTGTCTTCATTTTTGAGACCATAAGCACTGTTCTTAACAGTGAGGCTTTTGATGAATCTCCAGAAGTAATGTTTGCTAAAAAAAAATCTTTTCACATGTAGCCTTGCATTGGTTTTCAACTTCCATTCTGTGAAGAATGCATAGTAGTCAAAATGAATATTATAGGAATACTGTTCTACACAACCTGTTCCCTCAGAAACTATATATTAATATCAGTTCCAAGTTGCATTTCAGAAAGATTCATGAATCAGTACTATATTGTAGTACATTGTCAGTACTACATTGACAATGAAAGTAAGTGGATCCCTTTATTTGCACTGATGAGCTGGTTGGGTGACTGAGATTGGCAGGAGGAGATAGGCAGGTGTGGGGGCTAGAGTGGCCCTATAGTTGTAAGTGCCAGCAGACTGCCAATGCCAAATTTTTATCATGTAATGGCAGTGGTCTGCAAAGGCTGTAACTTTGGCATAGGTCAGATGTCCTTTAGTTCCCCGCTAGTGGAATTTCGAACAGTCACTGAATGAAAGGTTTAAGTTGGCAACTACCTGTATAGGCTTAATGGCTCTACATTAAGAGCTTTCAAATCAAACTAAAATAAACTTTATTAAATTAAGATATTATTGTTAAATTTTATTATTTTTATGTGTTTATTTATTTCAGGTACTTTTATGCCACTTCAATCAGAATAATCAAAATTGTTTGGAAGCAATGATAAAATAGAAAATATATGTCAAAATAAATAACTATATACTCTGAACTTTCTAATGTACCACCTCATAGAGTACAGGTATAATTTACAAGTGCTCTGAATCAACACACATTGGTCAGCTATGTTCTATTCAAAGCAAGTAGGCTTGTAGAAATCCAGCTTATAAACCACACAGGACTTCATGGGTTCCTAGTAGCATTCTGAATTGCACCCATAAACAAACTAGTAACCAATAGCAATATAGATAGAATTCCTACAGCATAGGCATTCTGTGAGAGTATTGATAAGTTATCATTGGTACATAAATCTCTATAATGTACATCAATTCTAGTTTCCAGATAGTCCACAGGGATAGTTTCATGTTCCCCAAATTATAATCTAGTTGCAAGATAATGTGAACATGAAAAAAATCCTGCTCCAGGAATGATTTTTGATACATTAGCTGAAGGTAGACAAAGGGCTTTCTGACTACACTTTCTGGCTATTGATTCCACAAGAACTGCGAGTCCACAAATATACCTCCACCCTAGATTATAACCCAACTCCTTTTGGAGCAGCATACAACACAATTTAGTGCTAAAAATGAAACTGTCTTGGAATTGGTTGGCTTCTGGTTCAACAACCTGTCCATTTTGTTTCATTTAGTTTCAACAAAACCTTTATAACTTTCAAGTTGCAGGACAATACTTCTACTGTATTTTACATTTGATCTGGGGTAGAGTTGTGATCCTTGACTATTGATATTAACAGTGGCGTAGCGTGGGTTGTCAGCACCCGGGGCAAGGCAAATAATTTGCGCCCCCTAACCCATGGATTTTAGCACTGGAGTCTCTTCCACTAGATTAGTTAAAGAAACCCTTACCCCCTAAGCACATGTATTGTTTGTTATGAAAATACTGATGTAATTAAAGTAAAATGCATCTAAATACAAGTTTATTTTCAAACACTTTATTGAGTGCGAACATGCATTACACATTCTCCACATTTTCAGCAGGTCTATGAGTACAAATCTACAAATGTAGTAACCTAGCATGGGCCATGCTATTATATGTCGTCTCACAACCATCATATCAAGATGATATCAATATCAAGAACAAAAACTAAACATCAAAATGGAACCATACCCTGGAGATGATCCAAGACTGGGCTAGATAATAATAATAATAATAATAATTTTAATTTGTTGACCGCTCCCTCTCCCCATAGGGACTAGGAGCGGTGCACAGGGAAAACTAAAACAATAAATATACAAACACATTAAAAACAAATTAAACATATACCTGTGCTAAAAAATACCCCATTAACATACTAAAATTCCCCAATTAAAACAACTAAAACCCCATAGAGAGAGACTACCCTAGGCCGGCCAAGCAGAAAAGATGTGTTTTTAGTTTGGTTAGTTTTAGTTAGATGGAGCCAACTTCCTCAATCCTGTACCTCTAATTGTAATTCTTTAATAGAAGTGCAAGATATCAATCTGTATATAATATACAGATTAATTTAAATTCGCCTGCTTTTAATTAGCGCAAATTTTTCAACAACGGAATTGAAATCTACATTAAAGTCTCTCTCAATGGACAGTATTGCTAGATTACTCAGTCTTTCTTGGCTCATTGTAGATCTCTGATATGTTTTAATTAGTTTAAGTTTTGAGAAACTTCTTTCACAACTCGCTGTAGAAACAGTGATAGTAAGAAAGATTCTTAATGTGACAACAAAGTTAGTTAAACTTTCTTGCAGCTTCCACTTATACACCCAGCGAAGCAAATCTAAAGCTGACCAGTTTGCAACCTGCTCATCAGGATTGACCTCCTTATACAAGATAATGTGGTGCCGAAGTCGAGTTATTTCGGTGAGCATAGATGCAGCATTCAATTCCGTGTACTGAGCACACGTGTGCTGAATTTGTTTCTTAATAAAATCATCTTTTTTAGTATCCAACAATGTTTGGATTTGCAAAAAAGCAAATCGCTGGTGCAGCGTATTCATCTGCGTAGTACGTTTTTTAATTTCTGCCTGAAGCTGATCAATTGCTTCCAGTTGTTCTCTGCTTGTTTCCTGTATTAAGGTCAAGCCAGCATCGCAACTGTTCTCACCATCCATCTTCTTGCGTCTTCCAACTCTTCTCTCTGTAGGTATGCAATAGGTTTTGCATACCTGCAGAGCTTTCTCAGTTGCCTTTGACACTAGACTATCCCGTTTTTCATGACAAAATAAAGTCAATGCTTTTAACTTTTGCATGCATTGATCAAGCGCAAGTCCTTCTTGCTGCAGGTAGATCTGAGTATCATTTACTTCGGTTAGTACTGGGTTCCAAAAATGCAAGAAAGAGAAAAAAACATATGTCATTATGCAAACTAAAAGACTTCCTGCATCACCCCTGGTTTCAGAGGTTTCTTCCGGCCCATCTCTCAACGCTTCCAAAGCGTCTATTATTTTCTCAGTGTGTTCAGCAAGTACGCATACAGCTTCATGCGTTGAACTCCATCTTGTGTTACACGATCGCTTTACACGAATTGGTACATGTTTCTTAAGGATATCCCACCTGTGGGTGGAGCTTGAGAAAAATGAATACACCTTTTCCACAGTGCCAAAGAAAGTAACAGACTTTGTCCCAACACCAACTGCATGCATCCCAGCAAGATTGAGCGAGTGATTGTTACATGGCACAAACATTGCTTTGGGATTCATATCCAAAATACATTTTTGTACACCACTAATGTGTCCAGCCATAGTCGCAGCATTGTCGTATCCCTGGCCGTAGCAATGCTCTAGTTTAAGGCCATCAGCTTGCAACTTGTCACAAATTTGTTTTGTAATGACATCAGCTGATTTCCCATATAACTGAATAAAGTCAATGAAAGACTCTGTCACATGGACTCCTGAATCTTCAATATGCACATATCGAATCACTTGGGACATTTGGTCAGTGTGTGAAATATCAGGAGTGCTATCAAACATTATAGCAAAATACTTGGCCTTTATGATATTTTGAAAGATGACTGTTCGAATGTGATCGCCGAGCAGGCTAATAAACTCATTCTGGCTCTGTGGAGAGAGATAGGACACAATGTAACCATCTGTGCCTTGTACTCTGTGAAGATGTTGTTTGGCAACTGGGTCATATTTGGCGAGTAACTTGAAAGTTTCTAAGAAATTTCCACAATTACCATCTGCATTTAAATCTTCAGAGTGACCACGTAAGGGTAAGGTTTGCCCCGCTAGATACAGAACACAATCAAGTATTCTGACTAAGATTGCCTTCCATTTTTCAAATGACCTCTGTTGGGGAACCTTCCCTTCCCAGGAGTCATCCAAAATCAGGAAGGGAAAGCGTTTCCAAAGAGTTTATCTTCCATCCCATCGTTTTGACAGTCACCAGGGGTAATTACTCCCGTTTTACTCATCTCTCTCTCTCTCTCTCTTCCCCTTTTACAGTCCCCCAAAGAGCCTTGCCAGCCTTTGCCGACTCAGCAGATTCCCAGCTCGCCAGAAACCGTCCAAAAAAAAAAAAAGCTACCATTTTAAAGGCTGATGGGGGGGGGGGGGGGAAGAGGACACAAACCCTGGCAACTCCCATCCACACAATCCAAAGTCAGACACAGCCTTCATTGTTGCTAGCAGTTCATCTCCCCTTCCCCGACATCCCACCCCCCAATTATAATCCCGATGCAGATCGGGGGGGAGGGGGGAGGGAAGAAACACGGCGGGAAGAGTTGTTGGAACCATCAGCTGTTTTCCCCAAGATCCGAGTTTGCAAAACGGGCTCTTCCTCCCTCCTCCCCCCCCCCCTCCCCGCAATGCCTTCGATCCCTACGTTCAATTGAAAAGCGCGAAGGGAAAAACCACAACACGTCTTTATTGTCAAAAGAGAGAGAAAACAAACGCGATGGGGAAGTTGTTTCCCCCCCCCCCCTTCTTTCACGCTCTTGGAGAGCAACTGAAACGGCGCTTCGTTCCCTCCCTCCCCCTCCGATCGCAAAAACTTTTCGAAGCCCCCGAAGGACAAACAAACAAACAAACAAACGCGGGGATCAAACAAACCCACCGGGACGGACACAATTCACACGAAAGGAGACGCGATCATCCCTCCCCGTGCGCGCCCCCCCAGATGTTGCGCCCGGTGCGGCCGGCACCCCCTGCACCCCCCACGCTACGCCTCTGGATATTAATCAGATAAGCAAGAGCTTAAAAATAGCCAGCAGTATTTAAAAAGGAAAGTTTTATTATAAAACTTGAATTATTCCTACATTTGCCAGTAGAGGTCACCAATTACACACTTTGTTAAAGAGCAACAGCCATCATTAAACTTTAATTTAAAATTTGGTATCTGCTTGGTTAAAAAGTACCACTGTTTCCGTTAAACCAGGAATGGGGAATAAGATGTTCTCAATAAGGGGAAGATAGCATCCACGAATGGGTTACAACTGTTCTTACACTGATTGGACTGAGTCTGATCGTATATTAATTAATTAACTATAAAAGCCCCTCCCAGAGGCCTTCTATCCAGTTTTTCGATGAAGGAAAGGAATACAGACTCCATGGTGTTATCCAACCAATTTAGTAAAGGTAAGTAGAAACTCAACCATAAAACATCAACCCCCATAGCAAGGGTAATATATGTACATACATGTAATATATGGAAGAAGGAGTAAACAGTGAATCAAATGTTCAAGAACTAGGGACGGGACGGATGCTATCTTCCCCCTTATTAGAACGCCCTTTCTCAATAAGGAGAAGATAGAATCCACAAATGGGACATACCCAAGCCAAACATCCCATCATAGGATGGGCACGCCTCATACTCGACTGTCTTCTTCGGTATGCACCGCCTGCAACACTCTACAACCAAAGGCCACGTTTTCCGATGCGTACATATCCAATTTGTAGTTTTTAATGAATGGCGATGGAGATGCCCAAGTTACAAATTTCACCCAGAGTGGCCTGAGAAGCCCACGCCCTGGTAGTAGCCATGCTCCTCGTCAAATGGGCTGTAATACCTGAAGGGCCCCCCTCACCCTGGGCCTCATACACCGGTGCAATGCATTGTTTCACCCACTGACCAATACAGGTCACTGACACCTTACGACCCAGCAACGAAGCCTGAACCGAAACAAATAGAGCCTTGGTTTTGCGGATCTCAACTGTGCGGCTGAGATAGATCTCCCGAGCTCTGCGGACATCCAGTTGATGCCATCTATCCTCCTGTTGACCTGCAGCTGTGGGACAAAAATCAGGTAATGCGATTTCCTGAGAGCGAGGGAACCATGAACCCACCTTGGGAATAAAAGATGGGTCCAAACAAAGGACCACCCTGTCCGCGTAAAATCTACATAAATCTGGATTAACCGATAGGGCCTGTAGTTCTGCCCCAGAGGCACCCACTAAGGAGTGGGAGTGACCTCAAGCACCATGGTCTAGGGTATACATTGACTTTGTTGGCCCAGTTCACAGCCCAGTATTCATGGTAGTTGTGGATGGCTACTCGAAATAGTCCTCATGGCCACTACCATGGCAGAAGTGGTCATCAAAGCACTACGGAAATTTTTCTCCACTCACAGCCTGCTTGATGTATTAGTCTCTGACAATGGGCCCCAATTTACAACCATGCAATTCAAGACTTATTTTGCTTTGCAGGGAATCAGGCATGCCCTGGTCGCTCCACTCTATCCAGCCAGTAATGGACAGATGGGGAGAATGGTGCGATCCGCTAGAGAAGCCTTATCTAGGATGGGGCCAGGAGATTGGCAAACACGGGTTGATCAATTCCTCCTCATTCAGCACATCATGCCAAGTGCTACCACCAGGAGAAACCCCTTCGAACCTCTAATGGGTTGCTGGCTAAGATCATTCTTAGACTGACTACACCCAAACTATTCTGCTGCAATGCCCCCAGACTCGACCAGAAAATTTAGACACTTTAGCATAGGGGATTGAGTTTACACCCACAACTACGCTGGGGGGGGGGCATTCTGGATTCCTGCCACAGTTACAGAAATTACCCGACCTTGCTCATATAAATTGGAGCTCAAGGATGGTAGAACTTAGAGGCAGCACATTGACCAACTCCATGGCCGCCTCTCCCAATGCAACCTTAGGCAACCAGAGATACTCCTGCACGAGTTTGCCAAAGCCCTACCCAAAAGGAGCATGAATTCACTCCTTCCACAGACTTCTCAAGCCCGAAGGTTCCGGGGTACTTATCTGGTGAAGTTGCAGGGCCACAGCAAGTTCCGAGCGAACTGGCTCCAGAAACTCCAGCCATGCCCTGTGAAAGTTCCAGGAGCTTCCAGCAGGCGAAGCCAGAGAGACAACAGGTCCATCCAACCTGACTGAAGATCCAGCGCCGACTGAATTGCACAGGTCTGGGTGAGCCACCAGAAAGCCCGCCTACCTGCATGAGTACATTACAAGTTGGACGAGCCCAACTAAGAGAGGAGGGATATTACATACTGACAAACAGTATGATAGTTTCCACCAAGGTGTCTGTTCCGGTGGGAACAATATTCAAATCTGATTGGTTGAATGGTCTGGCAGCTCCCTATAAAAGGGCTGCTGCCAGACAGAGCCTTTGCTGGATTGGACATAGTTGTCAATAAAGAGCTGTTTGTTGCTGAAGCCTGAGTCTGCCTTATTCATTTACCCTATCTAACAAAAGTGTTTTTAGTTTTCTGAGAAAAGCAAGGTTGGAGAATACCTCAGAAAAGCATATTCTCTCCTCTGCTGTTTAATCATAAAGGATCCTTTCACTTGGTATGGCTTCTCTTGGCTTTAAGTTAGTCTAGGAAATAATTTTTGACTCCTAGCAACTGCATCTTTGGCTGTCATTATCCAAAGTAAAAACCAGCAAGAAGAAAAATAATAATTTCTGTGAGCCATGGGTCTTTTCCAAATCACAGATTCAGCAATAAAGTCATGCCAATTGTTACATTAAAAACCAGTTATGTATTCCTTACATTACAGTTCTCTGATTTCATGGCAGCTAAGGAGCCTGTTAATAGATTTTCACCCTGCCTTTAGTTTGTTATGGCTTCTTCATAATTAGTGTTACTAGACAAAAAATCCTGTGGCTACTTGTCAAATTAATTTAAAACTTAAAAGAATTCACTTAGCAAATAATGGGAAAAGGGATATTAGTTTATCAAAAAGTCCATTAGGGGTATTTATAATTGAATTGATTTCCCTTTTATTCTGAAATAAAAAAGTCTTTATGGTTTCCTTCCATCTATTGTTCTGTAACTGCAAACATAATTTCTAGATGTAATTAGAGCGAGAACAGAAGAGAGTTTATGTTGAGATAGAACTGATCATTTTTCTTTTCTTCAGATGGCTTAAATTCAGTGAAATGGATTAACATAAACTACTCAGCCTCACACTCATGAATATGCACTTTATCAGATGTATGTATATATTTTCCTTGGTCAATGACCTCTCTATCCTCAGCCTCTTAAATCAAAACCTTGCAAACAATAGAAATAAGAAGAGGGCAGAAAACGTAGCTGAAAGCTAATAAAAATACTCAGGTAATCAGTTCAGTCTATCTTTCCCTTTCCTGTCCTGTCCTGCTCTGACATGTCTTACTTGATTCTTATTGCCAAGACACAATTCAGGGTTGTATACATCAATATGTAACACATTCTATAAAAACACAATAAAAATATGTACAAAAGATAAATCAAGACAAAAATATATAAACACACAAAGTGCCATGGAAAAAAATCATCCAATGGGACATATTGCTCCCAGATCCAATGCTTGAGGAATAAAAAACTCTTTATTGTCTTGAAGAAGGCAAGGTCATCCAGATCTCAGGAAGAATGTCATTCTGAAGCTGCACAGAGAAACATGTCTCCTGGATCCCCCAGAGAAGTGACAAACCTTGGAGCATGCTGTTTTATAACTTCCTAAACAAGAGAGGTGTTGACTCTTAAAGCATGTTTTGTTCCAGAGTTTAATATTTAATGCATTCTCATTCAGTCTACCAGATAGTAACAAAAATAAAGCAATCCATTCAAATTCACAATTATCTTTAGTGCGATCTTTCCTTCCATGTGTTTGAGATGGCAGGGTCTCTTCTCCTTGATCAATGCAACAGTCCTATGAGATAGAGCAGAGATAGAATAAGACAGTCTCACCCAATGAACTTTGCTGCTGTATGGAAATTTAGATGTGGGTCTCCCCAACATTTTAATCTACTTCCTAACTGATGGCTTCATTTCAATTATCATATTTTTTCCCAAAAGGAACTTGGGCACCAGTATATCTTTAAGGTGCAAAGTTAGAGAAAATTGTAGTAAACATACATTATCCTATTTCTTAAATAAAATCTGCAGAAGTTTGATACAGTTGTGTGAAAGTCTATTATATGAAAACAATATTTGTTATTATTACAGATAGTCCTTGCGTTATGACCATAATGGAGCCTGCCATGAAACAAGTTGTGACTAACCAAATTTTACATTTGTTGGGTGATTATAAATAAACACCATGGTCATTAAGCTAACAAATGATTTGCTAAGGGGGCAGTTTTGCCAAAAATGGAAATGAATGCCATTTTCCAGCAAACAATGTGGTCACATGACTGTGGGATGCTACAAACAGCCATACATTTGATTTAGTTGCCAATAATATGACATGTATTAATGTATGGCTGTTTGTAGCATCCCACTGTTGGAATTACAAATGTGAGTGCAAATTACTTGAATGCAAACTACAAATGGATGTACCATCCAGGCATGTCTGTTGAAACTTTGAATTGTCACTAAGGAACCAGTTGTAAGTTGAGGACTACCTATATATACATGGTTATGAATTACAGACTTACTAATGCATAATTTGGTTGAAAATTGATTAGATGTGGTTATGGCAAGACTCACTAATCATCATCATCATCATCCCTACCTCCAACACCACCAACACCACTGCAGTGTTCTCATCTTCATGAAATGTTGCCATCAAACTATATCATTACTCAAATGACCATATAATCATTTTTATTTCAATGCTAATCATCAATTCCAGATGAACCTGGGGTGCCCATGAAACAAAATGTAAATAAGTACTTATTCTTTTAGTTAGTTTAAATGCATGGAGATGGAATAGTGAAAATTAGAATCTATAGGAGAAGACCATCATAATTTATCAAGCCATTTAGAATACCGGCAACTTCTTTTTCCTGTTGGAGAAAATAAAATGGGCAAAGCAGATAAACAGATTCTTGTTAAATCAGGAATTGTCAACAATGGAGTTTTGGGGGAAAAAGATTCTCCTTCAAACTCCCAGTCCTATTTAACCAAAGAATTGATGCACTTCATTTCAAAGTGGCTTGAGAGAACTACTCTTTTTACAGCATTTCCTTTTAAAATATTTCACTGAAGGAGGATTACTTCTTTTAAAGCAACTGTAATGCCTTGTAAACTGTATTACTACAACAGACATTTCAGAAAACTCTATATAAGGTATATCAACACTACAACTTACTTGCCTGGAATCACTGTGGTGAGATGGGCAGATATAGATATTGTGTTGATCAATTAATAACTCAAAGAGATACCCTGTTTATTCATAGTTAGCTTCTAGCAAAATAAGTTGAAGGCTATAATTTCAAGGAGATACTATAAATTGGAGAAGACAACAATACACCTTATTTGAATTAAATAGCAAAATTTCTTCTTACTTATGATTGTTTGTTATTTGTGGTGGTCTCTGTATACCATTTAACCCGACAATCAAGACAGCAATGCATATAAGCAATGAATTATGATGTTTCCAGGTAAAGTTCTATGGCATAATAGATGCCTCAAAGTATTTGAAATGGTGTAGCAAAATTACTGGCAGACAGCAGTGATTTCTAGCAGATGAAATCTTTCTAGATAGAGGAAGAACAAGGGATTGCCTACCTGAACTCTGGAGAAGATTGCAGAATGGAATTTTTACAATCTTCTTATGAGTAGACTAACTTGAGGAGGTGGGTCAAGGTAGAAATAGCTACTTTTACATATATACCATAAGATACAGTAAAGTTGAATTCTTGAGTTGGGATTATGCTTTTATTTCAGTCACTCAATTAGAAACTTTCATGATTACATATCAGAACACGATTTTGATTCTGCCTGTGGAGCACTGGATGTCCTCCAGTACAGTATACGGTATATCCCAATTATTTCAGTGAGAAATCATCCATTTCAATTTCAATTTTTGCATCTATGTTTGGTATATTTACTAAGACAGTCATAATTCAATGTTCAGTTCAATAAACAGATGAAGGATACCAACTGCACGTAAGTAATATAATTATGTATAAGAAAGAGGAGAGGGAAATTTACAGAAGCATTCATATCTAGCATAGGATTCATGCTTGAATGCTATTTTGCATTCTGTTAAGTTCAGATGTAGCTAAATACTCTTCTCTACTCTCACAAATTGATTTTGAAATTGTTAGTGACCTCTGCAACAATAAATAGAGCATTGCAGATGGTTATTACAGGTGGTTAAGCTCTAAAACAGATACTCAAAGTGGCAGCTCACAGATCTCAGGAATTTTAACAGAACAGTACTGGAAGAGAACAAGTTGATATTTTGTTTTTACAACTTTATTGAATTTCAGAAAAATATGAAATACAAAAAACAAGGAAGAAGGCATGTAGGAAAAAGGGAATGCAGACAAGAAAAAATAAATTGTAAAAAAAATGTAACTTCTGACTGGTTCAGTTATAAGCATAAAATACTATAATCCTTTGAACTAAAGTAGATCTCAGTATTTCGATAGCCATAAACAGGTTAAGTTAAAACTTCAAATCCCAAGGTAACAAATTTCATTTCTTTTAATTTGAAGCAGAAGACCCAAAAGTTGTTTCCACAGGCAAAAAAAATTGAGATTGATTGATAAATATTTGGATAAGGTAAAGGTTCCCCTTGCACATATGTGCTAGTCATTCCTGACTCTAGAGGGTGGTGCTCATCTCCGTTTTCTAAGCTGAAGAGCCAGCGGTGTCGAAAGATGTTTCTGTGGTCATCATTTAGTCATGTGGTCATGTGGGCATCGAAGGTGCACGGAGGGCTGTTACCTTCCCACCAAAGTGGTTCTTATTTTTCTACTTGCATTTTTTATGTCCTTTCAAACTGCTAGGTTGGCAGAAGCTGGGACAAGTAACAGGAGCTCATTTCGTTACACAGTGCTAGGGATTCGAATTGCTGAACTAACGACCTTCTGATTAAAAAGCTCAGCTTCTTAGCCAGCCAGCCTTCCTCAAATCACCATGAATCTCCCAATGGTTTATCTTCAGCGACAGTAACAGGAGGCATGTCTAAGGAATGGTTAATAATAATAATAATAATAATAATAATAATAATAATAATAATAATAATAATAATAATAATAATAATAATAATAATAATAATAATTTTAATTTTATATCCCGCTCTCTCTCCCCAAAGGGACTCGAGGCGGGGCACAGGCAATTAAAAATACAGATAAAACCACAGACAAAATTAAAAATGAATTAAATTAGTCCTGCGCTAAAAACCCATAAACTAAACTAAAACTACCCCTAAAACCCCTAACCTTAGAAGAGACTACCCAAGGCCGGCCAGGCGAAAAAGATGTGTCTTTAATTTTAAACGGAAGGAGCGGAGGTCCGTAGTTGTCCTAATATCGGGGGGAAGGTCGTTCCAGAGGGCTGGGCCCGCCACAGAGAAGGCCCTTCCCCTGGGCGTCGCCCGCTGACAAAGTCTAGTGGACGGCACCCGGAGAAGTCCCTCTCTGTGGGAGCGAATCGGCCGTGAGGATGTGTGGGGCAGGATCTGATCCCGCAGATAACTAGGTCCCGAGCCATGGAGCGCTTTGAAGATGATGACTAACACCTTGAAGCGCACCCGAAAGACGACAGGTAGCCAGTGCAGCTCGCGCAAGAGCGGTGTTACGTGGGTAAACCTAGAGGTTCCCATTATTGCTCGCGCGGCTGCGTTCTGGACCAACTGAAGCCTCCGGGTGCACCTCAAGGGGAGCCCCATGTAGAGAGAGTTACAATAGTCCAGTCGGGATGTCACGAGAGCATGAGTGACTGTGCAAAGGGCATCCCGATCCAATAGGGGGCGCAACTGGCGTACCAGGCGAACCTGGTAAAACGCCCTCCTGGCCACGGCTGTCACTTGATCTTCCATGGACAGCCGGGTATCCAGGAGGACACCCAAGTTGCGCGCCCCATCCACAGGGGCAAGATGTTCGCCCCCTATGGCCAGAGATGGCATCAACTGGTTGAATCGGGCAGCCGGAAACCACAGCCACTCGGTCTTGGTCGGGTTGAGCCTGAGTCCGTTACTTCCCATCCAGATCCGCACGGCTTCCAGGCACTGGCACATCACCGCTACGGCATCGTTGGGGTGGTTTGGGGTAGATATATACAGCTGAGTATCATCAGCGTAGAGATGATACTCTACCCCAAAACCACGGATGATCTCGCCCAGCGGCTTCATATATGTGTTGAACAGGAGAGGCGAGAGGACCGACCCCTGAGGCATCCCACATGTGAGGGGTCTCGAGGTCGACCTCTGCTCTCCCGTCAACACAAATTGTGATCGGCCAGAGAGGTAGGAGGAGAACCACCGTAAAACGGTGCCTCCCACCCCCAACCCCCCCAACCCCCCCAGCCGATGCAATAAGATACCATGGTCGATGGTATCGAAAGCCGAGAGGTCTAATAGAACCAGGATGGAGGAACAGCCCCCATCTCTGGCCCTCCAGAGATCATCCACCAACGCGACCAATGCCGTCTCGGTGCTATGCCCGGGCCGAAAGCCGGACTGGCGTGGGTCTAGATAGTCAACTTCCTCCAGGTGACGGGGAAACTGTTGTGCCACCACACTCTCAACAACCTTCGCCAAAAAGGGAAGGTTGGAGACAGGACGATAGTTAGATAATAAAGCTGGATCCAAAGAGGGCTTCTTGAGGAGGGGTCTCACCATGGCCTCTTTTAGGGAAGCAGGCAAGGAACCCTCACTCAAGGATGCGTTGACAACCTCTTGGAGCCAGCCTCGTGTCACCTCCCAGGATGCCAGTACAAGCCAGGAGGGACACGGGTTACAATATTCAAGAGTCCATTTTTGTATGAAAGCCTGAGAGCTAATTTCTATTCTATTCAAAAAAATATACATTCTTAGGCTCAGAGACACCCTGTCTTTCAAATCATCTTAACAAATCCTGGAATTTTAAAAATCAAAACAGATTTGACAAATCTGAAATCTCCATGTATAGAAGAAGAATCAGCTTATTCTGTGCCTATGAAATCAAACATGTCTTCCACGTTTAGGAAGAAGCTGAAAACAATTGTTTCATCACTCAGACTGTGAACAAAGTTAATATTTTCCTGCTGTGTGCAAGTGAGACTATGAATTACCAGTTCCTCCCCTTTCCTTCTGCATGGAGGGAAATGATAACTTCCTTGCTTCACTCAGTCGGAGACTTGAGTAATTTCTTCCAACTTTGTTCTCAGCACAGCTGCTGAGTGGCAGGCGAGGGCAAGGAAATATTAAAAGAGGCGTTTTTCCATTGAAATCCTTTCCTTGACATCTAACCAAGAAAAAGTAGGGGAGGAAAGATTGGATGTTGGGTCAGATGTACTTTCCTACATTGTTTAGTGCAAGAGTATATCTTGGTAATATGCAAGAATAATATTGTTCATGCAGCTGTGAATATTATCATGTTACATAAAAATAAACACCATCAATTCCTTTTCTGTCATTCCCTGCCAAATGGCTCTGCATGTCACCTGTGGCACGCGTACCATAGTTTTGCCGTCACTGTCATAGAGCCAGGGATTATGGCACTTATTCTTTCTCCACTCCACTTTCCAATCCTTGGTGAAAAGATACTGTGATTGATGGAATCAAAGGCAGGTGAGACACATCAGCGACTCTTCAGAGCAATAGGTTAGAGAAAGCTGTCTTAGATCATTCTTTTCTTGTAGCATAAATTTATCTTTTTATGATGTCAAATTCTGTGAGGCTGGCAGACTGAGAAAACAGGTGTATTACCTTTCTGGAAATAATTTCCTTGGTCCTAGACTAATGCATCATAATCCTTAAAGCCTATTGAAGTAATTGTCCTGTACAATTTATACCCAGTGTAATTCAGGTGCAGTTGTTTTGAATCTCATTCTCATGCTTCCTTGGTATTCAGGACTCCAGAATCTCTTCTGCAATGCTGCCAATAAATATTTTAATACAAAGTTTATATAAAGTTAAAATTGTTTCAAATGTTCATTTGATTGTAGGCTTCATATTATCCCATATCCATATAAACACATTCTAAAGCGGAAGAGACTGTGGACTGTTTCAGCAAAATTTAGATTAATACAGGTAATCCTACAGTTACAAGAGTTTGTTTAGTGACTGTTATATCCTCAACCTATGACCAGCCATTCAGTCTACTGAACTATAATTGACCCGGGTGCTTGTTAACAGCCAGTCGCGTCTGATTGGCCAAGACGCGGCTGGCCAGATTCAGACTTTCTGTCTGGCTCAAGTTTCCCGCCTGGAAAGCTAATATAAATAGCTGTCAAGCACAGAAACCGCGCTTTTTGAACTTGTATATAGTTGGATGTTCTTTTACAATAAATCCTGTTCTAATGACTAGCCTGTCTCGAACTGAGTTCCTGCAAACTTAACACTGGCGACGAAGGTTTTGGGAACAGGCCTAGTCTTTGCCTTCCGGCCATAGGGAAGGAGCCTGCCGTTTGTTCCAGCTAGACGGGTGAGGGACGACCGGCACGATGACGACAATGCCACCCTTCGCACCGTTCAACGCTACTAAAGAACAATGGGCTTCGTTCCTGGCCCGGTTTGAGTGCTTTCTAATCGCAAATGATTTTGGCGAGCTGTCCCCCACACGGAAACTCAACATTTTCCTAGGGTGCGGCGGCCCCGAACTTTTCGCAACCGCAAGGACCATCGCTGCGCCAGCCGCGGTGCACGAAGTGCTCTGGGACGATCTCCTCGGCCGCCTTCGTGCACACTATGCCCCGGTGCCATCTAGAATTGCACACTGATACGCCTTCCGGCAGTGCGTGCAGCAGCCGACCCAGTCAATTGCCCAATTCCTGCAGGTGCTGCGAGCGACGGCGATCCCGTGCGAATTCCCTGCCACGTTCCTCGAAGAGTCCTTATTGGAACAATTCATCTGCGGTGTCAGGGACGTCTGTCTTAAACGCCGTCTCCTAGCCAAAACCACGATCACCCTCGAGCAGGCAGTGGAGGAGGCTCGCGCCGCTGAGTTGTCAAAAATCTCCACGACCGACATGGGCTGCGCTCACCCTCCTCTTTTCCCATCTCCAAAAGCCTGCATGGTGGACGAGCTCGCACCACTGGAAGACTATGACACTGACGACCAAGTCGCATGCATGCGCATCATGGGCCACAAGACCAACCACCCCTCTGCCACCTGTTCCAGTTCCACTCCTTGTTTGGGGTGCGGAGGGGACCATCAAAGGCCTGACTGCCCTTTCAAGTCCTCCGTGTGCCACCGCTGCGGCCGCAAGGGCCACCTGGCTGCCGTTTGCAGAGCCGCGAATCCTGCTACACCGTCTACAGCTGCTTCATCTCTGGCCACCCGGCCTCCACACCACTGCCAAGCAACTCCACTGAAACGTCCTAATTGCCGGCCAAGCCAGCCTACCAACTGTTTCGCCCTCTCCGAGACTCCTTTGGCCGTCTGCTACGACATCACAGACAGTACGCGCCTAAAGACAGTGGTTTGTCTGGAGGGGGTGGGGGTGCCTATGGAGGTGGATTCCAGACCCTCCTGCTCTATCTTATCCTCGGCACAGCTCTCAAAGTTGCGCCCTACCTTAAAAAAGAAGGATCTCTCTCCTCCCCTGACAGTCCTTAAAGACTACCAGGGCTCCTCCATTCCCACTCTCGGACAATGGGTGGTGCGGGTGGACTACGGGTCGTTTCACAGCTCCCTACCCGTGTTGGTGGTGGCCAATCCCCAATCCGCGATCATCGGCCTGGACTGGTTTAAAGCCCTGGGCCTGTCCGTTCAGGGAGTGCACAGTGTGCCGGCCGCTTCCTAGGTCAAAGACGTGCTGGACGAGTTCAGTGACGTCTTTGACAGCCGCCTTGGCACTTACAGGGGCACCCCGGTTTCACTCAACATAGACCCTCAGGTTGCTCCGATCCGTCTGAAGGCCCGCAGGTTGCCGTTCACGCTGAAGCCCAAGGTGGAGGCGGAGTTGGACCGTTTGGTGGCGCAGGGCGTGCTCGAACCCGTTGATCAGGCGAAATGGGAGACCCCAATAGTGGTCCCCATTAAGCCCGACGGGTCCGTCCGCATATACGCCGACTATAAATCCACCATAAACCAAGGACTTCAGGCAAACCCATATCCGTTTCTGGTTGTGCAGGACCTGCTCCACTCTTTAGGACGGGGCTGCATATTCACGAAACTGGATATAGCGCAGGCCTATGATCTGGAAAGCTAATATAAATAGCTGTCAAGCACAGAAACCGCGCTTTTTGAACTTGTATATAGTTGGATGTTCTTTTACAATAAATCCTGTTCTAATGACTAGCCTGTCTCGAACTGAGTTCCTGCAAACTTAACAGTGACTTTTCAAACTTACGTCACTGAAAAAAGGGACTTATGACCATTTTTCACACTAACAGGTGTTGTAGCATCCCCATGTCACATGATTTACATTTGGATGCTTGACAACTGGTTTATATTTATGATTGATGCTGTCTATGGGTGTCATAGGATCTGCTTTTGGGACTTTCTAAGAAGCAAAGTCAATGGGGAAGCCAATTTCAATTAACAACTGTGTTACTACCATACTTTTGGAGTATAAGACACACTTTTCTTCCTCTAAAAAGAGGCTGAAAATCTGGATGCATCTTATACATCAAATACAGCATTTTTTGCCTCCCAAAACCCTGCCCCTTCACCAAAATGGCTGTGCATAGCCTTATAGAGGCTTCCAGAGAGCTCCTGGGGCATGGGGAGGGCAGAAATGAGCCTAAAATGGGCTGTTTTTGCCCCCCCCCCCAGTCCCCAGCAGCACTCTATGAACCTCCATAAGGCTATGCATGCAATTGTTTGGACATAAAAATGGCCCGTTTTTGCAAAAAACGGGCCATTTTTTGCTCATTTTTGCCCCCCACCCCCAAGCACTCTGCAAGCCCCTCCAAGGCTATTCATGCCTTTTATTTGGGGAAATTGTTTTTGAGGGGGGGAGGTTTCCAGAGTGCAAAAAAACTTCCTCCCCCCTTTCAGAAGGCTGTTTAGTTACTTGGCAACTTTAAGACTTGTGAACTTCAACTCCCAGAATTCTCCAGCCAGCATAGCTTATAGACATAGTTGACTGGAGAATTCTGGGAATTGAAGTCCACAAGTCTTAAAGTTGCCAGGTTTGGGAACCCCTGAGATAGAGGGATTGATGAGAATTACATTGATCTAGCGCTGTGCCAGCAGAAACAAAGTTTTAGATGCTCCAGCGATTTCCTTCTCCAGCATATGGATAAATATACCTGGAAACATCTACCTACCTATTGTATTTCTCTTTCCTCCCTCTATCTACCTATATACCTACCTACCTTCTCTCTCTCTCCCTCTCCCCCTAACTATCTACTGTATTGCTTTTTCCTTTTTTCTCTCTATCCCTCTACCTACCTACCTATCTACACACACTCTCTCTATCCCTCCTACTGTATTTCTCTCTCTATATTTTTCTCTCTCTATCCCTTTACCTACCTACCTATCTATACACTCTCTCTTCCTACCTATCTACCTGTATTTCTCTCTCTCTCTCTCTCTCTCTCTCTCTCTCTCTCTCTCTCTCTCTCTCTCTCTATATATATATATATATATATATATATATATATATATATATATATATCCCTTTATCTACCTACCTAACTACACTCTCTCTCCCTACCTATCTACGTACTGTATTTTCTCTCTCCCTCTCCTTCTCTCTCCCTCTCTACCTACCTACCCTCTATCCCTTTACCTACCTACCTATCTATACACTCTCTCTTCCTACCTATCTACCTGTATTTCTCTCTCTCTCTCTCTCTCTCTCTCTCTCTCTCTCTCTCTCTCTCTCTCTCTCTCTCTCTCTCTCTCTCTCTCTCTCTCTCTCTCTCTCTCTCTATATATATATATATATATATATATATATATATATATATATATATATATATATATATATATATCCCTTTATCTACCTACCTAACTACACACTCTCTCTCTACCTACCTACTTTTAAAAAAAAATTCCTCTTCAAAACCTGGGCATATTTATATCTATATCTATATCTATATCTATATCTATATCTATATTAGTTTTATGAGCTGATCAATAAATTTAAATTTGAGAGACCAAGATAGATCTATTTCGAGCTTATTAGCTCTCATCAGCTGGCCACAACCCACTGGGATTCGAACCAGGGCTGCAATGCATCCAAGGCAGATGCCTAGCACTACAGCCTAACCGGCTCTACCCATTGCATCAGCTAAGACAGGAGTATTTAGTATAGATAATTGTTTTCACAACTTCCTGTTAGGGCCCCATTAAAGGAGGAGACATACTGTTTCCTGGATGCATTGCAGCCCCGGTTCGAATCCCAGTGGGGTGTGGCCAACTGATGAGAGCTAATAAGCTCGAAATAGATCTATCTTGGTCTCTCAAATTTAAATTTATTGATCAACTCATAAAACTAACACATATATCTAAAAAAATTTACACAACGTAATTCATGGTTCTCTGTCTAGATGGTCTCTGGTGATGAGCCGAAAGGCAGAGAGGAAAACAAGTATGTCTCCTCCCTTAATGGGGCCCTAACAGGAAGTTGTGAAAACAATTATCTGTCTGTCTGTCTGTCTGTCTGTCTGTGTGTTAGTTAAAAAAAAATTACACAACGTAATTCTTGGCTTGCTGTCTAGATGGTCTCTGGTGATGAGCCGAAAGGCAGGAAAGGAAAAAGTATGTCTCCTCCCTTAATTGGGGCCTAATAACAGGTTGTTGTGAAATAATTACATATGTGTGTGTGTGTGTGTGTGTGTGGCTTATACTCTGAAAAATATGGTAATTAAACAACAAGTGATTCACAAATGTAGCAAGAATAGTCATAGGATGAGGCAAAACCCACTTAACAAATTTCTCACTTAGCAACATAAATTCTGGGTGCAGTTGTGGTCATAAGTCAAGGACTACCTGTATTGAGAGGTCCGAAAGATTAAATGAATGGTTAATGAATGGTTAATGATACCATAGGAGGGTGAGACAGTCATGATGAAATTGTAAAATAGCTTATATAACTATGAAGAATGTCAAGACTTTGAGAGAAATATGGACTGAATGATTCATAATTTGTATAGTGCATATTATGATTGCTGAACATCCTGATGCTGTGGGATTGTTGGCATTTTGCCACCATAACTTAGGAATTTCTTTTGTTTTATTTCTTGCAGATTTAATAATAGAATCAGGAAGAAGAACATCTTTTGTCTAGTTTAATGAAAAGAAGGACCAGGGGAGACATGATAACAGTGTTCCAATATCTCAAGGGTTGCCACAAAGAAGAGGGAATCAAACTATTCACCAAGGCACCTGAGTGTAGAACAAGAAGCAATGGGTGGAAACTAATCAAGGAGAGAAGCAACTTAGAACTGAGGAGAAATTTCCTGACAGTTAGAACAATTAATCAGTGGAACAGCTTGCCTCCCGAAGTTGTGAATGCCCCAACACTGCAAGTCTTTAAGAAGATGTTGGATAGTCATTTGTCTGAAATGGGATAGGACTCCTGCATAGGCAGGGGGTTGGACTAGAAGACCTCCAAGGTCCCTTCCAACTGTATTGTATTGTACTGTACTGTACTGTACTGTACTGTACTGTACTGTACTGTATTTTCTGTTTCTTGAGTAAGCATACAAAGACAGCCAAAGGCACTCTCCTAAATCAAGAATAATAATAATAATAATAATAATAATAATAATAATAATAATAATAATAATAATAATAATAATAACAACTTTTAATTTGTAAACCGCTCCCTCTCCCCACAGGGACTCGGGGCGGTGCACAGGGAGAATAAAAACAATAAATATACACATATACAAAATATACAAACATAACTAAAAACGAATTAAATCTAATACCTGTGCTAAAAATCCCATTTAAAGCTAAAATACCCAATAATTAAATATAAAACCACATAGAAGGGAGACTACCCTAGGCCGGCAAAGCAGAAAAGATATGTTTTTAATTTCAGACGGAAGGAGCGGAGGTCCGTAGTTGTTCTAATATCGGGGGGAAGGTCGTTCCAGAGGGCTGGGCCCGCCACAGAGAGAGTCCTTCCCCTGGGCGTCGCCCGCTGACAAAGTCTAGTGGACGGCACCCGGAGAAGTCCCTCTCTGTGGGAGCGAATCGGCCGTGAGGATGTATGAGGCAGGATCCGATCCCGCAGATAGCTAGGTCCCGAGCCATGGAGCGCTTTAAAGATGATAACTAACACCTTGAAGCGCACCCGGAAGACAACAGGCAGCCAGTGCAGCTCGCGCAAGAGCGGTGTTACGTGGGTGAACCTGGCTGTTCCCATAATTGCTCGCGCGGCTGCATTCTGGACCAACTGAAGTCTCCGAGTGCACCTCAAGGGGAGCCCCATGTAGAGAGAGTTACAATAGTCCAGTCGGGATGTCACGAGAGCATGAGTGACTGTGCGAAGGGCGTCCCGATCCAATAGGGGGCGCAACTGGCGAACCAGGCGAACCTGGTAGAACGCCCTCCTGGCCATGGCTGTCACTTGATCTTCCATGGACAGCCGGGCATCCAGGAGGACACCCAAGTTGCGCACCCCATCCACTGGGGCAAGATGTTCGCCCCCAATGGCCAGCGATGAAATCAGCTGGTTGAATCGGGCAGCCGGAAACCACAGCCACTCGGTCTTGGTCGGGTTGAGCCTGAGTCCGTTTCTTCCCATCCAGATCCGTACGGCTTCCAGGCACTGGCACATCACCGCTACGGCATCGTTGGGGTGGTTTGGGGTAGATATATACAGCTGAGTATCATCAGCGTAGAGATGGTACTCTACCCCAAAACCACGGATGATCTCACCCAGCGGCTTCATATATGCGTTAAACAGGAGAGGCGAGAGGACCGACCCCTGAGGCACCCCACATGTGAGGGGTCTCGAGGTCGACCTCTGCTCTCCTGTCAACACAAATTGCGATCGGCCAGAGAGGTAGGAGGAGAACCACCGTAAAACGGTGCCTCCCACCCCCAACCCCCCCAGCCGATGCAATAGGATACCATGGTCGATGGTATCAAAAGCCGCCGAGAGGTCTAATAGGACCAGGATGGAGGAACAACCCCCATCTCTGGCCCTCCAGAGATCATCGACCAATGCGACCAATGCCGTCTCGGTGCTATGCCCGGGCCGGAAGCCGGACTGGCGCGGGTCTAGATAATCAACTTCCTCCAGGTGATGGGGAAACTGTTGTGCCACCACACTCTCAACAACCTTCGCCAAGAAGGGAAGGTTGGAGGCTGGACGGTAGTTGGTTAATAAAGCTGGATCCAAAGAGGGCTTCTTAAGGAGGGGCCTCACCATAGCCTCTTTTAGGGAAGCAGGCAAGGAACCCTCACTTAAGGATGCGTTGACAACCTCTTGGAGCCAGCCTCGTGTCACCTCCCAGGATGCCAGTACAAGCCAGGAGGGACACGGGTCCAATAAACATGTGGTGGCTCGCAGTCGCCCACGTAACCTGTCCATATCCTCGGAAGTAACGGAGTCAAACTCCTCCCAAACAAGATCTGTCTCGTGGCATCCCACTGGACCATCAATGGGGGCTAGCTCGTTCTGTATCTGAGCGATTTTCTCCTGCAGAAAAGTCACAAATTCCTCTGCTCTACCCTGTAGCGGGGCTTCCCGCACCCTCTGTTGAAGGAGGGAGCGGGTCACCCTAAACAGGGCGGCAGGGCGGTTTTCTGTGGATGCTATGAGAGTGGCACAATGATGACGTTTGGCCACTCTCAGCGCCACAGCGAATACAAATAAGATTCATTGTAAAGTTGTCACTGACTATAAAACCCACAGCAACTGTGGGTATCAAGGTCTTGTGCATCTCCTGTTAGCAATCATAGGTGTCAAGCCACCAGACTACATTAACTAGTTTGTCATTCACTTATCTTATATTCACTTTTGGAGATTTTCTTAATCCAATAGCAGAACACATTATAGATAGACTTAGAGTAACAACTGTAATGGAGTCTGCCCATTATGGTTGAAATTGTGATGTGATTGTCTTGCTAGATGATTTCCATCTATGCACTCCCTGGTGTAGTTGTTAAGTTGTGTGCAGGGTGCCTCAAGATGTGGGAGACCATGAGAGGCCTAACACAGGCTCTGAGTCTCACTTAACTACGACTCACAACCAAAATGGCAAAGCTCCATAACAAGAGGACTAACTTTATCTTACAACTTTAATATATTCTACAGTTTTCCAAAAAAACAGTCCTAGTGGGAAAATACAACTTTTGCAGAAATTACAACAATGGAATCCTAGATTCCTCATAAATTATCACTTATTTTTTTGTTCCATGTTCCAAGGTAGTTAAACAGAATGAAAAATTGTGATTTAGGGAGAGCTGCTGAAGTCTACGAGGGCAGTATGGCAGGGAGTACTCCCAGGCAGAAGACATTTTTTTGGAAAGTTGTGCAAAAGGGGTGAGGCTTTGATCATGCTGTCCCCCCATCACCTTGACTTTGATTCCATCTCCACTCCTCACTTCCAGCATATGTTCTGTTTGTTGCTGTTCTTTTGTCAGGTGGGAAACTAATCACCATGTTCATAATTTTTTTAAAAATAACTTTCTTCTTGAAATCACAGAGGATTGAGAATCCCACTGGCATGTCACAATTAATTCAAGTTGGTGATGACACCAAAACCAAATCAACAAGAGGTGACTGCAGTGAATGTGGAGCACAATAATTGAATTTTAGAAGATTCACAGATTGAAAGTATTAGTGGTAACCTATTCCTTCAGGATGCGGTGTCTCAGTGGCTAAGATGCTGAGCTTATCGATCCGAAAGGTCAGCAGTTTGGCGGTTCAAATCCCTAGCACCATGTAATAGAGTGAACTCCCGTTGCTTGTCGCAGCTTCTGCCAACCTAGCAATTCAAAAGCATGTAAAAATGCAAGTAGAAAAATAGGAACCATCTTTGGTGGGAAGGTAACAGTGTTCCGTGTGCCTTCAGAATTTAGTCATGCCAGCCAATGATCATGAAGACGTCTTCAGACAGTGCTAGCCCTTCAGGTTTGAAATGGAGATGAGCACTGCCCCCTAGAGTCGGGAACAACTAGCATATATGTGCAAGGAGAACCTTTACGTTTATTCATTCAGGTAGTGGGAAAAACAATCAACAAACCAAATCTGGGAGAATCAGATCCTAAGGAGCCAATCAAGAAAGTTTTGAAAAAGAGAATCATTATTGTTCTTTTTCACTTGGGGAGCTTGAGGTAAAGTGCACTTGTTTCCCTTTTGTGCTTTACATAGTGGCTAAATAAAAACAAAACTCTAGCTGGCAGTGGTAAGGCTAGAGCTAGTAATTTGCAATAACTAGAGTAAGGGAAACTAGCATGGTATAGATAGGTTTGTTTTATGCTCTAAGACTTGGACTGTATATGATTTGCCTCATGTGCTGAAGACCGCAGCTGCCTGGGATCAATCTCTTCAGAAAACAAATATTCCTTCCTTCCCCAATTTCTTTCTTTTTTATTTTTTTTATTTTTTTTATTTTATTAAATTTATACCCCGCCCTTCTCCTTGTTAGGACCCAGGGCGCAGGCATTATTAAAACCACAAAATACAATAAATATCAATTTAGAATATATTAAATTAGTTAACCCGTGCTAAAACCCATGTTAAAAACCCATGTTAAAAAAAAAAAGTTTATTGACAACTGGTAAGTCTGCAAAGGGAAGTGTCAAGTATAACAAAATGGTAGGCACACTAAGTCAGGGGTCCCCAACCCCCAGGCCGTGGACCGGTGCTGGTCCGTGGCTTGATAGGAACCGGCCCGCAGTGAGCGGCACAACTCTTAGAAAGGGCTGGAGAGGAGGAGGAGGGAGGAGGGGGCAGCCCCCTGGGCAGAGCGCGTGCCGGAGATGGGAGAGCGCAGAAACGGCTGCTCCCGCCATTGGGGGCCCGAGAGGGGTGAGTGAGCCGACTCACACACCCACATGCTCATGCGCCGCCTGTTCTCCCTCCCCCCCTCTCCCCCTCTACACCAGCCAAGCCATGGCCACCGGTTCACATAATTTTTTTAACATGAAACCGGTCCCTGGTACCAAAAAGGTTGGGAAACCCTGCACTAGGTAATCAAAGTCCTATTCTATTTTACACCCATGTGATGCATATGATAGACATTAAAAGGGGTTGGGACTACAATTGTTCAGTTTTGTCTGCTGTTTTGATGTTATTTACACCTCCTCCTTAATGTAGAAACATCAAACCCCCACATTTGGTGCACGTTGCAGGAGTAATATTTCTTTTTGTCTTTTGATAGGGATAGAGCACATTTTAAAAGTCCTCTGAATAACTACAAAATATTCCAGTTTGTGAGTGACAATTTTGGCATGGAACATCCCACTTCAGATAAGCCTTTCAAAGAGAATGCAAGCTTTTGTTGGAAGAAATGTCCTTCTGGGTTCGGCTCCAAGTGAGGAAAAAGACACTGGAAACATGGAGGCTGCTTGGAAAGATAGTTTAATGGTGGACAGGACCACATGGCTTGAGTCCTAAACAGAAAAGGTGATCACATGATTCAATGTTGTTGGGGAGGAAGAGAAGAACCGAGGAAGGGGCTTGCAAGGTTTTTTATAAACTGTTCGGCCCCACCTATCTGTTTCCTGTTCCTGTGTAAGAAGTGTATTCTGATTGGTTGTCAGACTCACATAGGGCAATGCAGGGACAACTCTCCAGGCTGTGTTTTGAATCCAGGTTTGGTTGAGTTCTTAGATGCCATGTGGTCAGTTTCTGTTTCTGTGAAAAGCTGATATTGCCTTTATTATGTAAAGTGGATTAGCTCAGGCTTTAATGGCTCATTGACAGAGGGAGTGGGGACAGGAGGCTGCAGGAATTATAACATGTTTCTCCCTTTTCACATTCAGGGAAATATAATATTCTGCCTTTTCAATATTTCTTAGGATATTTCATTTTTCTGGGAGAGGGCTGGGTAGTAACTTCCTACACTTTCTTGTATCCAGGATGGGGATGATAAATTCATACGTCGCTTGAAACAGAGTAGGTAATGTCACCATACAGAGACAAGTATAGCAGTACTAAATAGCGGACAATAAGTAAATTGAATAGTCGAACTATTCCTCTAGCACTCATTTAAAAGAGTCAAAAGAGGGTTAAAAAAAAAAGAGAGAGAAAGGTATATTCAAAACCAAAGAGCAGAACTTCGTATTGATGTTTCACATTAATGGGATTTAAGTAAAACTGTTTTTTGTCGTATTTTGCATAATGAGATCAATATTTCAGTACAGTAAACAGAATAAGATAATAATAAATTATCAGAAATCTAAAATTTGGCCATTTGCAAAAAAGCTTAAAAAACAGAAGTGAGTTATAGATGGAAATAGAATACAGCAGATGCTCTCCTTTAAGTATATGAGAATAGTTTTTTCATGCGAAGGAAACTTGGCAATCTTATCAGGAATATATTACTCAAATTGCTTTAAAATTCACAGTGTCTATCAAGAAGTTCTTTTACATCAAAGGGGGAATTAGATTAATATCATTGCCCCAAAACCTTTGAGGTTATAACCCTTGTTTTATGGGACTTCTAGGTAGAAATATATCATTCTACTTGTTTCCCTACATGGGGATGACAGTGAGCCAATGACCGTTAGATGGGAAATGTGCTGTGGGAAGTGTACCCCAGGGACCTCATAGCACCAGAAGCCTCAGAAAACAGTGCCAAGAGACTCAAGCCAGCCCTTCCCCCTTTAAGAAAACCAAGAAGCACCAGCTGAAAGAAAAACACAAATCAGTCCTGCTAACAGAGTTGACAATAAAAATAATTAAGTAGAGCCATTAAGATAAGGGGAATCAGATTAAAAATGACTCACCTGGGATGCCTCTTTTCCTTGCAAAATTAACCCCCAGGATAGGAAAGACAAAGCCCAGGAACAGGATTACCATTAAAGCAGGAAGACAGAATTCAGAGCAATTACCTTAGTTAAAGGAACATACCAAATCAAATCACACCAACTTCAAAGGGAAGATGGATAATTTAATATATATTTTAAATTATGTATTTATTTTCCTATTTTTGTATATTTTTAAATTTCCTGTGCGCCGCTCTGGGTCCTCTGTGGAGAAGGGCGGGATATAAATATAAATAAATGAAAAATGAAATTAAAATCCATACATTTATCAGGCCACCATGCTTGCAACCCAGGAATACTTGAGATGTGTCACTACTCTTCTTGCCTTCCTGAATTAAAGGATCCCTTTTCTGGAAGCTGCTTCCATGTCTATTTCTTCTCAGCATCGTTGACTGCTTCCCAGCTGGGAACGAACCAAGGAAATTTCTTCCTGAGTGAAAGAGCTACACTGAGTGAAAGAGCTACACTGGCCTTGAGATGAGCCACTAGCTCTGGAGGACAGCTCCTTATGAGGAAAACAGCAGAATCTGGAGAGCCAGTAGGCAGCTTACAAACAGAGTGTCAGGAACTATGAAGGCAGGCGTGCAACATGCTCACATCCTCAGTTAAAGCCTATTTAAAAGACATTGGATTTGCCCAATCCACTCTCTAAAAGTCTTTTGACTAAAAGAATTTAAAGTGGAGAAAGATCTTTGATACAGCAGAATCTATTCCAATAAGTATATCTTTGAGAAAGATTAAATCAAAAAGCTAGAAAATAAACTATAAAGATATAAAGGGATTGAATACCTAAAAGTTTGTTAGGAGTTTAAAGTGCAAACAATAAAACTGGACAAAGAAAATATTTAAATTTGTAGTAATTTTGAGGTAATTAAATAAATAGCACATACCTCTATGGGTAAAATAACTGCTTAAATTTGCTAAGGAGAAGGATAGGCTGCTCTGTTAAATGAAGAGATTAATAGAGAAAAGAGAAATAGGAAAATATTTGTTTGTGATCATATTTATCTCACAGATTTATGACAGGGCAACATACAATAACAAAGAAAAACAATGAAAAATTCAACAATTAAACACAACCAAAGTTACTGATAACTGAGTAGCAGAGAGTGTTATTCTTATAGCCAATAAAGCCATTGCAGTAATTTACCACTGCTATGGGGGCTTTAAGCCTGTTGGCACAACCATATTTTAAAGGATTTCCTAGAATATCAGAGATGAAGTTAGTTTCTCCTGAGGGGAAACATTCTACAGACAAATGCCAGAGAATAAAAGACCCAACTCCCAGTTCCTGATAGACGAAACTCCTTAGTGAATGGGACACGCAGCACATCTCTTCCACCAGACCTAATGGGATGAGCAGATGTAATTGAGGTGAACACAGTCACTCAACTAAACCCAGCCCCATGCTGTGAAGAACTTTAAAGATCAAAACTAGCACAGTGAACTGCACTCAGGAGCAAATTGGTAACCAATGCAGTTTGTGAAGCAGAGGGGTCATGTATGCCATTTTAGGATATACATGGCAGTCTGTGTCACTGCATTTTGCACCAGCTGAAACTTTTGAATATGCTTTAAAGCAGGGGTCCCCAACCTTTTTTGTACCAGGGACCGGTTTCATTTAAAAAAAAATTCTGCGGACCGGCTGGCCTAGAGGAGGAGAAGGGGAGGGGGAACAGGCAGCGCATGCGCATGCGGGGGGGGGGGGGGGATCTTTAAATAGATCTTTAAATAGATCTTTAACCTGGTTAACCTAAAAGGTAGCTTGAGGTGGAAGGAAATAGGAAAATAGATTATTTCCTTTCCTTTCCTTCCTTCCTTTCTTCCATTGCCTCCCTCCCCCTTCCTCCCTTCCTTTCTTTCCTCCCTCCTACCCTCCATCCCTTTCCTTCCTTCCTTCCTTCCTTCTTTCCTTCCCTCCTACCCTCCATCCCTTTCCTTCCTTCCTTCCTTCCCCCCTCCCTCCTACCCTCCATCCCTTTCCTTCCTTCCTTCCTTCCTTCCTTCCTTCCTTCCTTCCTTCCTTCCTTCCTTCCCTCCCTCCCTCCTACCCTCCATCCCTTTCCTTCCTTCCTTCCTTCCTTCCTTCTTTCCTTCCTTCCTTCCCTCCTACCCTCCTTCCCTTTTCTTCCTTCCTACCTTCCTTCCTTCCCTCCCTCCTACCCTCCATCCCTTTCCTTCCTTCCCTCCTACCCTCCCTCCTACCCTCCATCCCTTTCTTTCCTTCCTTCCTTCCTTCCCTCCTGCCCTCCATCCCTTTCCTTCCTTCCTTCCCTCCCTCCTACACTCCATCCCTTTCCTTCCTTCCTTCCTTCCTTCCTTCCTTCCTTCCCTCCCTCCCTCCTACCCACCATCCCTTTCCTTCCTTCCTTCCCTCCCTCTCCTTCCTTCCTTCTTTCTTCCTTCTTTCACCCCTCCCTTCCTCCTCCCTCCCCCTTCTTTCCTTCACTCCCTCCCTCCCACCATTCATCTTTTTCTATTTTTCTTTCTTTCTCTTTGTTTCTCTCTCTCTCTCTCTCTCTCTGTATCTGTCGCTCTCCTCCCTCCACCCACCTCTGTCACTCTGTGTGATTACCTCTCTCCCTCTCTCTCTCTATTTCTGCCTCTCTAAATCTGTCGCTCTGTGTGTCTGTCATTCTCTCCCTCCCTCCCTCCCTCCCCCCCCCCCCAAGCAGCAGAGGGGAGGTTATCCCGCAACGGGCGAACGAGCGGACGGAGGACCCGAGTTGCTGCTACCTTAAGTGTCGCCGAGGCCATCCGGGCGCCACACGCGGCTGGAAGAGAGGTGGGCGTGCGCGCCCGGATGGTGCTTAAGGTAGCCGCAGCTCGGGTCGTCCGCCCGCCCGCCCGCCTGGGATGAGGCAGCCGTAACCTCCTCAGTGAAATGCTGGGAAGCCCCGGAAAGTGCGCCGCCACCCCGTCGGAAGGAGCTGTTGGAGGCGCTCTCGGCCATCCTCTGCCCAGGGGGCTGCTCCCTTCTCCTCCTCTCCGGCCCTGCGGCCCGGTTCTTATGAAGCCGCGGACCGGCACCGGTCCGCGGACCGGGGGTTGGGGACCCCTGCTTTAAAGGGATGTTGCAATGGTATATTGGCGAGATGACCAGGGCATGAGTAAATATGAGCAAGAATCCCAGTCCAGGCACATGTGCAACTGGTGCTACTACAAAACTATACAAAGAGTTTGGTTCCTGTGACTATAGATTACAGAAGACATTATACTATAATATCATTGCACTGTGGTAGCACAGTGCATGCAGTACTGCAGGCTACTTCTGCTGATCACCAGCTGCCAGCAGTTTGGCAGATCAAATCTCACCAGGCTCAAAGTTGACTCAGCCTTCCATCCTTCCAAGGTGGATAAAATGAGCCAGATTGTTGGTGGAAATATGCTAACTCTGTAAACCACTTAGAGAGAGCTGGAAAGCACTATGAAGCTGTATATAAATCTAAGTGCTATTGCTATTGCTATTATGTGATTACAGATGTATCGAGTATCGAGGGATTAAAAATTACAGACATGGGGGAGTCTTTCTTTTAATTTGTACTCTTTCTGGATTATAAATAATAAAATAAATTACTACTACTTAGAACTGCAGCAAAAGCTACAGAAAGGAGGAGCGGGTCATTTACAGAAAGACAATATATACGGGCTTATCCTTACAAAAGATATTTGAAAAATTAGGGAAGAATGTCAGAGGCATTTGCAGCATTTTAAGGGGACCCCAAATACAGGTTTGAAACTTGAAATGTCCAAAACAGCAGCAAGGTTGGAGATTAAATGTTTCCCCATGGTGCTAGTATCACCAAGTCTGATAGATATATTTTTCACATTGACATCAGCAGGGGAACAGACCCTAAAGTTATCTGAGCTTCAGCCTGTGATCAGGCTAAAAAGATAGTGCTTCAAAGGCAAAATGGCATTGAACATCAAACTGAAGTTGGTTAGCATCGCTTATCGAAATAGCAGCATTTGATAGTAAAGGCATCTGGGAGCTTGTAATTTATCTATGTGTACCAAGTTGGTGAACTATTTTTTTAAATTGCCAGACAAAACATACTACCACCGATGTTACAACAAGGCAGATTGCACTGCATGTGTTATTTTGTGGGAACCAGGGTACTGAGCATATGTTGTATTACTGTAATTTTTATCAGAACTCCGCAAGGATTATTTATCATTCTTGTAGCAATGTTTGTAAAGATAGACAACATTCTCCTATTCTCTTCAGATTCCAATTATGTTACTATTGCCACTTTTTGTGTGTTGCAGTAAAAAAAATGTATTCTGTAGACTATATTTCACTTTGTTTTAGTATTTTCAGTGTAGCTAATCTTTTATTATAAACAATGATTGTTGCTGCTGTTGTTATTGCAAAGATGAATGGGACATTATCATATTTTGTACAGCTGTGAAATTCTCCCTCCTGTGCTTTTTAAAAATGTTATTTTGGAAAATACCAAATGTTATCAGTTTAATTCTTACTTGGCCTTGTTATGGTCTTACTTGGCCTTGGTTTGTGATATGTTTGAAAAGCAACTTGTTTTTCAAAAATAACAGCAGTAATGTGAATTGTGCATTGGACATATTTAAATGATATTTCGCTATTATGAGGCAGAATGCCCAAAATAGATTACTTTCTAAAATGAACATATTTTAAATATTTCCCTGTCAAAGGACATCCTTAAAGACTTAAACAATCCAGTATATTCTGTTCCCATTCATGTGCATGAGATGCAAAGATGATTTGCTTATTTTGCATCAATGCTTCACTTACTTAAATTCTCTCCTATTTCGTATTTTGCTCATGCAGTACTAGCTACAAATCCTAGAAAAATAATTATAAGTTAGCAAATGAAACAGGACATGCATTGTTACAATAAAAAAACTGAGGCCTGTATTCCCTTAAAAACTGCCGTTTGTTATAATCTTTTTTTTTTAATGAAAAAAAAAGTTTTATTGGTTTTTACAAAATTTTAAAAATAGGAAAAAGGTATAAGGTGTTACAGAGATATTTTGAGGACATCTATGTCGGAGGTGTCGTCCCCCTCCGAGGCTTCTTACAAAAAAAATAAAATAATACAATACATTTTTCATTTCCCTACAAAGTGGAAAGAGATACAAATATATCATTTTATATTCATGCAATCAATCATTATTTTTATAAACATCCAGATAAAGGTTACACTATATAGAAAAAAGTCATTTGTGAGATCTAAGTCTTTTAGCAATTGTATCTTCCTCTCCCTGACCTCCAGTGGGCGGAGCCATGGCCCCCTCCGTTCCCCCATTTTCATCCTCCAGGATTGGGGAATGTTTTTTAAGAAAGGCTTCCGCCTCTGCAATTGTTTTAATTCTTACTCTCCCCCCTTCCCAGAACACTAACATTCCCTCGGGCATCAACCACTTGAACCACACCCCCTTTTTATATAATCTTTTTGATAAGAAGGAATATTTCCTTCTTATTTCTCTAATCTTTTTCGGGATCTGTTTCAAGATGGCAATCTCATTCTGTTGATATATCAAGGGACCGTCTCTTTGTGCTCTCAGGATCCCGTCCCTTGTTGACCTTCTTACAAATTTAATATGTATCTCTCTGGGTACTTCATTTATTCTGGCATATGCTGAGTTAATTCTATAAATCAGATCGATGTCCCCCCAAATATCTTCTTTGCTCTTTTTAGTGTAATCTGCTAACATCGTACACATTAAATCTTTTAAATCTTCAGGAACATTTTGAAACCTTAAAAAGTAAGACATCCTTTCAAAATCCATCCTAGACATATGACCAGCTAAATCCACAATTTCCCTTTGAGAATTTTTTATCTCTCCCTTCATCTCAACCGTTCCCCCCTCCAGTCCATCAATTCTTTGTTTATTTTCCATTAGTGCTTTCTGTGTCTCCAAAAGTTCCAATTTTGAGCTAACATTGTCTTTCCGGATTTCTTTTATTTCTTTCATGATGTTTTGAAGAGTTTCCTCTATTGTTGATAACTGTGTAGCTTCCACCTCTGTATCTTTGGATCACATTGAAGTAATCTTAGGTTGATGTGGCTGCTTTTTTGAAGCCATAATGAAAGTATTAAGTTCTTGTCACTAATATGGCGTCTGTTGGAGAGGTAGTCCGTGAGGTGAAGAGAGAGTAAAAGTCAATATCCAAATTCAAAGTTCAATTTGCTTACAGTCCAGAGAGAGAACAATTTTTAAAAGCAATCAAATAAGAAAAAGAAAAGAAGGCACATCTGGGAAAGGTCCTAATAATCAATTACATCAATCCACTGGTTTTTTTTTCCTTTCCAAGGAGGGGTTTTACAAACTCTCTCCTCCTTCTTCTTTAAAAATGAAAGTTGAAAGCATTAAATTGAAATCACTCACAATCCACACTGTAGCCATGAGCCTCGGTGTTGCCTTCAGCCCCGGCTTTTCTGCCCGTCTCTAATTGCAGCAGCTGTTCCGGCTCTCCATCGGCGAAAGGGACGAAAGAGGAACTCCCCCCTGCGACTCGTTCTCAGGCGCCTGGGACGAAGCGGGAGCCACCCCCCCGATCGCCGTCGAGGTGGGGGGACTCACCGCAAGCCGTCCATGCGGTGGGGGCTCTTTAGCAAGAGTCCCCTGCCCCCGAAGGCGCCACCGGAGCAACCAAGCAGCGGACGAGTCAAAGACCCGACCGTCGCCTCCGGCTAACCGTTTGTTATAATCTTAACTGGAACTATGGAGTGAGATGCAGCCCATGATATCTTAAACAAATTTACTGGTATTTAAGGAGCTTTGCTTAAAAAGAGAAAGTTATTATCTCTCTAATTGCAAGTAATCCTGTCCACATGGTCAAAGCAATTGAAACATAAATTCTACTCTATCTGTTGCAACAAATTGATCCTTGAAGTTCTGGCAGAAAATGGAGGTTCTAAACCAGTGCCACAGGAGTGGGATTCTACTGGTTCTGACTGATTGGGCCTGCGCTATTTTCTTACCTTTCAGCTGATTCATGCTGCAGAGCGGATTGCCACACAAAACAGCTGTGTTACTCCTCCAAAGAAACCTGGAAATGAAGATTTCTTCATACTGCACTCTCATGCATGCAAATTACACAATCACCAAACCAGTTGTTAAACCAGGAGGATCCCACCACTGACTGGCCCCCAACCTTTTGGGCACCAAGGACTGGTTCCAGGGACAGAGGTTTTCTTGTGGACTGCAAAAGGCGTGGTTTTCTATGCAGCCTGCATCCCGCAAATGGAGTTTCACTTGTTTGCAAGGACAGGTTTTTGGTATGCCGTGGACTGGTGGACCAGGGTTGGCGACCCCTGTTCTAATCATTTCAAATGCTCATTTTGCGCACAAGAAGGCCAGTTGCTATCTTTTTATTGTATCTTTAACACTTTACACCTGGCAAATTTAGGTATTAATAGTAGGATGCTTACTTCACAACAAAATGATGTGCAAATATATATTACAAATACATTGCAATCTGCATACATTGACATTGCATACATGGCGAAACATACATGGCAAAGAAATGTGATTTACAGAGAATTATCTGAATATTAATCTTTCCTGTTGTTTTGGCTGCTCCATCAAGTCTCTCTTCTTCTGACCCCCGCTGGTGTTCAACAGGTAAAATAGCAGACTTGATTTCTTCCAGCATTGAAACCAGGATGGCTCCATAAACCATGATTTAAAAATTTTAACTGAATATTATATAAGAATCTAGTCACCAGTATCCTATTTTTCAAATAAACCACATAGGTTTGTTGCCTTAATATATTCCATAACCTACATGCCCTTCCTCATCTCCAAACTGTTTTTCCTTGGAGAAGGGGAAGAAAGAAAAGCAGTTGAATGGGGCTTTCTAAAATGTTGTAATTGATCAATTCCTAGCTTAGCCAGATATTGTTAATACCCTTGTATTCTTTCGTGTATGCCTTGGAATATTATTAACTTGATTACAAAGTAAAACATCAATATAGCATTGTAAATCATGTGTAGTTTCACTCTCTTCTCTCTCACACTCTAGTCGTCACATTCCCCTTTCTTTTCTTTTTCATGCCCAGACCAATATTTATCTACTTATTCCACCTTTCATTCTGACAAAACGCAGCTCCAACTGGAGAACAAAAGAAGAGCAGGCCCTGCTCCGAGGACTACGGACCTAAATGATGGGGGGGGAGGGGGGATCTGGACTGTCCTGCGCAACGCTGAGAAAAACGTTCAGGTAGGACCAATGTTAGATTAGATTAGATTAGATTAGATTTATTTAACTTATATACCGCTCCCTTTCCCAAAAAGGGACTCGGGGCGGTGCACAGGAAATTAAAAAAGCATATAAAAACAAGACAATATACAAAATTTAAAATCAAATTAAATTATTAACCCTGTGCTAAAATTTACAATAAATTAAAACTATTACCCTTAAAAACCAATTAAAACAATTTGATGTCAGGCTAAAGGCTAGGTAGAGTTAGGCCAGGCTGGCCTGTTGGAAAAAGTAGGTCTTGAGTTTCAGACGGAAAGAATGGAGGTCCGTGATCATTCTACGTTCGGGGGGGTAGGTCGTTCCAGAGGGTTGGGCCCGCCACAGAGAAGGCCCTTCCCCTGGGCGTTGCCCGCTGGCATTGCCTAGTGGACGGTACCCGGAGAAGTCCCTCTCTGTGGGAGCGAATTGGCCGAACGGATGTGTGGGGTAGGATGTGATCCCGTAGATAATTAGGTCCCGTGCCATGGAGCGCTTTAAAGATGACAATCAGCACCTTGAAGCGCACCCGAAAGGCCACAGGCAGCCAGTGCAGCTCACGCAAGAGCGGTGTTACATGGGAGCACCTAGGGGCTCCCATAATTGCTCGCGCGGCTGCATTCTGGACTAACTGTAGTCTTCGGGTGCACCTCAAGGGGAGCCCCATGTAGAGAGCATTGCAGTAGTCTAGACGGGATGTCACGAGCGCATGTTGCTCTCCAGCTGATAGCGCAGGACATTCCAGAAGTGGGACATACCAAAGCGGCAGTTCCTAGGGCAAAGAACTCACTAGTCCATAGTTCCCGATGGATTATGCATTCCCTGAAGCACCCTTCGTCAAAAAGATGCCTCGGCAGATGCAAAAGCATCCAGCTGATATTGCTTTATGAGGGCAATGGAGATGCCCACGTAGCCGCAAATATTCCCAATCAGTGCCTGAGTTCCATGCAGCCATGGTGGCAGTGATCCTAGTTGAATGTGCAGTGATCTCCTGGGTCCACCCTGTGCCTCATAGGCCCGAGCAATGCAAGTCTGTAGCCAATGCCTAATGGTGGAAGAGGGCACCCTAGATCCCACAGCAGATGGCTGGAATGAGACAAACGATGCCTCCATCTTCCTAGTGAATGCCGTCAGCTTGATGTAAATATGGAGAGCCCTCCACACATCTAACTTATGCCAGGATTTCTCCCTACTATAAGTGGGATTGGGACAAATGTCTGGGAGAATTATCTCCTGAGCCCTATAAAAATAAGACTGGGAACAAGTGTCAGCACAATCATGTTGGGACAGAAGGCAGAGAGATACTTCCTCACTGAAAGAGCTCCCAGCTCGGAAATCCTCCTCGCAGACGTGATGGCGACCAGGAAAGCCACCTTCAATATAAGAAACTGCAAGGAAACATTCCTCAACGGTTCAAAGGGAGCATCAACGAGAGCCAAGAGGACTGTGGACAAGTCCCAAGATGGGACCCTGTGAACCACTTAGCCCATTGTGTAAATCAAGGCATGGAATTAGAAACATTTATTTATCCTCAAACTGACCAACTTCAGTTCTTGAAAGATTCAGTGTGGGCTTTTTCCAGATGTTTTGCATCTTTTTAAACATTGTTCTGTATTTGATACACTTCTTTGCATTTTTTTTAAAGAATGTCAGAAAGTTTGACTTTACCCAATCATTTGGTATCTTTCCTGTTTCATATATTCGATTGAAGAGCTGCAGTAAAAATTTCTTCCCACTGTCTTCCAGCAATTTTTAAATTTCTATTGGGATATCATCAGGTCCTGTGGCTTTGGCCCAGTTGTTATACTTCCTATCTCAATATATCCCTAGTGTCCTCAAAAAGTTCTTCAATATATGCCTTCCATCTTTTTAGTTTTTATCTTCATCCAAGATAATTTCCACCTCCTTATCAACTAAGTTTTGTAGATACCTGCTGCTTCTTTCACTTTTTTGTGTAAATTGAAATTATCATGAATATGTTATCTCTTCTATTTCTTTGCATCTCTTTGCAAATCACTTTTCTTTTGCCAGTCAAATTTTTCTTCTAATTGTTTTCTGCAATTCATTGTATTTTTCTTTGTTTTTATCTTTAAAACAGATTAACTATAGTTAGTCAACAGACTATGGTTAACCTAAACTATAGTTCAGTGCAAGATGGGAACCCAGTTGATATGGGGCTCTAGTCTAAACAAAGATGCCTCAAAGTTAACTATTTCTCTTTCTCCCAATTGAGATTAAAATATATCAAAACATAGCAGCTTTTAGAGCAGAATGGGCAAATAGAAACAACTATGTTTTATTTTCTCATTTATGTCTATTTATAAGGCCACCCCAGAGGTTCAGAACTCTGCGCAACACACAATTAATTTTAGCAATATCAACAGAGGGTGGAACTTGATTAGAACACTCCTTTGACTGATTTGTTCTTAATATTGCTTTAATGAGGCTATCATGAGATTTTAATTATGTAAGTAATATAATGGGTGGCATTGTCCCTAAATAATGTGAGTACATTAAGGATTCCCTCCTTTTTTATGATTTGCTATATATTTTCAGTTTCAAACCTTGTATGCCTGTATTACAATAATCAGTAATCATGATTTCTGTAGTTAACAAGTAGCAAGCATCAAGCTGGCTTCTCTTCTATTTGGGTTATAACCTTGATTATATGGAGCACATTAATCTTCGCAATTTAGATCATTCATCATACCTATAAAATCTGGAAATAATGAAAAAAATAGGTCAAGAAGCTGATAAAATGGACATTCTCAGATGAAATCAATGGGATTTATAGCCTGATCCCTTAATACAATTAATTGAGAGTGTAGATAAAGGAGAATGTTTGTAGTTTAGGATTGAAATGAAGGATCCTCGGTGCTCCCAAAGTTTCACTGTTTTCTTGCAGCCATTTCATTACCCAAACTAGGTAACATCATCAGCGCTGGTAGCAAGTTGGGTTTGCTCTCAATTTATATTCTCATAGTTTGCCCTTTCATTGTTACTGGAAGTGGTTGGTGGATTTTGGAGGGATTTTTTAGTTGGGCTGTTTACTGTTGACTTGTTTGAAAGTTCTTCCCCCCCCCCCCAATTTTTTATTTATAAACATGTAAAATACAGACACACATTTATTTATTTTTTCATTTATTTCAATTTATGTACCGCGCCTTCTCCATCGAAATGGACCCAGGGCGGTGCACAGGAATTTAAAACCAACAATAATAGAAATACAATAAGTACAATAAATAGGTAAAAAGAATTAAATCAGAGCCTGTGCTAAAATTCCCCCTAAAAATCTAACATCCATTTACGTGTTTGGCAGAAACTATATTACAAAAAGTCTGAACTATCAAGCAAGACCAGCTTGCTGAAAAAAGTATGTTTTAAGTGAACGGCGAAAGAGGGGAAGGTCCGTGATAGTGCGAAGTTCGGGAGGTAGGTCGTTCCAGAGGGCTGGCCCTGCCACAGAGAAGGCCCTAGCCCTGGGCACCACTAGCCAGCATTGACCGGCGGTTGGTACCCTCAGTAGACTCTCTCTGTGGGAGCGTATCGGACGCAGGGAGGTATGTGGCAGGAGACAGTCCCGCAGGTAGCTAGGCCCCCAAGCAGGGGTGGGTTCCTAAGGGCTCGCACGGGTTCCCGCGAGCCCTTTCATCATATTTCCGGATCCCAAGCGATCCCTTTGGACCGTGGACCCGGAAGTATCTAAGGAACACGTGGCAGGGAAAGTTTCAAGGCCCAGGCCCTTTAGTTTTGAAGCTGCCGGGCCTGCTTTCCCTGTTGGCGTGGGGGGGGCGGGGGCAGGGGGGGATTCGCGCAGCCTAGCGCGCTCTTCTTCTGCCGCCTCTGCTGGCTTCAAAGGCCGAGCCCTTCAGCCAGCGCTCGGCCTTTGAAGCCTGCCGGCTAGGGGTGGCGGAACAGCGCGCTAGGCTGCGCGAACCCCCCCGCGCCCCGCCAGTCGCGGCAAAACTTTCCCTGTTGGCACGACTGGCGGGGGCGGGGGGGTTCGTGCAGCCTAGCGCGCTTTTCTGCCGCCCCTAGCCGGCAGGCTTCAAAGGCCGAGCGCTGGCTGGAGGGCTCGGCCTTTGAAGCCTGCTGGCTAGGGGCGGCGGAACAGCGCACTAGGCTGCGCGAACCCCCCCGCCCCCCGCCAGTCGCGGCAAAACTTTCCCTGTTGGCGCGACTGGCGGGGGGCGAGGGGGGTTCGCTTTGGCCTTTGAGAGTGCAATGCAAACATTGCGCAAGCACAATTCACAGCTCCAGTTAAAGGTTGTTTATCGTAGGATGCATTTATAACAATCATATTTCCAGAGGTAATTGCTGAAATGATATAAACACTTGAGGAAAAGTTCCTGACAGAAAGCTGTTTCAAAGCAATGTAGCCCACAGGGCAGCTAGAACTAAACTGATTCTCTTTTCATTATAGTTTATCCATTCATTAAAGCTAAGCATTCTTGTCTGCTTTTCTCACTCTGACTCATGGATTTTGGACATTTTCTGCTGAAGCAAGGAAGAAAGCAGTACAATACTCAAGCTTGCTTTTTAGTTTGATGGCAATTGGTGGCAAGAATTTGGTGCAGTTCCATCATGAGGAATGGCTCATTATGAATGGAAATCTATATTTTCTTCAGGCAGCATTTTCAAGCTGAGTGACTTCCATGTTTCACTCACTTCTAGTGGGCTGTTTATTCCTAGCCAAGAAGCTTCTTCTTTCATGAATTATTATCTTATGAAGGACAACCAGTGTAAAAGGTTAAAGGCTTAGTTAAGATAGCATATAGAGAAATTGGAGATAATAATAAGAATACTAAAGATAGCAGGATATAAAATAAATATTTCTCCATCACAAGAAGTTATCAGTTCTCAAAACACAACAACAACTCTCTTCTCTTTTCTACTGGTTAATTAGATTAACAATTTGGTAATAGATTAAGAAATTCTGGATTGTTTATTTGTTCATTTATGAATTTGCTTTCTTACCTTAATACATTTATATGTACTGTTGTTGTAAAATGGTGTTTCTCAGCCTTTGTGACTTTAAGAAGTGTGAGCTTCAATTCTGGGCATTGAAGTCCAAAAACTTAAAATTTGTAAGTTTGAGAAATACTTTTCTAGATAAAGTGAGACACTTAAGATCCACAGTTGAGGAAGAATTAAATCTGCACCTCTGAATCCAAACCATTAGTTGTATACTATACCTCTACCACTCTGGTAAACCCATGCATACTGAAAGATTTTATGGAAATATGCGTGTAAGATCTTTTATCTAAATGTGAAGATGGCATAATCACATACTGCAGATTGATTAGCAGGAACCTTCTTTAAATGCTTACCTGAATGGATCCTGGTAAATAACTGGGCATGCTTTCCATTTTGAAATATTTCCCAGAATAGACCTAGATAGAAAACTGGTCTGTTCCTTCTTTCTGATCCCCATTGCTCAGCTAACAAGTTTGAAGAGGAGTTTTACTTAGATTTGCTTAAATACAAGCACAAGTCTTCATTTGAACCTAAATAAAGGAGAATCCCAGATCATATGATGAGCTGTATTCAGACCCCAACTGAATATTAGTGTGAGGCATGTTATCAAAGTAAACATCTGACATAGTTATGGATTAGGGACAATTTATGAACTCAATCATCTACTACCTTCAAATGGTCATACTTTCAGAACAATTTAACAGTAACAGAGTGGGAAGGGATCTTGGAGGTCATCTAGTCCAACCCCCTGCTCAGGCAGGAGACCTTTACTAGGGATTAGAACTGCCAAACTGCTGACTTTCCTGATTGACAAGCTCAGTGCCTTAGGCAAGTTTGCAGATATCTTTGATCTCACCCTTCATAGAAATGTTTAGCATGTCATGAGTGAGCAACTGGTGAATTAACAGAGTTGTATATGGCCAATCCAATTCTTTTCCTATCACATGATATGAGTCTATAGAAGTATGTGAACTTCCTCCCATTTCCACCACCATCATCATCACTGAAGTCTCTGTACATGGGGCAATCCTCAGACTGTGTTTCTGCATTTCAAGGATCCTGTAATCAACCCTGCACCATTTGTACAAAAAAGGTAATTGGTAGCTCACTAAGGACAAATATGCTTCCTTTTAAATGATGGAGCCTCAAACACACTCTTGATAGTAATGCATATGCTAAGAATCAATTTTGATTGTTCTGAAAAATATTGTAGGAAAATATCATGTGACTCTGGAGGTAAGAGAGGAAAGGTTCATCAGTAACTCTGGCCAGGATATAAGGCTCACAGCAACTGTATCCTTAGTATAGAAAACTGTATCCTGAGTATAGAAAAGTAATATTTAGTATTTCAGTAGAACATCAGCTTTACAACTTGGAGAAGAAGATGTGGTAATAGCAAGGAAGGATTGTCTATTCATCTTATAATAAAACATTTAAATATTTTTAAAATTTTTCAAACCTGCTCCTTTCCTAAGTCCATTCTACATAGGCAAATTGAAAACTTCCAATATTTATTTCATGTTCTACTCCTTTGACAGCCACCCCTGCCTTGCAAACATAATTCTGTATTGTAAGTAGTGCATATCCTTGTAGAAAGTGTGAAATGTTTTTTGTATTTGAAATCTGAACAACACAGGAAAACAAATCAGATATTCAAAGATAATTGAGTAACTTCCCCTTTCAAATTTAAAATTTAATATCAATAGTGACTGCAATCTAAACAATAACACACATCTAGCTGTTATAATGTTTTCCATTTGGCTTGTAAAAGAAATCCAGGTCACCATTCAGATATAAAAGAAAAATAAATAAATAATGTTAATCAATGTTTTAGTTCCTATCAACAAAATTAACTGTTAGCTGGGAAAATGTTTGTAAGTGACTAGAGAAAAGTTTGAACACATAATGCATGAACAAATATTATCAGCTAAAATTTAAAAGCTCTTATTCCTTATCTCATCATCATTGTTATTATTATTCAACTTTCATCTTCTCTAGAAATGTATGCCTGAAATTATTCGCTCCAATCCCACGTGAAAAAATATTCAAAGCCTTCTTGATTTTAATTGTCACTTTATTTATTCCTGCACATTATAGTATTTATTCATTTTCATATCTGTTTTTCCACTGTTGTGCAAACATAATTCCAGCAGCTGCTAACATTCCCACCCGGTCACATGGCCAGAAAGCCACTCCCACCCGGTCACATGGCCAGAAAGCCACTCCCACCTGGTCACATGGCCGGCAAGCCACTCCCACCCGGTCACATGGCCGGCAAGCCACTCCCAAAAAACAGGCCACACCCACAGAACCTGTTCCCAAAATTTTGAAACCCATCCCTGGCCCCGAGCCATGGAGCGATTTGAAGATGGTGACAAACACCTTGACGCGCACCCGGAAGGCCACCGGTAGCCAGTGCAGCTCGCGCAGGAGAGGTGTTACGTGGGAGTAACGAGAAGCTCCCAGAATCCCCCGCGCGGCCGCATTCTGAACCAACTGGAGCCTCCGGGTGCACCTCAAGGGGAGCCCCATGTAGAGAGCGTTACAATAGTCTAAGCGAGACGTCACGAGTGCTTGAGTGACAGTGAGGAGGGCGTCTCAGTCAAGAAAGGGACGCAACTGGCATACCAGGTGAACCTGGGAGAATGCCCCCCTGGTCACGGCCATCACATGGTCGTCCAGGGACAGCCGCGAATCCAGGAGGACACCTAAGTTGCGAGCCCTTTCTATGGAGGCCAATGACTCGCCCCCGATAACCAGCGATGGAATGAGCTGGCTATGCCGAGACGCCGGAAACCACAGCCACTCGGTCTTGGATGGGTTGAGCCGAAGTTTGTTACTTCCCATCCAGAGCCGCACGGCTTCCAAACACCGGGACATTACTACACAAAACATACATCACATTTACACAATACAATACAAACAGGAGCGTCCTGTTCTTTCTAATAGCAATTGTCAATCGATGCTGCTCACCTTATATTATTTCCCCTTCTATTATATTTCATTTGAATTTCACCATTCTTAACCCTCTTATTTTATAACTCATAACTCATAACTGCTATTTTTGAGTTTTGTTGTATTCCTTCATTGGTTCTTGTTTCTTTCCTCCATCCACCTATACCATTTATCCCATATCTGGTAGAATTCTGATTCTTCTTTTCCCTGGATTTCTTTAGTTAATTTGTCCATTTCAGCACAATCCATAACCTTTCTTATTATTTCATCCTCGCTTGGAGTTAATTTGTTTTTCCATTTTTGGGCAAAGGCAATCCTTGCCGCCGTAATCATATGTAGTATTAAATACTGGATTTCTTTTTTATATTTTGCAGACATTATTCCTAATTTTAAAAACTTCAGGTTTCCATTCTATTTTAACCCCTGTTATTGCCTCCAGCCAATTTTTGATCCTTTTTCAAAAAAATTTAGCCTCCTCATAGGTCCACCATAAGTGGTAATATGTTCCATGTATTGATTCACATTTCCAACATTTTGGGGAGGTATTTGTTGAGATTTTAGCTAACCTTGTTGGTGCTAGGTGCCATCTATAAAACATTTTGTACTGGTTTTCTTTGTATGCAACTGATAGTGTCATTTTTAAGTTTGTTCCCCAAAATTTTTCCCATTTGTCTAACTCAATATTATAGCAAAAGTTCTGCGCCCATTTTTTATCACTTGTTCTTTCACAATTTCCTCTTCAATTTCAGGAGAATTTTATATATTCTTCCTATCATCTTTCTATCTGAGCTTTGAATAATTTTATCCAATTCATGTGGTTCTGTTTCAATGTCATATAATTTAGTATTATTATTGCATTTAGTTTTGATTTGGAAGTAAGTTATCCAGTCAACTTTCATGTTTTGTTCTGCCAATTCTTCAATTGTTTTTAAATTTCCCTGTCTGTCAATTAGGTCTCTGTATCTTAGCATTTGGTCAGTGGCGTAGCGTGGGTTGTCAGCACCCGGGGCAAGGCAAGTAATTTGCGCCCCCTAACCCGTGAATATTAGCACTCGGGGGAGGCAGCTCTTCTTGTGGTGTCGAGCCCACGCACCTCCCGCGAGGATCCGATGGGCAGCCGCTGCCCAAAGGGCTCGGCCATCCGGGTCCGACACTCGTTGCCTCGCCTTGGAGAGAAGCGGGCGCCCTTTGCGTGGTGCGGGCCTGGGACACCCGACGCTCCTTTCTACGGAGGGCAACGGCCCGAAAGCCAGGGCAAGAGGGTCTTCCCGGGCCGCCGCAGGGCCCAGGTCGCTGCTCCTCTGGCTGGCTCAGAACGGAGGAGTCTTCCAGGGTCTCCGCATGGCCGTTGCTTCGAAAGACCTGCGCCTTTAAGTCTCGCCTGGCCCCCTCGGGTGGCGCTGGCGGGTGCGAGGAGCCGGCGCTAGTCTCAGCCGGGGGATGGCCCGGGAGGGTTTGGCCCCTACTGGCCGCTGTTCGCTCCCCGACTCTCGCCGGCCCAGGAGCGCCCAGGCGCCGCCGCCGCCAACTCAAGAGACACGCGGAGGAGAGCTTCCGAGTCGGGTCTCTGGAGCGCGCCCCCCCCAGATGTTGCGCCCGGTGCGGCCGGCCCCCCCTGCACCCCCCACGCTACGCCTCTGCATTTGGTTCATATCTATAAAATTTGAATAGATTGTCCTTTCTGTCGGTGATAGCCAATTCAGGATTTTCACATAATGAATTTTTTTTTAATTTTGAGCCAATTTTGCAATAATGCTCTTCTAATTAAATGTTTTTGAAAGTATTTGTGCGTTTTATTTTTATCATCCCATAGGAATGTATACCTAAAGTGACTGGATTTTCAAAATCCCAAAGGGGGACATCATCGATGGGGGGGGGGGGGAACGTGCGCGCGCGTGCCTGTGCAGAGGGCATTGGGGCAGGGGCGCGCTCCCAACAGCCCCCGTGGGGACCACTTTAAAGGCAATGGTGGCGGACCGATCCAGCAACTCTCAGCGCATGAGGGACGGCCTTCGGGTGGCTGCTGGGTCTGACGGCGGTGTAGGAGGTGCTGGTCGAGCAGCGTGATGGCTCCGAGCGCAGAAGGCAAGAGTGATACGCTGGGACGCGGGGCCCGCAAGGGGCTGCCTACTGCAGGGAAGGGCACTCAGGTGAGCGGGCCAGGCCCTTGCGAGCCCCGCGTCCCAGCGTATCACTCTTGCCTTCCGCGCTCGGAGCCATCACGCTGCTCGCCCGACACCTCCTGCACCGCTGCCAGACCCAGCAGCCATGCGCCTGACCATTGGGCCGAAAGCCATCCCTCACGCGCTGAGAGCCGCCGCCGCTGCCTTTAAAGAGTGCCCCGTGGGGGTGGGTGGGAGCGTGCCCCGATGCCCTCTGCAGGCACGTGACGCGCCGGAGCGCACCCCCCCAAGGCCCTCCCCGCCCGAGCCGGCGCTCAGAGGCGCCCGCCTCTGAGCGCGTACAGAGTGCCCGAAGCAGGACATTTTGAAGAAAAGACGGGTGGCGGGATATCTAATGGAGAATGGGTCTGTCCCGCCAAATTCGGGACATCTGGTCACCTTATGTATGCCAGTCTGCGTGCAAATCATGGCCTTCTAAAGTTAAAATTCTTTTATTCTTTAGCTCTATCCAATCCTTCACACATGCTATTTTTACTCCTAATGCATATAATTCCCAATTTGGTAGTGCTAAACCTCACCTCTCCTTGCTGTCTTGCATTGACTTTAGTTTAATCCTTGCTTTTTGTCTCTGCCAAATGAACCTAGCGGTTATTTTGTTTAATTCTTGAAAGAAGGTTTTACCCGGATTAATAGGTGCAGCTTGCAACAGGAATAAGATTCTTGGTAAAATAATCATTTTGATTGTAGCTATACGTCCCCTTAGTGATAGCTGAATATTTTTCCAATTTTCTAAATTTTTCTTTATTTGTGTCACTAACTTATTATAATTATCGTCTTTAATTGTGGAACATTTTGCCGATATCCAGATCCCCAATTATTTCACTTTCTTAGTTATTTGCATTCTAGTTATTACTTCCAGTTGCTCTTCTTGCTTTTTTGTCATATTCTTGGTTCTCATTTTTGTTTTGTCTTTATTGATCTTTAGTCCTGCCACTTCGCCAAATTCTTCTAATTTTTGAATTAATTTCAGCCTGGATTCTAATTGATCCTCTAGAACAAATACTAAATCATCGGCATAGGCTTGGGCCTTATATTCTTCATTTTTGAGTCTTAAACCTTTTATTCCATGATCCTTCCGAATTTCATTTAATAAAATTTCCAAAGTTAATATAAACAGCAAAGGAGAGGGGGGGCATCTCTGCTGACTCCCTTTTTTATTTCGAACTTCTTTGTTAGTTCTCTGTTCATCAGAACTTTGGCTGTCTGACTGTTATAAAGTCCTTTTATCATTTTTGTAAAATTTTCTCTGAATTTCATCTTGTCCAATAGTGTTATTATAAATTTCCAGATTACGTTGTCAAATGCTTTTTGTGCATCAAGGAAAACCAGTACCATTTTCTAGATGCACCTCGTAATACTCTATTATGTCTAGGATAACTTGTTTGAAAGTTCTTTGATTGGCATATTATTCACTTCTTGATTGTTGACTGATGTTAATCTTGGTGTTAAGGTGTATTCATCTGGCTATTAATTGCCAGTGGGGAGATGTTTAGGTCTTGCGCAGTATGTAGATGTTGTTTATATCCTTGTGTCTGTCAATGACTGATTTGTCAGAACACCAGGCTCCCAGGAAATATCTAGTGTTTATGGCCTAAGATGGTCATAGTTTCCTATTTGAAACTTACCTTCTGTCCATATGTGATCTAGCATATGTGAAATTAAAGAGTTTTAATCTAGTTGGTGTTCATGGATGCTTTTTGCTGATATTTTGTAGCTAGTTCTACACAATGGCTGTTGTAGTCTTTGCACTAAATATTGTAAATGACTCCTTTTTCTTCTTCTTCTCCATTTATTTAATAGGTCAGGTGTTCTGTGGAGCAATGCTATTATAGGGTTTTGGGGTGGGGTTTTTTTGGCTAATTCTGGGCCTATGGAAGTGAAAAGTGTAAGTATCAAGTATAAGACCACAATTTCTCATAGTTTCTAATTGAAAGTATGTTTAGTAACATTCTATATTTTATTACCACCTTAAAAAAATACAGCTAGCAGTTACTCTTTTAATGTTTGAAATTGTGTAGCTTCAAAAGCTGTAAATACATCTGTATTACATCCAGAAAAGTGCTACTTATTACAAGCAGAATGAGTGCTTTGAACACAAGAAATGGTAAAGGAATATCCATATGTCATTATGTCTGGCCCACCAAGTCGCATGGGATATCTAAGGCAAAAAAGCACATTGTCCCCTGACTTGCTATAAAACACAATTCTGAATTTTAGCTGGGGGGAGGGGAGGATGTTGTGCCATTTGAAGCCTATTATTTCAAATATTTATATTCCCTCCTTTTTACCCATAGTTCTACCTCATAGGCATAAGGCCAAATCTCAGAATTAGAAATTCACACTATTTGGCAAGCTATGCAAGCATGCAGGAGTTTCATTGTCTACCCCTGCTATGATGCAGTGACTGAAAAGAAGGCCTTGAGTGGGGGATCAGGATAAAAGGTTAACATTTTGTCCATTGTGGACTATTTAAAGGCACAAAAGTGCTGCTGGAAAAAGGTGAAAAGTTTATTCCACACTGAAAGAAAGAGCACTCAACTGTTATTAAAAATGAAAGCAACATGTTTTGCCCACCTTCTCTCCCCTGCTGACTGAAAGCTGTGGACCACAAAAAAAAAAAGCCCTGCTTGGTATAAATGTGACTATTTTTATAAAGAGAAAAAAAAGCTTTAAAGCATTAAGAAGCACTCTGGTAGAGCACCAGTATTACAGAACTGACTGGAGTTTGAGTTTGAGTTTGAGTTTTATTGGACTTATATGCCGCCCTTCTCCTAAGGAGTCAGGGAGGCGTACAACTGTAGTGAGTTTTAAAGTACTCTAATTATTGTATATTGAGTCTCAATGACCATTCTTTAATGCACTTTCTCAATGTTCTTATAGATAATATGTCAAAATATCTTGTTTTCTTTTATGAGTTCTACATATGAAAGTTGCAGTACTTTCCCATGAAGATGAGCACTCTACTGGAACTAGATAAGCAAGTCAAATTGTTTACATGTCTAATACAGGTAGCCCTTGACTTATGACCATTTGTTCAGTGATCATTCAAACTTATGATGTCACTGAACAAAGAGATTTACTACACATGCTTGAAATTACAGCTATTGCCACATTTGCTAGTCACATGATAAAATTTGTGTCCTTAACACACGACTTTAAGGGCATTGCAACTTCCCCCACCAGCCTATCTTCCCTCTGATCTCAGCTGCCCACCATCCTGGCTTATCAGGAAAATGGCCATAACCCAGGCAGTCTTACTACCCACCTATCCCACTGCTCATCCAGCCCACAAAACTTCCCAGAGCCAAGAAAAATAATCACCCAGTAGCTTGCCAGTACATGCAAAGCACTCTACCTTTGCTATTCTGCTGCGTACACAATCTATGCGAAACATGGCTTTCTTATTAAGACTGCCCCATGATATTCTTCAAGTGGGCTTCATTCTCACAATCCTTCTGAAGCTTTCTTCTCCAAATTGTGCAATTTGAAGAAGAAGACATTAGAAGATTGCAGAAATGGTAGTGTACTCTTATTCTTTGAAAGCCTCCATCTCCAAATTGAGAGATTTGGAAAAGCAGCCTTCTGAAGGAGTGTGAGAAGAGAGCCCACTTGGACAATGGTACAAGGCGTTCTTCAGTGGTGGGTTTCAAAATTTTTTTAGAATCTATTCTGTAGGTGTGGCCTATTTTGTGGGCATGGCTTGGCGGTCATTTGACCGGGTGGGAGTGACCAACTTTTAAAATGTGGTGAAACTCATTTAACACTGCTGTTGCTTAGCAACCGAAATTTTGGGATCAATTATGATCATAATTTTTTTTCTTTTCCTTCCTTCCTTCCTTCCTTCCTTCCTTCCTTCCTTCCTTCCTTCCTTCCTTCTTTCTTGTGTGTCTCTCTCCCCCTCTTTTTTCTTTCCTTCTTTTCCCTTCCTTCCTTCCTTCCTTCCTTGTGTCTCTCTTTCCCACTTTGTTTCTTTTTTTCTTCCTTCCTTCCTCTTCCTCTTCCTCTTTATTTCTTCCTTCCTTCCTTCCTTCTTTCTTTCTCTTTCTTATGTTTCTCCCCCATTTTCCTTCCTTCCTTCCTTCTTGTGTGTGTGTGTCTCTCTCTCCCTCCCTTTCTTTCTTTACTTCCTTTCTCTTTCTTTATTCCTTCCTTCCTTCTTTCTTTCTTGTGTCTCTCTCCCCCTTCCTTCCTTTCTTGTGTCTCTCTCTCCAACTCTTTCTTTCTCTTTCCTTTTCTTTCTTTCTTTCTTTCTTTCTTTCTTTCTTTCTTTCTTTCTTTCTTTCTTTCTTTCTTTCTCTCTCTTTCTCTCTCTCTCTCTCTTCTCTCTCCCTCCCACCCACCCGCCCTCCCTGCCTTCCTTTCTCTCTTAGTCTTTCTCACTCTCCCCCCCCCTCACACACATATTCCTTCCAGTTGGTGAGAATTTCTATTTTGCAGCTGGGAGGCTGGCAAAGAAACCTCATTTTCCCTGCCGCCCACGGCTCTCAGAGGAAGGAGGCAGGGAAGCGAGCCCTGGGCCTCATCTCTGCTTCCTTCCTTGAGAGCTGACTTTGGGGACAGCCAGCCTCTCCCACCACTGCACTCTTCACTCCCCTTTCACCTGGAGGCAGGCACCTCCCATTTCACCTCTCATGAGATTGAGTGTGATGGAACATACAGCAAAGATGCATGCATCCATGTCACCAACACCAGCAACAGTGGGGTAGCAATAGTGGCAGCTGGTCTCTGCTTCTGTGGGCTGGCTGTTCTCTGATTCATGTGCTTTGCAGCCTGGCTAGAGATAAGTGCCATTGAAGTGGCACTTCACTTGCTGCAGCTTGGACACTGGGGAGGCAGGAGTAGCGCTGTCTGGGTTTGGGGAAAGGCAGTCAGGGCCGAGCTGCAGCAGCCGATCCTCCAGTGAGCCCTAAAAAAGAAGCAGTGGTGGAGTCAGTGGAGGATTGGTTGTGAGAGCAGTGCGCGGAGCCATCTATGTTTTCCTGGGTAGGTCATGCACCCGCCACCCTGCCTGTCTTTTCTTACACAAGTTGGCCAGCCGAAGCCTCCCTTCTTCCCTGAGCAGCCAGCAGCTGCAAGAGTGTGAAAGGGAGAGAGGGAAGCCACAGCTTGAGGCCTAATTTGCGCCGCAGAGATGAAATACCAGCATTCAGGTTTCAAAGGTGAGAGTCACTCACCCACCTTTGCTTGACTTTGCGCGGGGGCATCCAATGAGTCAAACAATTAAGCATGAATGGCTAGGCTTTTTCTCCTCCCTTTCCCCACTGCATTGGCCATGGGTGTGAGGGAGTTGCTGTGGTGGACTTGAGCCTTGCTTTTGAGGAAGGAGGCAGAGATGAGGCCCAGAGCTCACTTCCCTGCCTTCTTCCTCTGAGACCTGTGGGAAGCAAGTTGTCACCCATTTTAAGTGCCCAGGGCAGCCTTGACCCCTGTCTCCCCACCACCTCCAGGTCCACACAATCTACCCACCAGCCCACCAACCTGGGGACACTCCCAGTTCTGCTGTGCGGCAGCTCCTTTATGCCCCATTGCTGGCTGCAATTGGGCTTTTGGCGGCCCCGCTTTCTCCTGGTGCCCCTTCCTGGCTGGAAGATGCTTCAGGACAGTCCCGCCACCCTGGCCAGGCACTGGGTCATGCATCGCCACCATGTCACCTTTATGAATGGAAATTAACCAACTTCTTTTAAACTTTCCATTTCAATGAGAATTTTTCTAAAACTTCTTAAATTCTCATTGAAATGGAAAGTTTAAAAGAAGATGCTTAATTTTTATTTATAAATCGGTGGCTGGCCAGGAAAGCATCGCCAGGAGCTGAGTGGGCCGAGTGTGGCTTTGGAGCCTGAAAGGGAAGCTGCATCCCCTGCCAGGTGCCCCCTCCCCTTCTTGCTGGACTTTTGGAGCTTCCCACCCACCTGCCTCAGTCACCCAAGGTCGGCAGAATATGCCTGATGTTGCTACATCTCACTGTGATCCAAGGGATGTTGTTGCCTTGGTAGGATATCTTCCCTTCGAGGCCACACCTGCAGTGTGGGAAGGAGAGCAGCGGGGACAAAGCAGCCTTTCTAGGCTCATCTGAAGAAGTCTGTCCCCCTCCCCCCTTTCTTCTCTTTGTGAAGCAATTTGCAAAGTCCCAGTTTTGTCAAAGAGAAGGAAGTGAGGGCTTCTTTCAATAGTTGAGTCTGGCAAAGGAAGTGGGTGGATGGGGCAAGCATGGTTTGGAGAGGTGGGGGGAGAGAGAGCAGTGACTGGGGGGCAGGGGGCAAGCGGGGGGGGGGGGGCAGGCCAGGGGAGGGGCCATTCCGGTATGGGGCCTCTGGAAGCCCCAGTTCGGGAAGGCAAGCTAAATTTTACGATCTGGTATGCACGTACCGGTGTGTACCGGCTGAAACCCACCTCTGGTGTTCTCCATGAGAAGGCTGTGACTCACATAGCTGGACACACTTGTCAGCAGCTGGAGAAAAATGGAGAATGTAAGTGGAGCACTTTGCTTGTCTAGGTGGGTCAGCTAGACAGTGATTCTTCTGGAGTTGGGCACTGAAGTACCCTGCCAACTCATGTGTGATCTGCATTAGTCCTCCCAGAGCCTCCCCCACTGCCTTGATATATCAAATGGTCCTTACCAGGAACTCCATCTGCTTAATGTTCGCAAAATTGCTTAACAATTCTAACCAGGAATGTGGACTCTAGGTTGTTGAGCGAATTGGTTACATGATATGTCACTTCACTCAACAACTGAGATTCTGGACCAATTGTGATTGTAATTAAAAAAACTACTTTTAGTTTTCATTGGTCTGATTGGAAAGAGTCTTTTAAGATCTCATCTTTAGTGTCTTACAGATGTATTTGCTTATCTATTCTTAGATATCCTGAAATTGCTCTAGGAAGCTTAAATAGGATTAAAACTTCAAGAAAAAAAGAGATAGGGAAGGATAAAGAAAAAACAACAATAACATGGTATGCACTAGGTACAGATAATTAAATAAACATAGTTCCCGGTAACCATCAACAGAGAACTGATCACATTATTTGTTTCTTAATCATTTTAATTGCAGATATGATGGATTGATATATGTGTACAAAACATATATTCTATTGCTGACCTATCATTTTGTCATTAACAGAAGTTTAGGCAGCAGGCAATTTCATGTTAAAGAATTTGAGGAGGGGAAATATAACCATATTGCCATTTTACAAATTATACAAATAGTACTCACATGCCAACAGCCTCACAATATCAGTCAATGTGCTATCTAGATAATTATGGTATTTGAGGTGCAAATTACATTTTTAATGCTCTGAAAATAGGAAACACTCACAACAATCATTACTTTGAAGGAACATATATCCTGAGCAAAACAAATTAAAAGCTGAATTTTATAAATTTCTATTATATAAGAGGATTTATGAAATGAGTGGACAACAATTTCCTTATACATCATCTGATTAAATACCATAAGCGTTGTTGTCAGCTCTTACTGAACACATACAGTATATTTTCTGTAGAATGGTTTGTCCTCAGTCTGGCCCTTCAATTCTCTCAGTGCTGCATCCATTGTCATTGCAATTAGGTCAATACACCTGCTGTCACTCTAACTGCTGCTAACTTGGCCCAGTATGTTTGCCTTATACTGTGGCATTTTGTACATGTTACCCATGAAGATTCCCATTTATTTAAAGGCATTCCATAGGTTGACATGATTACAGGGCTTTCTATAGTCAGTGAAGTACATATTGACTTTTTTATATTCTTCAGTTTTCTCAATCATCAGGAATAATGTTTCTTGTTTCTTGGCTATTTCTAAAATCAGTTTGAATATCTGGCATTTCTTTTTCCATGGAAGGCTTTAATATGCATTGGATAAGCCTAAAGTTTTATTTAACTACTGTGTGAAATTAAGCAAAGGTTTCCAACTTGGCAATGACAGGATCAAAGCTCATCTTCTAGTATTAGAGGTTCTTGTAAATAGGAAGTAACCTGTAAAGCTGTGATTCTTAAACTGTGCTCCAGAAGATCCTTGGGACACAATAGGAAAAGTCATAGGGGCACAGCAGGCTATATCAGAATATGGTAACATCTGTTTATGAAGCTGAGTTTGTGATATCATATCTTTGCAACATTAAGAATACCATGAATTGAGAAAGTTTGGGAATGCCTGTTCTAAAATATTTGGGTGTTGACACCTGTTTTGTATCTTCTTTGATTCAGTTACAAACTCTGCATTGTCATCCTTCAATACACCATTTTGGGTTGAAATGTTTGAAGATCTTTTGGAAAACTTTTATTGCTCCCTTATATGTTCCCATCTTCAATAGTTTTATATTAGTAACTAGCTGTACCCGGCCAAGCATTGCTGTGGCGCAGTCTGGTTAAATGGCCAACCAATTTGTGTGTAGATCTACACCTGCACACACAAACATGTACACACAACCACCGTCTCTTTTCATATTTGTCCGTAACAACTTCTTTGATTTTGTTACCCAGTTGCTCAGGCTCCCTAACAATGAGTTTTAGCGTTTCAAAGTGAATCCTGATACTTTCTTTGAAAATGCTGATAAATGTTCAAAATTATATAATGGAAACTGGTTGGTTTGTACTTTGCACTTTAGGTTAACTTGCAACTTGCACATGAGCCATTTGTGATCTATTCCACAATCCACACTTACTATACATTTTCTGTTGTGAGATTCCTTAGATTAAATAATTTGATTTATTTGTGTTTCATCTAGTGATGTCTATGTATATAGAATATAGAATAACAGAGGTGGAAGGGACCTTGAAGATCTTCTATTCCAACCCCCTGCTTAGGCAAGAAACCCTACACCAATTCAGACAAATGGATATCCAACATCTTCTTTAAAAAGAAACATTCTTTTTTAACATTCCAACAGAAGTTGGAACATTCACAACTTCTGGAGGCAATTTGTTCCACTGATTAATTGTTCTAAATGTCAGGAAATTTTTCCTTAGCTCTAAATTGTTTCTCTCCTTGATTTGTTTCCACCCATTGCTTTTTGTCCTGCCCTCTGGTGCTTTGAAGAATATAGATGTTGCTTTGGTTGTTTCAGGACTGTGTTAGTAATCATTGGATTGGCATAAATATATTATTGTTTGCCTACTTCATTCTTTTATTTTCCTCTTCACTGTTTCCAATTTTAACCCAAGTACTGTCTTTATTACAACCTTTCTGATTATGAATTCAATAACATTCTTTCTTTGTTTCTCATATCATGAATAGTAAACAGTATGATCTTCTGTCTGAAAGTGGCTGACTTCAATCCATTTCAATTTACTAATGACAAAAATGCCAGGAATATAGTTAATTTATTTCATTTTTCACTATGTTGAACTTTAGCATGTGCTCATTGTTCCCACAGTAATTCTATTTCTGCAGTTTAGGACTGTTTTTTCTGAGTATTGTAGAAAAAGCAGCAACTAATTGTTCCAAAGGCATTAATCTAGATATGTCATGAGCACCAGTATGGCACAAAAATATCCTCAAATCTTCCTCAACAGTACAGTGAAGCTCCATGAGGGGGCCATCATCTGGCACTATACTATCAATCATTTTATACTATTTACCTATCTGGTTTTTTGTGTAAAATACAAGAGTGATTTACAATTGACTATTCCCATGCAGTATGAAATGCTTTTGCTGTTGTCACTGAATGATTGTCCACTTTCGGTATCGTTCGGTATTGCTGCTGTCAAAATAGGTATCTTCCTGCTTTAGAAGGGGAGCTACAATGACTTCACACCTTGAGTGATCCTGCTAGTATATATTCTTAATGTACATGCATACCTCCCACCAAGATGAGACAGACTAGAAGAATGGGGGGGGGGGGCAGCCATAATGCTCAGAACATAAAAGCATTTTTGTTACTTTCTTTGCCTTCGGGAATGATTTCTTTTTAATCAAATATTACCTTGACATTACAATACAGTAAGCAGTTACTTTTGTTTAAGAGTGCTATTGAATATTTATTAGTTCTAAACGTGTTAAGATTGAAAAGGAAAAGTGTAGCACTTTTCAAGTGTGGATTGCTTCTGTCTTCACCTGTAGTTGCTGAAGTTATAGAAACTGATTACAGAAAATAAGGAGCTTCCATGGAGATAGATATAAAACTGCATAAATGCATTCTTTTTGTAAGCATACAATATTCTGAAAATAACTGCCTATTCTCACCTTTATTTAGAACATGATTTTTCTTGAAAATAATAGAATATAATAATCTAAACTTAAAATATTCTCTAGAACTAATTCCTACACCTGATATTTCCAGCAGAAATGCATCTTGCAAGGATTGGCATGACAGTATACCAAAATATCAATTGGATACCAAAGTATCCAAAGTATCCAATACCATGTTTCCCCCCAAATAAGACAGGGTCTTATTTTCTTTTGACCCCCAAAATAAGCACTTGGCCTTATATTCAGGGAGATCTTGCTATTTTTAAGGTACAGGAGGCAGCGAGTGAGGTCACCTCATGGCTGCTGCTGTGCTGCAATATTTTCAGGGCAGGCTTATTTTTGGGGGAGGGCTTATTTTACACAAGTACTTAAAAGCCTGATTAGACTTATTATCTGGGGAGGTCTTACTTTCAGGGAAACAGGGTAGATCCTTTCCAGTGGTAGGCAGCAACAAAACTCCTACAGCTCAGTCATTCAGTGGATTAAGTAGTTGAGGTTACATCATTTTTTTCCCAAACATGATTAATTTCACACCATTTCAGGGGTGGGTTTCTGCAGGTTCGCACCTACTCGCGAGAACCGGTTGGTGAAATTTAGAGAACCGATGAGAGGGGGTTCCACCGGCGTACCTGGAAGTAAATCTGGCCTGCCGCTGCCAGTGACCCAACGGGAAGGAAAGGAAAGGAAGGAAAAAAGGAAGGAAGAAAGGAAAGAAGAAAGAAAGAATTTATCATCACAATTGAGTCCAAAATTTTGGTTGCTAAGCAAGAGCGTTGTTAAATGAGTTTCACCACATTTTAAAAGGTGGCCACTCCCACCTGTCACATGACTACCAAGCCATGCCCACAAATAGGCCACACCTACAGAGTAGGTTCTAAAAAATTTGAAACCCACCTCTGCACCATTTGAAGCATGAATCTTAACTATTGCTGTCTTGGCCAGCAGCCCATCCTTTGTTTGCTTTTCCAGTCTTGCTTTATAAAAAGCAATGCTTTTTATAATTGCTTCTAGGTTTCTGTGTAGAAGTATTATTTTGTGCAACTATATTTTTGTTTTGTTTTGTTTTTCTCAGAAGATCAGACTATATAGCAGGATGATTGTGTGTCATAATAAACATTTGTTAGAGATGACCAAATACTTTGGTTGGTAGTATAATAATACAGAAAAGGTCATGTTAAATTCATAAGCAGGTTAGTATTTTCAGGTTTTTCCCCACTTCAATTTTGACTTCTGGTTAAGGTGGAAATCAGCCTTTTTATCTTCAGATCAGTGACCAGCAATTAATATTTTGCAGCTCTCTATCTATTTATATGTCAATTGCCATTAAAATGCCACTTTCATTGCTACTGCAGAAATTAGATAGAAGTGATTTTCCATTGTTTCATTACTAGGCTTGTATTTTGTTTGTCTGATGGCACCCAAGAAATTCCTTCCATCATCTTCTCCTATTAAGATGATAGACTACTGAGAATACTATAAAGGCTTAATGTTCTTTTGGAAATTATAGAGAAACACAAGTTTTTATAGATACTTTAAATATAGTTTTGAGATTGGACACGGTTGGAGATAGAATATATCAACTGGAAGATCACAAGAAATTGGTTTTTAATTATTTTATTGAAAACAACATCCTCTGAACAAATAATGCCATAAAAACACATTCTTAGCTGGTCAATTTTTAATACTAGCTAGAATCAGATGATTCTGTTTATGGAAATTCTAATACATGAAATGTTGGCTTCACCAGAATGTTATCAATTGGATACTGTGTCATACGCACCCCATTTAGTAGGAAGTCCCACATACTTTCCCCAGATTATATCAAGGTAGTTCAACCAAGTAGAAAAATATTTAATAAAACTATGTTTCAAATTTGAAAATGAAAGGCTGCTTATGTAGCCTGGATTTATGAAGGACCCATCAGCAACATTTTAAAGTAGTTGTATCTTTTGCTGGGGGTATCTGGCTATCTTCCAGATCATGTTTTTGTCTTCAAAATGAAGCAATATACTATCCCAATATACTTAATATTATAATGAGAAATATTACTTAGGAATTTTCAATATTTAATTTCCAATGAGTTGTCTTTAAATTGTAAATGTCCAACCAATCACACTCAACGTGTAGTCTCAATGGAACTGCATCTACATGGAGGGAAGTATGTAGTGGGGTGCCCCAAGGCTCTGTCATAGGTCCAGTACTCTTCAATATTTTAATTAATGATTTATGGAAGGAGAACTCATCAAATTTGAAGATGATACCAAGCTGGGAGGAATAGCCAATACTTCAGAAACCCAGGTTCAAGATACAGAACGATCTTGGCAGACTTGAACATTGGGCCTTTCTAACAAAATGAAATTCAATGTAACAAAAAGTAAGATTTTATATCTAGGCAAGAAAAAAACCAAATATAGAAGGATAGATTAGTTGGTACCTGGTTCAATAGTAGTAACTGCAGGAAAGATCTGCGAGTTCTAGTGACAATCACTTAAATATAAGCCAGCCGTGGGTGGTAGCTGCAAAAAAAAACCCCAACAGTTGTAGGCTGCATTAATAGAGGGATAGAATGAGGGCACATGAAGTATTAAAGTTCAGATTTTTACTGATCTTCATTTAAATCCTCATTTGTGTCTGACTCCTCACTTACTGTCATGCCAGTAGCTCATTAAAGCAAAATAACATATAGGGAAAAAATATTACCACATTTTTCAGACTATAAGATACACTGGTGTATAACATGCACAAAGATTTCAAAGAAATAAGTAAGAAATTTTTTTGCCTTCCCTCAGCCTGCAGCAGCACTCTGCAGGCTTCAGCAGGGCTGGGGTAAGGCAAAAAAGCCTCAATATTTGTGAAAAATGACCCATTTTCACAAAAATGAGATGCAGGGGCGAATGGCTGTATTCGATGTATAAGATGCACCAACATTTCCATGTTCTTTTAGGGGGGGGAAAGGTGCGTTTTATACTCCGAAAAATATGGTACCTAATTTTAATGTCTACAGAATCCAATAATACAAGAGTTTGAAAATTCTTTAATCAGGAGAGAAGCAAGAGATGTGTGTACTGTGCCATGCCAAAGTATAAATAAAATCATAGTCTAACAATACTGACTATGATGTATCTGTTTGACAAAAGGTGTGTTAATATTCTTTGTTGACCAAGGATAAATTTTATAAGACTGAAATTTGTCTACTAGAAGAAGGGAAAAAAAAAAACTTGGAAGGTGATTCCAAGTGAAGAGAAGGTTTGATGTAACAATGTGCATATATAACCATATCTATAAGTGTATGCATATCAAAAAGATCTGCAATCTTTACTATAGCCCTGAATCTGGTGTCCACACTAAAAGCATCCTGCATTTATGACATAAGGTGACATGAACAGAAATAAGAGCTTTTAAGGAATTCTTCCATAATGTTTCAGCAATCATCTTTGGAGCTGCCAACAAGCCTTCAGCAATAAAATTCTGCCAGTCCAATTTATGTTTACCAGCCAATATTACTCTTTACTAAATCAGTAACACTTATTTTAATTATCACCACTTTGTTGATCAGTCTTATGCCAGCCATTGTACACTTTCCATAAAATGTTTTTTTTTTGCTACTGAACCATGGGTAAATGCAGGCTTAGGCATGAAGAATGCACAAATGTTCTGAATTTGAAAGTTCCCCATACAGCCCTCCTAACAAGAACATACTGTAATATATGCCTAGTGTATCAAAAGGTACTGTTGGGAGATTTCTGCTCCACCTCATAGTATTTGTGCTGTGCCACTCCACAAAGTTTCATTCAATCTCCCACGCTATTCCACTTCCATATGAAAAAAGATGAATGATATAATCAATGTAGTTCATTTAATGTTTTCCTTTTTGGTGAAGTAGAAGAATTGCTGAATATAAAATGAATATTAACAAACAACATTATGGCTAACAAATTAAAATTCAATGAGGACAAGACAGTGAATATATTATATGTCCAGGTGAGTGTTGATCTGGATGCAATTGTAATCTCTCAAAGATTGAAGTATGCAACCTTGGACTATTTCTGGTTCCATCTCAAAAGAGTTTTTTAAAAGGTAAAGGTTTCCCCTTACCAGTCATATCCGACTCTAGGTATTGGTGCTCATCTATGTTTCCTAGCCAAGGAAGTGTTTCTCCATAAACACTTCTGTAGTCATGTGGCCACAGAGTTAAGCCAAACATACTTTCCAAACTGGTGGTATAGCCAAGCTATACCTAATACCATCTGTTTGTCAATAAGGGTACTATGTGATGTAATGAAACCTTGAGAATACTCTACTGCTGCAAAGGTTCATGGGATATTTCCAAAATAATGATTTAACCACCACAAATTCTGAAACCTATGACTTAAGTGGCTGTTTCATTTGAACTTTCCTGGAACTGATTGGAGGCTCTTTTGGAGGGGGGATTTAAAGAAACAAAAAGGAGCAGTAAGTAGTGGCTGTTTCATTTGAACTTTCCTGGAACTGATTGGAGGCTCTTTTGGAGGGGGGATTTAAAGACACAAAAAGGAGCAGTAAGTAGTGGCTGTTTCATTTGAACTTTTCCTGGAGCTGATTTCTGGCTGTGTGCAGGGGGAAAGAAAGGTAAAGATTTCCCCATTTTGAACCACTTGAGGCTAAAGGGAGGAGTTTCTGGCTGTGTGCAGGGGGGAAGGAAGGTAAAGATTTCCCCATTTTGAACCACTTGAGGCTAAAGGGAGGAGTTTCTGGCTGTGTGCAGGGGGGAAGAAAGGTAAAGACTTCCCCATTTTGAACTACTTGTGGCTAAAGGGAGGAGTTTCTGGCTGTGTGGAGGGGGGAAAGAGAAAGGTAAAAGAAATAATACATTCTAGATTTGTGCGCTTAAGACTGTGATTGTATTTTATTTCAAAATGACTGGCTTAGTTCAATGTAATAACTGTTTTGCACCTGTCTTCCGCAGTACTCTTTTCAAATTTGGATACTGTCCCCCTTGCAGACAAATTAATAGATTACATAGACACATAACATATCTTGAATCTGTAATTTGTGATCTCCAGGCAGAAATTAAGTGTCCAATTCGGCCACTCCACCCTGTGGAGATGCCACACTACCAGCCTCCCCTACCGCAAAGGTCCCACAGAAGAAGAGCAGCCTGGACAACTGTGGGATCTGGCAGGGTGAGAGCTGTGACCCACAAACACAAAACTTTCGCTGTGTCCCAGCATAACAGATATAGCGCCCTTGCTGATCTTAATGGGGACACTAAAGTGACAGGTCAAGGTAATAATGACGACTCAAATAAGCAGCGGATTGTGGTCCAAAGTGAAGAACCTACTTCAGAAATGCAAAAGTGTGAACCAGGGATCATGCATCAGTCACACAACAAGAGCAAGGTACCCAAAAAGAGAAGTCACCTCCTGATTGGTGACTCAATCGTAAGAGATGTAAACTTAGGTAAGGATATGGAGGTTTTGAAAGATGTCAGATGTTTACCGGGTGCTACAGCCAGCAGAGACAAGAGGCGTATTCTTAAGATAGTCACGAATGCAAGTAAGGACTGTGAAGTTGATGCTATTATACATCTTGGCACAAATGATCTGTCCCAAAAAGATGTAGCTTCTGTGCAGAATGATTTCCAGAGTTTGGGGTACGAACTTAGTAGTACAGGTTGTAGGCTTATCTTCTCAGAGGTTATACCAGTATACAAGGAACAAAAAGGAAAGGGCCAGCGCATAGCAGAGTTTAATGTGTGGCTAAAGGAGTGGTGTAAAAAGGAAGGCTTTGGTCTTATTAGTCATGATGCCTGCAGCTGGTCCAATGATAAACTGTACAAAAGAGATGGTTTGCACCCATCCAAGAAAGGGACTGAGTTACTTGGCACTAAATTCACAGATTTCCTGGCTAAACATTTAAACTGAATAGTGGGGACAGAGAATCAATAGATAAAGAATATTTCTGTCCCCAGCAAACTAAAATTCATAGGGTTATCAGTGCGTGTAACATAGATAATTGTGCAGGTAATATTATCAACACTGCTGTCAAGCAAAACCAAACAATTAACAGTGGGTGCCATACCATGTACATGAACCATACAAGTGGCAAAGAAATAGGGGCAAAGAGAACCATAGTCAGGCATAACACAGGTTTCGTAGACAGAAAACACAGGGTCAATCAAAATGGACTCAAATGTCTATACACCAATGCACAGAGTATGAGGAATAAACAGGGTGAATTAGAAATTCAAGTAAATGAGGGCAGATACGATATTGTTGCCATTACAGAAACTTGGTGGGATGAAACCCACAAATGGAACATACAGCTAGAAGGATTTAAATTATTTAAAAGAAATAGACCAAATAAAAGAGGAGGTGGAGTTGCACTATATATAAGAAATAATTACATCTCTACAGAAATAGAGCACAACAATGATGAGAACTATCTTGAATGTATTTGGGTCAATATTAAAGGTTGGGGGGGGAATGATATTGTCATAGGTCTATACTACAGGCCACCCAACCAAGCAGAGGAAGTGGATGTACTTTTTGCTAACCAGCTAACTAAGGTATGTAGGAAGCACACTGCAATAGTAATGGGAGATTTTAACTACCCTGACATCAATTGGGAAACAAACTCTGCACCAAGTGGAAGATCCAACAGGTTCCTAACAAACCTAGCAGACAACTTTGTTTCCCAAAAGGTAGAGAAGGGAACAAGGGGATCAGCAATATTGGACTTAATTCTCACTAACAGAGAGGAAATGATAGAAGGTGTAGAAGCTACAGGAACTTTGGGGGCAAGCGATCATGAAATACTGGAATTCAACATTATGCAAACAAAAGTAGTTGAACAAAGTCAAACTAGAGTCTTAGACTTCAAGAGAGCTAATTTCAACAAACTCAGAGAGAGCTTGGGAAGGATTCCATGGATGAGAATCCTCAAGGGGAAAACAACTCAAGAAGCTTGGGAAATTTTGAAAAATGAGATTATAAAAGCCCAGTCCAGCGCAATACCAATGAAGAAGAAAAATAACAGTTCCCAAAAGAAACCAGCATGGCTGCATAAAGAACTCTCTGACAAATTGAAAGACAAAAAGGATAAATATAAAAAGTGGAAAAAGGGGGACACAACCAAGGCAAAATATCAGCAAATAGCCCGAGCCTGTAAAGATGAAGTGAGGAAAGCTAAGGCTCACAATGAAGAAAGGCTTGCCAAAAAAGTAAAAAATAACAAAAAAAGCTTCTTCCAACATGTTAAAAATAAGAAAAAAGTTAAGGAAACAATTGGTCCACTGCTGGGAGAAAATGGCAAGAAGATGATAAGCAACAGGGAGAAAGCAGAACTATTTAACTCTTTCTTTGCATCTGTCTTTACACAAAGGGATAAAACAGTCCAATCAATCAAAAACAGCACCACAAATATCAGATTAGGAACACAAGTTGAAATAGAGAAGAAAATGGTAAGTGAGCACCTGTCTGCCCTGGACGAGTTCAAATCACCAGGACCGGATGGATTACACCCCAGGGTTCTGAAGGAACTGGCAGACGAGATCTCAGAACCACTGAACTATATCTTTCAGAGATCCTGGAGCACCGGGGAACTGCCAGAAGACTGGAAAAGAGCAGATGTGGTTCCCATCTTCAAAAAAGGAAAAAAAACAGATCCAGGAAACTATAGACCCATCAGCCTGACCTCAATACCAGGAAAGATTCTGGAAAAGATAATTAAACAACAAATAAGTGAACACCTAGAAGCAAACAAAGTAATAGCCAAAAGCCAACATGGGTTTGTCAAAAACAGATCATGCCAGACGAATCTAATTGCATTCTTTGACAAAGTAACAAAATCAGTGGACCAGAGGAATGCTGTTGATATAATTTACCTGGACTTCAGTAAGGCATTTGATAAAGTAGACCATAACCTACTATTAGATAAAGTAGAAAATTGTGGGTTAGACAGCACCACCACCAAATGGATTCGTAACTGGCTGACCAACCGCACTCAACGTGTAGTCCTCAATGGAACTGCATCTACATGGAAGGAAGTATGCAGTGGAGTCCCCCAAGGCTCTGTTTTAGGCCCAGTACTCTTTAACATCTTCATCAACGATTTGGATGAGGGGATAAATGGGGAACTCATCAAATTCGCAGACGACACCAAGCTGGCAGGAATAGCCAACACTCCAGAAGATAGGCTTAAGATACAGAAGGATCTAGACAAACTTGAACATTGGGCACTGTCTAATAAAATGAAATTCAATTGTGAAAAAAGTAAGGTCCTACATATAGGCAAGAAAAACCAAATGCACAAGTACAGTATAGGTGGTACCTTGCTCAATAGTAGCAACTGTGAGAGGGATCTCGGAATCCTAGTGGACAACCATTTAAATATGAGCCAGCAGTGTGCAGCAGCTGCCAAAAAAGCCAACACAGTTCTAGGCTGCATCAACAGAGGGATAGAATCTAGATCGCGTGAAGTGTTAATGCCACTGTATAGTGCCTTGGTAAGGCCACACTTGGAATACTGCATACAGTTTTGGTCGCCACGATGTAGAAAAGACGTGGAGACTCTGGAAAGAGTGCAAAGAAGAGCAACCAAGATGATTAGAGGACTGGAGACTAAGACATATGAAGAACGGCTGCAGGAACTGGGTATGTCTAGTTTGATGAAGAGAAGGACCAGGGGAGACATGATAGCAGTGTTCCGATATCTCAGAGGGTGCCACAAAGAAGAGGGAGTCAAACTTTTCTCCAAGACACCTGGGGGCAGGACAAGGAGCAATGGGTGGAAACTAACCAAGGAGAGAAGCAACTTAGAACTAAGGAGAAATTTCCTAACAGTAAGAACAATTAACCTCTGGAACAGCTTGCCTCCAGCAGTTGTGAATGCCCCAACCCTGGAAGTCTTTAAAAAGATGTTAGACAGCCATTTGTCTGAAATGGTATAAGATTCCTGCCCATGCAGGGGGTTGGACTAGAAGACCTACAAGGTCCCTTCCAACTCTGCTATTGTATTATTGTAAGTTATGTAATGTATGCTCTTCCTTCTATGAATATTTTCCTTTTTAAAATAATTTTGTTAAAGATTAAATGAAACAAAAAATAATAGAAACTATGAGAAAAAAATGCCAAAAAGAATTCCTCACTCTCTTCATGACTAGTATAAACAATTTTTTAATCTTTCCATCTCTCCTTAGCTAGTAAATAGCTTCATTCCATGACCCATTTCTTAATAATAGGCAAACGAAATAAGTAATGTCTTCTTCAATCCAGTTACCAGCAAAAGATTCATGAAGAGCTGTAAGATATTAACATTAATTAACATATACTAAACACCACATTCCACATCTCCTCTCTTACTAACTATAACAAAGCATTTGTATTCTTCTCAAGTAAACTTTACTGCATATCTTTTTCCATAATATCTTCATTTGGTTACCGAAGACACAACATAACTTCCATTTCATGATAACAGCCTTTTGCGCAGTTCTTCAAAGATGTTTGTAAAAGTTATTATAAATTGTTTGTCTTATGACTCCAAAATCAAAAACATTTTTTTCTTTTCCACAAGCATGCATTTTAAAAACAGTTTCAAAATCTTAATAGTCAAAGTCAAAGTCTCTTTCTGTAGCCAAAACTTTATCTTACTTTTTGCTCTTTAAGTTCTTAGACGTTATAAAAATATTTTTTTATATTCTTACTGAGGATTAGAATAGAATAACAGAGTTGGAAGGGACCTTGGAGGACTTCAGTGTAGGCAGGAAATCCTATAGCATTTCAGACAAATAATTATCTAATCTCTTCTTTAAAATTTCCACATTTCACTTTCCACATTCCGAATTCACAACTTCTGGTGGCAGGTTATTCTACTGATTAATTGTTCTAACTGTCAGGAAATTTCTCCTCAGTTCTATGTTGCTTCTCTCCTTTATTAGTTTCCACCCATTGCTTCTTGTCCTGCCCTCAGGTACTTTGGAGAGTAGTTTGACTCCCTCTTCTTTCTGGCAACTCCTGAGATATTGGAACACTGCTATCATATCATCCCTAGTCCTTCTTTTCATCAAAGTAGACATACCTAATTCCAGCAACCGTCCTTTATGTTTTAGCCTCCAGTCCCCTAATCATCTTTTGCTCTTATCTGTACGCTTCCTAGAGTTGTCACGTCTTTTTTACATCACGGCGACCAAAATTGCAAGCAATAATTCAAGAGTGGGTTTACCAAAGCATTATAAAGTGGTATTAACATTTCATGTGATCTTGATTCCATCTCTCTGTTTATGCAGCCTAGAACTGTCTTGGCATTTTTTGGCAGCTGTAGCATATGGCTGGTTCATATTTAAATGATTGTTAACTAGGATTCCAAGATCCCTCTCACAATTATTACTATTGAGTGAGGAACCACATAAACCACATATGTATTCTGTACCTTTGCATTTTGTTTTTCTTCCCTAAATGTAGAACCTTACTTTTTTCACCATTGAATTTCAATTTGTTAGATAGCACTCAATATTCAAGTCTGTCAATATCCTTCTGTATCTTGAGCCTATCTTCTGGAGTGTTGACCATACTTGCTAACTTGGTGTCATCTTAAAATGTAAACATTCCTTTACCCAGTGTTTCCAATCCTGCTATTCCAATGGTGTCTAACTTTCTTAAATCCACTAATAGGTAATGTTTGAAAATAGTTAGGAAGGGAAGGTCATACACTTACTTGAAGGGGTCCTTGGTATTCTCTTAGCTTGGTTGTTGTTGGTGGGGTTTTTTTGCAGAAGTTTCAAAATCCAAATTAGTAACATCATCGATGCTAGTAAGGAGTAGAATTTGCTCTCAGTTTCTATTCTAGTGGCTTGCCCTGTCAACTTTGGTAGGGATTATCTTAGAGGTTCTTTGGCTGGGTTGTTCATTGTTGGCTTTTTTGACAGTTCCTTTATTGTGATAGTGTTTACTTGATTGTTGGTCAGATATTAATCTTATAGTTAATCTCTACTTTTCTTCCCACCCAACCAGAAAGCTGTGGACCTGCAGGGATGGTGGTGGGGAAGCAAAAGCAGGACCAAAGACTCCTTGGGTCCTGAGAGACAGGAAGTAGGACATAGGGTGCCTCAGGAATTGTGGGAATTCTTGAAAGGCCTGTGACAGGTGACTAACGACCTATTCTAGGCCTCCCAGGCCTTCCCTACCCTTGAAGCATCCCCTTAATGACCACATCAAGGACAGGAAGCATTGGATTCAATAAATGAAGTGATAGCATGGATTCCTTGCTTAATGACTATCACTATAGTCTCTTGCGACTATAAGGGCAGTCTCCATTGCAATTGTAGCAAGATCTATCTGTATCTAGATATTTCAGCTTCATTATTTATAGGTTATGTTCATCCAAATAGGTGTGTATAGGATGTGCCATTACTTTCTTCTAAATATAGAATACAAGATTTGCAATATTGATTGTATTTACAAATCATACACACAGATTAGTCAAATTATATACTGTACAGTATATGCTGCTACTGCAAGAAAGTTTTTCCTTTCCTAATAATCTTTGCTTCAGATTCCCAGAGAGTGAGATAGAGATGGTTGTAATTCAATCCATTTCAAGGGAACTAAGTTTGGGGGAACTGTTTTTTACAGTTCACAATTTCTGTGGATATTCTTTAGTGTAGGGGTGGGCAATTATACTTCCCAGGAGGCTACATGAAAGACTGTGACTCTGATGAAGGGCCACTGTTGCTGCCTACACCCATCATCCTGTCCTCTGCCAACACTGCCCCACTCCTGCCAATGCTGCCCCGTCCCACCATCTTACCCTGCCTCCCATGGTGGGTTTCAAATTTTTTTACTACCGGTTCTGTGGGTGTGGCTTATTTTGCGGGAGTGGCTTGGTGGTCATGTGACTAGGTGGGAGTGGCTTGGCGGTCATGTAACCAGGTGAACATGGCCAATTTAGCCATCCAGTTTGCCAATTTAGCAATACACAGCAGCCCTCTTTCTATTATTTTTAATACTACATGAAGTTTTTGCTCTAGATTATTTTTTACTGGGGGGGAGAGATTGGCAATTTCTGGGAATTTCTCCTCTGTGTTACAGGCACCAAAATAATCAAGATGATATAAGGTCTCCTGCTGCAGCAGGGGGTTAGACTAGATAATAATAATAACAATAACAATAATAATCTTTATTGTCATTGTAATAATATTGTAATAAAATTACAATGAAATTTTAATGACCTCTGAGGTACCTTCCAGCCCTGGGTTGCTGTGCTGCTTCAAAGCATCCTCTGAAGCTGCATCTAGTGCCAGGTTTGTGGTCCTTCTTTGCACTCCTTTTTCTCTCTCCTTCCCTCCCTCCCTTTATCCATCCATCCATTCATATCTCATTCACTTTCCCTTTCCTTTCTCCCTCCTCCCCTCCCTTTCTCCCTTCCCGTGAAGAACCCCAGAAGGTCTTTGGTAGGAGGAAGAAAAGCTAGACATTTTGAAATTGAGAACATGCCCATTGATCATCTGGCATTCTTAGAGCTCCACTACTGATTAGAGTAGGCTGAGCCTAAGGATAGCAGTTAGCAGAGGCCTTCAAAGTTGGCAACTTTAAGACTTGTGGACTTCAACTCCCAGAATTCTCCAGCCAGCAGAGCTGAATTCTGGGAGTTGAAGTCCACAAGTCTTAAAGTTGCCAGGTTTGCAACAGTGAGGATTTTTTTTCTTCTGTTTTTGCTCCCAGGGGAGTGCAGGGAGGCTTGCTGGACACCCCCCGTGTCCTATTTTGGGCCTAGCAGGCCTGCCTGAAGCCTGCTTGGAGCCAAAATGGGTGTGGGGCCTTCTCAACCCCCCCCCCCCATTATGTGCCCAGCAGGCCTGTCTGAAGCCTGATGTGAGCCAAAATGGGGAGGGGCCCCCATACCCTATTTTGGGGCTAGCAGGCCTGCCTAAAGCTTGCTGGGAGCCAAAATGGAGCTCATAGGGATCCTGAAAGGGGCAGAGGAAGGTAAGGGTGGGGGTCCGGTGGGGATGGGGAGGTTTACCGAGACTTACCTGTAGGTAGGAGGAGGAGGCAGCTCAGTTGGGGAGCAGGGCAGGCACCATGTGGCAGCTTAGGTAGGCAAGGCAGCTTAGGCAGAGAAACCGCCTGGGAGGTGAGGAGTGACTGGGTGGGGTGGACATGGGAAACGACCAGGGAACTGGATCAGGGCTGTGGCAGGCCTGGGTCTTTGCTGGTTCCAGTGACCCAGGCCGTCAAGTTACTACCTATTCGGCCAAACCAGTCTGAACCGGTAGGAACCAACCTCTGCTGCCTCCAATCAATGCCATGAGCCACATAGGGACAGCTGAAGAACCAGATGTGCCTGTAGTGTAGACCATAAAATACCCACATCTATTCTAGTGTGATAAAATGTTGTTTTGAAGAAGTGGATGTTAGAGACAGAAGGGAATAGTCAGAGATATTGACAAGCAAATGATTCCAGGTGTAATTAGATATCAATCTGGCCAAATGATGAACCCTACGTAACTAATTTATGATTTCAGTGTGCTTTTCAAAGCAGCATTATCTTAATGCATTATAAAAAGTCAATTTCAATTTCAATCTAAAATAAAAACAATGGTAGTTAATATCCAGCATCCTCTTTCAACATAAGATACAATGAAATTTATTACTCACCCAAAATAATATATAAACCTCACACCTAGTAGTCTTCGTGGTATTAGGGAAGGCTCAATTAATGTTTCAACACTGAAACATGAATGAAAAGCTTTCTTAATCTACCCAAAAAAGAATAGCCTTTGAGAAAATAGTGGGTGATAATGTCCAAATGGAAAGTTCCCTTATGTACAGGAAGTTTGTTACTCAATAGTGCCAATTGAACTTGAAGCAGAGATAAAGCAGAACAGCACAGCTGGAGTGAGATGGTGTGTGGCTATGGATGAAAAAAAGGCTAAGATGAAGGCTGGATGGGACAGAAAAAAACCAGAAAGCAATTAATAGGAGTTCTCGGTGTAAAAAGAAAATCTTCTTGGGAAAGATGTGGAAATCAGTGCTCCTGTTATCTGTTAGAGAATCTGCTTTATATAATATTCCAGAATCTCAAAAAACTATCAACTCAGTATTTCCAATTTTTGTAATATGTGTTTGGAAAATGTATTACAATATATTTAATTGATCAGATGTGAACCTGTATTTGAAATATTTCCAGTGTTGAGAGTTACATGATTCTTCAGACTAAAACCATAATGAAATATACAAGTATTCTATAGGGTTGATGTGTCTATGACACTAACTGCCAATGCTGTATTTTCTTTATGTAGAACATGATATTGTCATATTGTAGTCTATCATATAAAGGGAATATTTATTCTCTCACATCTATTAAGATATATTTATTTAACAAAGAGTATTAAAATACAGTTAATAATTTATTAAGTCCATTCACACATAAAATGAATACATTACTCTTGTTGAATCTTCATTTAAATGCAGAGAAAGCCATACTAAACTAAGATATTTATGAAGCATATGACATTGTAAATAATGTAAGATCAAATTTACTATATACGAAATGCATGAGATTATATTACAACACCTGTGGCATTTGTAGACCAAAAGCTATAAACTACTGGTTGTTATATTAATCTATTAGATGGATGAAATATGACTCTCTCCATAATCTAAGTTTATGGTTCCTCGAGCCCCAAATTCCCCAGCTGCCATATTATGAGACCTTGTCCTGAAATATTTTTTTAGTCTATTATTACATTTATATTCTGTCTCTCTGCTTATATAAGCACTAAAGAAGAATAGTTTAGTCTGGTGGTTAAGGCATCAGGTTAGAAACCAGGAGACTGTGAGTTCCAGTCCAGCCTTTGGCTTGAAAGATGACTGGTAACATTGGGTAGTCATACTCTCTCAACCCAACCTCACACGGTTGTTGTTGTGGGAAAAGAAAAGGAGGAAGGAGTATTGGGTATTTTTACCACCTTGACTTATTTATAAAAATAATAAAGGCAGAATAAAAATAAAATAAATATAGCGGAACAATTTGATTCCTGAGCCATGATGTAGTAACAGTCAGAATGATGAGTCACCTGAAACAATGAATCATAATAATATAATAAGGAAATATATTTAGTTATTTTATATTTAGAGCAATATTAAATAGTTCTTAATTTTTATGGTTTAGTTATTTTTAATCATGCTTTTTGTGAACAGTTGAGATTGTGTTCATGGAAAACAATTTACAAATCAACTGATTTCATTATTAAAGGTAGGCTACCACTTCTTAAGTTGACACATTGTTCTTTTGTCTACAGTTATACACTATGTTTAAAAAATGAAAACAACATTGATTGTATTACATAGCATGCAGAGAATTAATATTTGAATTTCATCTTAGATTGGTTCACAATGAGTTAAGCCATATTGTGAGGAATTTGGCTTTGATTTATTGCCTAATAAGGTCACCATGTCTCACCATAGAGTGTAAACAAAGTTAGTATTTCTGTAATTTTTATTTAGTCATAAATAAAACTAAAACCGTAATTAATTAAGGTAAAAGAGAAACATATAAAATGTGAAAAATATTTAAGAAAAATTGGAGAAGATATTTTAGCTTATTGTATAAACTACACAGCAGTGCTTAGCTGTGATCAACAAAATGAAATCAGAATGTACATATAGCAACAACATAAGATAAAGTGAATCAAAACAGCCAGGATTTAAAAGAAGTATTATGATAATAATTCCTGGCAAGCAGCTATGAAAATGCAGCAAGACAAAATAAAGTATTTTATCATTTCAAATACTCCTCCACCATATGGACAGTCTCTCTATTTAGAAGGAATGTTCCTTCAATAATAAAGTTCAAGGATAAAGCCTAAATAATTTTGGAATCCTTATGCATCTTAGGTATCTGGCTGGTTGAAGACAATCAATATACAGAATGTTTCAAAAATATGTGTCTAACTAGGACTGATAGATCTAACTGCAGCTCTAAATCGCTGGCCTGCTGTTTGAGATCAGCTAGTGCACTTCATCGCCTGTCAGAGTGATGGCTACCCATGTAAAACCTACAACTTGGCATGCATCACCTAGGATCAGGAAGCCTGGAAGCTGTCGATCATAATTAAATGGACCAGTATCTCTTCTTAATACAAATAAATAGTGATTCATAATTGAACATTCATCCTTTGCCTCCAAAGATGTATCTCATATCTGTCACTGTATTTTACATTTTTTAGAATTAACAACTAATAGAAGACTTGTACCCTTATCTTCCAGAACTTGGTTTGGGGGGGGGGGGGGAGTGTTCTCAATAGCAAAATTAAGATTCAAATTCCTTGCTTTCTCAACAGCTACATTTGGAGGAAATAACTGCTCAGTCCCCTTAAAGTGCACCATGGGTGGCAAATAAATTTAATCATCATCATCATCATCCCCAGTAAGGTACCACATTGACGTGGTTGTGAGGCTTGTGTGCTCTGAGGGAGATGAGAGGAGAAGATACTATAGCAGACTGTACAAACTATATAGCAGTGCCTCTCCAGGTCCTTGGAAAAGACTCAAAAGGTAGACAAAAATGCCAAATCCAGTCAGAACATCTGGCTGACTGTGCGACAAACCATAACCAATTGTGGTTCTTTTATACCTGTTATGGCATAAAATTTCATTAGATTATAAAATTCATTTAAAGTTCTTATTATCAGAAGTTATGTCGGCCAAATGAGTCAAAAGCAAATTAATAGAGCTTGAAATACAAAGCAATAACTGTACTTTTTTAAAAAAACTTTTTAGGAAACTGGATACCCACTAGAAATTGTTCCAGATTTGGCATGATTTCTATATATAAAGCAGATTTTTGAACAATGAAGCTATAGAGTTGCAGTATGAATACACTATTAGACTCAAATAGTGCTCTGATATATCATTCTCATTTCCTAGCTAGAAACTGCACTGTTACATAGAAACCTTTAGTGTTTTTGAGATTCAGATGAAATCTTAAATATTACTTAATATACTTAGTATTCTACAATATACAGAGACATAATTCCATAATATCTTAAAATAAATTCTAACAAAGGTATCTTGAAATCAAATTCAACAAGATTCACAAAGATTGCTGTTTTACATGAATTTGGCATGTAAGGAAAATAATGAATTGCATTGATGATATATATTTATTCATTCATTTATACCAAAACAAATTCAGGAGACATTTAAAAAATAATTTTAAATTAACCAACAAATCATAGCAATATAGCTATAGCTAATTTATGGAGGAGATTTACAAAGATTCACAAAGATTGCTGTTTTACATGAATTTGGCATGTAAAGAAAATAATGAATTGCATTGATGATATATATTTATTTATTCATTCATTTATACCAAAACAAATTCAGGAGACATTTAAAAAATAATTTTAAATTAAACCACAAATCATAGCTATAGCTAATTTATGGTGGAGTAACAGTACTTCTCTTTTGAGCTACAAACATATTCAGAAATTAATATAAAGGAATTAACTAAAAAGTGCAAGCATAGTACAAAGAAAAATCTAGACTAAATATTGGCAAGAAACAAAACTGCCCACTACTGTACCAAATTGCTAGGTAAATTTGATTAAGTTTACTTTAATTGTTCACCGTTTATGTATAACCACAATTATAATTTCCTTTCATAGTGACACATTACAAATTTTTCTTAGCCTTCACTTTTTAATAAATTCCTTTAAAAAGAATCACAACTACTAAATCAATAAGTACATGCCAAACTTAAACCTCCTAAGCACTACCAGAATTTTCTCATTAACTGCAGAGTTGTAAACTATATAATTTAATATTTCCAATGGATAAAGCAAATAAAGATTTGGGAAGTCTTCAACTTTTCTATTAATTCCATCTTGCAGTCGATTGCATAATTAAATATAGAAAGAATACTACACATCATTAGGAATTCTATTCAATCCAGGATTCAATTCTGTGAAGGAACATACCTGTATTTTGCTCTTTCCAAACCACTTGGCCAAAATATATACATCTGTGTTTGGTTCCTCACAGAACCATATAATGTTTTTGTAATTTCACACATCTATTCCAGAACATTCATAGAAAAACAAAAAAAGTGTTGTTATTCCAAAATCTTGCTGCATCTACACTGACTACATTTATTGCCTCATTTATCAATAGAATTTAGCATAAAATGTCTAAAAGGTATTTGTCTCCTTGATCTAAATTATGAGAACCTCATTATTTGAGCAATACTTAAGGAGTTAATTCCTTGATTATTGCTCCTTCCTTGCATTGGCTAGAGAATAAAACAGCAGAATGTAGTTATATCCTTTAGATTCAAAATGGAAAATCTGGAACAAACCTGTACCAGTTTGTTGTTGCCAGGTATAGAAGCAAAGCAGGTACAGAGATACTCACAGACTAGTTTATAGGACGATATAATATCACGATCCTATTGTACTATGTAACTGAAAATCCAGAAAAGACAAATAAAGTTAGAATTTAACTGGTTATGTCTTATTATACAGACATTTATCTGACTTTTAGAGGTTGATTTCCTAAATACGTTTCAAACATTTCTTTTGAAAATTAGTCCCTTTTTAAATATTCTTTTGAAATGAATATTGTATAGAAACAGTGGAAAACATTGGAAGTTAGCAGCAGCGGTCAAATGTGGCTGGCACTTAGAATACAAATCAGAAAGTGACATGCTTCACAATATGGATTGTTCCCAGTTTAATAATAAGTTACATTTCAAGATCTATTCTTAAATTGAATTTTGTAGGTAAGCTGAAAGAATATTACAGTAATTATATGATAAATTTAAACCATTGTGTATTTAACTTGAATCATTATGAATTTTCAATAAATAAAAATAATAAAATATAAAAGTTTCAGAATTATTTGTTTCCTTGTATCATTCTTATATACATAGTTGATTTTAAGTGCTATATTCCTTTTAATTTTTTTAAGTTGTAGTTATAATTTTTACAGAAATTCTGGGCTAATAAAAGACAGAAGTTTGTAGGAACTAAGATTATTTTAAGAATAACTGTGACATCTTTGAAGAAGAAACAAATAGGAAAGCATGATTTAGGGTGCAAACAAAGTCAAATATAGGTGGGATGAAGTCAGGTGGGATGAAGCTGCTAACACTAGGAACAGTTATTGGAATGATTTCTTGAAATCTATTTCCATATAACTACAAAGTAGATTCTAAAACCTTTAAGAATGTCTATTAAAATTATTCAAACATCAGGTTGAGTGCAACCAATATGCAAATATAGTATGCCATACAACAGGGGTCTCCAACCTTTGCAACTTTAAGTCTGAAGGACTTCAGCTCCCAGAATTCTCCAGCCAGCAAGTGGCTGGAGAAGTCTGGGAGCTGAAGTCCTTCAGACTTAAAGTTGCAAAGGTTGGGGACCTCTGCCATACAAGACTCAGCCAATTGGCAAGGATTAAGAGCAAAGTTAGCTAGATTTTAAAAAAACAACCACCATTATATGCTACTTATAAACTTGGAGAACTGTAGCAATTTAATCAGCAAATTTAAAAATTAAGTAGTCAATCCCAAACCTCTGTTTCTGGCTTACTGCAATTTGAAGCATGGACAGATTCACTAAGGAACATTAATTATATTATAGTTTGGTGATTTATGTGACCCAGTTATGATTTATTCATGAATCTATTGTTAAATAAATGATTTAGCATGTCTGAACACCTCATTCTAATTGATAACCAGATATAAATGATAGGTCCCCAGAATGGATGCACTTGTCGATTAAGTTAAGAAGAGAAGTAGAATCCTGCTTCCTACTCTCTGAGTTAGGGGTGTGCACATATAGGACAGCTCCTTTTCTAAAATGGGTTAAAGAGGCATTAGATATGCTGGCATTTTCCTGATGTGAGGGATTGCGTTGGCCGTCAAACGATCAGTACACGGACAGCAGACGACGGAAACTACGGTACAACTCCCCCAGAGAAAACATCAGTTTGGGAAAAGTTGCAAACGAAATACCCTATTCCAAGATGAAACTTCATGATTTTAACACGCCTCCACCATACTAATGTGTAGCCTCCCAACTCCTTATCGTAACAGCCGCCCCTCTTTTTCGAGTATTCGCTTTCCTAATTCTTCCCTCGCTCTTCTAATTCCCACCAATCACATTAGACCTCCCATCAGACCGCCTCTCCCTCTTCCAATCATCGTTGCTTTTGCTTTTATTTATATACGTCTGTGGGCGAGCATGTATGTTTTCGTCACACCGAGCTGCCCAATCAGCTTTAGAGAATGACGGACGTTGTAGAAGCGGCATCGATAAAAAGGGGAGGGAGGAAGGATTAATTCAGTTTCTGTCCCTCGGCGGAAGGACTCTTGGAAACGCTAGAGATCGTTAGAGAAGTGGTGGGAAGCAAAGGTTCACCTCCGCCACCTTCGCCCCTCCGGATCTTTCCGCGCGCTTGGCGGAACCCGAACCGGCGACCTCTAGAAGACGTGAGGGAGGTGGAGCCGTGGGCGGGACCTGCTGCGCGGGCCAGACAGGGGAGGAGGCGGGGCTGCTGGGCAAGGAATCGTTGGCGGAAGTGAGGAGCCGGAGCGGTGGCTGAAACGGTGGAGGACAAGGAAACCTCAGGCGGGATAGCCTCACCTCGCCTCACTATGGTTCTCCTCGAGCTGCGCGAGCAGGTAAATGCATCTCGGGCGGAGGGTCAAAGGCATTGCCTTGCTCCTCTTCCTTTAGTCTTTCTGAGGAGCTGAGCCTGGCCGCTTGTTTTCCCTCCTGGGAGAAGGTGACAGGCTGGGTTGGGGGGGGGGGGAAGGAGTCACTATGGCGGCATTGGGAACGGCTGGTGGTGGGTGGGGTTGTGGTGGTCCTGCCGGTTGTGGTGGTCCTGCCGCGAGGTTTGGTAACGGGAGCGCGTGGGAGAAGAGGAGGAGGAGAAGGTAGTGGTGGCGGCGTGGAGGGGACGGACGGGCGACCGCGTTTGTCTTCCGAGGGATGGCGTGCGTGCCGGTGGAGGTGCTGGGAAGCGCGCTCGCCTGCCAGGGAAAACGGCGAGGAGTGGCGGGCTGTTGAATCCACACCCCCTTCTTTTCCTTTTTCTTCTTCTCACCCACCCTCCCATTCCCCTCGAGGCCCCACCTTCTTTCCCAGATTACCCCTGCCTGGGCCTAACAGGTGGCAGCCAGCCGCTTCCCCTTCTCCTCTCGGGTCCCGCCTGTTCTCATTCCTTCAAGGCCAGAGCTGCCGCCGCGTGCACGCCCCAGGCGCACGCCCCTCTTTTCCCCCAGCCCTGTGTGTCTCGTTGGGACCTCGGACAGGTGCGCTGTTTTTGTGTAGTCGGGAGGGCTACGGAGACTGGACGTAAAGCGATGACCTTTTGCCCTCCGTAGTTATGTCCAGAGCCGCTGCTCCTATGTATGTCGCCGAAAAACAGGAGAAAAGTGGATCCGACCAAAGGGCAATGTAGCCTCCTTTATCCCAATCCCCGAGTTCAGCCAGGTGTTCTTGGGCATCCCTCTGAAGCATAGGCTGTTGCTGAATGTTAGGGAAGGAGATTGCTACAAGAGTTGTTTTTCCACGAAGAGGCTGAAGTAACACCTTGAGGTGCATCTGCCTTTCAGCCTGATATATTTAAAATGGAGTTCCTACTTTGACTTAGATCCTTCATTCTGTCCTATCCATTTCAAGGTGTTGCAACTGTACAGTAATATAATAATAATAATAATAATAATAATAATAATAATAATAATAATAATAATAATAATAATAATAATAATAATAATAATTTAATTTGTAAACCGCTCTCTCTCCCCGAGGGGACTCGAGGCGGTGCACAGGGAATTAAAAATACATATATAAAACCAACAGACATTGTAATACAAATTTAAAATGAATTAAACCTAGACCCTGCGCTAAAATCCCCGACTATCTAAAAACTAATACCCCTAAAAATCCCTAATTTGAATATTCAGCTTGAGTTTACCTTGGGTTGATTAAGCCAAGCCGGCCAGGCAGAAGAAGTGAGTTTTTAGTTTTTGACGGAAGGAGCGGAGGTCCGTAGTTATTCTAATTTCGGGGGGAAGGTCATTCCAGAGGGTCGGGCCCGCCACAGAGAAGGCCCTTCCCCTGGGCGTCGCCCACTGGCATAGCCTAATGGACGGCACCCAGAGAAGTCCCTCTCTGTGGGAACGAATCGGCCCCAGGGATGTATGGGGCAGGATGCGATCACGCAGATAGCTAGGTCCCGAGCCATGGAGCACTTTAAAGATGATAATCAACACCTTGAAGCGCACCCGAAAGACAACAGGCAGCCAGTGCAGCTCGCGCAGGAGCGGTGTTACATGGGAAAACCTAGAGGTTCCCATAACTGCCCGCGCGGCCGCATTCTGGACAAGCTGCAGTCTTCGGGTGCACCTCAAGGGGAGTCCCATGTAGAGAGCATTGCAGTAGTCCAGTCGGGATGTCACGAGTGCATGAGTGACTGTGCAAAGGGCATCCTGGTCCAATAGGGGACGCAACTGGCGAACCAGGCAAACCTGGTAAAACGCCCTCCTGGCCACGGCCGTCACTTGATCTTCCATGGACAGCCGTGCATCAAGGAAGACGTCCAAGTTGCGTGCCCCATCCACGGGGGGGGGGTTTAGATGTTCGCCCCCTATGGCCAGTGATGGAGTCAACTGGTTGTACCGGGATGCCGGAAACCACAGCCACTCGGTCTTGGACGGGTTGAGTCTGAGTCTGTTCCTTCCCATCCAGGCCCGCACGGCTACCAGACACCGGCACATCACCTCGACGGCATCGTTGGGGTGGTTTGGGGTAGATACATACAGCTGCATATTGTTAGCGTAGAGATGGTACTCTACCCCAAAACCATGGATGATCTCACCCAGTGGCTTCATATATGTGTTGAACAGGAGTGGCGAGAGCACCGACCCCTGAGGCACCCCACAAGTGAGAGGCCTCGAGGTCGACCTCTGCCCTCCTGCCAACACAAATTGCGATCGACTGGAGAGGTAGGAGAACTACCGCAACACAGTGCCCCTCACCCCCAACCCCTCCAGCCGATGCAATAGGATACCATGGTCGATGGTATCGAAAGCCGCTGAGAGGTCTAATAGGACCAGGATGGAGGAACAACCCCCATCTCTGGCCCTCCAGAGATCATCCACCAACGCGACCAATGCCGTCTCGGTGCTGTGCCCGGGCCGGAAGCCAGACTGGCGCGGGTCCAGATAATCAATTTCCTCCAGGTGACGGGGGAACTGTTGTGCCACCACACTCTCTACAACCTTTGCCAAAAAGTGAAGGTTGGAGGCCGGACGGTAATTTACCAACAATGCTGGGTCCAGGGAAGGCTTCTTGAGGAGGGGTCTCACCACCGCCTCTTTCAAGATGGTAGGCAAGAACCCCTCACCCAAGGAAGCATTCACTACCTCCTGGAGCCAGCCTTGTGTAACCTCCCAGGATGCCAGTACAAGCCAGGAGGGACACGGGTCCAATAAACATGTGGTAGCTCATATATTGGCCTCAGATCTGAGATATTTAAGGTTTTCATGAAAGCTAAGAATAATTCAACTGAGATTTAGTGAATTGCCATTGCCAATATGAAGTTAATAATAATGAAGCAAGGATTTGGACTCACAACTGCCAGATATTGAGCTAAAGTGAGTCTATATTGTTTTTATTTGTCAGTGCTTATAACCGAATACTATATTTGCAGCAATATCACTATATTTTTGCCCACCTAAGAGTAGACAGGAGAGAAATCAAGGTTTCTTTTTACTTAACTTTTAAAAATGTAATGATTCCAAACAAATTATTAATGTAGCTTTTAATTTTTTTCTTTTAAATATTTTTGTTAATGCAAACATTGACTTGATTTTCTTAATATGCATATTTAGGGTTTTGTTGTTTTAAAAAAATCTAAATAAGCTTACTTATCTGATATTACATATCAGAAATCCTCATTTATCCTAGCTATACTTTTGTATGTTTTATTTCAAGCCTTTTGTTTTTACTACTTTGCTACTCAAATTGCTTGAGCCCTTTTTAAATATTTGCTTGTTGAGAATTATTTAATTATGTTTCACGTAGGTATTTTCAATTTCTTTTAACAAAGTTTTTAAATTATTGTGCACATGCCAGTTCTAGTGTGTGATTGTCAAAAGTCAATCAATTATCCTTTCTGGTGGTCTGTTGGCTTGCATTTTGTTTTGGTATCTGGGCAGTCTATTTGTAGGTATGGGGAAGTGTGACTGAACAGGTTCTTTGGTTAATCTTGCCTAGGTAGTTAGTTTTGGTACTTGGTTTGGGTTATTGTCAGTTGACAGCTTAACAGAAATGCAATTTAGCAATCTATTGTTACAACATAGGACATGATTAGGCAGTCCATCTGCATTTGAAGACAAAGGTACCTGTTGAAAACTGCAAAGTCTACATTCTGGACAGAGGACCACTGGTTTGAAAGAGGGGTAAAAGGGGCCATCTATGTTAAAATTGAACATCCCTCTCTCAATAAAAGGAGAGGGATACACCACCACCTATGTCTGGTCTACAACACAATTCTTTCAGCAGTCCCTCAGAGATTCCACAGCCATTTGCACTCTGATTCAGGTGACTCTGAGGGTACTTATAACTTCCAAGTGACCTCAATGACTCTGAGATCTAACTACTAACCTTCAGAGTGCTAATGATCAATTGACTGCAAAGAATATGAATCCTACAATTCCCCATCATTTAGTCAGAATTGAAGAAGTTTCTTGGATGAGAAGTGAAACGTCAAGAAAAAAACCAAGAAAGTCCAGTGTCTTTGAATAAGCATCTTGTGGACAATCTCCATAGATATTTAAGCTCAAATGATGTTTGAAAGAGTTTATGCATTATGACATGCAGTAAAATAGATTAAAATAATGGTTTGTAGTGGTTGAATGCCATCTTTTTCCAGTGGTTTTGCTTTCTGAGAGATCAGTTCCAATAGATGGGTAGGAAAGGTTAAATCCACGTTATGAGGTAGCATAGGGCTTAGACCTTTTTCCATTGCTTATTATTAAATAGTGACACATAAGGTGTGGAGGGAGGAGATGAAGTATTTTTCAATGCATTGCAAATTGTTTTAGGGTTCTTGCTTAAGTGAGCTCAATTTGCAGTGATGCACATCTCTAGATTTGCCAATTTAACACTTCCGCTGGAAGAGCTCCACAGGCTGCCAATCAGCTTCTGGATGCAATTCAGATGCTGGTTATCTTAAATGTGGTACATAGGCTTCATTATCTCCAAGATCACCTGCTCCATACAGAGTCTGGCTAATCATTAGATTAAGGAGAAAAGCCTGCTGAGAAACCTTATACCCAATCATCTGTAGGATTCCATAATCAGGCTTTCCCAATGATGGCTTGCTTCTAATGGAATAACTTGATCTCCTGTATATGGACCACCATCACCCAGATGAGTTTCCAGAGAGTGATGAAAACCTAGTTCTGGAACATTTGAGGGAGTTTTAAGATTGTTTATCGTTGTTGGATCGTGCCACTATGGCATATGATAGAATCTCTTTCCTTTGTTTTAATCTTTTTATGTTATATACTACTCTAAAACTGGGTAGAATACAGCAGGATAGCAATCTTACCAATAATGATGAATGTGCAATATAGGTAATAAGATGCTGTGTCTGTGATGTGTATACAAAATAATTACCATGGACTTGCAGTATACAGCCTTAAGTAACTTGTTTTAGATTTCATAATTTTTTTAAAATGTAGATGTTATTAGGCAAGGAATTGAGATGTATAAATGCTGTCTAAAAGTACCCTTTTCTTTCTTTTCATGTACATATTTCTGATATATTAAATCAATTTATGTTATGTTTGCACTGAAATGTTGATTTAAAATGCTGATTGCAAAAGTTCAAATTGATGTTTCATTTTTTTTAAATCAGAGGATTTTTGTAAGTACTTTACTTAGTCTCCTGGCTAGGAACCAACAGCATCATTTACATTAAAATAGTATGCTTTCCCCTAAAGTGGATGCAGGAAAGGACATAATTTGGTTTTTTGGTACTCTAATAACAAGGAAGGGATATCATTACCTTCAAAGTGAACTTGATATCATGAAACTTTGGTAATTTAATTTGTAGTATACTCAGTAAACCTTATTTGTGTACTCTGTATTATGCTTGGACATTTGTATGGTAATTGATTTTTGCTGATCCTTGAGACTATGGAAGACTTTCTGTCTTCCATAGTCCTTGAGACTTTCTGTCTGGAGAAAACTTAAAATTTAAGGGGAGAAAAATTTCTACCCCATTTGTTTGCTTTAATATTATGGCTTGCAATACTGTTTCCCCCCCACAAAATGTCTACAGTAACGTAGGTAGATTATAAAGACAAATTCCTATTTGATAAATATGCTGACTCTGTGAAGCACTGTAAAGCGATATATAAGTCTTAAGTGCTATTGCTATCAAAAACCTTCACCCATAACGTCTGAAGGCAAGGCATGCAACTGGTTCTCACTATTAGGAAATTTCTCCTAAGTTGCTTCTCCTCTTGATTAATTTCCACCCATTGTTTCTTGTTTTGCCCTCTGGTGCTTCGGAAAATAGATTAACCCTCTCTCTTCTTTGTGGTAGCCACTCAATTGCTATCATGTTGCCCCTAGCCCTTCTTTTCACTGGACTAGATATATCCCAAGTACCGCAACAATTCTTTATTACTTTTAGTCTTCAGCCTCATAATTATGTTTATTGCTCTTCTCTGCAATCTTTCTAGTGTCTTAACATCATTTTTATATTGTGGTGACCAAAACTGGATGCAGTATTTCAAGTGTGTTCTTACTAAGGCTTTGTAAAGCGATACTAATACATTATTTGATTCTATCCCTCTATTAATGCGCCTAGAATTGCATTGCCTATTTTAGTGGCGGCTACACACTGCTGGCACATATATAAGGGGTTGTAAGATCCAGAGTGGATAAAAATCAATGGTTTTTTAAAAAACATTTTTAAAAATCGGGTTTTTTTCATTTAAATCGGATTTTTTAAATATAAAATGCTTTTTGAGGAAAATATATTACCATCCAAAGGTTAGTGCATCATGAAATAAAGATTAGTTTTTTAATTATGTAGAATAAGGCTGTATATGTTTAATTTTTTTGGTAAATAAATTCCATTAATCCATTCACAATGTCATGCTCTTCCAGAGGTTTTTGTAAGATTATTGGGCAGTTTCTCTGCCTACAAGATATTATCACAGATGCTTGGTTTACTTTTGCAGTTCTCAAAACTGAATTTGACTCAGCAGAGATCATGTGCCTCTTCTTCACAGCAAAAATGTTATAACATGAACAGAGTTGAAAAAAAGACCTTAATCCTAACTTCTACAAACCTATGAATACAGAATCAAACCCTTCAGTGCTAAATTTCAAGAAGTTCAGTGAATAGAATAGAAACAATATTTTTCTGATTGTTTGGAGTGGAATAGATCTGCACAAGAAGAAATTGAAACTAAGTGTGAGGAAGAAGGGGCAAGCTGACAAGCAGTACTACAAAATGAAAGTCTTAAGTTTCTTAAAATATATATAACAGACATGGATGTTTGTTTAAGCAAATAACATATGCTGTAATGTTATTGTTTCAGTTGAATAAATCTATTTAAATTGTTATTATTAAGGTAATGATTATTTTTCTCCTTCCTAAGTACAACAGAAAAGTTGTCCAAATATGAATGATTAACCTATTAAACTGGGGATAAAAAAACTAATATGAAAAGTTGTTATTCTAAAAATCTTCATCTACTTGCATATTATAAATTATACCAGCAAGAATGTCTTTGTGTTGAAAACGATGATTTAAATCAAGCTTTTTTACTAGTGATTTAAATCATGATTTAAATCGTGATTTAAATCAACTTGATTTAAATAAAATCCACCCTGATATCACAGTTATTGGTATTGAGACAAGTTTAACCTAGTTTCACTTCTAGTCCCTCATGTAAATCATTATGAAGATATTGAAGAGTACTGGCCCTAAAACAGAACCTTGGGATACCCTACTGCTTACTTCTCTCCATGTGGATATAGTTGTGTTAAGGACTATATGCTGAGTATGGATTATCAACCAGTTAGAAATCCATCTGGTGGTGGTACTTTTTATCCCATATTTTTCTACCTTATCAAAAAGCAGGAAGGGGTCTACTTTGTCAAATGCCTTATTGAAATCTATTATAGTTTATTAAATTTAGTTTATTAAATTTATATACCGCACCCTTTCCCCAAAGGGACTCGGGGCAGTATTATGTTCAAAGTATTTCATTGATCCACTAATTTAGTCACTTTGTCAAAGAATGAAATAAGATTTGTTTGGCATGATCAGTTTTTGACAAATCTGACTTGGATTCTAATTATAACTTTGTTTCTAGGTGTTCGCATATTTGTTTGATTATCTTTTCCAAGATCATCCCAAGTATTGATTTCAGGCTGATTTGTCTAATTTCCTGGATCTCCTCCCCCTCCCCCCATTTTTTTTTAAAAGATGGGAACCATATCAACTTTTTTTCCAGTCTTTGGGTAGTTCCAGTAATTTAGAGATCATGTCTGCCAGTTCCTTAAGAACTCTGGGATGTAATCTATCAAGTTCTGATTATTTGAATTTGTCTAGAGTTGACAGGTGTTCTTTTACCTTATTTTTACTTATTTTAATTTTCATTCCTAGCCTCTCTTTTATAGTTCTTTTTTTTGGTAAGTTGGGTTTTATGATCTTTTTATGTGAAGACAGATTCAAAGAATGAATTAAGTAGTTTTGTTTTCTCTCTACTGCTTGTTGCTTCCTTGCCATCATCTCCCATTAGTGGACCAACTATTTTACTTTTTTCTTGTTTTTTTATGTATTGAAAGAAACTTTATTACTTTTGACATTTGTTGCAAGTCTTATTTTGTTCTGATTCTTAGTTTTTCTAAATTTGTATTTGCAGGCTCGGGTTATTTGTTGAGTAATCTACCTTAGTTATGTGCCCCTCATTTTATCTTTTGTGCTTCTCCTTTTTTCATTCAGTTGTCCAAGAGTTCACAAAGTTTTATAGTTTACAGTGTTTTATAGAGATTGTACTAGAGATTCATCCTCTTAACTCTGTGCTCTCCCTCAATGAACAGAAATCATGTGATTGATAACCTTAATAAAGAAGTGTTCCTAATTGTGCAGAGAGTTTTGCTTCAGAGTAAATGAATGTCAGTTGAATTTTTTCACATTTTGCTACAGAGCCCAGATTGAGGAAGATGGGCATATAAACTCTTCAGTTCTTTGCTTTTTTTGGATTCTTTAATTGTATGTTGTCTTTGCTGTTTTCATTGCTGTAGTTGTTAAAGTTCACTATAACATTGCTAAAAAATACTCTTGTTGCACATTCCCACACAAATACAAGAAAGTTAGATAAGCAGCTATATTGTAGAGAATTAGGAAGACTAATATGAAAATGTTCATATGAAAACTTTCTGTAAAAATCTTTTTTATGTTTATATCATATTCAGGATTCTTTTCCTGAATCATTAATAACCATATTGACCTTAACTCAACAGATACAAAAACTGAAACTTGGGACATTTGGTTAGGTTTTTATATATCCTTACAGTAGCTTTGAAGGAGACTTTTAAGTTAGTCCTCAATTACCAACTGTCTCATTTAATGACTGATTGATGTTACAACAGTGAAAAACAAATAGCTTTGTTACCAGTCATTATATCTACAGTCATCCTGCTGTCCTGTGATCACATGTGATCGCTATTTGGGCACTTTTCAATCAGTACACATTTATGACTTGTTGCAGTGTCCACTGGTCATGTGATCATTTACGGGCTTTGCAACTGGTTTGAAACAAGAAGAGACTACAGAAGATGGAAATAAAATCGTAAGTCATGGGTCATGTGATTTTTTTTTTCATTATTGATGTGGCACTTTGCTTAACCAAAGAGGAAATAAGATTGTAAGCCTCTTGATCACATACTTTCCCAAATAGTGACCACAAAATTGAGCTACCGAGGTTCCAGTTGTGGTTGCTAAGCGAGAACTATCTGTATTGTACAATAGGAAAGCTTACAAATAAAATAGAGTGGTAAATGAATAAATATCTTTAATTAGTTTATAAATTTACCTTAATAAAACTATTTTCTATTTTATATACTCCTTACGCATGCTATATTCTTTAAAATCCAGTTTTACTATGTTCTTTCTATTTTATATCTTCACTATATCTGTTTATTGCTGAATTCTTTATTTCTGTTGTCTTAATTCCTATATATTGTTAATCTATCGAGCTATAGTCCTTTTTCTATAAAGTTCAATCTGTCTTTTATATTAGTTTTGTTTCTAATTTCTTTCAAAATCTTTATTTTTTCTTCATCTTTTCAACTTATTTTTTCCTAGGAGGATTCTTGATTCTTTTCCTCAGAATCTTTACTCCATATGATGCTGGTTAGAACTTTTATTTACTCTTATCACTGAAAGAACAAAAAAGAAAAAAGCAGTAGTAGTGAATGCGTCAGTTTTAATTTTTAATACAATGTTTTTTGGGCTGCTATAATTTTTAAAAGTAGGAAGGGGTCCTGAGAAGGATTAAAAACACTGCACTTTACGGTTGATTCATCTTACTTTCTTCAGAGCTTAGGTGAAAGTACTTGATAACTCTTTGGAGATACATTTAAGTGCAATTAATTGTATTTCTTATTTTTTAAAATCATGTAGCCATTCCTTGTTTCACAGCTACCTCATTCAGCAACCATTCATAAATACAACAATTTTAAAGATTGATTTTCTAACAATATGTATACATAACCAAATTTTGTGATCCTGACAACAATGCATACCATATAAGAGTAACTGGGTAGTAAGATGGGCAGCATATAAATTTAATAAATACATTTAATAAATACATTTAATAAATACATTTAATAAATAAATAAACACTAGCATAGCTGTACAGGAGAACTTTAACTGAGATAAGGACAGCTAAGTGATCTTTGCACAAATGTCATAAAACATGGTTGCATGAGTATAGGACAGTGGTCGGCAAACCGCGGCTCACAAGCCACGAGCGGCTCTTTGGCCCCTCGGGTGCGGCTCTTCCTCTCTCCCTCCTCCCCCACCCGGAGGCAGCAGAAGGCCCGGCATGTCTGCTGGGAGGGCTGCAGCTGCCTCCCCCTGTAGCAAGCGAGCGAATGGGCGGGGGGAGTGCCTGGGGCTGCAGCTGCCTGGGCGCTGCCGGAGCCGGAGCCGTCCGGGTAGCGGCAGCCCCGGGCGCTCCCCCCGCCTGCTCGCTCGCTCGCTCGCTACAGGGGGAGGCAGCCGCAGCCCCCCCAGCCGACATGCCGGGCGCTCCGCTGCCTCCGGGTGGGGGGAGGGGAAGAGAGGAAGAACCACACCCGAGGGGCCAAAGAGGGACCTGGTGGAAATGTGACTGGCTGTCCTGCTCAATGCGCTTGGACGGCGGGAGCTGCGTGTCGCAGGGCTCGGGCAGCAGCAGCAACAGAGGCCGCCAAGCCGTGCTTTCCGGGGCTGGCCACCGCGCGGGGCTGGGAGGGAGGTGGGATTGCGGCGCCCGGACAGCCCCGACGGCGCTTGGGTGGCCGTGGCCTTGGGTGCCGCACGCCCACCTACCTCGCTGCGGGAGGAGGCAGCCGTGGCCTCCCCGGCTGGCGTGCCGGGCTTTCCACTGCTTCTGGGGGGGTGGGGGAAGGGAGGGAGAGAGGGAGGAAGAGACTGACATACAGAGAGAGACAGAGGGGGAGGGAGGAAGAGACCGAGAGAGACACAGAGAGAGAGGGAGGGAGAGAGGGAATCAGAGAGAGAGAGAAACACACACACACACACACACACAGAATAACAGATGGGTGGAGGGAGGAGAGAGAGACAGATAAAGAGAGAGATAGACAGAGAGACAAAAAGAAAAAGAGAAAGAGAAAGAAAAATAGAAAGAAAAACAAAGTGGGAGAGAGATAAAGAAAGAAAAAAAGAAAGAAAGAAAGAATTTTGGTTTCACCACATTTTCCAAGTTGGCCACGCCCACCTGGTCACATGACCGCTGAGCCACTCCCACAAAACAGGCCACACCTTTTGGCTCTCAAAAGAAATTTCAATCGTGGTACTGTTGATATTTGGCTCTCTTGACTAATAAGTTTGCCCACCACTGGTATAGGACATTGCAAATGCCCGTAAATGTTGCCATCTTGCCAAGTGTCTCATGTTTGAGCTTGTGATCATGAGTGGGCTACAATCATCAGACATCCAAATCAGGATCATAAGCAACCTCAAATTTCATCAGTTGTAACTCAAGCAGTAACTAAGTAACCAGCCATAAGTCAAGGACAGCCTTTATAGCCACCCAGTTCACATATGTGATTATGGGAAGTGTGCATTAAAACAAATAGTTAAAAACAAGTCAAAACAGGCATTAAAAATAAATATAAATAAGATTGTGGGAGAATGGAGCAACATCTTTATCATAATAAAATCATCACTCAGCTCCCTATTTCCATGCGATCCCCAAAATAGTTAGAAAAACTTGTTTTAAGAGATTTCCAGAAGACTAATAGAGTTAGAATTAATTAACTCTGAAATTCAAATGACCTAAAGAAAAGCCATTAGTCCTTAGTAAAGTTATTTGGGCTTGGGATCAGGTTTTTTTTTTTTTTTTTTTTTGCAGGGGTGGGAGAGTTTCCTTCAAGGTTGATTTCTGATGGCTGCCTAGACAAGTCTGCAGCTTTCTTGCAAAGTTTTTTGGAAGTGGTTCGCCATTGCTTCATTGCTAGGTCACTGGTCCAAGGTGTCACCCAGCTGGCTTTATTGTTAAGGTTGTAGTAGAAACCAGCATATTTTTACTTACCTTTACCACCCAAAGATCTAGTTCAGTTTTCCATTGTTTGTATTAATAGGAATTAGTTTCTTAATTTCACACTATGCATGCCTTAAAAAAATCTGAATAATAAGCTAATGTAAGATTTGTTGTGAAAGATGCATAGCTAAAATAGAAAGACAAAGCCTTTAATGTCTCAAAGAGTTTATCTGAAATACATTGTTCAAATCCAAAATCATAATTTCAAGTTTTCTAAGATTCTCATAAAAGCTGTTATTTTTAATAGCATTGGGGTTTTTTAGAACAAAAATATGCTATTGCTTTTGACATAGATCAATCTTAAATATTGTTAAATCTTAATTGGTGAGAATGTAATACTTTTAGTATCAAGCTTGACCAAGCAGATCAAGAAGCATAACAAGATGAACAAATTCTATTTATTACATTAACAGAATTTTGCAAATTTGAAAGTAGACATCTTTTGCTGTCTTTTTTAACTAGCTGACCAGTAAGAGTGAATCCTTTCTAAGTCTCTTTCTCTGCCTATTAATTAGTTGTAGGCTCTTCCCACTTTTGTGTAATCATTCTCCAAAGTTAGTGGAGATAGCATCCAGGAATGGGTTAACTCTGTCCAGCATCCAGTCGGACTGAATTTTCAAACTGTGATGTTATACCTCCTGTGGTAGCTCCTCCCAGCTTTTAGACTCAGTCTATCCTTGGACTGGATGTGCAATTAGCTCTCTCCTCCACCTTTAGAGTTTAGATAGGGTAATTCCTACTTTTGCCTACTTCTGATTCTACCTCTGCCTCCTTGAGAGGCAGGGGGAGATTACTGATGGATCAGGGCTTCTTCCCGCATTGTAGGATGAAGTGGCCTCTTCGCATCATGCATGGAGAGCTGAGAACTGTGCCAAAAGCTAGCTCTGGAGCGCTCTAGGGTATTTTCCGGCATTGTTGGTGGCGCCGAGGCTTGGAGGCAAGCCCACAGGTGGAAACCCTGCAGCTTCTGCCTTACATCACCCCCATCGTCTTGTCATTGCGCGGAGGCCGCTCGATCATTGGAAGCCTCGCTCAGCCCTGACAAGGTGCCAAACACCCGGTGGCCATTTTGTTTTGGCAGGAAGCACCTGCGGTGGCCATTTTAAGTGAGCAAAACATCGCAGATGATCAATAATAAAGCCCTTTGGCCTTTTAGCAGCACTAGCCCGTGGTGGTGGCCTGTGCTTTGACTTCCCAAATTGTCCTGACATGGCTTTCAATCCCAGAGGAGGATTGTCCATCACCAGCCTCGTAGCTGGTCCATCAAGCCTCTGGGCATCCAGGAAAAGGGCAGCTACCGACACCAGGGCTAAGGGGCACCCAGCCAAGGCTTCCAAGGCCACACACAAGAAGTCGAAAGCCGGTGCCACAAAATGCTGGATAAAAAATTGATAAGGCCGAATGGGCAGCGGCCAGAAAGGCCATGAATCTGTCACAGTGCAGGGTGAGCCCCCATCCTTTTTAAGCCATCCTTATCTCCATCGACAGCCCTCAACTTGCGGAACTATCTCCTGACAGTGAGGACAACTTGTCTCCACCTGCAACTCTCCTCCAGCCGGGGGATGAGGCAGATTTCTTTGATCTCCCTATCAGCGGGGATAGGTCTTTGGGCAGCAGAAACCCCATCCCTGATGTGAACCCAGCTACCTCTATTTCTAGGTTTCAAGGCTTTCCGCCTTCTCCAGCCAATCCTCCCAACATGGCAGCTATCATATCTGCAGTCATAGCAGGTCGGGGATTGCAGTGGGTCTTTAACACAGGTCTTCCCCAGGGTCATGAGGAAGGGTTACATCCTCGGGCTCCAGAATGGCTTGGGAAAAGCCGGGCCCCTTCTGGGCCCCTTGCCTCTGCCCCATCTGGGTCAGTTTCTCAACCTTCAGTTTTTTGGGAGAAAGAGGAGTTTCCAAGGGATTCACATCTCTAAGAAGACGAAGGTCTGGCCCCAGAGCAGCCTGTCTTTGTGGGCCTGTTTAAGCCTGGCCTGTTCTGTTCCCTCCTATTTAAAGCCAAGAAGATAATCGGAACAGGCAGTCCACAATCTTTCCATGGGGGCAACTGCGGATAAGGGTGATACCATGGATGCCCCTTTTTAAAAACCCACCGTGGAGAGATCTTTTTCTGAGGTCGGAAGGTCAACCCTTCCCAGTCTATTGACGTTCGCACTTTTTAGGGTTGGACAGGAAATTCAACACCCCCCATCCCCAATATCAGACTCCTTCTAGACAGGGCCTCCAACACCAGGACAGGGCAGGCAGGAAACCGGTGTCCTTTGGTTGTGACCAAAGTCCTTTAGAGGGGTGTCAAATCACCCATTCAGACTGCAGAAGTAACTGTCCATCAGGGGTTGTCTATCAGCCTTTGCCGACTGGTGGGAGGACGTAACCATAGACTCTTGGGTCAGAGAAACAGTCAGATCAGGTCTCTCCCTGGAATTTCTTTCCAACCCCCCAAGGTATTTTGTCACATGTCACGTGCCACATCTCCTGGGACAAACACAGAAGACACCTAGTGGAACAGATGATCCTTTATCTGCTTCAGATTCGGGCCATCCAATCAGTGCCACAGGACCAGGTAGGACAAGGGTTTTATTCTTGCCTGTTTATCTTACCAAAATCTTCAGGGGTTGGAGAGCAATTCTCAACCTAAAACTGCTGAAATGCCACATAATTTATAGGATGTTCAAAATGTACTTCCTGCCATCCATTTTGGAAAGGATCCAGAAGGGCGACCGTCTCACCTTGGTGGATCTCATGGAGGCGTACCTCCACATCCCCATTCTCCCTGCCAACAGGAAGTTTCTGCGTTTCTCCTGCACAGAGAGGCATTTTCAGTACCAGCCCCTATTCTTTGGCCTGTTATCAGCCCCACCAGTTTTTACCAAGCTTCTCTCAGTGGTAAGCAGCCCATATCCGCTTCAGGCCCATCCGGATTCAGTGCTATCTGGATGACATTTGGTTCCAGTCCAGATCAGTCAAACAGGAAAGCAGGAATCTCCAGATTACTACCCAGGTCCTTCGGGACCATGGATTTTCCATCAATCTAGACAAGAGTCACCTTGTTCCCACCACCCGCCTGTTACACCTGGAGTCTTTCATAGACCCAGGGCAGGGCAGGGTCTTCCTTTTTCCAGAGCAACAGGCTAGTCTTCAGGAACTGGCTGCCAAGGTAAAAAGTCAAAGGCATGTTCAACTTCTCCAACTCCCCCATCTTCTGGGGAAGATTGTATCCTGTTTCTCAATTGTTGTTGCCTCACAGCTAATGTCTATCTCGCCCTATTGCACTTTTCAGGCCTCAGTGACCAATTCCCACATTCTAGTCCTCATGGACAATACCACTGCAAAGGCGCATATCAACTGCCAGGGCAGGATGAGGGCGAGGTCTCTTATGCAAGAGGCATATTTTCTGGGTCTTTGGGAAGAGACTCATCTTCTTTCCCTCTGAGCAGAGCACATCTCTGGTATCGACAATATACATGCAGATTGGCTCAGTTCCTCTCAGATGGACCATGTGGAGTAGAACATCCACTGACACCTCTGCTGGGACCTGACTGACAGGTACAGCCTTCCAGTTCTGGACTTCTTTGCCACACATCTCAACTACCAATTGAACTGGGGATAAAAAAACTAATATGAAAAGTTGTTATTCTAACAATCTTCATCTACTTGCATATTATAAGCTATACCAGCAAGAATTAGTCTTTATGTTGAAAACGATGATTTAAATCAAGCTTTTTTACTAGTGATTTAAATCAGGATTTAAATCAGGATTTAAATCAACTTGATTTAAATCAAATCCACCCTGACTATATCATTGCATATCTTACCTTGAAGGTGGCTTTCTTGGTAGCCATCACATTGCCGAGATGAATTTTGGAAATTGCCGCTTTGTCCGTCAGGCACGACCTCTGCATATTCCACTCAGACAGAGTTGTCCTTCGTCTTGACCTGACCTTCATTCCAAAAGTCAACTCTTATCTTTCACAGAACACAGGAACTAGTCCTTCCCAACTTTTGCCTCAATCCAATGCACAGGTTGGAACACAAGTGGGATACCCTTGACGTTCGCTGAGCTCGCCACATTTACATCAGGAAAACTGCTCTCTTTCGTTGCACTGAAGCATTTTTTGTGTCTTTCCAACCAGCCTTTCTCAGTTCTAAGGCCTCCCCTTTGTCTATGGGACATTGGATCAGGTCATGAATTATCAAAACTTACGTGCCCACTCATTGGCTCTTCTGAAACGCATTACGGCCCACTCGACCAAGAGTGCAGCCACCACAGCAGCCTAGGCCAGGGGTCTGCAAAGTCAGCTCTTTTAAGACTGGTGGACTTCAACTCCCAGAGTTCCCCAGCCAGCATAGATGGCTGGGGAATTCTGGGAGTTGAAGTCCACCAGTCTTAAAAGAGCCGACTTTGCAGACCCCTGGCCTAGGCCATTCAGGTCTCTGTAGAGGAGATCTGTAGGGTGGCCACGTGGATATCTCCATCCCCATTTATTCGCCATTGCAGACTTGATAGGTACGTGTCAGTGGAGGCTGCCTTTGGTGGATGAGTGTTACATCAGGTCTATTTAGTACAGGGGAGTTCAGTCCGAACATTGACACACACACACACGCGTGCGCGCGCACACACACACACACACACACACACACACAGAGTTAAGGACAGGACAGGCTTTGGCATGTCCCATTCCTGGATGCTATCTCCACCAACTTTGAAAAATAGGCATTGATTCTTACCTGAGATGCCTGTTCTCATGGCGGTGGAGATAACATCCAGCCCCACCTTTTCTTCTGGTCCGGACTGAAGTTAGATAGTGTACTGGAGGTGAGATGGTTTTGGCTTTATTCTCCTGCACATCAGTCTACAAATCACCTTTGTCAAAAGCTGGGAGGAGCTACCACAGAAAGTGTGACATCATAGTTTGTAGACACTCCGATTGGATGGTGGACGGAGTTAACCCATTCCTGGATGCTATCTCCGCCACTATGAGAATGGGCATCTCAGGTAAGAACCACTGTCCATTTTGTGTTCAGTTTCCCTTTTTCCTGTCTTCTTCCAAAATCATTTTTGCTTTCCATTATTGATATTAGTGGCAATTTGTTGAAGAATGAAGAATAACGAATCCTTATTAGCCTGGAATTAAAAACTAATTAGTGTCAAACAGGGATGCAGATTTTATCTCTCAGTCTCACTCTCTCTTTCTCTAGTATCTATCATTTATCATCTATCTATCCTTGCCCTATTTCTTTATAGCTTTTTGAATGATCATAATATATTTCTGGATCAACTCAGAAGGAGCAGGGATGGGAAGCACATAACTGTGCTGGTTTGCCTCCTCCCTTCGGGTTGATTCCAGCTGGTACTGATTGGGAAGAATACCTTAGCCTGCCCTTAGCTGCTATTATGTAACTTGCTGCAGGGTATGAAGCTCATTTATCATTATAGGGTAAGGTGTCATCAGCATCCTGAGGATATCCACTATATATTTAGGTACCTAGCAAATTAAACTATATTCTGAATGTCTTTTGCTGGTGCTGGAGGCTCTGACAGTCCGTATCAGGAACAGTAAGCTTCAGCGGAACCCTGGCAAAACTGGGTAGCTTTGGTTTTGGGATTGGATGCTTCTAGGACTATGTCATTTTTTTATTCTGGATGAGGTTGCTTTGCTCCGGACATAGCTGGTGTGGAATCTGGGACTCCTCTCGGACTCATGATTATTGTTCAAGGAATATGTGGCAATAACTGCTGAAAGGGCCATTGCATAAGTTTGTGTTGTGCGCCAATTGTACCCATTCCTATATTGGAATGTTCTGCTTACAGTAACTCATGTCCTAGTCAAGTCCTGATTGGATTACTGCAATGGGCTGGCTTTGGAAGATTATCTGTAAGCGCCATGCAGAAAGAAGTGGCACAAGCAGTTGTGTCTGTTTCTAGAACAACCCATAAGCAACATTGATTTCAGTTTGCTTCTGGGACCACTTCAAAGTACATGGCATGGGACTAGGCTATTTGAAGAACCTCCTCTCCCCAATTACATCTACCTGCCTCATTACATCTGGCAGACAGCATGCTTTGGGTCCTGCCTGTAAGAGCCTTTTCTTTGCAGGTGCCAGAGGCAGGCTTTCCCTGCTGTGAAACCCGCCTTATGGAATATTCTTTCCCCTTCCCAAATGAGTGGCTCCATCCCTAATAATGTTCTGTAAATCTCTGAAGATTTGGCCTTGTCATGAGGTTTGACAAGGCTACATCCCTTAGACCGATACGCTCCCACAGAGAGGGCCTTCTCAGGGTGCCGTCGGCCGGACAATGCCGACTGGCGACACCCAGGGGAAGAGCCTTCTCTGTGGCGGGCCCTGCCCTTTGGAACGACCTACCCTCTGAATTACGCACCATCCCGACCTCCGCCTCTTCCGCCAATGTTTAAAGACATATTTTTTCCATCAAGCCGGCCTAGCCTAACCTCCCATGGGGACTTTTAGACAGTTTTAAAATTGGGTATTTTAACAATTTGGTTTTTAGCATAGGATCGGGATAATTTAATATATATTTTAAATTATGTATTTATTTTCCTATTTTTGTATATTTTAAAATTTTCCTGTGCGCCGCCCTGGGTCCTCTGTGGAGAAGGGCGGGATATAAATATAAATAAATGGGGAAAAAATGAAATGAGGGCCCCAAGAGATCAGAGATATTTTAAAGTAGCACTATCATTGTGTTTAATTTATATTTTTAATAATGGCCATTTTTTAATTATTGCTTCTATATAGTTTATATTGTATGCTTTATTTAATGTTATTCACACTTTGTATGAAATAAGCAGCCACATGAATTTGATAAATGTTTTAATATTTTGCATTTCACAGACTTTGTAGTTTAAGGTTATATGATGGTGGTGGTAAGGATTGGTTTATTGTTTGTCTTTTTATTTTGTTTGCTGCCCAGAGTCATATCGTCTGAATTGGGCAACCTTCTAAACATTGTTTAAAATAAATGAAAAATAAGCAAGATCTTTGTTAAATTCATCCAGCAGCACCTTCTTGGAAGGATATGCACACAAGGTAGTGCTGCCTGGAAACTCTGAAGTAGTTTGGAGTAATACAACTGCCAAAGCAAAATTAGATGTGTCAGCCTTATATTACAAAGAGATGGTGGGTAGGGATCAATAAGATAAGAAACTGGACTAAGAAGTAAATGCTAGGTGGACTAAAATTCCACTGAAGAGCACTTCTTTCTTAATAAATCGAGTCATTGATATGACCAGACCTTGCAAAGCCAGAAATCTAGTAGAAATTGGTGACATTTTTTGAAGACAAAAAATGTATTTCAGCCAGATCCATCTGAAGTCCTTGAGAAGAAATTCTTCAGTACAGCTGGATCAAAGGGTCTTTTGTCCAGATTAACATAGAGGGTATACAGAGACACTGAAGAATTTATATGAATTATATCCTTTTGGAGGGCTGAATACTCTTAACAATTAAACAATCAAATCCATTATCAAAATTATAAGAAATTTTACAAAATGGGATTCATTAATTTTTGGAGAATCAAGGGCACTGTGTTAGCTTGATTTATATTCAGACCTTTTGTTTAGGCAATACTTGAGCATTGTTCAGATTTCAAATATGTTTCATCCAGAATGTAGTTTTTAGCATTCTTGTTAAATCAATGTTCTATCATTGATCTAAATAATGGGATGATATTAGCTAAAATTCAAGTACTCAAATTCATTGGCACTTTTGTTTAAAGTTAATTTTCTGAGTTTTTGGGGTGGTTTTTTTGGCTATTTGTGGATTTCTAAATGTATTCATTAATGAACTAACAGCTTTGAATTTCAGAAGTCTGATGACAGTTTCTTGTATCAACCTAATTAGAGAAATTATCTCTTTAAATCATATTTTAGAAATAGCTGGGGAAAATAATTCTATTTTGATAATACATAGAAACTCTACAATTATTAGCTCAATTTCAGTCTGTCCAACTCTTCTTCCCTCTAGTTTAATATGTAAAACATGAAACATGTTTATATGAGATATATTTGAACAATTTATTTGCATACTTTAAATATAAGTATTGGAATACAGTAGCATACTGGATGATATTCTGACGTTGTACTGCAGGGGGCAGTTGTCTACTTTTTATGCTATCCCGTTTATTAGTTTCAGCACAACAAATTCAGAGTTCATTTTTAAATGACTTTTATATGCCTTTCCCCTGTGCTTTACAGTAATTGAAAGAAATATACCATTAGGACTTCTGGGGTTATAACTTAGAAGATTTCTATTTTAGTGTTGCAATAATTCGATTTAGATCTTAAATGTTCTAAAACATTTATATGTGTGCATGTATGTTTAAAATGTGCGTATGATGCATATACACAAATAAGCATTTCTCCTAGGCCCCAGATACATGCATCCACATGTATGTATTTCCTCAAAAAAATTAAAATAATGTTCTTATTTATCTGTTTTTAATAATTGTTTTGTTTCGCAACAGAAATTTTGAGCTCAATTGTGGTTGTAAGTTGGGGACTTCCCATGCAAGAAAAAAAATATCTATCTGGTATCTTGTAAGCTCACTATGAATTCCAGTTCTGCAAATATTAAATCTTTCCAGTTACAGATAGTTTAAAAACCATGATCCTATAGAGAGGTAAATACTAATAAATGTTAGAGTAGGACATAAATAGGGTAAGAATTCTAATGTTTTGAACTTTTTACTTTCAAGTCCAATTTGTTCTTAAAACTGAAATGCAAAAGTAAACTATCCTGCATAATTATTTTCTAGAGTCAAAGCCAGTACTTACTTATACTGGAGTGTGTATAATGAATAAGAGCAAGCAATTTTATTTCTTTTCTTTATTTTGCTGATTCACAGGACTAAACTTAAACATTACAAACATTCAGATTGCTTTCTTTGCATTCTTTTCTGCTCTTGGAATATGATGCTTCTTAATCATCTTTTAGATTCCATCATGGAGACTCACGTTCAGGCAAAGTTGAGTATAAAAATAAGCAGTACTGATAAGAACTAGTTTCTTTTAATGTCTATACCTACAATTCATATATAATGACTAAATGTAACCCTTGCCGGTTAAGTCACGTTGTTCAGGTAAAGTGATAATGACTTATATGCAGAAGTTGGAATTTTTAAAGATTTCTATGGAAACTATATTTTTTATTGGATGCTGTGGCAGTGGCCTCATAACTGGATGTCCAATTCAGCTATCTGGCAACCACCTCTGATATTGTTGTTAAGTAAGTTGTTAAGTGAATCACTCCAACTGTTAAGTTAGTAACACATTTGGGTTCCCATTGGCTTTTCCTGTCAAAAGGCCACAAAAATATGACCTTATGTTACTTAATGAATATGAATCAGTTGCCAAGTGTACAAATTTTGGTCATGTGACCATGGAGATGGACATAAGTATGAAAAGCAGTCATGTCACTTTTTTCAGTGCCATCGGAACTTTGAATGGTCATTAAATAAATAGTTGTAAGTCAAGGACTACTTACATTCTAGTACAGTAGTCCTCTATGATCAGAATGGAGCCCAAAATTTCTGTTGCTAACAAGACAGTTGTTAAGTGAATTTTGTCCTATATTACATTTTTTCTTGCCACAATTGTTAGCTGAGTCACTGGAGTTATCAAGTTAGTAACATGGTTATAAAGTAAAACCTGTTTCAACATTGACTTTCCTTGTCAAAAAGTAGCAAAAAGAGATCATGTGATCCCGGACACTGTGACCATCATAAATATGAATCAGTTGCCAAAGATCTGAGTTAGTATATGTGCAAATTTATTATATATATTTATTTATTTACTTAGATTTCTAGACCGCCCCCTCTCCCCGAAGGGACTCGGGGCGGTGTACAGGTAGAATTAAAATTATCAAAACCATAACAATACATATAAACTAAAATCGAATTAAATAGTCCTCTGTACAAATTTATAAAAATTAAGACTAGACCCATAAAACCGAATAAAATAATTTAAAATTACAGACTGGGGCAGGCATGAAGTTAGGCCAGGCCGGCTAGATGAAACAGGTGGATTTTGAGTTTATAGCGGAAGGAGGTCCGTGGTCGTTCTAATATCAGGGGGAAGGTCATTCCAAAGGGTCGGGCCCATCACAGAGAAGGCCCTTCCCCTGGGCGTCGCCCGCTGGCATTGCCTAGTGGACGGCACCCGGAGAAGTCCCTCTCTGTGAGAGCGAATCAGCCGAAGGGATGTATGGGGCAGGATATGATCCCGCAAATAACTAGGTCCTGTGCCATGGAGCGCTTTAAAGATGATAACCAACACCTTGAAACGCACCCGAAAGGCCACAGGCAGCCAGTGCAGCCTGCGCAGGAGCGGTGTTACGTGGGAGTATCTGGTAACTCCCAGGACTGCCCGTGCGGCCGCATTTTGGACTAGCTGCAGCCTTCGGGTGCATCTCAAGGGGAGCTCCATGTAGAGAGTGTTACAGTAGTCTAGATGGGACGTCACAAGCGCATGAGTGACTATGCGAAGGGCGTCCCAGTCCAATAAGGGACGCAACTGGCGCACCAGGCGAACCTGGTGAAACGCCCCCCTGGCCACGGCTGTCACATGGTCGTCCATTGACAGCCGGGCATCTAGGAGGACGCCCAAGCTGCGTGCCCGATCCACGGGGGCCAGATGTTCGCCCCCAATGGCCAGTGATGGAGTCAACTGGTTGAACCGGGACGCCGGTAGCCACAGCCACTCAGTCTTGGACGGGTTGAGCTTGAGTCTGTTACTTCCCATCCAGATCCGTACGGCTTCCAGACACCGGGACATCACTTCGACGGCATCGTTGGGGTGGTTTGGGGTAGAGATGTATAGCTGAGTATCATCAGCATACAGATGGTAATCTACCCCAAAACCACGGATGATCTTGCCCAGCGGCTTCATATATGCATTGAACAGGAGAGGCGAGAGGACCGACCCCTGAGGCACCCCACAAGTGAGAGGCCTCGAGGTCGACCTCTGCTCCCCTGCCAATACAAATTGCGATTGATCGGAGAGGTAGGAGGAGAACCACCATAACACGGTGCCCCTCACCTCCAACCCCTCCAGTCGATGCAATAGGATACCATGGTCGATGGTATCAAAAGCCGCCGAGAGGTCTTAATAGGACCAGGATGGAGGAGCAACCCCCATCTCTGGCCCTCCAGAGATCATCCACCAATGCGACCAATGCCGTCTCAGTGCTGTGGCCGGGCCGGAAGCTGGACTGGCGCGGGTCCAGATAATCAATTTCCTCCAAGTGACGTGGAAACTGTTGTGCCACCACACTCTCTACAACCTTCGCCAAAAAGTGAAGGTTGGAGACCGGACGGTAATTTACTAACAATGCTGGGTCCAGGGAAGACTTCTTGAGGAGGGGGCTCACCACCGCCTCTTTCAAGACGGTAGGCAGGAACCCCTCACTCAAAGAAGCATTCACTATTTCCTGGAGCCAGCCTCGTGAAACCTCCCAGGATGCCAGTACAAGCCAGGAGGGACACGGGTCCAATAAACATGTGGTAGCTCTCAGTCGCCTATGCAACCTGTCCATATCATCGGAAGTAACAGAGTCAAACTCCTCCCAGAATGGTGCCTCAAGACCCGCCTCCGACGTCCCCTCCAGACCACTTCCAGTGGAGACCAGCTCACTCCGAATCTGAGCGATTTTGTCCTGCAGATACTCCCCAAATTCCTCTGCTCTGCCCTGTAGAGGGGCTTCCCGCGGCCTCTGTTGACGGAGGGAGCGGGTTACCCCACGGCGGCAGGGCGGTTATCTGCGGACGCAATAAGAGTGGCACAATACTGACATTTGGCCACTCTTAACGCCACAAGGTAAGTCCTCAAATGGGCTCTCACCTGTGTTCGGTCAGATTCAGAGCGTGTGGATCACCACCTCTTCTCTAGGTGTCTCTTGTGGCACTTCATCACCCTCAACTCCTCGGAAAACCAAGTAGCCTGGGTGGTTCGCTGCCACAAGAGAGGCCGCAAAGGCGCAACCCGGTCCAAGGCCCCAGTGGCCGCACTATACCATGCAGCCACTAGGTCCTCCATCCGGGCACGGGTCAGGGCTACAGGTAGTGGCCCAAACTCCATCTGGAACCTTTCAGGTTCCATCAGGCGCCTGGGGCGGAACCATCTTGGAAATTCCGGTTCCGCCTCCCCGCCGTGGGGAGTAGCGGTTGGAAAGTCGAGCCGGAGAAGTGAGTGATCTGACTATGACAGGGGTACGATGTCTAAATCCCCTACTCCCAGATCACTCCTCCACTGGCCAGAGACAAAAATGAGATCCAGTGTGTGTCCTCCTTCGTGTGTGGGGCCCTGAATTACTTGGGTCAGGTCCATGGCCGTCATGGAGGCCATGAACTCCTGAGCTACCTCAGATGTCTCACGTACCGATGGCAAGTTAATGTCCCCCATGACCAACAGTCTGGAGGTCTCAATTGCCATCTCGGCGATCATCTTGAGGAGCTCGGGCAGGGCTGCTGATACATAGCAGGGAGCCAGGTATACAATCAGCACACCCAACTGCCTCCTTGGGCCCCACTTCACGCAAAGGGACTCACAACCGGTTATCTGTGGCACAGTGGTCTCTCTCGGCTCAAGACCTTCCCTCACGATGACCGCTACCCCTCCACCCCTACCTAGGGCCGTGACTGATGAAATGCACGGTAACCTGGCGGGCACATTTCCATGAGAGGAAGTCCTCCCTCGTGGCCCAACCAGGTCTCCGTAATTCCTGCCAGGTCCGGCTTCCCCTCCGACACCAGCTCCCCCTTCCCTCTCTTGTTAGTCAAGAAAAAAAGGAAATTTTCCAATTTTCGTAACACACAATCCAATTATTTAAACTGTAAGTGTAAATATTTTGAAATTATTTTCAGATAGGTATATGTAAGAAAGATGATTATATCCTTAACAGTAGTTTTACTGAAAACAGTGGCTTTATTTTAAGTAAACACACGCATTTATTTCAAGTAAATTACAGTGTGATTTAGTTGCATATTGTATGCTAATACTATTTTGTTACATAGTTGTGTTCTAAGCTATAAATGTTGTACATACTAGCTCATTTATTAATATATGATATTACTTTTTAAAAGACTGAAATTAATGTGTTATTCTGAGTCATTGTTAATGTGAGTCATTGCTGAACATTTTAAATTGTTGTAATGACTATGCTTTCCCCATCCTTCAGAATAATGTTATTTTCCACTTTTTCCAAATAGTTTTAGTGGTGGGTATTTCTGAAATACATGTAAGGTATTAGTAACAATTTCTGAATAGCGATGCTGATACACCCACAGGATTTTTAGGGAGAATTTTTTTCAAGTGGCCGTAGTTGGTCTAGATAAACATTTTGTAACCCTAGCAACGTATTTTAACCATAAAGAAGTTTCTCTGTTTTTCTTTTCCTACCACCAAGCTAGAGTAATCTGCTAAAATGTATTTAAATTGGAGATATTTTAGAGGTTCATTTTTTCCTCAGCTAGACAGCATTGGGAGGAGCTGATGAATAAAAATTAAATTCTGGAAATCCTTTGTCTCCTGAACTATATATTGGATAGATTAGTGGCTGCAGCGACCCAGTGATGTGGGTGAGCTCTGCAGAGGGTCAAACTGCAAAAGGGTTTCTTGTTAATAAATTAAAGTAAAAAATGCAGTGGATTTCTTATCAAACAGTTGTATATCAGTTATTTATAATTAACTTTACACTTTGAATGTAATATTGAAAAATAAAATACTATTGAAATTTAAGAGCCTTTTTTTCAAATAAGTATTGTTAAATGTTGCTATCAAAGTTATGACTGCTGTGCTGGAAATGTGACCAAGAACCAGGCATCTTTGTGGCAGTTGTGCCAAAAAAGCCAAAATATACTGGCAGAATATCCAAAAGTGGTTGAATGTGATAATTGAAGAGGAAATAGATTTCACACCAGAACTATTTCTCTTGGGAATTATAAACAAGAAATACAACAAGGTTATTTTTTTAACTATACATATTATCACGGCGGCAGGAATGGTCTTTGCCCAAAATTGGAAAAACAAGGAAACTCCACATGAAGGGGAAATAATTAGGAAAATTTTGACCTGTGCTGAAATGGACAAATTGACATGGGAATTGAAGAATAAAGATGAATCCGAATAGTATAAGATCTGGGATAAATTTTATCAATGGTTGGAATGTAAAAGGGAAAGCCCAAAATAGGCATGAGTCAAGATTCATAGAATGTAGACTAGAATTATGTATGAAATGATAAAGGTGAGAATGTATAAGATAAACACAAACCAAAACGGCTGGAAATAGGTTACTTTTTCTTTTTGTAAATGTGGTATGGATCAAATGTTAAAAACATAGGATGGCTACAATGTATAACTGAATATCTTAGCGCTCACCTACTCCACTTGGTCCCTACTCATCTACCCTGTGTAGATCAAGCAGGTATAGCTTCCTTCCCAACCAGCAATAAAGGGGAGATTGGGGCAGATGGAGTTGCAAACTCCAGCATGGAACAGCAATGCCCCCTTTCCCCCCCCAAAGGAATGAATAGCCCTTAGGAGATTTGTAGAGTGCTCCTGAGGGGTGAGGCCCCCCCCAAATGATCAAAAAATGACCTGTTTTTTGCAAAAACGGGGCCATTTTTGTCAAGGCATGGATAGCCTTTAGGAAGCTTATAGAGGGCTGCTGGGGGGCAGAAATGGGCTGTTTTTCACTCATCTCTGCCCTCTCCAGCCCCCAGGAACTCTCTGAAAGCCTTCTAAAAGTTATGCATGGCCATTTTGGTAAAGGGGCAGAGTTTCGGGATGCAAAAAATGTTGTATTCAGTGTATAAGACGCACCCAGATTTTCAGCCTCTTTTTTGAGGGAAAAAGGTGCGTCTTATACGCCAAAAATACGGTATTTAGTAGAACTTGTATCATAATTGTAAGCGCTTAAACTGAGTACTTAGTGGTTTGTAAATATGTGTAATATCTAGAAGGCTTAAGCGAGTGATGGTACATCATTTTTTCCTTGGGTGTCAAAAGCATGTATGTGCCGACACCCATAATGCAATGCCCCTTTGTAGGCCCCCTGCGCATGCACGTGCAACCCTCCGCGCTCCCCCCGACCCTGTAAAGGCATGAGCAACCCCCGTTTTGGTACTAGCAGGTCTTCCTGAAGTCTCCTGGGACCAAAAATGGGGCACCCCCCCATTTTTGGATCCAGGAGGTTTCAGGGAGGCCTGCTAGCACCAAAATGGGATGGGGGGTGCACCGCATCCCTCACCCCATGCATGAGCATGTGACACCCCCCCCAGCACCCCATGCATGTGCGTGTGACTTCATCCCGTACCTGCACACACGCGCCTCCTAGCAGACCCGAAAATCAGCTGACCAGTGGGAGGTCTGCCTGCATGCGCAGTGGATCTTACCTGGGAAACGGTTTGCGTGCTTGCAGAGATGGATCCACATGCCACAGGTTCGTCATCACGGGCCTAAGCCATCCGCATATTTAAAAAGTGAGGAATATTCTGGTTTACCTCTAATATTTATTTATTTATGTTATTTATATGGTCATTCATCTAACACAGGTGACTCCAGCCAGCATGCAGGGATTAAAAAGAGGAAAATCAGAACATGCTGGTATTTGCTGAGGAGGGACATGTAAACTTGAATTATATTGAGCAATTGAAGGTGAATTGTATTGAGGATTCCATCAAGCCATTTTTCATAATTCTTGTATTCCTTTTTATCATTTTTTAGTGCATTTGAAGATTCAGAGTTTAAAACAGCATGCTTAAATGTTCATTCCCCATTTTATTCTCACAATAAGCCAAGACATAGTCATAATGACCGGGCTGAAATCACTCACTGAGTTTCATGGATATGCAGGATCTCATCTCTCAGAATGTTTCCTGTAGAGCTCAAATTCCAATTACACATGGATTTTTTTGTTTGTTTTGCTATTTTCTTTCTGCTATTTTGATTTACTGTATGAACATTCCAACCCAATCTCATGAATGTTTGTCCAACAATAATTTTTAAGGGATTTTTTGGATTGCAAGGTAGTTTTAATTATTAAAATTGGAAATTCTAGTCTGTAGCAAGATAACTATTCAGGATGGTGAACCCTGGTTGTAGCAAACATTGCAGCAGATTACTCTCTTTTGAAATAATGAGAATTTTTAGTTTCAGTGGAAAGGGAGGAAATGCAATGTGACCAGAATCATTACTTCCAAAGTTACCGTCTATGTTGTCTCTCAGTAAAGGATAGAAATCTATTATTAGAATTACTTAATAAGCATTAATATGTTTTACAATTAATCAGTTTCTAGTGCTTTGGGCGTACAGCATATTTTGTTCTGAATGATATCCTCACAGATCAATGCTGTCATTGAGCACATTGGAACTAAAATGTAAATTCAGGTAATGGATTTTTTTTCCTATATGAATACAGTTTTTCTAGCATTTGTACGAATACTAAAATTGCAGCTTACATGCAGTTTTTGCCTAGTAAGTAGGAATTGGTGGTAATGGATTGTCTCTTTAGAAGCTTTTTTAATGTTAATTTTTATAACTGTATCTGTCAGAAACATTTCATGCTCCTAGTGGGTTAACAGAGACTGCTCTAAAAATAGAGTAACAGATGAAAGTAGTTAGGGGTTTGGAATTGTTTGTTTCCCTATATTGTTAGTCAGCTGTGCCAGTATACTAGTCTTTCTGTGGCTTTTAGTGGAAAATGTTAAAAGTACCAACAAAATTTTTATGTTTGGTCTGAATTAGTCATACACAATTGGCATGGATACTCTATGAGAACTGCCCCAAAGCTCTTTCTTCTCTTTGCACAGGAAGTTGCATCCAGAGCAGTAACTCAGTTCTTTGGTAAGTGTAACATGTGAGCATTACTAGGCATTTCATACTGCGGTTCTGCAGCCTGCTGTTTAGATGATCGCTTGATTGGAATACTGCTGTGGGTGCAACTTTATGTCCTGTTAGTGTCTTTTGTAATTATCTTTTTAAGACACTGCATCTACTGCATCAAACATCATAAATTAATAGCAGCTTTTGGATTGAGTATTTAACCTGAAGCAACCTCCAAGGTGGCATCGGCATAGATCTTTGAGTAAAGAAGTTGACTGAAAGATTATATGTAGGACCTGATTTCCCCCCCTCTTACTGCTCCCCCTCTCTTCTTTCTTTTTTTCTTTGGTCTGAAGGAAGCTATAAGAAGAACTCTATTCACAGTGATGAAAAGAAATGTTGGAGTGATGAACTACTGTGAGAAAAGTCTAAAGCAATAATTCCAGTGCTTATGCTTTAATATTTTTCTAAAGTGCTTGTGCTTGCTGTTTTTATGCCTTCTTGGAGCAGCTAGAGCAGTGGGCTGATGGTTGACAACAAATGTACTGCATTTCTTTCTGTCTGATAGAGTGAAGCATTCTTTGTTACTGTATGTTAGAGAATCTGGGTTGAACAAAGAATATTATCATTATCATTATTATTTGCATTTCATTGTCCTTTATTGTCTGAATTGTTATGTGTAAAGGTACTGCAACCTAGCTATACATTTCAGGAATTTTTAAATGAAGAAATATTAATCTTGAAGATCTAGTTTTGAATAACTACAGAAAAATAATTTTTACTTGTGAATTTTAGATATGAAGATTAAAATTTTATTAATTAAAATGAATTATGAATGGAAGCACATGATTAGTCATGTGTGCCTTTTCTGGTAAAAATCTGACTACTATTAACTGGAGACTGACCTTGCCGGACTGGGGAGAGCTGTGATTATCTCTGCCAGAGCAATTGTCTCTTTCTGCACAGAATGGTGTTATGTTGTCTACAACAACGAGCATACTGTCTAGAAAAAACTGTTCTGTAGAAATTAAACAAAAGCAATGTATTTGTTGTAAGATATAGAATATATGTACTGTTGTAGTTTATATATTAATATTGTTTGAACGAAGATCTATACAGAATAAAAATTCAGTAGGAACGGATTTTTTATTTATGAAATATTTCTTGAAAACATTGTAAGAAGATACCTTGTTACAAAATTGGCAACTAGTAAACGTATTAGTTGTGTGAGTTAAAAATTTGAAAAACGCGAGTACTTTTTGTAACTTAGGTTAGAAGAAAAGAACTTTTATGTTCTGGGTCTGCTTCACTACAAGGCAATTGCAAATTTAAGTTGCTGGTTTTTTTAATGATCAAATGAGTCGAGTGTGTATTGTTGTTTTGGAAGAAGTGGAGGATGATTCTCCCACGTTTATTTCCAAACTGCCTCAGGAAAACTTATCTCTACATCCTTCCGCTTCAGAATATGGCATGGTAAGGGACTTCTGCTTGTATGTGTGTTATTATAATTTTAGTTCAAATCACTTGATTTGATATAAATATATTTGCATATAAAATATAATTGATATTCATTGTCAAAATATAGAAGTTAAAAAAAATTCAATATATACTGTCTAATTCCTATTTTATGGAAATCTGTATATTCTAACATTCTAAAAAAGGACTATTGTGGTCATTTTTTTAGAAATAAAAAGGGGGAAATGCTTAATGGTCAGCATCATCTGCTAGTTTAATCGATTCTAATTGGCTGAGAATTCTTTTTTAAGAACTCATATGCTACACTCTGTTCTTAAACATGTAAACATAGATCCTGTGGTTTTAAACTACTTAATCTTGTAATAGAAGCTAATGTTCTATTAAGATTTATATTGATTCATTATACTATGGCATATATACAGTGTTTTGTGATGACGATAAAACATGTACAATAGATATTTTTAGAGTTATGTATGTCCTGAGATTATTTAGATAATTTTGCACTTCTTTGCTTATTGTAACAAAACTACATAAACTTTCCTGTATTTTGTATTGGCAAGTTTTGTAATTATGATAGAACACATGCAATAGATATTTTTCCAAATATGTAATGAATATTATCAGATAATTTAGATATACTGCATTTCCTTGCTTATCACAATAACTTCATAAAATTTCCTGTATTTTCTGTTGGTAAGTGAACATGTTATTGCGTTTTTTAAAAGTAATGTGGTAAGGGTATATATCGTTTTGGTTCTGTGGCAATATGTTCCATAATGCATATTGTTTAGTTTAGTTTTGAAAATAGTACAGTTGTTTAAGGAGGACATTTTTAATGGTGGTTTTTGTAACATTCTAAGATAACTTTCTAAATGTTTTTGTTTGTGATTTAATATATAATTACCTTTGAACACCTAGTTTAAAATTAAAATATATTGTTGTTTTATTTCAGCCACCACTTGTCCAAGCTATATTTAATGGAGATCCTGATGAAGTTCGTGCACTAATTTTTAAAAAAGAAGATGTCAATTTTCAGGTAAGCAGATTTGTTTTCTCCTTATAGTGCTTTCTCCTTTTTAGGACATTATTTAATCTTAGTAAATTCAATTCATGCATGTAAAGCTTGTATGAAAAACACACAGAGAAAACACTTTCTCTGACAGATTTTAGCTACTTTTTAGTGTACCAATCTTACAGGTCTCTCAGACTTTTAAAACATAAAAGTCTACAGTAAAACCTCTGGTCATAAACATTTCTAACCATGACCAAATTGGGTTCCAGTCCAAAAAATTCACAATTTTTTCCACAGCTGATTTCCCCTTCCGCACCATGTTGTTATAAAAATAGTTATTTATTTTGAGATACTTGGGCCCCATGTAATTTTTTACATTAAGGGAATAATATTTAGGATAGAACATTGAAAGAAGTATGCAACACTTTAATATTTTATTGGAATTTTTCTCCAATATAGCTAATAACAAATGAAAACTTACTCATACTAGTAATAAGATGATTGGGAAGCTTTGGTATTCATGATATACCAAATGGTAGTGGGAAGCTTTCCTGCACTCATGAAAGAAAGTGAACTCCAGTTCTACTAAATTGCCAAATAACCTTTTCAGAAATTTTTTGATAGTGGAATGTCAACATGGAGAATAAACACAAATAAATTATATGACTAAATACAGGGGGAAAATGATTGATCAACAAATTACAAAAAATACAATTGTTATGACAAATGTCATTTTCCTCCTGTATTCAGGAAGGAAGCATGAAGTGCTCCAAAATCTCCTGGTAGATGGCCGTGTTGACCCTGGACTTAATGAAGCACAGTGGGCCAACATCAGCAGATGACATGGCTCCCCAAATCAACAGACTGGAAACTTCACACTGGACTTCAAGCATCTTGCAGTGTATGCCTCTCCATTCCTCCTCCATACTCTAGGTCCTTGATTTTCAAATGAGATGCAAAAGTTGCTCTCATCAGAAAAGAGAACTTTGGATTACTGAGCAACAGGACTTTGGACCACTGTGCTTCATTAAGTCCAGGGTCAATGCAGCCGTGTACCAGGAGATTTTGGAGCACTTCATGCTTCCTTCTGCAGACGAGCTTTATGAGAATGGTGACTTCATTTTCCAGCAGGACTTGCCAAAAGCACCAAAACCTGGTTCAATGACTGTGGGATTACTGTGCTTGGTTGGTCAGCAAACTCACCTGATCTGAACCCCATAGAGAATCTATGGGGCATTGCCAAGAGAAAGATGAGAGACATGAGACCGAACAATGCAGAAGAGCTGAAGGCTGCTATTGAAGCATCCTGGTCTTCCATAACACCTCAGCAGTGCCACAGACTAGCTTCCATGCCACGCCGCATTGAGGCAGTAATTGCTGCAAAAGGGGCCCAAACCAAGTACTGTGTACATATGCATCCTTATACTTTTCAGAGGTCCGATATTGCTCTATGTACAATCCTTGTTTTATTGATTGCATGTAATATTCTAATTTTATGAGATTGTGGATTTGGGGTTTTCATGAGCTGTAAGCCATAATCATCACAATTATGACAAATCACGGCTTGAACTATCTTGCTTTGCATGTAATGAGTCTTATCTCATATATTAGTTTCACCTTTTAAGTTGCATTACTAAAGTAAATGAACTTTTGCATGATATTCTAATTTTTCAAGTTTCACCTGTATTCTAGAACTTTGTCCCTCCTTGGTTAAAGCCTCCCAGAAGGTGGCATATGGATGGGACCAAGCAGTGGTTAATGCTTCTTGCTGGAAGAAAGTAGTACTGCCTACCTTGAAGAAGGCAGTGGTGTGATTGTTTTCAAAAGCTGTCAGTGTACCCAGCCATTTACAGTGTGGGCTCAGACCTGGGTATAACAGGAGATCATGAATTCAAGTCTCGCCTTAGTTGGTTGATAGCTGGTTGATTTTGGGCCTGTCCCTCTCTCAGCCTACCATATATTATTGTGGGGAAAATATAAGGAGGAAGGTGTGTTGCATATGTTTGCTACCTTGAGTTATTTGTAAAAATAATAAAGAGGTAAAAATAAATATATAAAAATAAAATAGCACTGAAGCAGCAGTGATTGCATCTGTTCATAATTTTTGGAGGGCTGAGAGGTGGTGTAATTTGTTGGCTCTACTGGGTCTCTTGATGACTTTCAATACCATTGATCCTGGGATCCTTCTGGACTGTCACTGGGATTGTGAATGGGAGACAACATTTTACGGTGATTCTTCTTTCTATGTTGCTGGTTCCCGTTGATGTTGATGGTAGGAGACGTAGAGCCCGAGGCTCATATAGCATGTAATGCCCAAAGACTGAGGTCATCCTCTCCTCTCCTTCCATACCTACATGAAATCATTGGGTAAATTTATCAGATGGCAGAGGGTACGGTGTCATCAATCTGTTGATGATATCCAGCTTTATGTCTCTATTCCTGATTGAGCACATGATGCTGTTCCAGTGCTATCAATGTACCTGGACGCTGCAAGGTTCTGGATGGGGGACGCATTGACTTTGACTCAGCCCTGGCAAGGTAGTAGTGCCTTTTTGTCTCTTTGATACTGGAAGATGTACTCACCTGGATCATGATTTGTTTTTGTTTGATAATTTTATTTACTCTTTTATGCTTATGCTTTGCTGTTATGAGCCACCAGAATTGTTTAAGATGGGCAGCCATACAAATTTTTTAAATATAAATAAAATAAATAATTTATTAGAATTAAAATAAGTTTTAATTAGTTCAATTAATCACTGCAGATATTTAGAAGATTACTAATACAATTATTCCTGCCATTACCACCTTTTTAAATTACACCAATAATCTTATTCATCCAATCAGAGCTTTATTTGTTATTTTATTTTTAGAGTGAGAACACTTATTTAGGTTTTTAAAGTTGTGATTCATCTACATAATAGCAAGTAAAACTTAATAAATTAGAATTATTTATTTAAGCAGTGCTCTTTTTTTAACAAAATGTTTGACAAAAACTTTTAAAGTCTGATTAAAATATCTCATTTAAATAAAAGGAAATGTTATGTCTTGAAGATTAGAAATGTATTTATATATACATCTGTATGAATTTTAAAATATATTTTCTCCTGCAGAATTTTGGCTTACATGGGTTTTATTGTTTTATTTTATATTTTCAATTTTAATATACTGCTTAAACAAAAAAAATCTAAAAGCAAATATATAAATATTTTATGCCAAAATTTTAAATTGTAAATAGTTTTATGAGTGAGGTTACTAAATTTTAATATATTTCTTCTCTTAATAAAGGATAATGAAAAGCGGACTCCTTTACATGCTGCTGCATATTTTGGAGATGCAGAAATTATTGAGTTGCTTATTTTATCTGGTATGAAACTTTGTTTATATGGGGAAAACTTTTCATATGGAAAATATTTTTACAGATCCTTGCAAATGTAATAAAAATATGATACTCTAATTTTTATATATTAACTGTTTTAATACTAGCCAAAGATCAACTTTGTGGACATCCATTTCTAAAGAGATATAAATGCCAGTATAATACTATATTTCTGGCAATTATATTGCTTCTGTGATTCAGAAAAAATCACAGATAAACCAAGTTTTAATTAAAATATTCCTTTTAAACCAAGCAATAAAAATACAACATTTAGAAAAAGTATCAGGGCTGTTAGTATCAGTTTTATAGAGAAAAAAATGTCATTTTATGCATTAGCACATATCGCGAAAACGGGCCATTTTTGTGTCAAATAAATGGGGGGGGGGAAATGCCCCGAATTAGGGTAATTTCTGCCCTCCCCAGCTCCCAGGAGCTCTCTGGAAGCCTCCATAAGGCTAGGCACAGCCATTTTGGTGAAGGGGGTGGGGTTTCGGGAGGCAAAAAATGCTGTATTCGATGTATAAGATGCACCCAGATTTTCAGTCTCTTTTTAGAGGAAAAGAGGTGCGTCTTATACTCCAAAAAATATGGTATTAGGAAAATCTATCTGCTAAATTATCACATTAACAATATTTTCTAATATTTTTATATGAAAATGTATTCTAAACTGTTTTTGATTGAGGAATTTGGGGTATTTGCTAGAATATCCCAAATTTTCTAGACTTGAAAATTTATTAACAATAAATTTGTTTTATTGTTTATAAATTTGTTGTTTTAATTATTGTAAACATGCTGAAAGTAGAAGTAGTGAAGCCCTGCCTGAGGTTCTATCAATTGCATGTTCCCCTAGCCATCTAATCATGGGAGCACAACTCTTCCTCAATCCCTTGGGCCCAGAAGTATACAGAAGTCTGCCAGAGGCCAAACATCCTTGCTGGCTAGACCCAACAGTCTTCAAGACTTCACCCTGCCCCACCACACCTGGACAGCCTTAACCGACCAGGCCCAGCACTTCATGGGCCTCTTCTCCCACCATTCCTGGGAGACCTTGCTTTCTCCCTGCTTCAGCACAGCCAGAAAGGCTCAGCCACTCAGCAGCATAAATGTGTCTCTCCCCTCTCAACACTAGTCGCCTCATTTAATGACCATGACCTATGGCCAAAATTCTGGGTTCAAATGTGGTTGTAAGTCAGGGTCTGTCGGCGTAGCTCAGTGAGTTGAATTGTGTATCATAACTTCTAAGAGATCGGAATAACAGGATTAAATAAATGATAAGTAAAAGCATGTAGTAAATGTTATGTAGTAGTGCAATTTTTTTTTAAAGGTAGAAGTCTCTCTTAGAACAGGAGTTTGATTGGGAAATAGGTTTGCTTATTTTTTTCCTAAAGATACATTGATCGTTTGATTTGAAAACATGAAATTTTATACACATATCTCATGTTTTAATGTTTTTCTAATAGTAATGCATGCATTTATTTTATTTTTATTTATTTTAATCCAGTTAGCCTTTTTAACTCTTTTCAAAACTTGCCTTGAGAATTTTATCTCTAGGGATATGGCTCAGTTAATAAACTGAAGTTAGTTTTTAATATTATTATTGTTGTGATTTTTAAATAAAACTCTGAGAATTAACATTCCTCTTGCTAGTATTACTTCTCATTAACAAAATATTTTAATGTGGGTGGAAATAAATTTGGACAGTTTACTGTTTTTCTTCCAAAAACTCTCTTCTTTGTTTTATTCCAAGAATGTAGTTTATTGGAAGCTCTGCATCTTCCACTTCTTGCAGTGTAACTATGAATGTTACTTGGAAACTAGTCTCACTGTATTCAGTGGAGCTTATTTCTAGATAAGATATACAGGATTACAATTTTGAATTCTAATCTGTATTAATTCATTTCTTCTTTTTTTTGGATCTTCAGTTGTAGTTTCCTAAAAGTTAATACTGTAAATTTCTGTGCATCTATTTGCAGGAGCTAGAGTTAATGCCAAAGACAACAAGTGGTTATCTCCTTTACACCGAGCTGTTGCAACACGTAGTGAGGTATGCAAGGTTTTTTTTAACCACTTAAATATATTTTATTTCAGAATATTTTTGTATTGTAATCTTCAATTTACAGCACTTGGAGAAGGATTGATATTACTCATACATTGGCATATTTGCAAGCTATATGGAGTTGATATATAACATCTTCCTCTTATGAAGCTGGCAAATGTTTATGATGATATAATGTAGATAGTCCACACCAGTGCTACTTTAATATGTCAAAATAGCTTTTTAAAAAATAAATATTAATTGGATTTAACAAAGAACGGAAATAAGTAAGTCCTCTCAAATATATCTTATTATAGTTGGAATATCACTTTCCTCTGGGACTAGTAGTAATTATAGGTATAAATATAATATTCAGTGGATATAATTCAATAGGAATTGTTAATTTTAAAAGGGCCTCTGTTCTATATTGGATTATTTATCTAATATAAAGACATTTCACTATGATTCATGAATGGAAGCTCAAACAGTTGGGGAGAGAGATGGCATTTATCAGGACTACACTATGGTAAGATTTAGAATAGCCGAGCATTGATATATGTCCTAACTTACCTAATGTTTGCTACAATCAACAGGCAGATAGAATTGCTTCCAAAAAAAATGTAGTAACAATTAAAGTATTAGTTTTGCTGTGAAAATAACTAGTAGCTACTGTCAAAAAGCAACATATTGTGGGGGTGAGCATGTGTAGCTCAGTAGGAGCTTGCCAAAATGTAGGATGTGATATGAAGCAAATAAATCTGACAATTGCCTATGTGAAAACATTTATCCATATAACTAAATACCACAATTATTTTACAAGTATATTTATATGGATTTTTCTTCTTATCTTCTTAAAAGTCCATCAAAACTAGGATTTTTGCTAGCTTTATTCTAAAAGATAAAATTTGTCAAAAATACCTCACAGGATTAGAAATCAGTAGCATACTATTTTTTGATTTTTCATTGCCCTTTTTTGCTTAACTCTCCCTTGAATTAGGTTAGACTTCAATAATATCTTGGGTTTTGGTTAAGGAAATGTTAAGAGTGGGAAGATCATTAGTAATTATATTATATAATGGCATGTTATTTTTTAGGATGCTGTTCAGGTGTTGTTGAAGCATTCAGCTGATGTCAATGCCCGTGACAAAAACTGGCAAACACCATTACACATAGCAGCTACAAAGAAAGCTGTCAAGTGTGCAGAAGCTTTGGTGCCGCTACTTAGTAATGTAAATGTATCAGATCGTGCTGGTAGAACAGCATTACACTATGCAGCGTTGAGTGGACAAGTTCAGGTACAAATGACTTATTTTCAATTCCCCAAATCAGTCAGCTAACTGCAAGCAGGTGTTCATTTATCTGATCTTACTGGTACATGTAAAAAAGTAACAAAACCTATCTGAATTTTCAAATATGATAGGAAATCATCATATAGCTAGCATGTTCAAATGGTCTTTCAATCAATCCATTATTTTTTAAATTTTAAATCAGTTGATATTATTGCATTGAGGAATAGAAGGAATTAAATATGGAATTACCAAGCAAATTTTATAGAAGACACTATCCAGTTCCAAGCAAGCAAAGATTCAACAGTGTTCTGCTTTATATGCACCTAGGCTTTACTGTTTTCTTATTACAGGTGATGTTGGCCTTCCTGGAAAAACCAGACAGGAAACACGACTAGATGAGCTAAATTTACTTTATTATAAGACTACATTAACAGAATCTTTCAGATCTGAAAATACAGATTTCCTGCCTGCCACTTTTTACTGGTGGACCCATTAGGGAAAACCTTTTTAAGTGTCTTCCTTTGGCTGCTAAACAGTTGCAGGCTTCTGCCACTTCTCTTGTCTGATTGTTTACTAGGTGGCACCTCCTCTCCCTTTTTCTCAAGATTAAATATGCATTCCATTATGGTGGTTTTAAGTTTAATGATCACTTGTTCAGCGACCATTCAAACTTACAATGTACTATGAAATAGACATCAAATTAGTCTCATAAGGAAGAAGGGGTAAGAAAAATATTCAGGATAACACTGACTTGATTTTGTTTCTAATGAAAGTGGGCAGGCAGAAACATTTAAAGATTCTGTTCCCTGATCTGGCTTACCTTGAAGTACTGATACTCTCAGTTATAAGTACATTTTAAATGAGTTTAAATATTACGGTATATAAGTGGTAATATTTTTTCTTTGTTATAAACAAAATGTTATTGTTTAAAAAATGTTACCCAAGCATTGAAGATTGCCTTGCACCCAAATAATTCTGTATATTAAGAAATATAACTGTCTTCATTCTAGATGGTCAATTTATTATTGTCTAGAGGTGCCAATATCAATGCCTTTGATAAAAAAGATAGAAGGGCTATCCACTGGGCAGCTTATATGGGTATGTAAATTAACTTTTGACTTTATTTAAAGCAGGCATTTGCATGCTATTTTCTTAGTTTCATAAAGCTTGAATGGATATTTGGGGGCATATGTCCAGTATATTTCCTTCTTCATACAGATGAAAAGTTATTGCTCTACCAGTATTGTAAGGATCACCTAATTTAAAATCATGATATTCTGTTATTAACAGACAGTCCCATGTTGTTATAAGTTAGTGTTCTCTCTCTATGAATTTAAAAACTGACAATTACTATTGGTTAAATATTTAAAGATGATAATTTGTATTGTAAGCAATAGTAGAAAGAAAAAAGCATTTTTAATATGTACTATTGCAATTATATATTATAACATCAGAACTATAACAATTTTTTAAATATCTACATCCAAGTATTAAAACTGACTTATTAGGCTAGAAATTAAACCTTTTCAAAAGCTTGAACAAAATATTTCAACCCTAGAAAGACTAAGTAGTTTTGGTATTAGGACCTGCTTATTCTTTGGACTGAATGTTTTGGTGGGGTTGCACTAACCAGTATGCAATTTAAGGTCCTCCGGGACTCAGCTCTTATTCAAGGGACAGGTGGCAGGTGAGGGCAGTGGAATCTTTACACAGCTGTGTATTGTGCACCATTTGCACCTATTCCTGGGCAGAGCTGATTACCACATAATGCCATGGTTACCTCCTGAATGGATTGCAGTGATTCACTTAATACCTGTGACAAGAAAGTCATAAACTCACCTAACAAATGTTAGCAACAGAAATTTTGGGCTCAGTTGTGGTTCTTAAATCGAGGATTATCTGCAGTAAACCCATAAAGTTTTTCATGGCATGAGACTGAGTTATTTGATGGACCATGTCTCTCCAATTACATTTATTCATTCCATTAGATCCAGCAACAAAGGCATGTACTGGGTTCTAGTATTAAGGAGTACCATCTGGTGAAATCCAGTAACATAACCTTTTCTGTTGGGACACCTATCCTTTGAATCATCTGCCCCCTCAACTTGGCCTTTATAAAGCATTAAAGTTGGTTTTGTCACTGAACTTGCTGACAAGAGTCTGTATAGTGATTCTACTGATTTGTGCCAGTAGGTCTGTTTTTACCTCAGATACTGATTAAGTGTATGTTGTATGTGTGCATTATGTATTTTGTGGTGTTTGAACTCTTGTTATCCAGATGGGTAGTCACATAAAATGAATGAATGAATGAATTTTATTTTATTTTATTTTATTTGTTGAGGTTATATTGATGTGGTAAAACTGCTTGTAGCTCATGGAGCAGAAGTGACTTGTAAAGACAAGAAATCATATACACCATTACATGCTGCAGCATCTGCTGATATGATTAATGTAGTCAAGTACCTTCTTGATCTTGGAGTTGATGTAAGTAGAAATAATCCTACATCACATTATTTCATTTAATTTAATCAGCATATTGCCATAATATAGCATCTTTATAAATAACTAGTACTTTTAAATAAGAATAAACTTGCTAACATTTCTGTTTCTTTTTTTAAATGTCATTTGATAGATTGTAGTTTGTTTTCTTAGACTTGTATGTCAAACAGTATCATGACAACCTAATTCTGTTAGAAAATGTTTAAAAATCATTATTCTCTAAAACTGTAATCTTCAGGATAAGCCTTAAATATTTTCATGACAATGAAATATATAAAAGTAATAAAGATAATTTACACAGCAGATACAAATAAACACCATTCAAATACTGAAAAAACAACCAGTTTTGCTCATCTCACAAATCTGAAACAAACATCACAGTGAAAAAAATGCAAAAAGAAAGATTTAAAAATATATCAATAATGAAAATATTTGTTATTTTCTGATTTTTGCTGCCTTTATCTGAACTCTTAGTTTCGTATTGTTTTAAATATTGCTGAGATTCAACACAATATGGAGGAATGCCCTGTCATTCATCTTGCCTTATTTCCTTAAATTAAAATACCTAAAATATATTTTATTTAGCGATACCATAAGTCTATCCCAGTCTAATCTGCACTGACAAGAAGTAGGATTTGTTATTCTGGGAATCTGAGATATATTTGAAGAAATTAAATATTCTGTAATTTTGACTAGGTTTTTATATTGAAATGGGGGGGGGGGGTGTTCATACAAAGAAACACCATGATTCCTGAAACTCTTTGGGTATGATGGAATAAATATATGTGGGACAGATGGATGGATGGACAGATAGCTTTTATGAAATTTACATCATTGCTTTTACTCTTTAACAGATCAATGAACCAAATGCATACGGTAATACACCTCTTCATATTGCTTGCTTCAATGGACAAGATATTGTAGTAAATGAACTGATAGACCGTGGTGCTAATGTAAATCAGATGAATAAGAAGGGATTTACACCTTTACATTTTGCTGCTACATCAACTCATGGAGCTTTATGTTTAGAGGTCCTGGTTTGTAATGGTGCAGATGTAAATGCGAAGGTAAAATAACTGAAAGGTGAATTTTAAATGCTGTAATAGTATTTTGAATATCTTCATATATTAATATTAACCATCCCTAAAAATCATAGAAAATAAAACATTCATTTTTAATGCTCACGAAATACATTTTATTGTGTGGATATTTAGGAAATAAGGATTATATTCACTTGTTAGTTAGGGACGTTTTGACTTATGATCATTTATTTAGTTCAAAATTATGATGACCCTGAAAAAGGTGAATTACAACCTATCCTCAACCTGTGTATCTAAAGCTTCCTTTTTAATATATGTTTAGTATATTGACAAATAATAAGCAACTTTGAACACTTTAAAAATGTTCATTTAAAAATATCTGAATATTACTAAAGAGAAATTTTATGCAATGCAAAATCATCAAATGTAAACTTTCTTTCATTAGAAAATAAGTAAAAGAGTGGCTGAGTTCTCCATAGTATCGACAGGAGAGTCCAGGCTTGGTTATTCTAGCCCCGTGATGGCAAACCTATGGCACATGTTCCAGAGGTGGCATGCAGAGCGTTCTCTGTGGGCATGTGCACCATCACCTGCTGCTCTTCTGGTTTCTGGTGCGCACATGCACCGGAAACCAGATGCCCTTTTCAGGGCCGTTTTCAGGCCATTTTGGGGGCAGAAACAGCCCCCAAAATGGTCTGAAATGGCCCAAAAAATGGTTTCCGGTGCTCCAGTGCACGCACAGGCAAATGCATGCACGCACGTTCTGGTTTGGGCACTCAGTGCCAAAAAGGTTCATCATCACTGTTTTAGCCTGTTAAATAAATGTGTGTTTATCAAGCAGTAAAGATATTAGGATCATAAGTAAATAATACATGGACACTAGACCATATCACCTTAAACCTATATCTAGAAACATTCTTCATTTCTGAGATGGTGTGAGACACAGGGAAAAAAAGAATTGATCCACCATCCTGAAACTATGTATATGAATTAATACAGTTAACATTTTTAACTATATAATAATAATCATGATGTTTACAGTTTGCTAAATTAAAAATTATAAAAAGATACAAAAATACAATTTATAATAATAGATTAGCAGTAGATATGAAAATGTTTCCTGAAGTTTGTGTTGGCTAATTTTGATCGACGATTATAAATACATAATAAATATTTGGGGGTGGGAAAATAGAAGCATCCTTACATATTAAGATTGATATTTCTAAAATTTTGTAAGGATAAGGTTTTAGTTTATGTATTTAATAATTAGATAAAATTTTAGATGGCTCTTTACTACATTATTTACAGCCTTAAAGCTAAAAGTACAAGTGAATAAGCATAAACATATATTTTCATGTAAAAGTTTAATGTATGTTTTATATTTAACTTTCCTGCTATCATTAAATACATACCAAGGGACCAAAAAAATTGTCCAGTGTAATGGTAATTTGGTTATTAATAAGAATAATGAAATGACCATCTTGAAAAATCTATAGCTTTTTTTAGTTGTAATTACACGTAGAGTTTGTAAATAGTATATATGTGTGTGTGTATGCATGTATGTATGTGTGTATGTATGTATATATATATATGCTTTTGTAGATTTTCCCAGGTATGCTGGCATTGCTTGCTTCGGGTATTTTCCCGTGTATAAGGCATGTTATTGCAACGTTTCGACAAGATCTCACTTGTCATCGTCAGGCTTTGGTCTGTGATGTAATCAGGGGAAGCTCAAAGCATAGAGAGCCTTGCTTGATATGCTGGAGCGTGCCGGTTCAAACCCCAGTGGAGGTAGTATGGCCAGCTGAAGAGGGCTAATAAGCCCGAAATGGATCCATCCTGGTCTCTTATTTATTAATCAGTCCTTAAAAACTTAACACACACACACACACACACACACACACACACACACACACACATATGTATGTTAATATTATGAGCTGATCAATAAATAAATCGGAGGGACTAGGATAGATCTATTTCGAGCTTTTTAGCTCTCATCAGCTAGTCATACTCTTAGTCTCTCCGATTTATTTATTGATCAGCTAATAATGCTAACACACATATTAAAAAATTAACACAATGGAACTCATAGCTTTCTGTCTAGATGGCCTCTGGTGATATATATTTCCACCACCCTGTTAGGGCCCCAATTAACAGAGGAAGCACACTGCTTTTCCTTTTCTGCCTTTCGGCTCATCACCAGGGACCATCTAGACAGAAAACCATGAGTTCCGTTGTGTGATTTTTTTAATATGTATGTTAGTTTCTCTGGTGATGAGCCGAAAGGCAGAAGAGGAAAGCAGTATGCTTCCTCCCTTAATTGGGGCCCTAACAGGGTGTTGTGGAACAATTATATATACTTATCCTCCTGTCTCAGCTGATGCAATAAGAGAACCTGGCTGGCTTAATACATACATACACAGACACACACACATATTATTTACAAACTACGTGTAATTACAACTAAAAAAGCTAAATATAAAACATACATTAAACCTTTACATGAAAATATATGTTTGTTTGTTTGTTTGTTTATTTGGATTTATTGACCGCCCCCTCTCTCCGAAGAGACTCGGTGCGGTGTACAAGAATGTAAGAGCATATACATATATAACAATTATAAATAATAAAACTAAATTAAATGTTTTACCCTGTGTTAAAATATCTCGTTTAAATCTATAACATAAAAACCCGATTAGGTAATATTTACTACAACTAGGCTGGTACAGTAGATTAGGTTAGGCCAGGCCGGCCTGCTGGAAAAGATGGGTCTTTAATTGTTGACGGAAGGAGCGGAGGTCCGTAGTAGATCTAAGCTTGGGGGGTAGGTCATTCCAGAGGGTTGGACCCGCCACAGAGAAGGACCTTCCCCTGGGAGCAGCCTGATGGCATTGCCAGGAGCACGGCACCTGGAGAAGTCCCTCTCTGTGTGAGCGAATCGATCGAAGGATGTGTGGGGTAGGATACGATCACGCAGATAGCTAGGACCCGTGCCATGGAGCGCTTTAAAGATGGTAATCAACACCTTGAAGCGCACCCGAAAGGCCACAGGTAGCCAGTGCAGCTCGCGCAGGAGCGGTGTTACGTGGGAGTACCTGGAGGTACCCATAATTACCCGCGCGGCCGTATTCTGGACTAGCTGTAGTCGTCGGGTGCACCTCAAGGGGAGCCCCATGTAAAGAGTGTTACAGTAGTCTAGTCGGGAAGTCACGAGCGCATGAGTGACTGTGCGAAGGGCGTCCCGGTCCAATAGGGGCCACAACTGGTGTACCAGGCGAACCTGGTTTATGCTTATTCACTTTTACTTTTAGCTTTAAGGCTGTAAATAATGTAGTAAAGGGTAAATAATGTAGATGAGAGCTAAAAAGCTCAAAATATATCTATACTAGTCTCCCTGACTTATTTATTGATCAGCTCAAAAACGTAACACACATATAAAAAAATTACACAATGGAACTCATGGCTTTTTGTCTAGATGGTCATATATATGCATTTGTACTGATAGATAAATAAATAAAGGGAGACTATGATAGATCTATTTCGAGCTATTTAGCTCTCATCAGATAGCCATACCCTTACTAGGATTCGAATTCAGGCTGTTTACATGTCAGGCAGTTTCCTTAACCATTAGGCCATGAGTTCTACTCCCTTATCAGCTGAGCCAGGGAAATAAGTCAATGTTTATGTCAGAACACCTGGTATGCCCAAATATGGGAGGAAGGGAACTTACTGCTACTCATTTTGCCTTTCAGCTCCAAATGGGTAGCAGTAAGCTCCCTTCCTCCCATATTTGGGCATACCAGGAGCTCTGACATAAACATTGACTTATTTCCCTGGCTCAACTGATAAGGGAATAGAACTTATGGCCTAATGGTTAAGGAAAGAATAAGAATAAACTTATTCTTAATCTTAATCTTTATTGTATTTCTATACCGCCCTCTCTCCCAGACGGGACTCAGGACGGAGCATAGCAACAATAAAAATATAAAAATATATATAGACAATCAAGTAGTTAAAACTGAATTAAATAAAATTTGGACCCGTGCTAAAAACATAATTAAAACCCAACTAAAATCAGCCATAAAACAGCTATGACAGGCCGGCCGCATGAAAGAAGTATGTTTTTAGTGCCCGACGAAAGAGGTGAAGGTCCGTGATTTTACGGAGGTCGGGGGGCAGGTCGTTCCAGAGGGCGGGGCCTGCCACAGAGAAGGCTCTTCCCCTGGGAGTCGCCAGCCGGCATTGTCCGGCGGACGGCACCCTAAGAAGGCCCTCTGGGAGCGGACAGGTCGAATGGAGGTATGTGGTAGGAGGCAGTCCTGCAAGTAACCAGGTCCCATGCCATGGAGCGCTTTGAAGATGGTCACTAAGACCTTGAAACGCACCCGGAAGGCCACAGGCAGCCAGTGCAGCTCACGCAGGAGAGGTGTTACATGGGAGTGTCTTGAGAGTCCCCAAATCCCCTGCCCGGCCACATTCTGCACTAACTGGAGCCTCCGGGTGCACCTCAAGGGGAGCCCTATGTAGAGAGCGTTACAGTAGTCCAGGCGGGAAATGATGAGAGCTTGAGTGACTGTGCATAGGGCGTCACGATCCAGAAAGGGGCGCAACTGGCGTATCAGGTAGACCTGATAGAAGGCCCCCCTGGCTACAGCTGTCAAGTGGTCATCCAAAGACAGCCGAGAGTCCAGGAGGCACCCAAGTTGCAGGCCCTCTCTGCAGGAGCTAATGACTCGCCCCCGATAGCCAGAGATGGAACCAACTGGCTATGTCGTGGCGCCGGAAACCACAGCCACTCGGTCTTGGACGGGTTGAGTCGGAGCCTGTTCCTCCCCATCCAGACTCGCACGGCCTCCAAGCACCGGGACATCACTTTGATGGCATTGTTGGGGTGGTTAGGGGTAGAGATGTACAGCTGGGTGTCATCAGCGTACTGATGGAACTCTACCCCAAAACCACGGATGATCTCACCCAGTGGCTTCATATAGATGTTGAACAGGAGGAGCGAGAGGACCCACTCCTGAGGCAGCCCACACATAAGGGGCCTCGATGCCAACCTCTGCCCTCCTGCCAACACAAATTGCGACCGGTCGGAGGGGTAGGAGGAGAACCACCGTAATATGGTGCCTCCCAACCCCCCTAGCCAGTGCAATAGGATACCATGGTCGATGGTATCGAAAGCCGCTGAGAGATCTAACAGGACCAGGATAGAGGAACAACCTCTATCCCGAGCCCTCCAGAGATCATCTACCAACGCGACCAATGCCGTCTCCGTGCTGTACCCAGGTCGGAAGCCTGACTGGCGCGAGTCTAGATAGGCATTATTCCCCTGACTCAGCTGATCAGGATGAGAACCAGTGGTCGAGTGGCAATTACAATTGCCTCACATGTAATACTTCGCTGGTTCGAATCCCAGTAAGGGTATGGCTATCTGATGAGAGCTGAATAGCTTGAAATAGATCTATTATAGTCTCCCTTTATTTATTTATCTATCAGTACAAATGCACACAAAATGGTTTCCTGCCTGGAAGGCTCCTAGGTTGGAGCTGAAAGGCAAAATGGGTAGCAGTAAACTCCCTTCCTCCCATATTTGGGCATACCAGGTGCTCTGACATAAACATATACATATATACATGTGTGTGTGTGTGACAACACCCTGTTAAGCCCCAATTAAGGGAGGAAGCATACTGCTCTCCTTTTCTGCCTTTCAGCTCATCACCAGAAACCATCTAGACAGAAAGCTATGATTTCCGTTGTGTAATTTTTTTATATGTGTGTTACGTTTTTGATCTGACTTATTTATTGATCAGCTCAAAAACGTAACATACATGCATACATACACAGCAAATTCTATATTTAATTTTGTAAATGGTCTCTTGATAGTCATGGGTTTGATTTCTTTTTTTCCCAGAGTAAAGATGGAAAAACACCATTACATATGACAGCTATTCATGGAAGATTTTCAAGATCACAAACCATCATTCACAATGGTAAAATTTTAAAAAAAAAATATTACACATTATTTGACTGAATTATTATTTAAAATAATTATATTAATTAAATTTTTTTCTTCTGATCTGCTTAAATGAATAATTATATAAATCTGAATATTTTAATGTGAATTTGAGTCCCATTTGGGAGAGAGGACAGTATAAAAGTACGAACAAATAAATCAATCAATAAATTTCAGACTACAAAATCTGTAGGATATTGTTTCGCCTGTTTAGATCTCTGAAATTTCATTATCCTTCAGTGCTTAAGAAGTCCAAGTTCTATTATAGTTTTCTTTGATAGTGTTTATACCTTAGCTTTAATTTTACATTCTGACTCCTAATGCTTACTCCTTGTAAGCATTCTGATTGCTTACAAACTCAATGTCATTATTTTTACTTTTACACATAGTGAATTTTTAATGAATAAATTCCAAAAATAGTGAAGACTTCTCTGGTTGAACTTTTGTCTTCTCATTTCAGTCTGTAATTTGTGGAACAAATTTGCTGATAGGATTACATTCAGAAAAAAAACTAGGATTTGGGATTGTGAAACTAACAAACATCACTCTTATCACAAAAATAAATGCATGTGTACTTTGGTGTTATTTAAATCATAAAACTATTTCTACTTAGAAAAATGTTAAAATATTACACTGCAAAATATATTTGTATAGTAGATATCATTGTGTGTACTCTGCTTTTTCTTTTGTATAAGAGAAATAGGTATGTTATATAGTTGGACTATTCATAGAATTTAATCTCAGCTTCACCATTTGAAATTCACTGATCTTTTTAACTCTGAATGTATTTGTTTAACATTTAATATACTCAAGTGACTATACTTAATGTTAATTTAATATTCAGGGGCAGAAATAGACTGTGAAGATAAAAATGGGAATACACCATTACACATAGCAGCTAGATATGGCCATGAACTGCTCATTAACACACTGATTACAAGTGGTGCTGATATAGCAAAGTAAGTAACATCTAAACATTTTACTTATGTCCAAATGTAGTGTATGTATGGGTATGCAAAAGTCATGAATTTAGAAATGGAATTTTTCAGGAACTTTTTATCAGAATGAATCTTTTTCTGAACTATTTTACCCTAGGGAGGCGTTACAGTTTCAGGGGCATAGTCAGGATAATTAATCATAATCCAGAAAGGAAATAGAACATGAGTTTTGCTGTTACCCAAAATGCATGTTAATTCAGAAGGTTTTGAGCAATAGGTGATAATTCCTTAATGCACTTTAGTGCCTCAGTAATATAGTAGCAAAAGGTATGAAGTTCTTTTTAGAGCAGAAGACTCTCATTCAAATGTGATATAGTATCCTGCATAAAAGCTAGCAAATTGCCTGGGTAAAATGGCAATTTTGAAAGGATACAAAATACTGAACCATTATCTTTGAAATATGATTGCTTACAATAGAAAATATTAATGACGGCTTACATAGCAATTTCCAGAAAACTTACTGGTTTGAATATTCTATGATAAATAGACTTCATAATTATTGTTTAAATTCATCTGTTGATATGAAATCTAATATGATATCCCTCCAAAATATACAAAACAATATTTATAAATTTAATTTATAGTTCTGGCATGAAAATATATAACTTATTTCAATAGACAAATCTCAATGTATTAGGACATTTTCACTCTAAGAAATTGTGTATTTTTCGGAGTATAAGATACACTGGAGTATAAAACACACCAAGATTTTGAAGAGGCAAATTTTTAAAAACAGTTTTTGTACTCTGCAGACCTCTCAGAAAACAGCCCATTTTTCATTTCAAAAAAGGGCATGAATAGCCTTTAGAAGGCTTGTAGAATGCTCCTGGGTATGTGTGTGTGCCAAAAACTAGCAATGGCCTGTTTTTCGCTCATTTCTGCCCTCAATAGCCCCCAGGAGCACTCTGGAAGCTCCTAAAGCCTATGCAAGGCCATTTTGGGAATGGGGTAGGCTTTGGGGAGGCAAAATAATGCGGTATTCGGTGCATAAGATGTACCCAGATTTTCAGCCTCTTTTTTGAGGGAAAAAGGTGCATTTTATACTCCAAAAAATACAGTAAAGTTCATTAAAATGGAATTTGGCATGACATCTTGCAATATTGTATTGTAATAAGACTATGATGTCTGATTGTGGTGTATCTTAGGCGGGGTATACATGGAATGTTTCCCCTCCATTTGGCAGCATTAAGTGGATTTTCAGACTGTTGCAGAAAACTGCTTTCATCAGGTAAGCCATTTAAATTAATTTTAACTCTTCTCTTTTAAACTTTGCTTGCATCGTATTGAAGAACAAAATTTGATTTTATCAAGGTTAATACATTATAAAAGATTTTTATAGTAGAAGTAGGCACTAATAATTATTTTTATATTGAAAAAATTTTATTGGGTTTTTACAATTTTTCCAAAAGGGAAAGGTAAGGGATACAGAAACATTTTGAGAACTTTTGTGTCGGGATCATTGGCCCTTCCAGGGCTTCATAATAAAACATTAAGAAAGACATTTTTCAGAAGTACTACGAGATGAAAATAAGTGCATACATCCTAGATTCTCAATTCTATGCTGGCAGTCATATACAAACATCCAGATAACAAGGTTAAAGTATATTAATAAAAAAACAAGCAAAATCATTTTTTTGATCCAAGTCTCTTGGCAATTGTATCTTCTTTTTCTCCTTCCTGGCCTCCAGCGGGCGGGGCCGGCTTCCCCCGTCCCCCCTGAATCTTCCCCCAGGACTGAGGAATGTTTCTTAAAAAAGGCTTCCGCCTCAACAACTGTTTTAATCCTAACTCTCCCTCCTTCCCAGAACACCAGCATCCCTTCCGGCATCGCCCACTTAAACCAAATCCCATGGTCAAAAATTTTTTGGATAAGAAGGAATACCTCCTTCTCATCTCTCTAATCTTTTTTGGGATCTGCTTCAAGATGACGACTTCCTTTTGTTGGTAAATTAATGGGCCCCCTCTCTGCGCCTTCAAAATTCCCTCTCTGGTTGACCTTCTAACAAATTTAATGCGTATCTCTCTGGGTACTTCATTTATCCTGGCATATGCTGAATTTATTCTGTTTATTCTGTAGACTAGGTCAATGATCTCATCTTTAGGTTTCTGTAAATAGTCTGCTAAAATTGTACTCATGAGTTCAGGAAGACATTCACCAGCCTGTTCAGAAATGTTCTGAAATCTTAAAAAATATGACATCCTTTCAAAATCCATCCTAGACATATGCCCAGTTAGTTCTCCAACCTCACTATTAACATTTTTAAGCTCTCCCTTTGCCCCAGCCAGCCCCCCTTCCAACTCCTCAGTCTTCTGTGTGTTTTCCAGCACTTGCTTCCGTGTTTCCAAAAGATCCTTCTTGAAGCTGCAATTATCTTCTCTCAAAGCTTTAATTTCTTGCACCAAAGCTTGTAACACTGTCTCCAAAGAAGACATCCTTTGTTCCAAACCTGCCAATTCTGATTTTTGTGCCATGGTAAACTGTTAAAGTCAGTGCCACTAAGATGGCGTTTTTTTGGGTGGGGCCGTTGAAGCAAATCAGGAGGAGAAAAGTCCAAATCAGGGTTAAAAAGTTCAATATCCAGAGAAAAAACAGCTTTCACAATCAATAGTTGTAGCAAAGAAGGCACTCCAGAGATGGGGTCAATTAGTCCAGAAATTTCTTCATTAATAGAGAGAGGAAGTCCCAGTCACAAAGGGATGTTGGTAATTTTCCATAAGTGAAATAGTCATTCAAGAACAAAGGGAAGCCATCTTCCACCGCCCAAACTGAAAGCCAGCAGGCGAAAGTAGCAAAGGAAAAATTGTTTCAAGCCAGCCGGACTTAGATACATTGTGAAAAAACAAACCGCAAATCACTTTCGCTTGTTAAAGCAGTCCAGATAAAAAACGTCTGCTTCCTCACAAGCCATTTCCAAGCGCCGCTTTAATTCCGAGGGGGGGTTAAACAAACAAACACCCCCCTCCACATTCTTTCAGTCCAGGCTGCCAGCAAAAATAACTTTAAAGTCACTCACTCTCCACCTCGCCGCCAAAGCCTCGGAAAGCCTTCCGACCCGAACACTCAGCTCTCTTCAAATTCATTGTACATTGCCGTCCTCCATTGGCGAAGGGAAGACCCCCCGCAGCATGTCTTCCTTCGCCTAAACCGAAGACAAGGGCCGTTTCCCAGCCGCCGCCAGGATAAACCAGCCCAGGCAAGCCAGTTTTACGGAGGGACCCCCCAAAAAAAGGGGTACCCCGCCCCGTTAGGGGCAGAAAAAAGAACAAAACGGCGGACGAACCCCAAGGTTCGTCCGTCGCCGCCGGGAACAGGAACAGGAAGTGAGTAGGTATTCTATTATCGGAAGTCCTTGTGAACATTGTGTGAAAAATTGAGGTAAATCGGTGCAGTAGTTTTTGAGATTAGTGGATTCGTACAAACTATTTTACCTTTTTATTTATATAGATTTATTAAATCAAATTTGTTTAGCTGTCTGTCTCACCAAAAGCAATCCTGGTGGGATACAATAATCAAGTAAACAGTATATATAAAAATATAAACATCTTTCTCCATTGTATTATGAATCAAAACTAATTTTTAGAAATCACATTTTTTGTATTTATTTTTTAATCATGTGAATATTCTGAATTATGAGAATATAAACCCATAAAAGATGGGTTATAAAGTTATAATTAAGAAAAAAAGATAGCATTTTAGTTTAGTAATATAGATTACATCCAGAAATTTCTTTAATTTATATAAAATAGTTTTAAGAGGCGATTTAATGATTTGATTATTAAAAAATTCTTATTTCTCTGGTCATAAATCTTTTGCTTTAATGAAATAGTTGTTAGATTTTATATGCATTTATTATAAAATCTGTTAATTGTTCTTAATTATTACTCTAATTCCACATCATTGTTTGATCTGCTAACCACTCCTAACATCATTGACTTCTCAAATGAATTTGCATGCATGATGTGGCCAAAGTAAATTAGACAGTCTTGTGATTTTGGCTTCTAGATGTTTCTGGTTTTATATGATTCAGCATCTCTCTCTTAGTTATTCTGGCTCTCCATGATATACCCAATAATTTACATCAGCACTACAGTTCAAAGGTGTTGATTCTTCTTCAGTCAGCCATTCTTGGTGTCCAGCTCTCACAACTATGCATCATTTTAGGAAAGACTTGCTCTAAGTAGCCTACTTTTTGTATTTATATCAATATCTCTGCTTTTCCATCTTGTTCGTTTTAACCATTGCAGTATGGCTAAGGTTATCCTGCATTTAATTTCAGCTGCAGAATTGCTGTCTTGAACAATTTTTGATCCAAGGAAAATAATTTTTTGAATTAATTGTTTCCTCCTTGTTGATTTTAAATGTGTCCATGTGAAGCTTTTATCATTATCTGGGTTTTCCTGGAGTTAATATTCAATCCTACTTTTTTACTTTCATCCTTGATTTTCCAGATTGTCATTTTTTCCAGCTCTTCCTCATTTTCAGCCAATAATTTGTATCATCTACATACCTCAAATTATTTTTGGTTCTTCCTCTAATCTTCACTCCCAAATCAGGCAGTTCTAGGTCTAATTTCTGCACGATTACTTCAGTGTGCAGATTGAATAAAAATGATGATAAAATTCTCTTACTGATCCTGAATCAATCTGTGGTACCAAAGAACATTCACACTGTTGCCTTCTGATCAGTGTACAGCCATCTGATGAGTCTGATCAGGTGGGTTGGGAAGAAAATATAGAAAACACTTTATTTGGTACAGATACAAATATAACATTAATCTTTTTTCCAGAACTACCATAATATACAGTACTTCTATAATAATAGTTATAATAATCAAATCCCAAAGTTAAAATGTATTGTATTTCAAAAAGTACAGAAGTGCTTTTCAATCTGGATTAAAAAAACATTGATTTTTGTTTTATAATTTGGAAAGTGTCTAAAATGGAAGCTAATAAATTTGCTTGATCTTGCTAGCCAAGTATTTGCTGGTACCAGATTTCTACTCTACTCCACCAGAGACAGAATCATGTCCCTAACCTTTTGTTATATCTAAAATGCAGTGTTGGAGCTGCGGAATTCCTCCTGTGTTCTAAGCTTAGAGGGGTATTCTGTGTAGTGCATAAATAAGCTTTCAGTTCAGCAGCTTGACCTAGAAGAAAGGTCAAAGGTTTGGTTTTCCTTTTTGCTTGCCAGATAGTCAGTGCACCCATTGAGCAGAGATCCATAGGCATGTACTTAAATTCCAGTTCAGAGCTGGGAACAGAATGTGAAAGTAGCTCAGTTGACTTTACCTCTGGAAGTGACAGGAATTCAGAGGTCGGGTTTCTTGTTAGACATAGCATATTTATGCTCAAACTGAAAGCAGATGTCAGCTGTCTTGCTATGCTTTTGCTGTGGATAAGACTTTCCTGGGAAGATTAGGCAATGCAGGACACAGCCTGATTAAAACCCTTTAAGGAAAATCCTTCACTCTTCATACAAAAGGAGGGAGATATTCAAATAATTTGCAATCACACTACCTTAAACCATACAGTCATTACAGAGAAAGCACATCTCATGTACAGTGTTTTACTTTTTAACATATATGAACATATATATATTTTATCTTCAGACCTATGAACATTGAATAAAAAAACCTTTGATAACATGGCTTTGCAATCAAAAAGTCTTAAGTAGGCATTTCTTATAACTGTGTTCCAGATTCTGATATCAACTGGGAGGATTTTCCCCCTAACTGTTCCATGCAGATTTTTTTTTCCGGGGGAGGGTGGGGTTGGGCAATGTTTGAGAGTTTCTTGAAAGCATAGTGTGTTTCAATCATCCACAATATTTGAATGGGATTTAGATCCAGGCTTTGACTTGCCCATTCCAGAACCATTTATTTCTTTTTTTCAGGAATGTTTAGGATCATTGTCATGTAACAAGGCCCAGTCTAGATAAAATTTGATTGTCGTCAAACAGCTTCTGGTACAAAAAGGAATTTATAGAGGATTCTATGATGAGGAGTTGCCCACACCCTAATACAGGAAAGCAACCCCAAATCATAAGATTTCATCATCAGACTTTAAGGCTGGTCTCAGGTTCTTCTGATGAAATACCATCTCTGCTTTTCACCAAACACTTCTTTTGGTATTGTGGCTATATAACTCTATATCTTTATCTTGGCTGTCTAGAACACTATTCAAGAAATCCTGGAATGATCATGATGTTCAGATACTCATGAGCAAATGTTAATCTTGCTCAAATGTTTTTCTAGGTAGCAGTTTTCTTCCTTTCTCTAGCATACTTCCCATATATCTAACTTATGCAGGTTCTTTCTAATGGTAGCCTCATGTACTTTAACATTACAGTGATGAGAACTACCTGTGAATCATGTGATGTTATTCAGCATCTTGCATTTGGCTTTTGGGCTACACTTGCAAGGATGGCTCCCTGGGCATGTAGGCAATTATTTGTAATTTCCCCCCCAAAATTGTAATTTTTACCAAAAAAATGTAAATTTTGTTTGAAACTTAAACAAAACAGGTCCATCCCATATCCTCTCTGGCAGTGTTCTAATCATTTGAATCTAATTTAGCAAACCTGATTATAATTTCAGATATTTGAGGTAATATATGTAGAAATGTGGAGTGGGGCAGTGGCCTAGAGGTGGAGCTCTTGCCTCATAATCAGGAGGCTGTGAGTATGATCCTAGATATTTCTCTCTCTGGGCATAATGAAAATATATCTGCTGAACAAAACTCTGCATTGGTGACAGGAGGAGCATCCGGTCAGTAAACACTCTGCTAGCTCCATACGGTTGCCCAGACTCCACCCTGCAAGTAATTATGGAGTCGTTAAAAGAAGATGATATATGTAGAAATGTACTTATAGGCAGTGTTTGATTTACAACCATTTATTTAGTGACAAAATGGCATTGAAAAAAGTGACTAATGACTGTTTTTTACACTTACAACCATTACAGCATCCTAAGGTAAAGTTATCAGAATTTGGTAACTAGCATGTATTTATGATAGTTGCAATGCCCCAGGATCATATGATCATCTTTTTCAACCTTACAACAAGCAAAGTCTACACCGAAGCCACATTCACTTAACAAACTTGCTACTAACTTAACAACTGCAATGATCCACTTAGCTGTGGCAAGAAAGGTCAAAAAATGGGTAAAGTTCATTTAACAACTGCCTTGCTTAGCAATGGAAATTATGGGCTTAATTTTAGGTTAGTCAAGGACAATCTGCGTGTTTTCCACATTCAATATATATATATTTACAACAATATATAAATGGTGCATAATTTTTGTACTAATATCCCCTTCATCTATCAATATTGTTGAAATTAAGATCAGATATCTATATTTTGAAATTTACTGATAAAGTAAAAAATTCAGTAGAGAGTACTTACTTTTCACAACTATACATAACATCTACAGTTAAACTGATGGACAAGGTTTATACTAAATTTATTTTTTTCTAGGTAAAAGAAATAATTACAATTTTAAATTTTACTATAGATGAAATCAATATTGTTAGTTTTTTATTATTTTTTGCTGAGTGGAGGAAATAAGAATGTTAGTAGATACTTAACAAATATTATGAGTTTGTTTGCAGTGTTATTAACTTAATTGATTGGGGATAGAGTGGCCAAGGTAAGACTCCCATTTGTCTACTACTCTGTACTATTTCATTTTTGACAATGGTATAGGAAAAAGTGCTCTAATTTGAAGTATTATTTTTAAATAGTAAAAATAAGTATTTCCTATTCTCCTGACTTCTCTATTATTGTGCATTATTTTTATTTTCATTCCTAGAACTAAAACTAGATTCAGTTATACTTTCTTCATTTAATTTTTGAAGGACTTACATTTTTAATTGAAATGAATATATGGCATAAGCATTAATCTTGAAAATTATTATACAGTTTCAAATCTTGTGTTCCTTTGATGAAATTTTATATTAAGAGAGAATTGCACTAGAAATTAGCATAATCCTTTCCTGATTTTATAAAGTACAAAACTTTGAATAGAATAGATATTTGGAAAGATAATTATTTTATTTTTGATCACTTTACTGGTATATGAAAGAGATAAAAGAATTAGTTTCATTTTAAGTAAAATATATATTATTGATTTTCTTTTCTTTAACATAAGTCTCTACTTCAGTTTAAAAACAAAAACTTTATCTTCTGGCTTTACTAAGAAGGGGACAGGCAGAACTGTATGTTCATAATTTCTTCCACATTACACCAGACCAGGGGTCCATAGCATATCTGTAACTGGGATGCACAAACAAGTGAAACCCTATCCATGCAATGCAGGCAGCACAAAAACCACACCCTTCATTTGCAAAAACCTTTCTCCATTGAACCAGTCCCTGGTGCCCCAAATGTTGAGAGCCGCTGCAGTAGACCATAATATAGTATTTATTCTATCTTAAAAATAAAATTATTGATTTCTCAAAACTAAGATGAAAACACTTTTCACACATTAAAAAGAATGAGTTACAGTATACAAAAGATTGTCTAATGGCATGTTATTACAAATTGATAAAGTTAATGAATTTTATTATTAGTTTCAAAAAATTCTTCTTTCATAGGCTTTGAAATAGATACTTCAGATGACTTTGGCAGGACTTGCCTTCATGCAGCTGCAGCTGGAGGGTATGTATTTTTATAGTTCAAGAAAGTTTTAAATTTTAAATTTGAAAGTATCCTCAATTAAAACTACATTCTGTTAGAGGATTTATGCTCTAAATAAAGAGCTAAGAGCAAGTCTGTTGTAGTGATTAAGGCATCAGGCTAGAAACTTGGATACTGTAAGTTCTTAGGCATAAAGGCAGGTAGGTGACCTTGCGCTAGTCTTTTCTCTCATTTCTAAGAAGGAGATAATGGCAAATTGCTTCTGAAAAAACCTTACCAAAGAAACTGCAGGAATGTTTTGTATTCTGAGAATTGGAAATAATTGGAGTAAAGGAAAAACAATCTTGTTAACATTGTTGGCATAACCACATGGAGACATAATTATGCATAGGAAATCTAAAATATTAGAGCATTAATAATGCTATTTTATAAAAGATTATTTCAAAGTCTAAGTCACAGGTCATGTGCTTTTTTAAAAAGTATAATCTGATATTAACTTTTAATTTAACTTTCAGAAATTTGGAGTGCCTTAATCTGCTGCTCAACACAGGTGCAGATTTTAATAAAAAAGACAAATTTGGAAGGTAAGAGAGAATGCTACAAGGATAGCTCTACATACCGTATTTTTCGGAGTATAAGACGCACCAGAGTACAAGACGCACCCAGGTTTTGAAGAGGAAATTTTTTTTTAAGTAGGTGTAGATAGAGGGATAGAGAGGGAGAGAAAGAGAGTAGGTAGGTAGGGAGAGAGAGAGAGTAGGTAGGTAGGTGAAGGGAGGGAGGGAGAGAAATACAGTAGGTATGTAGGGAGAAAGTGTAGGTAGGTAGGTAGGTAGATAGGTAGAGGGATAGAGAGAAATAGAGAGAGAGAAATACAGTAGATAGGAGGAGAGAGAGAATAGGTATATAGGTAGAGGGGGGAGATAGAGAAATGTAGTAGGTAGGTAGGGAGAGAGAGAGAGTGTAGGTAGGTAGGTAGGTAAAGGGAGAGAGAAAGAGAGATAAATACAGTAGATAGGTAGAGAGAGAGAGAGTAGGTAGGTAGGTAGGGAGATGTTTCCAGGTGTATTTACTCATGTGCTGGAGAAGGAAATCACTGACCACCTTTGGAACAAATTTTTGTTTCTGCAGGCACAGTACTTGACCAACATAATTCTCATCAATCACTCTAACTAAACAGCTTTCCAAAAGAGAAAAAAAAACCTTTTTGCATTTTGCAAACCTCCCCCAAACGGCCCGTTTTTCGCGAAAATGGGCCCAGTTTTTTTCAAATAAAAGGCATGAATAGCCTTGGAGGGGGCTTGCAGAGTACTCCTGGGGGTTGGGGGGACAAAAATGAGCAAAAACCTGCACATTTATCGCAAAAACGGGCCTAGCCTTATGGAGGCTTATAGAGTGCTGCTGGGAGCTTGGGGGGGGGGGGCAAAAACACCCTGTTTTTTGCTCATTTCTGCCTCCCCAGTCCCCAGGAGCTCTCTGGAAGCCTCCATAAGGGTATGCACGTGGCCATTTTGGTGAAGGGGTGTGGTTTCAGGAGGCAAAAAATGCTGTATTCGATGTATAAAGCGCACCCAGATTTTCAGCCTCTTTTTAGAGGAAAAAAGGTGCGTATTATACTATGAAAAATATGATAAATATGCATATGGTAGTATATATAGGAGGCTGTTTAAACCAGGCATGTTCAACCTTTTGGCTTGCCAAGGCCACATTGAGTGAAGAGGTATTGTCTAATGTATATAAATGCATATAATAATTTTAAAAATTTATAAACTTGTGGGTCCTCATTACTAGCTGTCCATGGCTGTCTGATTTAAGCCAAGAAGGTGATCAGTTTATTGTTGTCCAAACAGGAATGTTATTGCAAAGGGAAGTAAAAATTGTGTGTCACTTTATAACTACCTAACTGACTAACTAATTAACTAATTATATTTGCATTTGCTCATTCCTAAGAGGTCTGAGTAACTTTAGCACATCTCAAAAAAAAAAATAGTCCCATTATCATAATAAATAAATAAAGGATACAGAAAATATGTGTCTGACAGTGCATCCCAATATTCTTAACATGTCTTTTTCCTTAGTTAGATAGTCAGTTCTGTTTTCTTGAAATCCCCCCCACCCCAAAAAAAAGAGTTGACAAGATTTCCATTTTTTAAAAAAAACAGCTCTAAAGCCTCAGAATAGCAATTTAAAAAGCATTTTCTAAGTTCTGTCAAATGGCATTATTAGATAGTTGGGCTATCTAATAACTATTAGATAATAGTTATAACTATGGGAGAAGTTATAGGTAAATAACTATGGGAGAAGGTAATCCTACAACATAACTAGGGCCAAGCTAATAGGAACTTAAAAGTAAAACTAGTATTTTATTAACATCCGGAAGCCAATTGACAAATGTGCGTGCGCGCACACACACGCACACACACTCCTAGAGAAGTATATATCCAAACATAAAGGGAAACACCAATTAGTGTCCAAGCTGGCATATACTGTTTAGTTGCTAAGTCATGTCCAACTGTTTGCAACCTTATGAACTATAGCAGTCCAGTCCCCTCCAATCTCCACTGTTTGCTCAGATTCATGATCATTGCGCTGATGACATTATCTAATCATCTCATCTTCTGCTGTACCCTTCCCCGTTTGTTTTCAATCTTTCCTAACATCAGGATCTTTTCTTCGGACCTCTCATTAGATGGCTAAAGCATTTGAACTTCATTTTCAGTATCTATACTTCCAAGGAACAGTCAGGGTTGATTTCTTCCAGGATTGACATTTGATCTCCTTGCAGTCCAAGGGATCCTCCATTGTCTTCTTAAGCACCACAATTTGAAAGCATCAATTCTTTGGTGCTTAGCCTTCCTTGTGGTCCAGCTCTTGCAGCCATACATTATTACTGGGAAAACCGTAGGAGCTTGATGTATAGTATGTTAGAATAATTCAAATAGGAGATGACTAAAGCATAAGTGACTATAAGCAGGGCTTCTGAATCCAGGATTGGCCACAGTAAGCATATGACATGCAATTCTACCAATGCCTCTCAGCTGTGCTAACCAAAAGCACAACTTGTCAATCTAGTAATTTCTCAACTTGCAGACCATTTTTCAATAGGTGAATAGAACTCTCTTCAAGCAAAAGATAGTACTAACCTGAAATGGTTACTCCACTTAGTATGTTCACTCTGTATGTTTCTTTCCACTCAGACCCTGAATTGGCATTGGGTCAGGATTTCTACTGCATTACCTCTTTGACACACAATAAAAATACATAACTGGGATACCTGGGCCACTTTATGTCTCTAAATTCTTCAGAGAACAAAGGAGTCCCCGTGGATCTGTAAGAAGAGAAAAGCCACCGTGATGCAATCATGTTAAATAACTTGGCTACCCTTCTATTTCACTTACTGAAACAGGAGGGTAGCCATGGTATTGGATCTGATTGCTTAACAGTGAGAAGTTTCAACTGAACAGCCCATCAGATCCTTGAGTAACTCCCCAATGATCTATCCATTATGACGCTTCCTGTCATAGAAGGTACTTAGTCAATGATTAATCTAGGACAACAGTTTCATGTGAGACACAGTGTTTATTTCTGGTCTCCTACCATCCTGAAATCATGCTGATGAATTCTAGCAGCAAAATGGCTGTTATTCTGTAACACAACCCTATAGTTGTGCTTAATAGTTAATTTTCTTTATCAAGAATAAAGAGGAAAATAGGAGTAGATAGCAGATGAGTCAATTAAATTTTCACCCTTAACTTCCTGCCTACCACCAAAGCAGGCTGAAATTTTGCATTAAAATTATAACTTTTTGCAATTTTGCCTCTTTATTATACAAGTAGCATACATATACATGCACTTCACTCAATAAAGAATTCCATTGTATGAGTTAAACAGGACTAATTGATGTAAAACACATATTTGATTAAAACTCTCTACATAAGAGACCTCCAGAAAATGAGAATTGGAAAGAGAATGTTTATTAGATAGTTGTGCATTGGAGATACTTTTTTCAGTATATAACACTATATACCGCGCATTTCTGTGCTTTTTAAAAATATATGTATATTTATATGCTACAGAACTCCACTCCACTATGCTGCTGCCAACTGTAATTACAAGTGTCTCTTTGCCCTTGTGGGTTCTGGAGCTAGCGTAAATGACCTTGATGAAAGAGGTTGTACACCATTACATTATGCAGCTGCATCAGACACTGATGGAAAGTAAGTATGGCGTTCTTTTTGAAATCACAAACTTCCTTACTATAGCTTCTCACTTGGACATAAACCTGATTCAGTGCTGAATTTTCTTTTGACTAATGAATGAAATATCATTCGCTATAAATATTTAACATAATGTGTAATATTTGCATGCTGCAATACAGCAATACTTTCCTTCCAAACAGGTTTCTTGACAGATTACCTTATATTTAAAAGAAGAATTTTAAAGAGAGCAGCCTATTATGATAATTATGATGTTACTCTCCTGCATGATCAATCTCTATGATTATGCAGGATATTATGTTATTGAAAAACCCCCAATTCCTACTATTAAAATATGTGACACATTAAGTATGTAACACATTCTATGTAGATTAATTAATTTTTTGTTATTACTTGTACTGTGAAATGAAATTGTAATTGAAACACAGGTCTCAAACCTCTCTCCTCACAAATTGTGCTAATCAATAGCTTCTATTATTCTCAGTATAGTTTGGTAATCAAATATTAATTATATCATTACATAATCAGAAATTAATGATATAGTGTAGCTTTTTTACCAATGCAGTTATCCTCCCCAAACTTTTCAGTAACAGAAAACAGGGTAGAATGAAAGTTTCATTTGCTTGTTCTTAATTCTACAACAGTTTCCTTTTTAAAAAAAATATAGACTGACTATGACATCAAAAGCTTTTGTGGGCTACTTGTTTTTAGATTCCCATATTGTAACTGCTGAATGTGCAAAGAACATTGGTTGATATTATTTATTATATTACATTCATAGAAACAAATTATTTGCAATATTGTCGATAATTGTGAAAGGATACTAAAAATAATTATTGATTAGATTAGTGTTTTCAAATTTTAAGATATATGGACTTCAATTTCCAGAATATCCACATTAAGTTAAAGTTGCTAAATTTGAAAAACATTAGATTAGATCTTTTAGAATGCATGGACATAATAATACACACAAGAAAATAAGCTTTAGCATATCATTCCTTCACAGACCTAGAAATCTTATAAGAAAATACTACTCTAAATTGGGCTAGATTTGCATCCCCAGCAATATAACTCTTTTCCATATTTCATAATACCATAGTATTATGGTATTATGAGCAGGGGAGAAGATTCAAAAGTGACTATTTCATGTTAGGCTGTCCCTTCTCATTCAATAATTGTATTAAATAGTGTATTCATTTTGTTTAGGTGCCTGAAATACTTACTTCGAAATGATGCAAACCCAGGGATTCGAGACAAGCAAGGTTACAATGCCGTTCATTATGCTGCTGCTTATGGACATCGTTTATGCCTTGAATTGGTAGGAAAAACAAATGTGAATTATGTTTAGAATAAATAATCATTAATGCAAAACTCTGTTTTAGAAATAGATTTTGATAAATTATTTTTAAAAGTTCAAAAGAAAAAAACAGATAATTAAATTAGTAAAGAAAACAGAAGTTTAGTATTGAGTTTTGAAAAGTTAAACCAAATTTGAAAATCTTTATATCTATTCATAGGAATTTCAGGCCATTATACTGTATTAGAAGTCTTTAAAATCTTTATATCTATTCATATGAATTCCAGGTCATTATACTGTATTAGAAGACTTTGAGCATTCTGTGCTATTTTCTTGGAATCATGTAACACTTTTATTTGAACTCTAAACAGCATGAAGCCCAGTCTCAGTCATATTTATTTCAAGATAGTGATAATATTAAAGAGTTGATTAAATTAATAGGCAGTATCCATTAATATGATACTACTAGAGGGGACTACTAGATTAATAACAACCCTCCCTTACATTCCCTGATTCCCCCTGCCCATCTTTTAATCTCATTATTATTTAATTTAACTATTTGTTAGTTTATTAAATAAACTATTTTCATTGTTTATTGTATTGTTTCATTATTTTGCTACTCTAACGTTTACACCTCTTTTAATTTCTCTGTTTTTACTATTGGAAGCCTCCTAGAGTAGCTCCACAATGAGATAAGCAGCAAATAAATGTAATAGATAAATACTGTATATGTAGTTATTTTCATATACAATTTAAATTAGAATCTGCTTGCATTTAAAAAAAATACAATTATGGTTATACCCCAGCTTTAAAGATCTATTTGCATTCTAGCAAGTGCTTTGAGAATTACTCTTAACATCAAAGACAGTTCATAAGTACCATTTATCCAGTGTCATTGTAACCTTGGATTGTTGCTGAATGAATGATTGATTAAGCAAGGGCTATCTTGCTTAATTCTAAATTGTTTGATTAACTTACATTTTAGCATTTCAGACTTAACTTGTATTAAAATTGATTTCATTACAGATTGCCAATGAAACACCTTTAGATGTTGTAAGTACAAGAATCTTTGCTATGGAAATCATAAATATTCTGAAATGTAGAAACCAGATTGAGAAACCAGATATATTTTATTAAAAAATAAGTATGATTCTATTAAAAGTTTTTCAAACTGCACATTCATTCATATATATCTGCTTCCAGCCTTTTGAAGCAGCTTTCAGTTTTTCTGGTTGCTGTGAAAAGTACTTGTCCGATAGTAGTACCAGACATGTACCTGGCTGCTATAAAGAGATGCAGAAAGGTGCTATCTTTGTATTCTCACATGCAACTAGCAGCTTTTTACAATAGAATCCAAAGCATTTCAGATTATTATTCTCCTGATAGCTAAAAACACCATGCATCCAGTCATGCACCCACACACTTATCTATCTGTTCATCATTTGTCATGTAATGTTTGGATTTGTTTTTAGCAAAGACATTTGCATTTTACAGACTGAACATATTTCTTATCCATTAGTTAAAATGGATTTAATTTATGTTAAACTAAAAACATCTGATTGCATTATCAACTGTATTTTTATTTAGTTAATGGAAACATCAGGGTCTGACATGCTGAATGATTCAGACAACAGGACACCAATTAGTCCATTGCATTTAGCTGTAAGTACTCATTGTATCCAATATTCAATGTAGGATTATTTAAAGCTACCTGATATCTGTATGATTTAATATTTACAGTTCAGTAATTACTTGCCTTTGTGGACTCTAAGTTATAATACAATACAATAGCAGAGTTGGAAGGGACCTTGTAGGTCTTCTAGTCCAACCCCCTGCGTGGGCAGGAACCTTATACCATTTCAGACAAATGGCTATCTAACATCTTTTTAAAGACTTCCAGGGTTGGGGCATTCACAACTTCTGGAGGCAAGCTGTTCCAGAGGTTAATTGTTCTAACTGTCAGGAAATTTCTCCTTAGTTCTAAGTTGCTTCTCTCCTTGATTAGTTTCCACCCATTGCTTCTTGTCCTGCCCCCAGGTGCCTTGGAGAATAGTTTGACTCCCTCTTCTTTGTGGCACCCTCTGAGATATCGGAACACTGCTATCATGTCTCCCCTGGTCCTTCTCTTCATCAAACTAGACATACCCAGCTCCTGCAACCGTTCTTCATATGTTTTAGTCGCCAGTCCCCTAATCATCTTGGTTGCTCTTCTCTGCACTCTTTCCAGAGTCTCCACGTCTTTTCTACATCGTGGCGACCAAAACTGTATGCAGTATTCCAAGTGTGGCCTTACCAAGGCACTATACAGTGGCATTATGAGCAATGTCTTTTTTTTTGTTTTTTTGTTTAGGCCTATCATGGACATCACCAAGCTTTAGAAGTATTAGTGCAGTCTTTGTTGGATCTTGATGTCCGAAACAATAATGGAAGAACACCTTTGGATCTTGCAGCTTTTAAGGGACATGTTGAATGTGTGGATGTACTCATTAATCAGGGAGCCTCTATCTTGGTAAAAGACTATGTTATAAAGAGAACACCAATACATGCTGCTGGTAAATACATAGTTTTTCTATCATAGTGGAAGATTATTTTACAGATGGAAGCATGCTTATGGCCTCTCCTTTCTCATTTTCATTCCAACAGGTCCATTATTGAAATGTTTTAGGTATTTGAGTCTTCATATAATTTTCTTCCTTTTCTTATTTTGTATTTATGTAGGAGTGTATGTATGTGTGTGTGTGTGTGCACGCGCACACGCACACGCACACACACAATAAGCCTATGCACAGAAATTTTTACTGTGTTGAATACATTTACAATACTATACAAAAATTTCAGTTTAAAATGTTTCAAACATTTTAAAATGTTTCATTTTAAAATGTTCCAAACATTTTAAAATGTTTAGAATAATGATAATAAGTATTATTTTGCTTGTCTTTGTCTAGAATGCAAAATAGGATACATTTGTTAATATACTTTTCTCTCAAGAAATGCATAAGAATAAACTATTCTTGTATGCAGGAAATCCTGTTAATTTATGCTACAATCACATAATTCTATGTTTAAAAGAAATTAGTTTATTTAACGTTATTTCATTGAAATGAATCTGGGCATTTTCCAATATAACAAAAGCAAGATAAAATTAAAATATAAAATAGATTAAAAAGATGATAATCTGTGTACTTGGCAAAAAAACAATGTACAAAATACATCCAGCAAAATTTTCCACAAACATCTCATCCAAGCCCTGAGAGAACAGTCATGCCTTTAACGTCTCAAGGAACTGCAACAAGCACTGGTACCATTATAGAAGACATACTTCCTGGCTCCCAGTAGATGACACTATTTAACCAAGTGGAACTGGCGCATACCAACTTGATCTGTTTCTATTGGCAGAAATCATAGGAGATAAGCAAATGCTCAAATAACTTATTTCTATGCCATTTAACTTTGTATGTGATAACTAATATTTTGAAATGGCCTGGTTGCCATTTAAATATTAAATAAGGAAGTTTTGTATTAAAGAATAGATTTCAAATGATTAATAATATAAAAATATTTGCATAAAGATTGAATACAGTTGTATTTAGATTTGAGGTGATCCATTAATTTCAGCTAGGTGATTCGTGTCTTTCATAAAACAAGAACTGATGTATCAGTTTTATATCTATTACATCTTAAAATGGTTTTGTATGGTAAATGTAACTCTTCAATCAATCAATCAATCAATCAATCAAATTTTTATTTATATAACCGCATCCTCTCCCCAAGGGGACTCGGAGCGGTGCACAGGGAAAAAAATTTAAAATACTATAAAAATATATACATAAACAAATACGATGGATAAAAACGAATTAAACCAAAATTGTCCCTGCGCTAAAATCCCCTCAATTTAAATTATACTAAAAAAACCCTAAAACCCTATCAAAAGACGGAAGACTAACCTAGGCCGGCCAAGCAGAAAAAGTGTGTTTTCAATTTTTGACGGAAGGAGCGGAGGTCTGTGGTTGTTCTGATTTCGGGGGGAAGGTCATTCCAGAGGGCCGGGCCCGCCACAGAGAAGGCCCTTCCCCTGGGCGTCGCCCGCTGGCATAGCCTAGTGGACGGCACCCGGAGAAGCCCCTCTCTGTGGGAGCGAATTGGCCGCAGGGATGTATGGGGCAGGATCCGATCCCGCAGATAGCTAGGTCCCGTGCCATGGAGCGCTTTAAAGATGACGACTAGCACCTTGAAGCGCACCCGAAAGACGACAGGCAGCCAGTGCAGCTCGCGCAAGAGAGGTGTTATATGGGTGAACCTAGAGGTCCCCATTATTGCTCGCGCGGCTGCATTCTGGACCAGCTGAAGTCTTCGGGTGCACCTCAGGGGGAGCCGCATGTAGAGAGAGTTACAATAGTCCAAAATAGACTTGTTCTTAAATGGTTATGATTACTATTTGTTGATGGTATTTTGCAGCTACAAATGGTCATTCAGAATGCTTGCGGTTGTTAATTGGAAATGCAGAACCACAGAATGCTGTGGACATTCAAGATGGAAATGGACAGTAAGTTTCAAATAATTGTATCTAAAGTGAGAAAAGGTGCACAGTGGTATTATCTATTGCAGATAACTGTAATGTAACTATAAAGTATATCAGCCTTTTTAATGTATTTATTAGCATGAATTGTTATATCAAATACATAAAATAAATGTGTTAAATGTTTATATTATTACATATAATAATATAAATTATATAATATAATAATTATTCTGATTTTATACTGCCTTTTTGTGGGATAGTTTGAGATTTCTGTGTCGACCATAGAACATTCTTGATGACTTCAGTAAGCGTCTCCCTAAATTATATCCTCATAACAACTACTATGGGGAGGCGTGTTTGGCTCAAAGTCATCAAGAATGTTCTATGGTCGACACAGAAATGATTAATGCGCAAATAACTGTGACAAGGAACTCCAATCCAGGGACAACCAAAATTGGTGGAAGAGATCACTCTGTATAAAGGCCTTTCTGGCTATAGCCTCCCTTATTCAGAGTAAGGAAGAATTCACCAGCTTCATTGCCAAGGCAGCAAAAAGTAAAATATATTTTAAGTCCACAACAGTCAGATAAAGAGCAGCTTTAGCTGGAATTGTGAAATTGATTTCTTGGTTTAGTTTACTTTATGGCACTGATATCATCTGCTGTTTGAGCAGGAGCTTAAAGTTAAGGAAAAACCCAAAATTGTGCCCCAGTTTTATCAAATCATACATAATAGCCCCATTTAGAACTAAAGATGAAAGATCCATGATACCAAAATAATTGGCAATATGCTGCCACTGAGTTTTATCACATATGACTTTAAACTAGTTCCTCCCCATTCAGACCCAAAGGGCAAAGTTTCAAATCATCTAGTAAGAAATCCAGTGGTAAATAAAAACAGCACAGAAAATGGTTGTTTTATTTAGGAATATAATTTAAAGACCATATATACATTACAGAAATGTGTATTCACAATCTGTACATTAGAGAATATTGCAAATGAAAATAGGGTTTAGCATTTTTGCAGTTCTTTTTAAAGAAAACTCCACAGTCCAGAATAACATTGTATTACTAAAAACAATAAAATGAACAGAAAATATAGTAACTTGGAACCTAGTTCTTTTTCATAGTACTTTTTGAGGTAGCGTGGAAAAAAAGCTTGACTAATGTAGTTTTCTGGTAACAATATAGAAATGAAGGGAAAGTGTTGCTTTTTGAGTTTTCCTGGTCAGCAATCATGATTGTCTACAGTCATCTCCCACTCAAGTAGTAACAAGAACCTTTTGAAAAGGATGTGATTTCTATCATTTAAATGTACAGGACCTTTGCTGTTGGAGGTATAACAACTCATGAATCAGGTTTCCTTATATTGCTCCTCACTGCCTATTTAAGCAGGTTATAAGCATGATAGCAGAATGATGCTTGTTAATGTACATTATGTTATCTTTGTCTTTCAGAACCCCTTTGATGTTGTCTGTTCTTAATGGGCATACAGATTGTGTCTATTCCTTGCTCAACAAAGGAGCAAATGTAGATGCCAAAGATAAATGGGGAAGAACAGCATTACACAGAGGGGTAAGAGAGACAACAGGTGTGTCCTCCTACCCCCACCCTGCTCTTTGCTTCAATAGGTAGCATTGCTGCAATTCCAACTAAGGTAACAGAAATATTATGTTGGATCCAGACTAAGCAGGTGTCATTGAAATCATAACTTATAAATGCAATAGATTGTACTAAAATGTATTGCAACAGTCTAAATCCAGTTTATTGTATTAATCTACATTATTCACAGTGAATGTATAAATCTTATATTTTTCATTCCTATAATTACATTATAATTACATTACCATGGAAGTGTCCCTTCCCCAAAAAATTCAATGTATAATCTTATTCTTTAGAAATATTCCATCTGTATCCAACTTCATATTTTTATCACAATTGGTCTGGCAGAATGTATTTTCTCTTTTTTCAGATTCTTTTTGCCATTAGGGATTTGAAGTGCAGTAATGGGCAACTTAGTTTCTAGGGAGCTACTGATAAGAAGGGAAAATAGAGTACAGAGAATTGGAATTCAGAAGTAGGCATCCCCAAACTTACAGAAAAATGTTCTTAATACTGCTTGCATTTGTGAGATAGAATAAATCGCTAAATATGTTTTATTTTTTATTTCAGAATCTCACCATTTATGGAGTTGATAATTTATAACCTAAGAATATTGCCCAAATCTTCTTAATTTTCTTATATTAAATTCTGTGTGGTATCCTAGGCTGGAAAAAACTAAAGGAATACAAGAAAATATTTTTATCACAAAACAGATTGGACATTTATTAAAATGATACTCTTAGCAAACAGTAATTAGACAACAATCTTAATATTTAAAAATATATTACTAGGGAAGTTGGTGGAAAGCAAATCTATTCCTTGAATGTCGGGGCTGAAGATCTTAAGTCTTTGCAATGTGCTGAAGACAGAAAATTTGTCCAAAGCAAAAGTATTTCTAGAGTTGGAGAACTGAGTTCAAGCTGATCAATCTATACTTCCGATTTAACTTCATTGTATATCATCTACAATTTAATGTAGATGCTTTAGTGTAATCCAGGAAATCAGCCTGAATATAATTGTTTAGATCAGGGTTCCCCAACCTTTTTTGCACCAGGAACCGGTTTCATTTTTTAAAAAATTCTGCGGACCGGCTGGCGTAGAGGAGCAGGGGGGGAGGGGGAACAGTCAGCGCATGCGCGCGCGGGGGCAGGCAGCTCACTTGGCCCTCTAGGGCCTCCAACGGCGCGAACGGTCGCGCCTGCGCTCTCCCACATCTAGCGTGCGCTCTGCCCAAGGGGCTGCCCCCTCCTCCTCCTCTCCGGCCCTGCGGCCCGGTTCCTATCAAGCCACGGACCGGCACCGGTCCGCGGACCGGGGGTTGGGGACCCCTGGTTTAGATTTTAGCTAAGATGTGCTTGAACATCTTATTTGATTAAAGATATGGTTCAGCAAATAAGTATAAAACAAACTAGATTGATCACAAGATCCCATCTGACTTTTTATATCAACAGCTATCTAACTTTGCTACATTGTGCTCTCTGAGTTTTGTGTGTGTGTGTGTGTTTGTGTGTGTGTTTGTTTTATTACAAACTAGATACTGGTAATACATTCAGTGTCTTAGAAGATGTCCAATGCAGTAATATTACCCTGATTAGATAATGAAAAGTCTGCAAGAAAATATCCAAGCTCAGAGAGCACCAAGGACTCCATAGTTCAATCCTGAGCCACAAATATTCTTTTCTATGGTAACTTTGTTCCTTTATTGATATAAAAAACTAATTAGCTATTGTATTGCTTATTAGTTTTTATATCAGTAAAGCAACTGCAGTAAAATAAATGAAAGCTGGTCGGAGAGAACAGCTTTTTTATTTTTTCATATCTGCAAGCGCCTATATCCATGCTTAATGCATATTTTATTAATTTTTTCTCAGGCAGTTACTGGGCATGAGGAATGTGTAGAAGCACTGCTTCATCATGGTGCAAAATCCACATTACGAGACTGCAGAGGACGTACACCTATACATTTATCTGCTGCTTGTGGACATATTGGGGTATTAAGAGCACTCTTACAATCATTGTCACCTGAGGACATGATACCTGCTGACAATCAGGGATATACATCATTACACTGGGCCTGTTACAATGGTAAGAAAATAAATATTGTTTTGGTGGAAGAATGATAGAAAATAAATGAAATTCCTAAAATGCTACAGGAATTTCAAAATGTACTTGCCAAAAGCAGCTGTTTGTTTCCAGACACTTGCTATACTGATAAGTATATATTAAATCTCTTCAACATTTTGTAAACTGATTAGTCACACAATATATAAGTACATTTATAAAACAGAAACCAATTACAAAGCTTAGGCAGATTTTTAAGTGTCTCTAAGTAAAAGCTAAAGGAATATGAAAACCTACAAATGTACAATCCCATTCTTGATTTAATCCTGTAATTATTGCCTATGGCTATCTGAAGTACACACACACACACACACACACACACACACACAGAGAATGTTATAAGCAAAATGGTGGCTTCATAGTGAAGATGCTCACCTCCCACTTGGAAGGTTTAGAATCCTAAGTAGTGCAGATATTTCTCTCCTAGGGAGCAAGAAAAAAAAATCTGTTGTGAACTCTGTATGGTGTCAGGAAGTGGATCCAGGCCATAAATGCTCAGCTCCATTCAGTCGCCCAGACTCTACCAAGAATTAAGGGATTACAGAGTCATAAAAAGGGAGGTTTTTTTATCAGGATAGTTATGTATTATTGTGAGTTATATGTATATATGCTCATTAATAATAAAAATGAATTGAATTATATGCTTACTCTCTGGTATTTAAAACTTTTAGGTCATGATTACTGTGTGGAATTTCTTTTGGATCAGGAAATTTTTCAGAAAATGGAAGGCAATTCTTTCAGTCCATTACATTGTGCAGTGTAAGCAACTTCTGTATGACCCCAAAATACTTCATTTATGTTTTTTTTAATCAAACTTCAGTTGTGGAATTACTTTCTTTTAAAATTCTTTAATAGGATAAATGATAACGAGGGTGCTGCTGAAATGCTAATTGATATACTTGGATCAGAAATTGTAAATTCTACAGATGCAAAGGCAAGGTAAAGTTGAAAATACTATAGTGAAGAAAAATACTAAATATTTTAAAATACTTAATTCTCATATTTTGTTTAATCTTATATTGACATTAAATAAAATGAAACTATAACAAAATAGGTATAACTATGGATCTAATATATAACAAAGGTTGCTCTTTATCTTGAGTTTCTAAGTAGTTCTAGTTTTTTACTAGAGAGCCACTTTGATGTAGTGGTTAAACCTGGCCTAGAATCCAGGAGATTGTGAGTTCTAGTCCTACCTTAGACATAAAAAAACATGGTCGCTGACTTTGGGCCAGTTGTGCTCTCTCAGCCCAATTCAGTTCACCTCAAAAGGCTGCTGCTATTATAAAAGGAGGTAGGAGTCCCCTATTGTATACGAAAAAAGGTGTATAGAAATCTTTAAAAATGTCCAAACTTCAGATTCTGTCAATAAAACTGTATGATTTGCATCTAGAAGGCAACAGACATGGTAGGCTTAGAAAAATCTCAGTATTTCTAGAGATATAAAAATAAAGAAGTGGAAGTAAAATAGGGGCAAGAGAAGATGAAGGAAAAAGAAGAAAAATTTAAAAAGTATATCTCGTATACTTTTCTTCATCTTTCTGTTTTAGACAATTATCAGCCAGTTTTCAATCTTCTCTTTGTGGGAAAATTGTGGAGAAAGTGGTCAAATTACAGTTAGGGTGTTGAAAAAAATGTATTATCTGAGCCTGTTTCAGTGTAGGACAGATAGCTTGTTAGTTGTGCTTGACAATAATCTGGGAGAAACAGGATGAGGGCAATACATCTATTATTTATCTTTTATTGATATATTTTTCTTTAAAACATAAAATATTCAATATTTCTATGAACAGCGTGTTGTCTGAGTACTATTCATATAACAAAGAAATAGTAAACAGTAGTAATCATAATATGCATATCGTTGATAATGGTCACGTAATATTGACATTAACTTACCCATAGTAGAAAACTTTTATTATATAACTAGCTATACCAGGCCACGCGTTGCTGTGGCCCAGTCTGGTTAAATGGCCAACAAATCTGTGTGTAGATCTACACCTGCACACATACACACAACCGCCGTATATCCCCCAACCTACCTACCTACTGTATTTCTCCCTCTCTATCCCTCTACTTACCTACCTACTGTATTTCTTCCTTTCTCCCTCTATCTACCTACCTACCTACTGTATTTCCCCCTCTCTATCCCTCTATCTACCTACCTACTGTATTTCTCCCTCTCTATTCCTCTACTTACCTACCTACCTACCTACCTACCTACTGTATTTCTCGCTATCTATCTATACACCTACCTACCTACCTATGGTATTTCTCCCTCTCTGTCTATCCCTCTACTTACCTACTTACTGTATTTCTTGCTTTCTCCCTCTACCTACCTACCTACTGTATTTCTCCCTCTCTATCCCTCTACCTACCTACCTACTGTATTTCTTCCTTTCTCCCTCTATCTACCTACCTACCTACTGTATTTCCCCCTCTCTATCCCTCTATCTACCTACCTACTGTATTTCTCCCTCTCTATTCCTCTACTTACCTACCTACCTACCTACCTACCTACTGTATTTCTCGCTATCTATCTATACACCTACCTACCTACCTATGGTATTTCTCCCTCTCTGTCTATCCCTCTACTTACCTACCTACTGTATTTCTTGCTTTCTCCCTCTACCTACCTACCTACTGTATTTCTCCATCTCCATCTATCCCCCTATCTACCTAGCTGCCTACCTACTGTATTTCTCCCTATCTATCTATCCCCCACCTACCTACTGTGTTTCTCCCTATCTATCCCCCTACCTACCTACCTACTATATTTCTTCCTTTCTCCCTCTACCTACCTACCTACACCTACTGTATTTCTCCCTCTTTATCTATCACCCTGTCTACCTACCTGTATTTGTTCCTCTCTCTCTCTCTCTCTCTCTCTCTCTCTGGGCCACCTGGGAGTTTGCTATCTCAGTGCCTTCTTTTGGCCCTAAGAGGCCTCCGTACGTTGCTGAGGAAATGACTGTTGCCTGATGGGAGGAGTTACAGGGAGGTGAAAACCTGATCAGTGGGTACATTTTACATTTGTGTAGCTAGCACATGACACACGTGTGCTAGGCACAAAATGATTAGGTATTCTATTATCGGAAGTCCTTGTGAACATTGTGTGAAAAATTGAGGTAAATCGGTGCAGTAGTTTTTGAGATTAGTGGATTCATACAAACTTTTTTACCTTTTTATTTATATAAATTAATCATTCCCTTAATCGTTTTAATTTCTAACCTCTGTTTCTGTTAATTAGCCATTGGTAAAACAAATCCCATGTTAAAAAGTATTCTGTTTCTTCCTTCTCCTTTATTTTTAATGTTACTTTGTCCATCTCTGCACATTCTAATACTTTTTTATAACACTTCTATCTGAAGGGATGTCTTCATTTTTCCACTATTGTGCAAAAACAATTCTGCTGCTATTAACATGTGGTTTAAACTCAATATGTTGATTTATAATTTTTTCTAACGTATGTATTTTGGTCCAATATTTTTTTACTTTTGGACATGTCTACCGCATATGATAATACGAACCCAGTATCTGATTGCATTTCCAACATTTGTTGACATGTTTTCACATCCATTCTTGTGCTTCTTAATCACTCAGTAATTTTCAATACCGTCAATTAGGATGTCTTTCTGGATCAACTGCAGGAGTTGGTAATGAGGCACATGATTGCAGTGTTCCACTTGATATTGAAAGATGTGGAAAGATGGTGCCCATGACCCCTTGCTTCTAGGATTTCATACTTTCCATTCTGAATGTCAGCATTCCAAATATCATCCAGAAATAAATCAGAGTCCAAGGCAGAGCTATCCTTAAACTTCCAATTTAATAAGACAGACATGTTGGTATATCTGTGGCAATCCCGAATCTAAAAGCTTCCTAGGAGTGCCACCCAGTTGAAAGTTCATGATCTTGTCCCAACACCCATAAATTCATCACATGGTCCAATGTTCTTCTGCCATGCTGGCATTTCCACCCATCTAGTTCCGGTCAGATGCAGAGGTGCGTAGACAAAATATGACCTTGGGCTTCTAGAAAGGAATTTTTCATTTTGAAAACAACCACATTCTACTTCTTACTACTCCCCCCTCCCAATAACTCACTAATGAAACAGCATAATAAAGAAAGAGAGAGAAAGTGTGGCAGGCTAAAGATTCTAAAAGGAATATGACTGCAGCCTGACACTCCTGTTTAACATGAAACTGCTGGATGAAATCATATGGTTTGGGTCTCCATATCAGTATGCTGATGCTACCCAGCCTTACGCTAGGCCTAGCAAAGGAAGCTGTCAAGGTACAGATCTAGTGACTGGAGGCACTCAGCTCTAGATGAGGAGGAGCAGACTATGGCTGAATCCTGACATAACAGTGGTGCCATGTCCCTCCTTTGACAGAGATATCTATTGTTGGTCTAGGATAAAGTTGAATTTCTCCATTTGAGGCTGATGCATATTTGGGGGTCCTCCTGGAACTATAGCTACTGTTCAAAGAGCAGGTATCAGCTGTGGTCAGGACGCCTTTACACAGATACATCTTGCGCACTGATTGCATCCCTTTCTTGACCAGGGAGTCCTACAGATAGTAACTCACATTAGGGTCCCCTCACAACTGGACTACTGCAATATGTGCCACAGACAGCTGGCTGTGAGTCTCTGTGTGTGAAGTGGGGTCATGGGAGGCAGATGGGCTTGCTGATTGTGTACCTGGCTCCCCGCTACGTATCAGCAGCCCTACCCGAGCTTCTCAATGTGATAGCCAAGATGGCGGTTGTTACCCCCAGGCTGTTAGTCATGGGGGACTTCAACCTGCCGTCGATAGGCGAAGCATCTGAGATGGCTCGGGAGTTCATGGCCTCCATGATGGCCATGGACCTGACCCAGCTAGTTCATGACCCCACCCACACTGGGGGCACACGCTAGACTTAATTTTTGTCTCTGGCCAGTGGCTGAAATAGTTTAGGGGAAATAGTCGTTGCATCCCTGTCATGATCAGATCACTCTCTCCCCGGCTAGGCTTCCCAACTGCTGCACCCCACCGCGGGGAGGCAGATACGGAATTGGTGAGATGGTTCCGCTCCAGGCATCTGATGGACCCTGACAGGTTATAGAGGGAGCTTGGGCCAATACCTGAGACTCTGACCCGCAACTTGACTGAGGACCTAGTGGCCGCTTGGATTAATGCAGCCACGGGGGCCCTGGACTGGGTCGTGCCCCTGCGGCCTCTCACCCGGCGCCGAACCACCCTGGTTCTCTGAGGAGCTGAGGGTGATGAAGCGCCTAGAGAGTGGTTGGAGGGCCACCCGTTCTGAATCTGACCGGACACTGGTAAGGTCTCATTTGAACACCTACCTAGTGGCAATTACACTATGTAAAAGAAAATCATTTTTGCGATCTGAGTCTTTTAGCTATAGTATCTTCTTCCTTCCCGCCGATGGGCGGAGCCATGGCCCCTCCCGTTCCGCCATTTTCATCCTCCACGATTGAGGAATGTTTTTTAAGAAAGGCTTCAGCCTCTTCAATTGTTTTAATTCTTACTCTCCGTTGCTCCCAGAACACCAACATTCCTTCAGACATTGACCATTTGAACCACACCCCTTTTTTATAGAATTTTTGGGATAATGAGGAATACTTCCTCCTAATCTCTCGAATCTTTTTTGGGATTTGTTTCAAAATGGCAATTTCATTCTGCATATGTATCAAAGCGCCATCTCTCTGTGCTCTCAGGATCTCATCCCTTCTTGACCTTCTTACAAATTTAATATGTATCTCTCTCGGTACGAGTGTGGTGGCGCGGCAGCTCCCTCAGCACCTGGAGGAAACTGTCTATCTGGACTCGCGTCAGTCCAGCTTCCAGCCTGGGTACAGCATAGAGACGGCATTGGTCACATTAGTGGATGATCTCTGGAGGGCCCGGGATAGGGGTTATTCCTCTATCCTGGTCCTGTTAGATCTCTCAGCGGCCTTTGATACCATCGACCATGGTATCATGTTGCCCCGGCTGGAGGGGGTGGGGGAACCGTTTTACGGTGGTTCTCCTCCTACCTCTGACCGGTCGCAATTTGTGTTGGCAGGAGGCCAGAGGTTGACATCAAGGTGCCTCACTTATGGGGTACCTCTCCCCTCTCCTGTTCAACATCTATATGAAGTCGTTGGGTGAGATCATCCGTGGTTTCGGGGTAGAGTTCCATCAGTACGCTGATGACACTCAGCTGTACATCTTTACTCCGGACCACCCCAACGATGCCGTGGAAGTGATGTCCCGGTGTCTGGAGGCCGTGCGAGTCTGGATGGGGAGAAACAGGCTCCGACTCAACCCGTCCAAGACCGAGTGGCTGTGGCTTCCGGTGTCACGATATAGCCAGGTGGTGCCATCTCTGGCTCTTAGGGGCGAATCACTGGCTCCCACAGAGAGGGCTCGCAACTTGGGCGTTCTTCCTGGACTCTCGGATGTCGTTGGAAGATCATTTGACAGCCGTGGCCAGGGGGGCTTTTTATCAGGTTCGCCTGATACACCAGTTGCGCCCCTTTCTGGATCGTGACGCTTTACATACGGTCACTCAAGCCCTCATCATCTCCCGCCTGGACTACTGCAATGGTCTCTACATGGGGCTTCCCTTGAGGTGCACCCGGAGGCTCCAGTTAGTCCAGAACGCGGCCGCGCAGGGGATTCTGGGAGCTTCGAGATGCTCCCATGTGACACCTCTCCTGCGCGAGCTGCACTGGCTGCCTGTGGTCTTCTGGGTGCGCTTCAAGGTGCTAGTAACCACCTTTAGAGCGCTCCATGGCATGGGACCTGGCTATTTGCAAGACCACCTCCTGCTACCTAATACCTCCCACCGACCAGTGCGCTTCCACAGAGAGGGCCTCCTCAGGGTGCCATCGGCTAGGCAATGTCGGCTGGCGACGCCCAGGGAGAGAGCCTTCTCTGTTGCTGCTCCTGCCCTCTGGAATGACCTACCCCTGACCTTTGCACGATCACGGACCTGCGTCTTTTCCACTGGGCTTTGAAGAAGCCCATTTATTTCGTGCGGCCGGCCTGGCGTAGTTTTTGACTTGCTTTTAGATAGGGTTTTTATCAAAATTTGAAAATTAGGCGTACAGTTTAATACATTTTTAATAGTATTTTACTTGTTTTTATCATTAATTTTATACTAACTGACTTTTACTGTTTGCCTTTACACCGCCCTGAGTCCCGCTGGGGAGAAGGTGCAGTATAAAAATTCAATCAAATTCAAATTCAAATATGCTCTATATGGGGCAGTCTTCAAAGATCATCCAGAACCTACAGTTGGTTCACAATGCATCGATGCAAACAGTAATGGGCACTTCTCTTGCTCATGTGTCACCACTACTACATGAACTAAATTAACTGCTAGTTGGCTGTTGGGTGCAATTCAGAGTGCTGGTTGTTACCCTTCATAACATAGGATTGCGTTTCCTGAAGAACCCATTGTTTATGCCCACCTGCTACCATGTTTCCCTGAAAATAAGACAGGGTCTTATTTTCTTTTGACCCCTGAAATAAGCTCTTGGCTTTATTTTCGGGGAGGTCTTATTATTTTTGAGATGTAGGAGGCAGTGAGTGCGGTCACCTCATGGCTGCTGCTATGCTGCAATATTTTTGGAGAGGGCTTATTTTCAGGTGAGGGCTTATTTCAGTGCATGTGCTCAAAAGCCCGATTGGGCTTATTGCCAGTTTCAGGGAAACAGGGTACATTCAGGCAAAGTGGTTGTATTCTAGGTCACTACTATTAATTGCTCCCATCTTGTAGCATGCCTTTTCTGTCAGGCCCAAAGAGTATGAATGGCATTCTCTCTGTTGCTATTCCATTCTTGGTTTGGTCCTAGGCCTATGGTTAATGTATTTTTTTTGGGGGGGGGGGGTCTTTTTTGTTTTGATGGAAGCTTTTAGTCAGATATCTTGTTTTGTCTACTATTTTCATTACTTTAGTTTTCTATTATATTTTGTAAACTGTCCAGAGTTGGTTAGAAGGCTATAATAAATTTAAATTAGACGCTGGTGATTCTTTATGTGAGCACCATATGCTACAACATTTTATATTTTTTTCTTGTCCTTCCAGTTTATACATTTAAGCATTTTTAAAGATTTATTAATAGAGGCTCTCTTATATGAAATCATGGCTATATTACAGCTCCATTGATTTTTGTTCTAAGCACATGTTTTTTTCCCCTTCTTAGAACTCCCCTACATGCAGCAGCCTTTACAGATCACGTAGAGTGTTTACAGCTTTTGCTAAGCCATAATGCACAAGTAAATTCTGTAGATTCTTCTGGGAAGACACCTTTAATGATGGCTGCAGAAAATGGGCAAACAAATACAGTTGGTAAGATGAAAGCTAATTTTTATTGTTGTTACTGTTAACCAATAATATACTACTGTAAAAACACAGCATTAGGATCAAAAATTTTATATAAAAAGCACCTTGGTCAACCTAGAAATTCAAGCAAACGATATTCTCTGTTTTCTTAATAAATGAATTGGATTTATAGCTAAAAATATAAATTTTTGTATAAGCATAGTGTTCCTTGAAGTAGAATTAACAAATCCGTGCAGCAAAACTCTGACAACTTGTGGATGACAGCAAAGAGATACAGACAGTTCTGATTCTTTGCTACCATCTAATGATCATCTGTATTGTTGCTGGCCAGATCTAGTAGTCCTACATAGAGTTGTGAAACTGGAAGAAACTGGTTAAACTCTGCTTAGTTGCCCAGCAGCCACTTAAAACTATTATAGATCTTTCCATTAGCAAATCTTTTCTTACAGTTGTGCTTAAAAGATTGTGAATATTTTTGAATTTTCAATATCTGCATAAATTTGACCCAAAATTATATGGCACACAAAAATGTAAATTGAGAAATAATTCAAAGGTACATATTTGCATTTGTAAAAATTATGGAATCATTTAGGATTATCATTTGAATGGGAAATTAAAATCAGGTCTTTCAGTTAATGGAATGATAAGCTTGAGTGTGGGAGGCCCTGGCTTATTTAAAGAACAGAATTCTGGATATAGTCACTATCAAAATATGATCTTCATAACGCAGGAATATTGAGATATGCCACGGCTCAAACAAAATTGATTTCAGTGGATCTCCAAAAAACAGTTAACAAAATTATTTGCAAAGATTTTGGAATCAGCTAGTTTACCATCAGGCAGATAATATACAAATGAAGGCAATCGGCACTACTGAATTCTCCAGGAATTCAACTAAGATCACATCAAGAGCAAAATATGTAGTATTTTGGGAGATTTATCTTCATCTGTGACTTGTACCAAGGACACCACATTTTAGGCCATATTTGTGCAAAAAGACCAAAACTTTTAAAGAGATCACAAACTTTTAAGCTCCATTGTATGGTGAAGTAAACTTAAACTTAAGAGGCGGTGGTGAGACCTCTCCTCAAAAAGCCTTCCCTGGACCCAGCATTGTTGGAAAATTACCGTCCGGTCTCCAACCTTCACTTTCTTACGAAGGTTGTAGAGAGTGTGGTGGCTCAACAGTTTCCTCGACACCTGGAGGAAGTTGATTATCTAGACCCGCGCCAGTCCGGCTTCCGGCCCAGTTACAGCACGGAGATGGCATTGGTCGCATTGGTGGATGATCTCTGGAGGGCACGGGATAGAAGTTGCTCCTCTATCCTAGTCCTATTAGACCTCTCAGCGGCTTTTGATACCATCGACCATGGTATCTTATTGCACCTATTGGGGGGGTTGGGGCTGAGAGGCACCATTCTGCGGTGGTTCTCGTCTTACCTCTCTGGTCAGTCGCAATGGGTGTTGGCAGGAGGACAGAGGTCGGCCCCGAGGCCCCTCACATGTGGGGTTCCTCAGGGGTCGGTCCTCTTGCCACTTCTGTTCAACACCTATATGAAGCCGCTGGGCGAGATCATCCGTGGTTTTGGGGTGGAATACCATCTGTACGCTGACGACACTCAGTTGTACATATCCACCCCAAACCACCCCAACGATGCCATCGAGGTGCTGTCCCGGTGTCTGGAGGCCATACGGGTTTGGATGGGTAGTAACAAACTCAAGCTCAACCTGTCCAAGACCGAGTGGCTGTGGTTTCCGGCCCCCCGGTTCAGCCAGGTAAGTCCAACACTGGCCATTGGGGGCGAACAACTGGCCCCCGTGGAGAGGGCGCGCAACTTGGGTGTCCTCCTGGATTCCCGGCTGTCCATGGAGGACCATGTGACGGCCGTGGCCAGGAGGGCGTTTTATCAGGTACGCCTGATACGCCAGTTGCGCCCCTTACTGGACCGGGTGACCCTTCGCACAGTCACTCAAGCACTCGTGACATCCCGGCTGGACTACTGTAACGCTCTCTACATGGGGCTCCCCTTGAGGTGCACTCGAAGGCTACAGTTTGTCCAGAATGTGGCCACGCGGGTGATTATGGCAAGTCCACATAACACCTCTCCTGCGCGAGCTGCACTGGCTACCCGTGGCCTTTCGGGTGCGCTTCAAGGTGTTGACAACCATCTTTAAATCGCTCCATGGCTCGGGGCCTAGCTATATACGAGACCGCCTCCTGCCCCATACATCCCTTCGTCCGCTCCGCTCCCACAGAGAGGGTCTTCTCTGGGTACCGTCGGCCGGGCAATGCCGTTTGGCGACGCCCAGGGTAAGGGCCTTCTCTGTGGCGGGCCCAGCCCTCTGGAATGATCTACCCCCCGACCTCGGACCTCCGCCTCTTCCGCCAGCGTCTCAAGACGAATTTATTCCAACAAGCCGGCCTAGCATAACCCTCCGCTTCTGACTTTTATCTGCATAAATTTTAATTCTCAGGGTTTTAAAAGGGTTTTTTAGCACGGGATTTAATTTAATAGTTTTTTAATAATGTATTTTGTAATTTTGTATGGTTTTTAATATTGCCTGTGCGCCGCCCTGGGTCCTTACAAGGAGAAGGGCGGGATATAAATTTGAAAAATAAAAATAAAATAAAATAAAATAAAATACAGTTTTTAGTGGCTATTGGGACCAAAACCTGTTGCTAAGCAATGTAGTGTGATTTTGTTTTTGTGGTTTTGTTTTCTGTGGGAAACAGGTCCAAATGATTCTTTGAGTGTTTAAGGTTTCAGAGCCCTCAACTAATATCAAAGAAATGATGGAATAGAATCATCAAAGAAAAGATGCAAAAGGAGGGACAGAATTAAATCTAAATGGCAAAAATTAAAATATTTTTTTATTTATTTTAAATGATTAAATAGAATTGTTAAATTGTCCTGCGCAGGTTGTTCCACAGCAAGTTGGCTGTGGCAAGTTGGCCAATGGCACGTTATCTGTGATGAGTTGGCTATGGTGAGTTGGCCATGGTAAACTGCAGCAAGTTGGCTGTGCCAAGTTATCCCATTCTTGCAAATGGCAATCGTGCCAATAAGATGCTGTGATCATCATAATCACAAGTAGTTTCCAAGCATCTAAATTATAATCATAAGATTGTGAGAACACTGCAACGAATACAATTTTGAGGACCAATCGTAAGTCTCCAGTGCTGGCAGGAGCATCAGCAGAGCATAGCCAATAGGTTGTTCTACTAAGTTTTCAAAGATGCACACTTCATAAGCAAGTTCTACTAGGCAGTCCAGGAGTGAGCAGTCCAAGTACCAGTTCCAAGAACTGCAGAACTAGCAAGACAAATCCAAACTCACAAGACAAGAGCTGGGTGCTGGACTCACGGAGCTGAAGAAGAATATGTGTTGATAAAGTGAATGGCTATCTCCAACAACCATCCCATCTCATGCGCCTGGTTAAATAATTCCAAATGCAGTGTTTCTCAATAGGAGGGAAGAGATTGCTGCCTCGTGAGTAGCTTTGGCAACCTCCTCTGTACTTCCCTTTGTTTCACTTTTTGTGTCAATGAATTGGGTGGGTGTGGCAGCTGTTCTTCATTGAAGACAGTCTGTTGCCACTCTACAGCACTAACCAATGGCAATCATATCTCTACTTCTGCTCATGCAAGTGGCTATTCATCCGTTTGGGTGCTTTCCCCGATGTTCGATGGTCCAGAGATTGTATCCTCCTTTGCCATCAGGCTCTGAGTGCTCCCAAGAATCCATGATGCCTCTTTCTGATGATCCTGGTTCCAGCTCATTTTTATCATCAGAGCTAGCAACTGATGGGGGCCAACCCATCTCCTCATTTCAGAGTCTATCATAATTTTGAATGGTAGCTGACCATATGATAGAATAAACAAAGAACTACCTGTAGTTGCAATTTGTAGCCCTTATTTCTGTTCCTACTTTCTCGTGGCCATGGACAATAGCACCTGACTATCACCCCCATGGCACCTTTAATGTATCTTAATATTAATTTTTCTTATCTTTTCAGTTTCATAATTTTAGTTGTAGGATTAAATTAGTTTTGCCTTTCAAGAGTCATTTGAAACTGATACAGTCGATATAGGAAGTCTATACGTTCCAGTTAAAATGCCAGGTTTTTGAGATATAAATAAATCAGACTATGATAAATTACTTCAGAATTCTTTCTACTTTTAATACAATATATAAACTATACAGCTCAATTGAAAAACAAATTGTAATTTGTAAGGGAAAAAATAAATATGCAATTATGCGGTTGCATAAAGGTACACGTTATTGAACTAATACTTTGTTGGAGCATGTTTTGATTTTCTGACAGCATTCATTCTTTTGGCATAGGAACCTATTAGCATGGCATATCTTGTCTTGGAAATCTTTGCCTGCTCTTCCACGCAAAAGTGTTCCACTTTCTAAGATTGCAATGGCATCTCCTGTCCACAAATCTCTTAGGTAACCTTAACAGATTTTCCATTGGATTCAGGTCCTGGCCCTGATTGGACCATTTCAAAGTTTTGATCATCTTCTGAGGAAGTAATTCTTTTGTTGATCTGAAGTATGCTTTGGGTGATTGTCGTGTTGAAAGGTGAAATTCATTTTTAACATTTTAGCAGAGGATTGAAGGTTTTGTGCCAAAATAGACTGAAATTTGGAACAGTTCGTAATTCTCCTGCGCGCTGCTTGGAGACACAGTCTATCTTGTTAACACAGTCTATCTGCCCCAGGACTATCTTTTTTCTTAACCATGCCTCTTTTGCCTCATTGAGGCCAGTTTAAAAACTCAGTCCGCCCTGACAGGGTGTAAATTGGAGTGCTCTCAGTCCTTGGACAGATATATTGGACTCTCAGAGCGCTCACAGTAGAATAGTTTTTTTAAAAAAAATTCCGTTGAATTTGTGTTTTTCTGGTTAGTTAGGGTTTTTTTTAGTCATCCTGATCTTCGTTCATAGCTCATTTGCATAGCTGAGGGGATCGTCGGGGAGCAATTGGCTGCCGGTTGCACACAGCGATCGCTGGAAAGGAAATGGAAAGTGATCATCCCAGTGATCCTCCCATCGGAGGTCGGCTCTTACTCTATGCCAACCGATGGAAGGAGATTACCACGGACACGTGGATTCTCAACATGGTCCGGAGGGGACTCACCCTGGAATTCCTCACCTTTCCCCCGTGGACATTCATCCATTGCCCTCTCCCCAAGAAACCCCTCAAAAGGTCTCTCATGCAGGCAGAGATTTGTCACCTTCTGCAGATAGATGCCATAGAGCTTGTTCCACTGGACCAGAAGGGGAGGCAGTTTTACTCCATCCTGGTCCCCAAGAGGTCAGGGGGTGGTGGGCCATCTTGGATCTGAAGCGCTTAAATCAGCATCTGGCTTACAGGTGGTTCAAGATGCAGTCCCTCCAATCCATCTTGGACTGCCTAAGGCAGGGGGATCTGCTCACCAGCATCGACCTGAAGGAAGCTTATCTACATGTGCCAATCCATTCTGCACACAGGAAGTTCCTGCGGTTTTACTACAATGGGAGGCACTATCAGTATAGGGCCCTCCCCTTCGGCCTCTTGTCCGCGCCCAGGACTTTCACCAAGCTTCTGGCAGCAGTGGCGGCCCACCTGCGCACTCACCCGATACGCCTGGAATGTTATCTAGACAACATCATCATCCACTCGTCCAGTCGTTTTCAGGCTGCCAGGGATGTTCAAGTCACCATACGTACCCTCCAGCATAACGGCTTTTCAGTCATCTAGAAAGTCATCTCGAACCGAACACTTGCATTCAACATCTAGGCACAGTAATAGACTCTGTAGCTTGCCAGGTGTTCCTGTCTCCAGATCGTCAGAACAACCTCAGGAGCAAATTATGCGTGTGCCAGCGGGGCAGGTCGGTTCCAATTGTACAGCTATCACAGCTCCTCGGCGGCATGATCTCATGCATAAGGATAGTTCCCTGGGCAAGGCTTCATGCCAGGGAGCTACAGTGGTTCCTGTTACCAATGCAGAGATCAAACAACAACAACTCACCCAGATGGGTTCATCTTCCACAGAAGGTGCTTCGGTCCCTCCGGTGGTGGCAGTCAATGGCGGTCCTGAAAGGTTGCCGGTTCAAGGAGCCCAACTGGGTCATGGTCACCTCAGATGCCAGCCTCCTAGGGTGGGGGGCACACTGCCAGAGACAATTGACACAAGGCAGGTGGTCGCCCAAGGAGGCGGGTCAAAACATAAACTGGCTGGAGATAAGAGCAGTCAGACTCACCCTACGATGGTTTGCAACCATACTTTTGGGTCGCCATGTACTATTACTCACAGACAATGTAGTGACAAAGGCCAACGTAAACGGCCAAGGGGGCACCCATTCCAGAAGGCTCATGATGGAGGCAGAGTCTCTATGCTGGTGGGTGGAGCAACATCTAGCCTTCATAAGAGGCTAGATCAGGGACCAGCAATGTGGGTGGAGCAACATCTAGCCTCCATAAGGGATCAGCAATGTGTCAGCAGACTGGCTAAGTCGTCAGACAGTGGACAACTCCGAGTGGAGACTGTATCCTGCTCTGTTTCGACAAATAGCTCAGAAGTTCGGACAACCTCAGGTCATCCAGACCATTTAGGCGTCCAGAAGACCATGCCCGATGCGCATTTATAATGCCACATGGGTTGCCTTCGCCACCTGGTGCAAGGGGCGCAGGGTGGCGGATGTAACAGCTACCACACCCAAATCCTAGACTTTTTGCAGGAAGGTTTGGACAAAGGTCTAGCGCCCAACACCCTTCGACACCAGGTTGCAGCCTTATCTACTATCCTAGCAAGAGCCCCTGAGCCAACATCCTCAGGTTAAAAGCTTCCTGAAGGGCACTTCCAATCTACGTCCCCAGGCTATACATAGATACTCTTCCTGGAACTTACCTTTGGTTTTGTCAGCCCTCACAAAGGCAACATTCGAGCCCGTTCGCACTTCCAGCCTGTGCCATTTGACACTTAAGACTGCCTTCCTAGTGGCGATCACTTCTGTTAGGAGGGTGTCAGAGCTTGTGGTTCTCTCAGTCAGGGAGGAGCTCTGCATAATTCATGTGGATCGGGTCATCCTGCGACTTGACCCTACCTTCTTGCCGAACTTGAATTCTCATTTCCATAGGGCCCAGGAGGTGATCCTCCTGAACTTTTGCCCTAAGCCTCAACACCCAAAGGAACGTTCTTGGCATAACTTGGACGTTAGCCATGCTGTATGCATCTATGTTAAGAGGACCAAAGGGTTCAGACATACAGAATCATTTTTTGTGTCTTTTCAACCGGGGTCACTAGGCCGTAAAGTCTCCTCATCTTCTATTGGATGTTGGCTATGGGCTTGCATTAAGATGACTTATGAACAGCAGGGCAAGTCTGTACCAGGTCGAGTGATTGCTCACTCCACAAGGAGTGCTGCACCTACAGCAGCCTGGGTGACCCAAGCTTCTATCATTGACATTTGTAGAGCGGCTACGTGGGCTTCTCCCACTGCTTTTATACGCAATTACAAACTTGACATCTTTGCCTCAGCTGAAGCCTCATTTGGAAGACGTGTACTGCAGAAGGTGGCCTCGGCTCCGGATGCGTTGGTTACGAGTTCTTTCCTCCCTGGGACACAATAGCTTGGGTATGTCCCATGCTTGGACTCTCCAATCAGCGCACAGGAGAATGACCATTGGCTTATCTGAACGGTCGTTCTCTGGGCGCTGCAGGAGAGTCCAAACCCACCCAGGGTTTACCTTGGTGTCCAAAGATTTATACTAGTAATAAAATACCTGACGGACGTCTTGCACCGGATAAGATCTTTGTTTTTAAACTGGCCTCAATGAGGCAAAGGAGGCGTGGTTAAAAAAAAAGATACTCAGTCCTAGGGCAGATAGACTGTGTTAACCCCCAAAATTATAGCCCCAAAAATTCAATCTTGGTCTCATATATTTTTTCATATGCTTTTGTCAGACTTGATATAGATTTTTGAAAAATTTAGCTGGGCTTGGATTTTTTTCTTTATAAGAAAAGTCTTCCATCTTGCCAACCTACCCCACAGCCCAGAATAACATGGGAGATTATTGTCACATGTAGTAGGATTTAGGATTTATTCAATTTTTAGACCGCCCTTCTCCCTTGCGGGACTCAGGGCGGTGTACAGGCAATAATAAGAGCAATAATATAGAGCATAAAATACAATTAAAAATACAATTAAAAATATATTAAATAGATTGGCCTGATCTAAACCCTGTTAAAAAACCCTTACTAAAACAATTTAAAAACTAAAACAATTTAAAAAACTACGCCAGGCCGGCCGCACGAAACAGATAGGTCTGTGGTTGTCCATAGGTCAGGGGGTAGGTCATTCCAGAGGGCAGGAGCTGCCACAGAGAAGGCTCTCCCCTTGGGGGTCGCCAGCCGGCATTGTCTGGCCGATGGCACCCTGAGGAGGCCCTCTCTGTGGGAGCGGACTGGTCGGTGGGAGGTGTTTGGTAGCAGGAGGCGGTCTTGCAGATAGCCAGGTCCCTTGCCATGGAGCGCTTTGAAGATTACTAATACCTTGAAGCGCACCCGGAAAGCCACAGGCAGCCAGTGCAGCTCGCGCAAAAGAGGTGTCACGCGGGAGCATCTAGACACTCCCAGAATCCCCCGCGCGGCTGCATTCTGAACTAACTGGAGCCTCCAGGTGCACCTCAAGGGAAGCCCAGAAGTTTAGAAGCCCCATGTAGAGAGCGTTGCAGTAGTCCAGACGGGAAATGACGACGGCTTGAGTGACCGTGCATAAAGCGTCACGATCCAGAAAGGAGCGCAACTGGCGTATCAGGCAAACCTGATAAAAAGCCCCCCTGGCCACGGCTGTCATATGGTCTTCTAGAGACAGCCGAGAGTCCAGGAGGACACCCAAGTTGTGAGCCCTCTATGTAGGGGCCAATGACTCGCCCCCAATAGCCAGCGATGGCACCAGCTGGCTATATCGTGACGCCGGAAGCCACTCGGTCTTGGATGGGTTGAGTCGGAGCCTGTTTCTCCCCATCCAGACTCGCACGGCCTTCAGACACCGGGATATTATTTCCATGGCATCGTTGGGGTGGCCCGGGATAGAGATATACAGCTGAGTATCGTCAGCGTACTGATGGAACTCTACCCCGAAACCACGGATTATCTCACCCAAAGCTTCATATAGATGTTGAACAGGAGAGGCGAGAGGACCAACCCCTGTGGCACCCTACAAGTGAGGCACCTCGACGTCGACCTCTGCCCTTGTGACCGGTCGGAGAGGTAGGAGGAGAACCCCTCCAGCCGGTGCAACATGATACCATGGTCGATGGTATCAAAAGCCGCTGAGAGATCTAGCAGGACCAGGATAGAGGAATAACTCCTATCCCGGGCCCTCCAGAGATCATCCACCAATGCGACCAATGCCGTCTCTGTGCTGTACCCAGACTGGAAGCCGGACTGATGCGAGTCCAGATAGACGGTTTTCTCCAGGTGCTGAGGGAGCTGCTGCGCCACCACACTCTCAACAACCTTCGCAAGAAATTGAAGGTTGGAGACAGGATGGTAGTTGGCCAACACAGCCGGGTCCAGGGAGGGCTTCTTGAGAAAGAGCCTCACCACCGCCTCTTTCAAGGCAGCCGGCAGAAACCCCTCACTCAAAGAAGCGTTGACAATTCCCTGGAGCCAGCCTCACCTCCCGGGAGGCCAGTACCAACCAGGAGGGACACGGGTCCAATAAACGTGGTGGCATTCAGCCGCCCCAGCATCCTGTCCATGTCCTCAGGAGTCACAGGATCGAACTCTTCCCAGATGACAGACTCAAGACCTGCCTCCGTCAACCCGTCTGAACTAGACCAGTCGGAGGCCAGCCTGTCACGGATCTGATCAATTTTATCATGCAGATAACGTCCAAATTCCTCCGCACAACCCTGCAAGGGGGCATCCCGCGCCCTCTGATGAAGAAGGGAGCGGGTCACCCTAAACAGGGCGGCAGGCCGGTTATCTGCAGACGCGATAAGAGCGGAGAAGTAATTATGCTTTGCCGCTTCTATCGCCACTAGGTAGGTCTTCAAATGCGACCTTACCAGTGTCCGGTCAGACTCGGAGCGGGTGGCCCTCCAACCGCTCTCTAGGCGTCTCTTCCGACGTTTCATCACCCTCAGGTCCTCGGAAAACCAGGGAGCCAAGGTAGTTCGGCGCCGGGTAAGAGGCCGCAAAGGCACGACCCGGTCCAGGGCTCCCGTGGCCACACTATTCCAGTCGAGTCGCGGGTAAGGGTCCCAGGTATTGGCCCAAGCTCCATCTGGAACCTCTCAAGGTCCATCAGGCGCCTGGGGCGGAACCATCTTGTCGCTTCCGGTTCCGCCTCCCCGCGGTGGGATGCAGCGGTTGGAAAGCCCAGCCGGGGGAGAGAGTAATCTGACCATGACAGGGGTTCAATGACTATTTCCCTTAAACCAAGATCACTCAACCACTGGCTGGAGGCAAAAACTAAGTCCAGTGTGTGTCGTCCAGTGTGGGTGGGGTCATGAACTAACTGGGTCAGATCCATGGCCGTCATGGAGGCCATGAACTCCCGTGCCATCTCAGATGCTTCGCCTATCAATGGCAGGTTGAAATCCCCCATGACTAACAGCCTGGCAGTCTCAACCGCCATCTCGGCTATCACATTGAGAAGCTTGGGTAGGGCTGTTGATAACGTAGCGGGGAGCCTGGTACACAAGTAGCAAGCCCACCTGCCTCCCATGACCCCCCTTCACACACACTCACAGCCGGCTGTCTGCAGCACAGTGGTCTCCCTCGGGTCCATGCGCTCCTTTATAATAACCGCCACCCCACCCCCCACCCCGACCCTGGGCTCTTGGCTGGTGAAATGCGCGGTAACCCGGTGGGCACATTCCAACGAGGGGCACCTCCACCTCTTGGCCCAACCAGGTCTCTGTAATACCCACCAGGTCTGCCCCCCCCTCCAAAACCAGATCGTGAATGAGGGGGGCTTTATTAACCACAGACCTGGCATTACACAACATCAGCCGAAGGCCCAGGCTCTGAGATCCTGAACCCCCTGGGTCGCAAGAGGAGCCGTGAGGGCCGGAGCGTGCCACCGCTCACAAGCAGTGGGTGCGCCCTCCCCTTAAGTAATATGGCCCTCGGCTCCCACCATACCTGTCCCGATAGAATAGCCCTCTGTTGGATAGACCCTCACCCCCTCCCCAATTCTAGACACTGCGCTCTCCCCATCGGGACCGTTAGCCGGCCTGGACACAATCCCCGGTGGGTTTTCCCCCTCACCCACCACCCTAGTCTCAATTTGCCCCCCCTCCCTGGAGCCCCTTAAAACACGGATTAAAAATCTAATTAAAAACCCCCTTAATTTTCGCTTTGACCACCTCTCCTGGTTAACAAACCCCTCATCAAGGTGGGCCCTCGTTAGAGCTGAGGGCCAAACCTGCGAGAGGGGGGACTCCCGCAGGGCACAGAGGTCAGCCGCTGAATACGTTAATAATAGTCTGTGAGGAGATGAATTGTCAGCAGGAAAAACACCGCCTTGATATGAACTGTCTTTAAAAGCCATAATTGAAGATTACCAATAAACCATGTCCATGTCCACTCCAGTGGGGCCTGCAGAACATTGAGCTGGTAAGCCACGTGTCTTGTCCACACGTGGAAACTCTCGTCCCATCCACCATGTCCAGCGGTCCCAAGATCGTGGTGGAGGCAGAGGGCGAGGCTCTGCCAAGGCCATGAATCCAGGTTTGCTGCAGACTGCAGAGTCAGCAAGGAGTGTTTGCTGGAACAGGTCAGCAGAGCAGGCAGGAATGCTGTCAGAAAGTGTTTGCTGGAATAGGCTAGCAGAGCAGGCGGGAGGGGAGAAACAGCTGCACCCGAATCAAAAGCCATGAATCCAGGTTTGATGAAGCCGGGACGTTGTTTGTTAGAATTTTCAGCAGCTTTCAGCAGCTTTGAATTTTCAGCAGCTTTCAGCAGCTTTCAAGAAGTTCAAAAGTGTTGCTGGTGTCCCTGCCCAGAACGAATAGTCCAAATTCCTCCCACTCCCAACTCACACAGAAGCACACATAAACTCTTCATTGATAGTTTCTTCAGCGATGCGAGGAAAACAGCCTCCCCCCTTCACAAGTCCTCAGGGAAACTCTTGATGTTGACCAGGCTTCACTCCTCCACAAGCAGGCTGGTAGATTTGCTTTCTTAGATATTTCAGTTCTTTCAGTTCAGTTCAGTTCTCCAGCGAGGCTCAGTGTTGGAGGAGGTCCAACCTCGGGGGATCACTTGGTTCTTGTAATACTGTAAGCCACAAGTGCAACAAATGCTTACCAGAAATTTTTGCAGCTCCTTTATTTATTTATTTAATTAGATTTCTAGACAACCCCCCTCTTCCCGAAGGGACTCGGGGCAATGTACAGGTAAAATTAAAATTATCAAAATCATAACAATACATATAAACTAAAATCGAATTAAATAGTCCTCTGTACAAATTTATAAAAATTAAAACTTTTATGTTTCTATAGGCGTTTTCTCAGCCTCTCAGAGCAGTTTTCTTTCTTGTTTTTTTATCAGTTTTGGAGAGACATTCAATTCTTGGTAAGGTCACTGTTGTGCCGCATATTCTCCACTTGTGGGTGATAAGTTCACTGTGTTCTATGGTGTATGCAGTGCATTGGAAATTTTTGTGTGTACTTCTCCTGACCGATACCGTCCAACAATAAGATCTCTTTGATGCTTTGTAAGCTCTTTGCATACCATAGCTTGTGCTGTAAGAGACAACTGAGTAAATGTCAGTTGTCCTATTAGCACAACTGAACTTTATATGGGCTTGAACAGAATCACTTTAAGTGAATGGAGATGTGTATTGATTACAATTTAACATCAGTTTGAATGTAATTGGTGATCCCTACCTAAAAAGGGTATGAACACCTATGAGCCACATTTTTTTTCTCATCAATTTTAATTTGTTTTTCAATTTAATTGTACAGCTTATATGATATATTAAAGGTGAAAAGAATTATGAAGTAATTTATCTTGGAGTTACTTTTTTACATTTCAAAAATTTTAACAGGGCTGTATAGACTTTCTATATCCACTGTATGAATGAAGAACAATCAGCATTTCAGAGTAAAAAATAATTTAGAAATCTTTCAAACTATTTACAAATCAGAGCCATAAACCTCTGTTGATAAATGAATTTTAGAGTATAAATGTATACCATGCAAGTGCTGTTGACAAATTTAGCTTTTTAGTTAATATAGTATTTTATTTTTTCCCCAGAGGTATTGGTTAGCAGTGCTAAAGCTGATCTGACTTTGCAAGATAAGTGTAAAAACACTGCACTACATCTGGCTTGCAGCAAGGTATATATGATTTTCTGATTTGAAGCTTCTGTGATGTATTGCTGCTGCTGTTCTTGTAATTTTTTCCTCATAAATTAAGCTGCTCCAGATCAGCAGTGGCAGTACACCATTTCAACTGCAGTAGGAAGTAAATATTTCTTCTCTACAATTATATGTGATGAGATTAGAAAGGATTCTTTCTGATTATTATTTTTTGGTACTAACCAGATAACGAGGGAAAAACACATTTTTAACAAGAATCTAAGAGCTTAATTTACTTTATTCCTGCACTATTTTATTTATATATCAGTTCCATTTCCATAAAACATATCTACCACTGGATTTGGCAAAAGGAAAAGCAGGGTGATACCTCAATGGGATGAAGGGAGATATTTATTTAGAAACAGGAAATATAGCCACTAGTGTAAAGGCAAGTGAAGCATTATGTAGAATATTCAAAAATCTTGAGCCAGGCATGAACTATATTTAATAAACTATCTAGTAGACCATATTATTTCTTATTTGTCAATAAAACTCCATCTTTAAGTTGCAGCTATACGTTCCTTATGTGTCTAAATGCATTTGTTATGGATTGTTTCAAGAGCAGAAGCTGGTGTTTTCTAAACCTTGAAGAAATAGATATTACTTTTTAAAAGAGAAATAATATACCAATTTTTCTTTCTGTCTTTTTTTAGGGTCATGAAACCAGTGCCTTGTTAATATTAGAGAAGATTACAGATAGAAATCTGATTAATGCCACCAATACAGCATTGCAGACGTAAGCAAAAATTGTTTGGCATAATATTACACCATATTTTTGTAGTGAAAGATTAATCTTGGTTAATGTGCTCTTGTTCTCATAGCTGAGAGAAAACTCTTCTGCTGTCAAGTTAATCATAATTTTGTGTCATTTAATCAATAAAAATGTTAATATTAACTTTTGTTTATAAACAGACTCTAATAATCTATGGATTTAAATACTTTTATCAATGTCATTGATCCTAAGCAATATATGTCTGTAGAGATATTCAGTCATCCAGGTCATGGTTGTCCCAAAGGTGTTTTTTCAGAAGGGAACTGGACCAAGCAATCTATTTAATGCAAATAATATAACCATTAGTGTTCACCATAAACATTCAGATACAAGTAGGTTAAAATCCAAATAGCTGCTGAATTTCATGCAATATAGAGTCACTATTTACATATTCTCACTATTAACTCTTTAGACATACAACAAGCAATTTATGTATCTGCTTCACGTTTATATTTATTTGTTACAAATATTTTATGCTTAAATCATGTAGTCATTTTTAGATAATTATTGTAATGAATTGAAAATTGTTCTTTTTCCTGCTCTAGAAATGGCTGGGATTTGTTTTTGTTACATTTTGCATCCAAATTTTTAGTGCTAAGGATACAAACAAAGAAATACTAGCTGCAAAAGATATCTGTAGATTGATCTTTGTGTACATTGCTGATTTTTTGTTGCAGTATTTTCATACTTTGTGGGTTTTCTGCACAGGCCATTACATGTTGCTGCACGAAATGGATTAACAGTTGTAGTTCAAGAACTTCTGGGGAAAGGAGCAAGTGTACTTGCAGTAGATGAAAATGGTAAGTGGATGAAAACAGGGTAAACTGTAGTCTAATCGTGGCAAGCGAAATGCTGCTTATAAGTCTACCTTGAGGAATACTATTTTAGATAGGTTGGGTTGATTTTGTCATTATAATAATTGGGATTCATCCATGAATTTAATTGTTCCTTTAATGGTTGCTATAAAGTGACTTTGGTAAATTTACTTCAAATATTTTCTTTCCTATTTTTAAAATATTTTTAGTTATACAAACCACATTTCTTTAAAAAAAATACTGAAAAAGTCCATGGCAAATTATAGACTTTTTCTCTCTATTGCTTTATAGCAATAATCTATGAATAGATTTATAAATCAATATTGCCAAATATGTGTTCCTTAAAGTGAAGGGTGGGGGAAATGGCATTTGAGAAGGTTGCTTATCAATGTCCCATCATGAGTATGCCTTTTGTTGTTTCATACAGGTATTTCTCTCTCTTTCTCTCTCTGTATTTGCTTTAGAGGAAAACTGATGTTAATGTTATGCTAATTTTTCTAGAGGTCTGGCCCCAGAATTATTTAAAATAAAATGCAAAAGTATAATCCAGTTAGAATCATATATTTATTTTTTAAGCATAAAAATGTTGCATTTTGCTTTTACATCCACAGCAGAACTCAATAAAAGTAAAATAAAATTACTACATTTTTTCTCGCCTCTAGGTTATACACCAGCATTGGCTTGTGCTCCAAATAAAGATGTGGCTGACTGCTTAGCTCTCATTCTGGCTACAATGATGCCTGTTTCATCAAGCAGCCAAATACCTTCTCTTACATTTAATTCCATTAATCATTACACTACCAGTTCAAAAACAGTCACCGTTGATTCTTCACCAATTACTCGAAGTGAACATAGCTCTTATTGTAGTTTCAACAACATTGGGAGGGAAGATGGCTATTCATACACAGAAGAAGATGAACTTAATGACTCTGATTCGGAAACATATTAAAAAGCTTCATTAGAAGTCTGAAGAGTGAACTTACTTGCTGAATTTCCAGTTTGTTATTGGAGAAAGATATTTGCTGAATATAAAAAAAGGACAACCCAAGGGAAAGATTTCTTTAACAAAAGTATGGGAGATACACAAAAAATATGAGAGATTTTTAAAAGCAGGTTATGAAAAAGAAATGATTGGAATCTATGATTCACAAAGTTAACGAGAATGTTATTTAATTGCAATGTTTCAATGAATAATCCCAATAAGGTCGTGTGCATCTTTGTATAAAGAAATATGCAATTATACAACAAAATGGACAATACATTCAAATCTTAACTATAAAAACTAAGATCATTTTGAAGGCAATAATTGAGTTTGGTACAGGAGGCATTGTTTGTGCTGCAAATTGCCAAAGGACCAAATAACTTAAGACTTTTTTTAAATTTAAAAAACCCTTTATGACAGTGGTTCTCAACCTTCCCAATACAGTTCCTTGTGTTGTGAACCCCAACCATAAAATTGGTGTCTCTGTTCCTAAGACCATTGAAAATATGTGTTTTCCGATGGTCTTAGGCGACCCCTGCGAAAGGGTCATTTGACCCCCAAAGGGGTCGCGACCCCCAGGTTGAGAACCGCTGCTTTATGACAACACTTGAATAGCTTAAATAAGTAATAGTCTTAACCCTTAAATTACAACTAGCAATTAATCTCAAATTGGTTTTAACTGTTGATTTGTTTTAATCATCTGATAGCCTTCCGACACTATTAAATGTACCATAAAATACAGGTTTTAATTTGTTAGACTTACGGTATTAAAGCTGTTATTAGCTGAACCAGGAATTGTCAGGGTAAAATGGGTACAAATACAGCAATGTAGTAATCACTGCTCAGCTTTTCTTTTATTTATCACAAAGAGAAAGAGAGGGATGCAAAGATACACACACACACACACAAATACAGATTGGGGGAGGGGGATTCTCTGGGGAAGTCAAACTCCATCAAAAATATAACTGCAATATCCTGATATTTTATTAGGCTGCCTTATAGAATACTATTTCTTAAATTCACCCAATATTTTACTTAATTTAATGAATGATATTGGTGCCTCTGTGGTGTACATATAATTAAAAATGTTTTTAAGGCTAAGAATATGACTGAAAAAAATACAATAAAATGCTTTTACCCTCTTACCAAAAAGGTACAATGTCGGATCTTGGAAACATACAGAAGTGGTTAATTTTATAATTTTTCAAATGATGCTGATCCTTCTGTTACAGTAAAAAACTTTACCTATGTTTGTCTAATTTATATTAGGCTCCTGTAAAATATATAAACATGAAAGAATGGCATTTTTCCCTAAAGTTGGTTTGTTAAAATAGAACTTGTTAAAATAGAACTTTATTTGGTTCTGCTTTAATTGAAAAATTAAATAGTATAATTATTACTTGCTTTGGTTATGTCAGGGGTCTGCAAAGTCGGCTCTTTTAAGACTGGTGGACTTCAACTCCTAGAATTCCCCAGCCAGCATGGCTGGCTGGGGAATTCTGGGAGTTGAAGTCCATCAGTCTTAAAAGAGCCGACTTTGCAGACCCCTGGGTTATCTACATGCAAGACTATCTTGCATGATAAGGTTATAGCAAATGGATCCCTACCTTCTTTTATCCTTTTTGTATTGTGAAACTGGAAACCTTAATACCATTGTAAACTATCATCTTGTTTTCTGAACATAGTGTGAAAACACAAGACAGTATTTTGATCTATTTGATAATTTTGTGGGTTTTTTGAAAAATTAACGAGCATGTACATAGAAATAGCATTTGCTTGAATACTGTACTTACCTGCACTCTTTCAGTACATCAAGATTACTGTGTATATTTTACAGAGTATAATAAAATCCAAATGTGAGAATTGTATAATGAATAATTTATGTATCATTATGGAGTATTGAGAATTAGTTCAAATTTACTGTATTGAAACCTCAGATTTATAAATCTTATTGTGTAATGCTTTTTTATTTTCTTTACTCTAAAGCAATAATTAGCTTAACTAGTATTTGAATTAGCAGTAATTTAGATATTTAAATATATATTTTGGGGACCTTGTTATCTTTTTATTTTAACTGGATTTAATTTCTGAAAGAATCATAGCTATTATTGGGCAGTTGAAAACATCTTGAAAGTCTGAGGTTTTCTTTTCTGTATCACTTTATATACAGTGATGTCTAAAATGAAATAGATATAAAAGTCTAGTAATTAATTAGCTGGGTATCAACATACTCTTTATAAGACTTCCTTTTTACTTCACAATTAACTCTGAAAGCAATGTTTATTTTATAAATGAAGCTACCAACCTTTGAAACATTTGAATTGATGATGAACTATGAGACATTTAGTTACTTATTTTACTCAATCATATCATTTGCCTTGTATTTTTCTCAAAATCTTTAGGCAGGCAAAAAAACCCACAATAAAACAGTAAAGTCATATTTACCCTATTTAAATAATATCTTCCAATAGCTTTCATTGATCTATACATCAGAAATTAGCAACAAAATAAAATCTGTTAGCCAGTTTTAAAAATATACAATTCTATTCAGAGCCTTATAATTCAATCCAGAGCAGCTAAAATCAGCTAAAACTGATAAATAATGTATTCCTTATTTATTCATTTAGATCCTCAATAAAAAGCAAAATAAAAAACAAAAACCAGTTGGATTCCAACTTTATATTCAGAGCACATAATTCCCTGAATTGAAATGCAGTGAAAGCTTTTTTTTAAAATCTAATACAGTGCCTTTTGGAATTTAAGCAGGCAATACAATACAAGGAAGGTAGACACAAAATATTATGGCTCCAACCAGTTTGATAATTTAGAAGATTATATCTGACACACAATGCATACAAAGGCCATTCTGGAACCAGTAAAAATAAGACAACCGTAATGAGTACAATATTTGCACAGAATAAAAAGAATACTGTAATATTCCAAAACTTAGTACTAATTTTGCTATTTCACCATCAAGTATAAAAGTCAGTGTTTGAAACAACATAAAACTATCATATGTGATACTTCATATTGCAGATGAACAAGTCTTAGATCTGAGGTCCTAGGCAAATCTCTCATGCAAACATCACAGTCCTCTCATGAGAAATGCAAATGCACTGTTCGTCCTTGACCATTACATCAACTTCTTACAGTCCAGTTTATATCCCAAGATGCCAACAATGCATTATTTTAGTTTCAGTTCTAGGGACATCTACTTAAGTCAGTTTCCTACCTAAAATCGGAATATAATGTCAAAGCAAAGGGGGTTGATGCAGCATTTGAAATGAATATGCTTCTATAATAAGTGCTTTTCTACAAGGAATTGGATATATAAAAAAGCAGAGGTTACACTCAACACTTGATGCAATGCAATAGAAGTCTTAAATTACTCCTGTTCAAAAAAACCGAAAAGTTCCCTTTAGTCCTAAGAAAGTTCAGTTTTGTTTAATATGTATATCTTGGAAATGGTAATGCTATGTTTACATTTTATACCATCCTCCCCACAAACCTCCCAATATGAGTTCTGAAAAAAATAAATAAAAAAGTTATCACTGAAGATTGCAATAATTTTGAGTAAAGTTTTATTTTGATTTTCTAAAAAAAGTTAATAAATTGATTAAACAAAATTCAATAGAAGAAGAAGAATGTATTTCTTTTCTTTACAATCCTGTAATCACTTTATTCGGGTTGGAGACAAGGTGATTGAGTGTTTATCAGTTAGATGCCCTTCCTGACACCTATGGGAGTTTGCACCAGAAATATTCCCTTTATGCATGTCATTGCCTAGGGTTGAACTCTCAACTATCTGAATCGGAGGCAGGCATCTCCACCTTTAGGCCACATCGCTCAAAAGAAGAATAAGTATAAGCCCCTGATACTCTTTGTAGAACCTTAAATACCTGGATCTCAGAATAGAAATCTGAAGGGATTTTTTTTCCAAAACAAAATAAATTAATACCAGAAAATTACTAATATTCTTCATTTTACAATAAACACTATCTTATTGTATTAATAGTTGTATTTTCAATATTTTATCCAATGCTAATATCTGCATATTAAAGATGGATAGCATTTTATTTAAGAGGAGTATACAAAATTGAGTGCAGTTTTAAACTGTATAACCACAAACTTTCATTTGTTTTATGTAAAGAGACCAATTAACCTATTTGCTTAATTACAGGTCAAATATTACTTTACTTTCTCCCCAGAGTTACGGTATATTGTGGTGCTTTATTATGATGGAAAGGTATACCAGTGAGGGATGAGTGAAGAATCCTGAGAATTGGCATGAAGATCATCCCAGTTGTCCAGCTGCCCAGCTAAAGCTAGCAATATACAGTGTTTCCCCAAAAATACGACAATGTCTTACCTTTTTTGACCCATGAAATATGGCCTTGGGCTTATTAGAGGGGGGGCTTATTGTTTTGGGGTTGCCGGGCAGCTGTTCCCTTGCAACCGGGTTCCAAAGAGCCAGGCACAGCCTCAGGGGTGAAGCTGCGAGCAGGCACCCAGCAAACCCCCTCTCCAGCTGGGCAGAGCACCATTCACTGTCCTAGGGAGTATCCCTAAGGCACCAAGCCATGTGGCGCTCTGCCCCCCCCCCCCCGCCCTCCCAGCTCTCGTGGCTCAGGATACCCCCTAGGTCAATGCATGGAGCATTGCCCGGCTTGAGAGGGGGGTTGCATGAGCGCCTGCTCTGCCCCCAGCCTTACCATGCCCTTGGCCAGCTCTCCTTGCTGTGCAAGGCAGGAGAGCAGCAGGCAGTTGTCGGGGTTCCAAATAGCATCCAAAAGTAAATTAGAGTCAAAGTCAAAGGATTCCTCAAAGTTTCAATTTATTAGTTGAAAGTTTATTAGTTGAAAGTTGAAGATCTTGCCCCCATACCCACAAGTCCATCACATGATCCAATCTGCCATACAGGCAGCTTCCACCTATCTAGTTCTGATCAGGTGCAGAGTTGCAGAGACAAAGGATCAAATAAATTTCTAGAATTTTTTTTTGTTATGGCTACATATCACACAACTCCATATAATACACCTCCCATTTTACTACAATAGAAAATGCATAGTAGAATAATAGAAAGTGTGGCAAGCCTGAGGTCCAAAAGAAAAGATGGCTTGCAGGCCTGATAGGCAGAGCATGGACGGGGTATTGGGTCTTTCCCCTGTCCCACGCCAAAAAGAAAGCCAGCAAAGTTTCTCCTCCTTCAAGCCTCCCTACCTTCACCCCTGCTCCCTGCTCCCTTTCCCCTACCCTCCACTCAATCCCACATTGGAAGAGGAGGGCGCACTGGAAATGCAGGTTGGGGCAACATCATAGTGTGCCTTCTGACCGTCCAGTAGTCGGACGCTCCTCCAGGCACAGCTTACTGAGGAGGGGGGAAGCAGCCATGTTGCCTCTGCTTCCTCCTCCACAGCTCCAGCCATCACTGCATTGCTTTCTCAAAGGTGCAGTGTATTTCGAAGGTGGCAGCTCATGTCTGAAGGTACCAAACAGTATCCAGTTGTGAGAGCCCGGCCAAGCCTCTCTACTATCTGACTCACCAATGGGGACACTTCTGCCCCACTTTCTGCTGGGCTTTTGTGCTCTGCACTTGGCCAGGGAGGGGATCGCTTTCCTACACCGCCCTCTTCCTTCTCTTGGTCCAACCAATGAGGAAAGAGGAAGGCCAAGCTTGGGGGGTTATTCCACCCCACAAGATCTTACCCCACCATCCTCTCCCAGCCCTCTGGTTTCAGCAACACATCTTAAAAGCACAAATTAAAAACACATATTTTTCGCTTGGCCGGCCTAGGATAGTCTCTTCTGATTGTTTAGGGATTTTTAGTAAATATTTGGGAATTTTAGCGCAGGGTTCTCTGTTTAATATGCCTTTTAGTCAGTATTTATGTATGTTTATTGTTTTAAATTTTGTATTTTTTCTACTGTTTTTAATTCCCTGTGCCCCGCCTCGAGTCCCTTCGGGGAGAGAGAGCGGGTTATAAAATAAAATTATTATTATTATTATTATTATTAACAGCAAATCATGATGAAGGCGGAAGCCTGTTGACACACAAAGACAAGTACAAAGGTGCTTCTCTCCTGCACTAAGGGTCTGTTCATCACCACCGCAACAGTGTGACAGCTTTTTCACCGCTCTGCCAAGACAGGGAGACAAAGAGCCACAGCAGAGGGGTGTAGCATGGGTTGCTGACACCCGTGCTAGATGATCAGCTTCTTCCATGGGATGACATTCTATATGCTACCAAGGAAAAGCTGAGGTACTTTTAGACTTCTGGACTTGGTGTTTATGACATGGCTAGAATAAAGCCTATGGTACACCTAATTGCTAATATTGCCAATCAGAAAAAGAAAAGTCAAAACTGCGAGGACAAACCGTGAGTAAGGTAGGTAAGAAGCTTGAGCACAGCAGAATTCAAGACTGAGAGATGAAATCAATTGCTAGATGTTGAATTTTAGGTATTAGCAAATTGAAATGGCCTTTCAAGTAAAAAAGGAGTTATGCCTGGAGTTATGCCTGGATTTGTACCAAAGATATACCTGCTTCTAAATGTATGATGTCAGAGATGGCATATTCTGCTACGTTGAAGCCACACCTGTGAAATGCTCTAACTAAGGCATTTTGGTGAAATAATTCAACTTTAATCATAGTATGTTCCATGTACTGTATATGTGTAATAAAAGTCCAAAGGCTTTAAATAATCACATCAAAGAATATTTATTGGGTTCTTGTAGTACTAATTTTGAGACATTATTGATATCAAAAACTATTTGTGTCCATCTCATACCAACGCCCATATAAGCCAGCTGTTATTAAACCAGAAGATCCTCCCATTTTGGACATGATGTAGGATTTCCCCTCCCAGCCCAAATAGTCGGGAAAGTCTACAGTGACACCAGATCTTAGCAAGAGAGGAAAGATAAAAGTAGTACTGAAATTTCCTTGGAGCTGAAAATCTATCAATCCAGATGCCTCTGTGATTTCTTGCCCACAGGTAGAATAGTTAAGTCCACCACATTTAACTAATACACAGGCTTGAACATAGTATGTTCCATGCACTATATGCAAATCATCAAAAGCCCCTAAAACATAAAGTTCATTTGTTTTTTCTAATTGCTTATAGATTAAATTACAACAAAGTGTATTGGAACAAACTTCTATATTTCCTTCTGCATTTAGTATGGGCATTAAGGTAAAATTATCATACATCATTATTCCATAAAATACAGGTAAAAATTCTTGGGATGGCTTTTCTTCTATTTTACAGTCAGTTTCTTGATCTTCGTGGCAAATCTGTTTTTCTCTATAAAAATTCAAAGAACTCTTTTGACCATTGTGGAGCATTGCATTGTTTTCCATATTAGTTTCATGATCTGATGAAATAACTGGGATTTCTGCAACTATAAGTTTCCCATTAATGCTTTCCATATCATAATAAGTGAAAGATTTTGATGGTGTATATATACCACTGCCTGTCATGCCCAAGTCAGGATGATGGATATTTGCTGCCAAAAGATTTATTTTAAAAGCAATTGCAAAAGCTTGTTGAAATTCTACAGCAGACAAAAGTGGAAGTTGATTCATCCATGCAGTAGGATATGCGACCTGGGTTATGTTGTATTGCTTTATAAGGTTTACAGCTGGCTCATAAAATAGAATATCAAAGCAAGTAAAGATTCCAAATCTGCCTGCAAAAGATGTATCAAAAACTGTATAATCAATCTCTGGTGGAGTATTAAAGGCATACTCAAAGTATAGGTTTTGTTTTCTGTATCTGGCTATCAGTGTACCATTGTCATTAAATACTACATTGGTATTAAACTGATATCTTCCATCTGGTGGACAGTGGGGATCACTTTGCATGCAGGGCTCTTTAGTTCCCAAATTTACAACTAAAAATATTTGGTTTCTCAACGCCATACAGCTGAGTTGATGGAGAATCTATAAAAGCAAAAGGTTTTGAAAATATTAAAAATGGAATGTTATCTTATATAAAAAAGAAAAACATTGAGCTACAGTATTGTGTTAACTGACTATTGAATTGCCATATTTTTTGGTCTATAAAATGCTCCAGATTATAAGGCGCACCTAGCTTTTGGAGAGGAAAACAAGAAAAAAAATCTGTCTCTGCCTCGCAGCAGTTTGCCTCTTTGCAGCAAACAGCCTGGTCAATTTCAGCACAGCCTGATTTAGCATGAGCAGCTGATTGGCAGTTGGATCTGCCTCCCAGATAGGCTGCAGCGATCCCTGTCACCTGGAACGGGCCACAAACATGGAGGGCAAAAATGGGGTGCATGGAGGCTAAAAATAGGATGCATGGAGACCGAAAATGAGGCGCACAGAAGTGGCGATGGATAGTAGAAGTGATGGGCATCAACAGGTGGTGGCTATCCCTGAAGCCTGGAACAGCTGATAGGCAGTATTCTGGGAGGCAGATCCAACTGCCAATTGGCTTGTGCTAAATTAGGCTGTGCTGAAACTGACCAGGCTGTTTGCTGTTTGCCGCAAGGAGGCAAATTGCTGGGAGGCAGAGGCCAAAGGTTGGAGATCAGTGTGGGATTCAAAAAATTTTACTACTAGTTCTATCGGCGTGGCATGGCTTGTTGGGCGTGGCAGAGGAAGGATACTGTAAAATCTCCATTCGCTCTCAATTCCAGGGGAAGGTTACTGCAAAATCCCCATTTCCTCCCGATCAGCTGGGATTTGGGAGGCAGAGAATAGATGGGAGTGGGGCCACTCAGAGGTTCTCCGAACTACTCAAAATTTCCACTACCAGTTCTCCAGAACTAGTCATAACCTGCCGAATACCACCTCTGGTGGGGGCTGTTGTGTGGGTGGGGCTTTGGCAACATTCGTTGCATAAGATGCACAGACATTTCCACCCACTTTTTTTGGGGGGTGGGGGGAAGAAGTGTGTCTTATACAAAAAAATACGGTAGGTACAATTTTACTTTTTAAATGATTTTGTTTGGAAGAGTGTATTAAGAAAATAGTGGAAAAATTACATTAATTAAAGAAATTACCTCAGTGTCATTGAATAAATAAAATTCTTTGCATGGATTCCATGTCAGAGAGTCCAAGTTTGGAATGAAATCCAGGTAAGGATAAATGGATGCCCTTGTGAAGTTGAAACCCTGAATTCCATCTTCAGGAAAGATAATTATTTGAGCCCCCTAACAGTAACGAAAAATGTTAATCAGCCAAAGACTAATAGTGAAGCAAAGTGATTTCTTTATTAAATAGCTATGGTTTAAGGCATACAACTGCTTTCATTAACAAATACTTTCATAATTATGGAGAAATTAATAGATTGTATTTGTATTTTAATGGAAATTAAATGGAAATTATGACTGAAATACACTAATTTTAGAAATGAACAAATCTATCTTTTGTAGACACAGAATGCAACCATTCTTTCTTCAAGCATTTTATAGGATACATATAACAAACTAAAGTATAAGGCATCTTGTTTAATGTCATATATTTAATTAATCTAAAAACAACAACAAGGGTGATCTAAAATTCTGGGAACTCATAATAGAAACCAAGGTGAAAGTCTCTTACAATCCAAATATCTGAAGTCTACATTTTAATAATTTAATAACTATAATACTACCATACTGCTGAATAATACTACTGTATTATGTTATAAAATTGAAGCTTATCTGTTCACTGTTATTTAGGTCTATGCCAATTTAGAGTGTTGCAATAAGGTATTTTCAAATGACTTCCAATGATAGCCAAATTTTATATTAAAAATAGGAAAGACTAATATTCTACCTGTTTTGCTGCATTAATTACTTGCTCTTCATAAATGTCTAGATTCCTTTTCATTAATTGTAATGCATTTTGTCGATCAATGATGGCCGCTGGATTGGGATTCAGGATGGCATGATGTTCATATACAGCAGCAACATAATGTTTTCCTCTTTGAATATCTATGGAAAGAACTTGATGACCAAGAACAAACAAGATGACACTTGCCATGAACCTAAAATGAAAACAGATGAATATGACCATGACCAATAACATCCTAGATCAGTAATAATAATAATAATAATAACTTTGAATTTATTAACCGCTCCCTCTCCCCACAGGGACCCGGGGCGGTGCACAGGAGGAACTAAAAACAATATAAACAATAGATACAAAAATATATACATTAAAACACAATTAAACAATGCTATCCCGTGCTAAAAAATTAAAACCCATTAAAATACATTTAAAATCTATAGACAGAGAGACTATCCAAGGCCGGCCAGTCGAAAGAAATGGGTCTTTAATTTCGTACGGAAGGAGCGGAGGTCCGTGGTCGTTCTGATATCGGGGGGAAGGTCGTTCCAGAGGGCCGGGCCCGCCACAGAGAGAGCCCTTCCCCTGGGCGTCGCCCGCTGACAAAGTCTAGTGGACGGCACCCGGAGAAGTCCCTCTCTGTGGGAGCGAATCGGTCGTGAGGATGTATGGGGCAGGATCCGATCCCGCAAATAGCTAGGTCCCGAGCCATGGAGCGCTTTAAAGATGATAGTTAGCACCTTGAAGCGCACCCGGAAGACGACAGGCAGCCAGTGCAGCTCGCGCAAGAGCGGTGTAACGTGGGTGAACCTGGTGGTCCCCATAATTGCTCGCGCGGCTGCATTCTGAACTAACTGAAGCCTCCGGGTGCACCTCAAGGGAAGCCCCATGTAGAGAGAGTTACAATAGTCCAGTCGGGATGTCACGAGGGCATGAGTGACTGTGCGAAGGGCGTCCCGATCCAATAGGGGGCGCAATTGGCGAACCAGGCGAACCTGGTAAAACGCCCTCCTGGCCACGGCTGTCACTTGCTCTTCCATAGACAGCCGGGTATCCAGGAGGACACCCAAATTGCGCGCCCCATCCACAGGGGCAAGATGTTCGCCCCCTATGGCCAGCGTTGGAGAAAGCTGGTTGAATCGGGCAGCCGGAAACCACAGCCACTCGGTCTTGGTCGGGTTGAGCCTGAGTCCGTTACTTCCCATCCAGATCCGCACGGCTTCCAGGCACTGGCACATCACCGCTACGGCATCGTTGGGGTGGTTTGGGGTAGATATGTACAGCTGGGTGTCATCAGCGTACAGGTGGTACTCTACCCCAAAACCACGGATGATCTCCGTGGTTGAACCATTTGAGCTTGCAGTGTAGTGTTGAACCATTTGAGCTTGCAGTGGTTGAACCATTTGAGCTTGCAGGAGTAATGTTGAACCATTTGAGCTTGCAGTGTCAAAAAATCATAAATTACCTAACTTGACTCTGCTGGAGTGTTAACCTCTCTCCTCCCAGGTCAAAAGAAAAACAATTCATAACAAAGTGTTACTTTGGATAATGTTATGGGTGGCATGTACAAAAAATAAATGTAAATATTTTTTTACATTTATCTTTGCCTTTCAGAAACAAAAATGCCCATTAAAAGCAGCTCTAGATCACATGAGGTTTGGAAACATCAGAGAATGCTGTTGTGTAGCCTTGCAGCCTCCAAGAAACAACAGAACAACAGACTCCTTTCTTGTGTGATTTTTGGATGCTCCAGAGGGTCTCCCATGTGAGAACATACCTTATTTTTGTGGCCTTTGGAGGCTTCAAAAATTCACATTTTGTGGAGGCTGCAGAGGCCGCACAAGAATAAGATATGCTCTTGCATGGCCTCCACACCCTCTTTAAGTCATATGAGAGGACCTTACACAATATTACACAATATCTGGAGCCTTTCAAAATTGTACAAGAACCTCCTAAACCTTTTGGATGTTGCAATGAGAGCAGGCCCCTCTTGCATGTCTTTAAGAGGGTTTGAAGGCTGCACAAAAGTGCACCATATTCTCAATGTTTTTATGTGTCACACAAATGTTCTAGTTTTTCTAGTCTTTCTCCATTTCCACTTATATTTATATTTTATATTTTATTTAATTTTTATACCGCGCCTCTCTCCCTGAAGGGACTCAGGGTGCTGCACAGGAAATTAAAAGCGGAAATACAAACATGTCAATAAAAACGGACGTATAATAAATAAGACTACAGAATAAAATCTAATTAAATTTAAATGTGCTAAAAATACCCTAAAACATACCCACACATTAAAACCCTCAAGGTAATTTGCTACTCAGTCTACAAAAGTGGTCTCGGGGACTAGGCTAGGCCGGCTGATTGGAAAAGATGAGTCTTCAAACGTTGGTGGAAGAGGCGGAGGTCCGTGGTGGTCTGGAGTTTGGGGGGCAGGTCATTCCAGAGGGCTGGGCCCGCCACAGAGAAGGCCCTTCCCCTGGGGGTCGCCAACCGGCATTGCTCGGCGGACGGAACCCGGAGAAGTCCCTCTCTATGGGAGCGAATCAGCCGAAGGGATGTATGAAGTAGGAGACGGTCTCGCAAATAACTAGTTCCTGTGCCATGGAGTGTTTTAAAGATGGTTATCAGCACCTTGAAGCGCACCCGAAAGACCACAGGCAGCCAGTGCAGCTCGCACAGGAGAGGTGTTACATGGGAATGCCGTGAGGCTCCCAAAATCCATCGCGCGGCCGCATTCTGCACTAGCTGTAGTCTTCGGGTGCACCTCAGGAGGAGCCCCATGTAGAGAGCATTGCAGTAGTCTAGACGGGATGTCAGGAGCGCTTGAGTGACTGTGCAAAGGGCGTCCCGGTCAAGAAAGGGGCGCAACTGGTGTACCAGGCGAACCTGGTAAAAAGCCCCCCTTGCCACGGCCGTCACATGATCCTCCATGGACAGCCGGGAATCCAGGAGGATGCCTAAGTTGCGAGCCCTTTCCATGGGGGCTAGTAGTTCGCCCCCGATGGCCAGTGATGGCGTCAACTGGTTGTACCGGGACGTCGGAAACCACAGCCACTCGGTCTTGGATGGGTTGAGTCGGAGTTTGTTACTCCCCATCCAGGCCCGTATGGCCTCCAGACACTGGGACATCACTTCGACGGCATTGTTGGGGTGGTTTGGGGTAGATATGTACAGCTGCATATCATCAGCGTACTGATGGTACTCTACCCCAAAACCACGGATGATCTCGCCCAGCGGCTTCATATAGGTGTTGAACAGGAGTGGCGAGAGGACCAACCCCTGAGGTCCCACACATGAGGGGCCTCGAGGTTGACCTCTGCCCCCCTGCCAACACAAATTGCGACCGACTGGAGAGGTAGGAGGAGAACCACCGTAGAACAGTGCCTCTCACCCCCAACCCCTCCAGTTGGCGCAATAAGACACCATGGTTGATGATATCAAAAGCTGCTGAGAGGTCTAATAGGACCAGGATAGAGGAACAACCTCTATCCCGGGCCCTCCAGACATCATCCACCAACGCGACCAATGCCGTCTCAGTGCTGTGCCCAGGTCGGAAGCCAGACTGGCGCAGGTCCAGATAATCAATTTCCTCTAGGTGACGGGGGAACTGCTGTGCCACCACACTCTCTACAACCTTCACCAAATCTGGAGATTTCATGACAATTAAATTAAGTTAACTAGATTGTAAAAGAGTAACTAGTTATTAACTTTTTTTTTTTTAAATTAAGCTTGACAAATCATTAGTGATAAGAGCCCCAGCCTCAAAGATCACCTAAAGTTGTAACCAACATACAAAAACAACGATACCAAAGAAAATTTCAAAGACGTACAGCATGGAAAGTTATTTGTCCATTTCATAATGGACAGATCAAGTCAATATTTCATACAGTTGTCTTAATACATAAGTTATACAATAACATAACAAGTAGACAATAAAGCAGAATGGTTATTTTGGGCAAAAATATATATGTCACCTAATATTCAAACAACATTTTCAATGTAATTTTCTCTAGGGTTGGGATTACAGCACCCAAAATTTCAAGACAATGTGAGCTAAGAAACTTGACAGTTGTACACCCAACACATCAGGAAGCTATTAGATTGGGAAATGCTATTATAACAAATATGATTATTAGCATAAGCTATTTTAAAGCAAATTCTGGCTGTACAGTAATCCCTCGTTATTCGCGGCTTCGTTTTCCGCGGATTCAGTCCTTCGCGGATTTGTAAAAAATACAAAAAAAAATTGCATTGGTAGGAGGCAAGCACCCCCTAGTGGTTGCTTTAAACATGTCCACCAATTCAAGTTTCCTATAGAAACCCACTTCACGGATTTCCGGTTTTCGCGGACGGGTGCGGTCCCGATTAGCCGCGAACAACGAGGGATTACTGTACTGTTTTGGCCTCCTGTAAGAATGTCCTCTTCTGGTAATTGATTTACTTGCTCTAAGAGAACAATTCAGCTGCTGTTTTGAAAACACAGAAGAGTTTGATCAGCTTAAACACCAGAAGAAATGTTCCTTTGTGCAAAGCCTGTTAAAAAATACAGATGCAGTTAGTGTAATGAAATATATGCCTATACAGAAGAGCAATATAGGAAAGGATAAACTTTTAATTACTGGTTGCAATTGATAAGGAAGGCACATAATGAATATATACTATTTTTATATATAATCTATATTAAAATAAAAGTAATGTTTTTATTACTTTTTATTATGCTGGAGGTCTTCATGACAATCATATAAATATGGGTAATTCTTATAATAATGTACTGCTATTCTTGTTGTTTGGCCAGTCTATGCTGCTAAAAGGTATTGCTCAAGTGATTTCCTAAGTATGGTAACAGCTTCACTGAGATCTAACAAGGTTCATGAAATGGCATATACTCCTACGTCTTCATATATTTTTCTTTCCTTTATTTTTTTAACTTCCCCCCCCCCTTTATTACACTTTTTTCTTTGTTTTCTTTTTGTTTTTCTTCTTTACTTTCTATTGGTATATTAATATAATATAATATGATAATGTAATGTAATGTAATGTAATAATATAATATAATTAATATAATATAATATAATATAATATAATATAATATAATATAATATAATATAATATAATATAATATAATATAATATAATATAATATAATATAATATAATATAATATAATATAATATAATATAATATAATATAATATAATAATATAATATAATATAATATAATATAATATAATATAATATAATATAATATAATATAATATAATATAATATAATATAATAATATAATAATATGGAGTATATGCCATTTCACAAACCTTGTTAGATCTCAGTGAAGCTGTTACCATACTTAGGAAATCATTTGAGCAATACCTTTTAGAAGCATAGACTGGCCAAACAGCAAGTATGGAAGTACATTATTATAAGAATTACCCATATTTATATGATTAATAATAATAATAATAATAATTTATTTTATATACCGCGTCCTCTCCCCAGGGGGACTCGGAGCGGTACACAGGGAAAACATTAAAACACATAAAATATATACATAAATAAATACAATAAGTAAAAACAGATTAAATCTAATTGTCCCTGCACTAAAATCCCCATTTTTAAAATTAACGTTCCCTAACCCCTAAGGTAGAGACTAACCTAGGCCGGCCAAGCAGAAAAAGTGTGTTTTTAATTTCTGACGGAAGGAGCGGAGGTCCGTAGTTGTTCTAATATCGGGGGGAAGGTCGTTCCAGAGGGCTGGGCCCGCCACAGAGAAGGCCCTTCCCCTGGGCGTCACCCGCTGACAAAGTCTAGTGGACGGCACCCGGAGAAGTCCCTCTCTGTGGGAGCGAATCGGCCGGGAGGATGTATGGGGCAGGATCCGATCCCGCAGATAGCTAGGTCCCGAGCCATGGAGCGCTTTGAAGATGAGAACTAGCACCTTGAAGCGCACCCGAAAGACGACAGGTAGCCAGTGCAGCTCGCGCAAGAGAGGTGTTACATGGGTATACCTTGCGGTACCCATTATTGCTCGCGCGGCTGCATTCTGGACCAGCTGAAGTCTTCGGGTGCACCTCAAGGGGAGCCCCATGTAGAGAGAGTTACAATAGTCCAGTCGGGATGTCACGAGGGCATGAGTGACTGTGCAAAGGGCATCCCGATCCAATAGGGGGCGCAACTGGCGTACCAGGCGAACTTGGTAAAACGCCCTCCTGGCCACGGCTGTCACTTGATATTCCATGGACAGCCGGGTATCCAGGAGGACACCCAAGTTGCGCACCCCATCCACAGGGGCAAGGTGTTCGCCCCCTATGGCCAGTGATGGAGTCAACTGGTTGAATCGGGCGGCCGGAAACCACAGCCACTCGGTCTTGGCTGGGTTGAGTCTGAGTCTGTTACTTCCCATCCAGATCCGTACGGCTTCCAGGCACTGGCACATCACCGCTACGGCATCGTTAGGGTAGTTTGGGGTTTGTCATGAAGACCTCCAGCATTGGCTTTATTTGTTAGGCCATGCAATGGAAGAAAAACAGTATCTACACTCTTGAAAAAAACTGTGTATAGCAGGTGTCCCCAACCCCCAGGCCGCGGACCAGTGCCAGTCCGTGGCTTGGTAGGAACTGGGCCGCAGGGCCGGAGAGGAGGAGGAGGGAGGAGGGGGCAGTCCCCTGGGCAGAGCGCGCGGGAGAGCACAAGCGTGGCTGTTTGCGCCGTTGGAGTGCGGCTCTTCCTCCACCCTCGTTGACGGTGGGACTCCTGGGCGCCGCCGCAGCAGCCCTCCCTACCTGCCGCTGATTCCCTTCCTCCTTCCCCCCGCGGAGCCTCCAAAGCCGGCATGCCGGCCACTCGTCGTCTTCCAGGGGCTGCCGTTCCTTCCCCTTCCCCCACACACGGAGGCTTCTCAGCTCCTGGAAGGAGCCTGAGCGAGCGAACGAGCGACCAAGCATGGCGGGCGGGCGGGCGGGCGTGGCAGGCTAAGGCGAGTGAGCGTGGCAGGCCGGGCTGAGGAGACTCCGCGGGGGGAAGGAGGAAGGGAATCAGCGGCTGGTAGGGAGGGCTGCTGCGGCGGGGATGACGACAGACAGACAGAGAGAGGCACAGACATAGAGAGAGACAGGGAGGGAGGGGGGAATCAGAGAGTGACAGACACAGAGAGAGAGAGAGAGGGAGGGAGGGAAAGAGAGAGACACAGAATGAGTGATTAAGTGCGTGAATGCGAGACAGACAGACAAACACACACACAGAGTGACAGATGGGCGGATGAAGGAGAGAGAGACAGAGATAGAGAGAGAGAAAGAAAAAGAGAAAGAAAGAAAAAAAGTGGGAGAGAGAGAGAGAGAAAGAAAGAGAGAAAGAGAAAGAAAGACAGACAGAGAGAAAGAAAGAGAGACAGAAAGGAAAGAGAGAGAAAGAGAGAAAGAAAAAGAGACAGAAAGAGAAAGAGAGAGAAAGAAAGAGAGAGAAAGAAAGAGAGAAAGAAAGAAAGAGAGAGAGAAAGAAAGAGAAATAAAGAGAGAGAAAGAAAGAGAAAGAGTGAAAGAAATAAAGAAAGAAAGAGAGAGAGAAAGAGAAAGAAATAAAGACAAAGAATGAAAAAGAGAGAGAGAAAGAGGGAAAGAAAGAAAAAGAGACAGAGAAAGAAAGAAAGAAAAAGAAAGGAAGGAAGGAAGAACTTATGACCACAATTGAGCCCAAATGTTTGGTTGTTAACCAAGACCATTGTTAAGTGAGTTTCACATTTTCCAAGTTGGCCACGCCCACCCAGTCACATGACTGCTGAGCCACTCAGCCGGTCCGCAAAACTTTCTTGAAAATGAAACCGGTCCCTGGTGCAAAAAAGGTTGGGGACCCCTGGTGTATAGCACTTAGTAATAGCACTTAGACTTATATTCCACTTCACAGTGCTTTACAGCCCTCTAAACGGTTTTCAGAGTCAGCATCTTGTCCCCAACAATCTGGATCCTCATTTTACCAACCTCAGAAAGATGGAAAGTTTATTCATTTCTTAGCACAGATGGTTGTGATTTTTTAAAAAGTTTTTATTTTTAAATAAACACAAACAAACAAGACAAAGAACATTAAAGCATCTTCCATTACTAACAGTGTGTCAATTGGTTACAAGGCTTCTGTGCATCCCTTCCATAGTCATTACTTAGAATTCATATAAGATCACATATCAAATCAGATGTCATTTGACTAATTATTAAGCATTAAACATTCATTGACTATAACTTTTATTACATCCTTTTTATATAAAATATTCTAAATTTAAAATAGATTTATATTATGGGATTTCATTACATCATCCTAAAATCATGCAGTAGTATTACATCTTTATATTCTATAAATATATACCCTACTAGCTATACCCGGCCACGCGTTGCTGTGGCCCAGTCTGGTTAAATGGCCAACCAATCTGTGTGTAGATCTACACCTGCACACATAGACACAACCACCATATAAGCCCAAACCTACCTACCTACTGTATTTCTCCCTATCTATCTATCCCTCTACCTACCTACCTACTGTATTTCTTTCTTTTTCCCTCTATCTACCTACCTACCTACCTACTGTATTTCTCCCTCTCTGTCTATCCCTCTACCTACCTATCTACTGTATTTCTCCCTATCTATCCATCTCCCTACCTACGTACCTACCTACCTACCGCATTTCTCCCTATCTATCCACCTACCTACCTACCTACTATATTTCTTTCTTTCTCCCTCTACCTACCTACAGTACCTACCTACTGTCTTTCTTTCTTTCTTTCTTTCTTTCTTTCTTTCTTTCTTTCTTTCTTTCTTTCTTTCTTTCTTTGCATCTATCTATCTATCTATCTATCTATCTATCTATCTATCTATCTATCTATCTATCTATCTATCTATCCATTTCTCCCTCTCTATCTATCCCTCTATCTACCTACCTACTGTAATACAGTAATACAATAGCGCATTGGAAGGGACCTTGGAGGTCATCTAGTCCAACTCCCTGCCTAGGCAGGAAGCCCTATACCCATGATGGCGAACCTATGGCACGGGTGCCACAGGTGGCACATGGAACCATTTCTTAGGCCACGCGAGGCATTGCCCTGTCAACTTCAGTGTGTATGTGTGCCCTGGCCAGCTGATTTAGGCCTTCTTTTGAGGCTGTTTTTTGCTCTCTGGAGGTGAGAGAAGGCTGTTTTCACCCTCCCCGGGCTCCTATAAAGCCTCTGGAGCCTGGGGATGACGTAAAAAGCATGACAAATGCAGGGGGTCATGCACATAGCATTATGAATGTGGCACACCTGTGCACATCACCCCTGCACTCCCCCTGCTTTTGGCACGCGAGCCAAAAAAGGTTAGCCATCACTGCTCTATACCATTTCAGACAAATGGCTATCCAACATCTTCTTGAAGACTTCCAATGTTGGGGCATTCACAACTTCTGGAGGCAAGTAGTTCCACTGATTAATTGTTCTAACTGTCAAGAAATTTCTCCTCAGTTCTAAGTTGCTTCTCTCCTTGATTAGTTTCCACCCATTGCTTCTTGTTCTGCTCTCAGGTGCTTTGGAGAAAAGCTTGACTCCCTCTTCTTTGTGGCAACCTCTGAGATATTGGAAGGCTGCTATCCTGTCTCCCCGTCCCTCTTTTATTAAACTGTAATTCTCCCTGTCTCTCTATTCCCCTATCTACCTACCTACTGTAATACAATAATACAATAGCAGAGTTGGAAGGGACCTTGGAGGTCATCTAGTCCAACCTCACTGCTCAAGCAGGAGACCCTATACCGTGTCAGACAAATGCTTTTCCAGTCTCTTCTTAAAAACACATCCAGTGTTGGAGCATTCATAACTTCTGGTGGCAAGATGTTCCACTGGTTAATAGTTCTCACTGCCAGGAAATTTCCCCTCAGTTCTAAGTTGCTTCTCTCCTGGATTAGTTTCCACCCATTGCTTCTTGTTCTGCCATCAGGTGCTTTGGAGAGGTGTAAGGGACCTTGGAGGTCATCTAGTCCAATCCCGCTGCTCAAGCAGGAGATCCTATACCGTGTCACACAAATGGTTTTCCAGTCTCTTCTTAAAAACACATCCAGTGTTGGGGCATCCATAACTTCTGGTGGCAAGCTGTTCCGCTGGTTAATAGTTCTCACTGCCAGGAAATTTCCCCTCAGTTCTAGGTTGCTTCTTTCCTTGATTAGTTTCCACCCATTGCTTCTTGTTCTGCCATCAGGTGCTTTGGAGAGGTGGAAGGGACCTTGGAGGTCATCTAGTCCAACCCTGCTGCTCAAGCAGGAGACCCTATACCATGTCAGACAAATGGTTTTCCAGTCTCTTCTTAAAAACACATCCAGTGTTGGGGCATCCATAACTTCTGGTGGCAAGCTGTTCCACTGGTTAAAAGTTCTCACTGCCAGGAAATTTCCCCTCAGTTCTAGGTTGCTTCTCTCCTTGATTAGTTTCCACCCATTGCTTCTTGTTCTGCCCTCAGGTGCCTTGGAGAATAGCTTGACTCCCTCTTCTTTGGGGCAACCCCTGAGATATTGGAAGGCTGCTATCATGTCTCCCTTAGTCCCTCTTTTATTAAACTGTATTTGCTGTCAGATGGATGGTTCTTTGTTACCGTTTGGTTCAGTTCGTATTAAACAGTTTAAAGCAGCTGCCTGCCTCCGTGTTTTTACCTCAGAGAACAGTCTTTAATATTTATTTTAAATTATATATTTATCTTTGTATTGGTATGTTTTTAAATTTCCTGTACGCCGCCCTGTGTCCTCTGTGGAGAAGGGCGAGATATAAATTTAAATAAAATAAAAATAAATAAAATAAAGTCTTGAGCAGTATTTCTCCCCCCCCTCTCTCTATGGGCCACCTGGGAGTTTGCTATCCCAGTGACTTTTTGGCCCTAAGAGGCCTCCGTATGACAGTTGAAAAGCAGTTTGATGGGCGTGGCTACAGGGAAGTGAAAACACATTTCAGTGCGTACCTTTTATTTGTGTGTAACTTGCACATGACACATGTGTGCTAGGCACAAAATGAGTAGCTATTCTATTATCGGAAGTCCTTGGCTACATTGTGTGAAAGTTTGGTGTAAATCGGTCCAGTAGTTTTTGAGATTAATGGATTAGTACAAACTATTTTACATTTTTATTTATATAGATATAGAATTGTTTATCTTTTATAACAAAGCTTTTCGACATCATCTCCATAGTCCTCGCTTACAATTTATATAAAATTTCATATTATCAATATAGTGTGTGTATGTATATGTGTGTGTGTGTGTGTGTGTGTGTGTGTTGGTTTTATGAGCTGATCAATAAATAAATTAGAGAGACCAGGATAGATCTATTTCGAGCTTATTAGCTCTCATCAGCTGGCCATACCCTTTACTGGGATTCGAACCGGGGCTGTATTGCATACCAGGCAAGGAGCCTAGCAATATCCAAAAAAATTACACAACGGAACTCTTGGCTTGCTGTCTAGATGGTCTCTGGTGATGAGCCGAAAGGCAGGAAAGGAAACAGTATGTCTCCTCCCTTAATTGGGGCCTATTAACAGGATGTTGTGGAAACAATTACATATATACATATATACATATATACATATATAGGTACATATATACATATATACATATATACTTATATAATGCATATATATATATGCATTATTATCACTATTAATATTTATTTGACTATTACTATTATTACTTTATTTTATACATAATACGCAAAGTTTAACTAAGTTTAACTTAATTTTTATTATAACATTTCATTTCATCATCCTGTATCCTTCCAGTAGTAGTGCAATCCTGTATCTCTTGCCATTTGTAGAGTTTATGTTCTAATTGTTTTCTTAATAAGTCTTATGCGGACTTCTCTTAGCAACTTGTTGCTCATTGCATATCTTGTAAAGACTTGGAACCCTCCATCTGTTCCTTCCATCAACTTGTCTTTGGTTATCACTGGTGCTTCTGTCAAAATTTCTCTCATTATTTCTGCCAGATTTTCTCCCTTTTCTTCTTCCATGTTTTGAAGTCTGAGATAGAATTCCAGTTTGTCAACCTCCTTTCAATATTCCACTTCTATCATTTTCTTCCATGCTCAATTTGCTGTCAATGCCAACAATTTTCTTATCACTTTGTTCATATTTTTCTTTAATAAGACACAAAACAATAAATATATTTATTGTTCAACTTAACTAATTATTGGTAACTTAAAATCCCAGGACTTCTCTGCAGCAATTATTTTCCTTCCATTTGTTTTACATTTGTTTTTTGACTTTACTAGATACCTCAGAAGCATTCTGCCTGGGGATAATAAATCTTCTGAGTAAAAGGGAGAGGCATCTAATTTCCAATAAACTGCCAAACTCACCACATGGATCAACCCCCCCAATCCATATTTGCACCCACCCTTTTATCTCTGCAAAATGCTAAAAACCTGCTTGTTCTTCAGGCCTTGGATTTTTTTTTTCTTGTCTTTTTAAAAAAATCTGTAAACTGTACAAAGTTGCTATGGAGATGGATGTCCTTAAAATGAAATAATAAATCAGATATCTATTCCTCTGAAAGAAATGTGTGTGTTGAGATAATATACGCTATTCTGAATTTTTTAGATATGATACAAAGAGTCTGCAATATTTCTTATCCAGATTTTAACCCCTACTTTTACATTCACTGGTTTCTTAAAATATTCTTCAAGTTCAGCATTTCAGAATAGTTTATTTACAAATTTACAAATATAGGCCGTTCTCATACATCACACTGACTGGCACCACACTTTAGCAGCCAAAGGATGGGTTAATTTATCATGTAGGATTGTGCAGTTAGAAAAATAAGTCAAATTAATAGATTTGGTTCAGTGCTGTAGTGCTTAAGAAAGTCCGAAAACACGTTTTCATTGGGATGCGCACCTTCTTTGTTATCACATATTTCAAGCACACTTGCATTACACAATCGTTGCTTTTAACTTCTTCCACAGATCCCTGAACTAAAAAACTTTCTCCTCTTCCCAGCAGATTGGCAAATAATGAAGGGAAGTGGTTGGCACAAACCGGCCAATCAGAAAGTTGTATCTGACACGTCCTTTTGTCACGTGACCAGCCGTCAAATTCAGAGGGAACTTCTGGGACTGCGCCGTTTCACAAGAATCCGTATGAAACCACGCCCACAAGTTCTTCAATGGCTGGCTTTTTTTCCCCAAGCCCTAGACTAGGTTTTTCCCATTGGTTGAGAGAAACGTACCTCAGTATAAATGGCGGGGCTATCATCCTTGTCTCAATTCCCTGGAAAATGGCCTCGCAAAATCTGATACTGGTGGAGGAAGATGAGGTTGTCAGCGGGGCTCAGCTCATCGCGGAATCCCTAAAGACACAAGTAAGAGCGCTGGGTGACTCCCGAGTGCGGCTTCACCGTGACCAGTAGGATGGGAAAGACCATTTCGAAGTGCCGAGGGGTGCCGAGTTGTGGAATCAATTCCAAAAGGCGGCCAAAGCGATCAGAAGATCTCTGGGCCGCTGCTAGACTCCTCCCTTGCACGGACAAAACTTCTGAATCGTGAAATTTAAAAAGAGATTGCCTCTGACTCGTTTTGTTTAACCACGGTTTATTGAATAAGCTACAATGGAGTATATTCACACACTGTACAGAGTTTTCAATGTTGGCAACTTTAAGACTTGTGGACTTCAACTCCCAGAATTCCCTAGCCAGCTATGCTGGCTGGATAATTATGTGAGTTAAAGTCCACAAATCTTAAAAGTGACACGTTTGTGGATCCCTACTGTAAAGGATCAATACGAAGAAAGCATTTTATGTTTCTTGTGGGGATCAGGACGTAGTGCGGTTAATCTTAATCAAATGGCACGAAACAGACATAGAAGATTCGCTTTAAAATATCCAAGGCCGAGGAATTACATTTAGGAATTAGTAAGAAAATTATATGGTATTTACCTGCACCTATTCTAGAAAGCTCTAAATGCTTATTATTTTTAAGTGTGAATATTTATGGGATATTCACCCGGTGATTGTTATAAATACTACTCACGGTGGGAATCTATGCATTTGCTTAGAAGAAAATTCTATTCTGATCCAACAAAGCCTTACATGCATTTTCAGTCTAGGTACTGGACTCCTTAATTCTGTAGAGATGAAGTGATTTATAGACAAAGAAAATTTGGTTTATTTTAAACTAAACTAACTACCGTGGTTTCACTATTGTCCTTTATCCTGTTCTATATTGATTTATTTATTTCTATCTTAACTCTAGGTCCTAGAGTCTAGGATGTTGAGCCTAACACTGAACAGAATCCATAAGTTTTGATTTTATGGTCAAATGAAAATAAATACAACTTAGAAAAATAGAAGCAAGAAAAAAGCATTGTGGGAAAATGGGTTCCTTTGAATTACAGACTCATTTTGTGATTAATAAGATATATCTCATAATGTAATTAACCTTATAAAAAGCCAAGAATTTTAATATAACAATAAGAATAAAATAGTGGACATGACAGTACATGGAGACAGTGGAATAGAAAAAAATAACTAGAAGATATCAAAATATAGAGACCTGCAAAAATAGAATGACTGGCAAAAAACAACAATGCAAAGGTAGTTCCAATAGTAATAGGCTTCTTGAGAGCAATATCAAAATGACCGGAGCACCATTTCAACACCATGTGCATTGACAAAATCACAGTCAGTTGCAAAAGGCAGTTTCACTTGGAACAGATATACAAATTTTAATTTTGCCTTGTGTATAAAGCCTATCTCACTTTGCCCTTGATATTGTCAGATTTTATAAAATTCCAAATGAGGATAGGGATGAGACATTAAAAATAGTTGGTTAAATTAAACAGATGCATTAAAATAAAATTTATTTATTTCAGGAAATTGAATATATGTTTGGCATTGTTGGTGTTCCTATAACAGAAGTAGCAATTGCTGCACAAGCAAGTGGAATTAAATATGTAGGAATGCGCAATGAACAAGCTGTAAGTATTTTTTTTGGGTTAATTAGTGTGTCTGCTTGCTCAATAACTATTCAATGCTAAAAGCTCATTTTACTGTTACGTAATCTGACATACTGAAAGCACAGAATCAAACACTTTTATTTATTTATTGCTGAATTGCCACAGAAAGGTGGTAATTTATACACATTTTTGTCTTTAACAAAAGTGTTTTTTCCCTAAAGCATTCTCTGGAATTAGTGGAATGGGAGTCTAGTGCACCTTACAGGATTGTTGTAATAAGACAGTGTTGGCAAACCTTTTCGGTACCAACTGCTGAAACAGGAGCACGAAACAGGAGCACATGGAGCAC